>OY776112.1:103434989-104634989 GCA_963675035.1 Allygus modestus
ATGCAGGTTTGCTGAAGGAAGGAAAACAAAATACCCCCGTAGCAGCAAACCTGCGTACTCAGCGAATTTCCAATGCATATATATGTATCTTAATACCACATAAAGGCACATACCAAGTTTCATCAGTATACATTCATAAATAAACGATTTATGACATTTTAATTATTCACCATAAGAATAACATGGCGGCTGAGTATGCAGGTTTGCTGAAGCAAGGAAGACAACAAATTGGGTTTTATACAAATATCAATATAACTCATGTAGGTAAAGCCACATACCAAATTTAATTAATTTATTTTCATAATGAAGGCAGATAACACGTTACTTATTCTCCATAAGAATAACATGGGGCTGAGTATGCAGGTTTGCTGCTACGGGAGCCTTGGGTAAAAAATTGTTTTTTTGAGCAAATATCAATGGTCCACAACTAGATGAAGCCGTATACCAAGTTTCGTCAGTATACGTTCATAAATAAGCGAGATATAAAATTTTTATTTTCCTCCATAAGAATAACATTAGACAACGTACTGTGTTTAGCACTTTCAATATCTCGGTAACCAATTGACGTAGAGAAATGATCAAAATACCAAATTGTTTGTTTTTTTAAGCTGAATCAAATGGGGAAAAATAAAATTTGACTATTTCCAAAATTATATGTAAAAAATTCGAAAAACCCATTTTTGGGGTACAAAACCCCCCCAAAATACCCCTTCGGATAGAGCGATCGGGCTGGTTTTCGAACTTAAAGTCATAAATGTTGCTTTACACGTTTATACCAAATTTCATCAAAATCGGATAATTTTTACGAGAGTTATCGTGCTCACGGACACATATATATATATATATATATATAGATATATATATACAGTTTCGAACGAATGGTGTTTTTGGGGTCTGGGGACCTCAAAACGAAAAGTTATCATGGTCCCGGGCCTAGGTCTTACCATGCCGACTACGGTAATAGCTTCTTCCCTATAGGGGAAATTCTCTAAAATGGGGTTTTATACAGATATCAATATAACTCATTTAGGTAAAGCCACGTACCAAATTTCATTAATTTATTTTCATAATTAAGGGAGATAACACGTTACTTATTCTCCATAAGAATAACATGGGGCTGAGTACGCAGGTTTGCTGCTACGGGAGCCTTTGGCAAAAAATTGTTTTTTTGAGCAAATATCAATGGTCCACAACCAGATGAAGCCGTATACCAAGTTTTGTCAGTATACGTTCATAAATAAGCGAGATATAAAATTTGTATTTTCCTCCATAAGAATAACATTAGACAACGTACTGTGTTTAGCACTTTCAATATCTCGGTAACCAATTGACGTAGAGAAATGATCAAAATACCAAATTGTGTGTTTTTTTAAGCTGAATCCAATGGTAAAAACTAAAATTTGACTATTTCCAAAATTATATGTAAAAAATTCAAAAAACCCATTTTTGGGGTACAAAACCCCCCCAAAATACCCCTTCGGATAAAGCGATCTGGCTGGTTTTCGAACTTAAAGTCATAAATGTTACTTTACACGTTTATACCAAATTTCATCAAAATCGGATAATTTTTACGAGAGTTATCGTGCTCACGGACACATATATATACATGTAGAAGTAGTTTAAAGGGCCACACAATTGTAATGCCTAACCTAATCATTCAATCCACTGCTCTTCAAACAAATCTTGGTCTTCTGATTCGAGACCCGATTGATTGGTCGATTCATCCGTTAATGTGCCGTCGTCTTTTTACCGTAGTCGGCATGGTAAGACCTAGGCCCGGGACCATGATAACTTTTCGTTTTGAGGTCCCCAGACCCCAAAAACACCATTCGTTCGAAACTGTATATATATATATGTATATATATATATATATATATATATATATATACAGTTTCGAACGAATGGTGTTTTTGGGGTCTGGGGACCTCAAAACGAAAAGTTATCATGGTCCCGGGCCTAGGTCTTACCATGCCGACTACGGTAAAAAGACGACGGCACATTAACGGATGAATCGACCAATCAATCGGGTCTCGAATCAGAAGACCAAGATTTGTTTGAAGAGCAGTGGATTGAATGATTAGGTTAGGCATTACAATTGTGTGGCCCTTTAAACTACTTCTACATGTATATTTTGTTTATTAATGTAAATAACATTTTCTTTTTGTCTTTGTAATGTTCCAAAAGTACTGTAAGTATTTCATTTAATGATAACTATACCTAAATCACCTATTAATATATATATATATATATATATATATATATATATATATATATATATATATGACAAAAATAAAAGGTTCCACAAACTAGTAAAGTACCATTTATTAGTTTAAATATTTGTGATCTACTATCTCATTTTCATTATTGTCTGTACTGAGGAAAGAGGCAAATTGTTTTGTCTTGAAATGCTAAAGAACTAAACAATTCTAAAACATTAATGTTCAGTAAAACAAGGAAAAAGTATTTCAGCACATATCTTATTCACAGACCATATCCAAGCGATAGGCTTAATTGTGAAAGAGCTAAGACATGCTTGTAAACAAAACAGACAACAACAATGTTTTGGTTAATTTATAATTTGTTTGTATAAGATTTTTTTTAATTGATAGTAGCTAAACAGGTGATCAATATCAGAGGCAGAGATCTTTGGCTATAACTATAAACATATGAACTAATCATTGAGTTATTCACACTCTACCACCAATTTAACTTGAAGGAATGTCTAACAAGTAATGGTCAGACAGGTTATTTCAGTTTCACAATTTGGTTGTTGGCGAATTCTACTCTGATACCTTGGCATATAAACCCCCACAAGGGCCCCCAAACAGTAATTCTAACCAGTGTTTAGTGATGGCTATCTATAGTAAAAAATTACATGCTCTACAAGCTATCAAAAAGGCTGTAAAAGAAAAGGTGATATTTACTGTGAAGAGCTTCAATTTGCTGCCAACTTTCCCATATGTAGGAACCCTACTAGTTATTTGAATCTGAAGGGGTTTTAAGGTACAAGTGAGCCAAGTCATCAGAGTTGCTATCAGGAAGCGGCTGGCATCTGGTTTATTACGGATAGTCAATTCAGATGTGTTAAAGTATAATATACCTTACTGTGCGCAAAGCAGCAGAATCATCCTAAACATTTATTCCTACACATGAAAATAAGCTCCCGCTCCACCAAGTTTCCAGATTTCCTAGTTAACAGAGCAATTTTAGAGTGACATTAGCCTAATATTTTTTAAGGAGGAGGAAAGAAAGTAAATGCCAACTACAATACCTGAAGGGGAAGCCGAGGATAGAGCACAAGGTACTTTACATATGACACATAGGTACTGTAGTATATATTTAAAAACCAGTGTTTTCGAAATATAGATTATGTTTCATGTGTAGTGTGTCGGGCGGTATGAATAAAATGTAACTGTGCTCTCTTCAGCCTCGCCTCCAGGGATATGCTGCTTTCCTTTCTCCTTCCTTAAAGATTTACTAGTTAGTACTTCCTGAGAAATTACGAACTGTCATGTAACACAGTAGGATATATAATTTAGTTGTTACATATTTTTTGTTTATATTTTGTAGACCTATGTCCATGGTTTGGTTTTCTTGAAAGCAGGAAAATCATCATCCATTGTAAACACAGCGTAAGAAACTGACATGACTGATGATATGTGGAATATAGGAAATTATTTTCAAAACTTGGGCAATAGGAATAGAGGTTTTCAAGAAGGTGTATTTCTGAAATTGGAGATGAAAGTGAGTTTTCTAAAAAAAATAAAATAACCAATGAAAGCCTTAAATAACCAGTGATTAAAATTCAAACTTTCATCTAAATTTTGTTTCATCTAAATTTTGTTTTTGACCATTTTGTCATCTGAATTACACTATTATAAAACAAAAAATTGGTGAGTAATCAGATTATCATTGGAACAACTCTTGTATGAATGTCCTTTTGCAATGATGAGATCAGTCAGAAGGTTGATTAATCAAATTACGGGGTGAAAGTAATGAAAAAAGGCCTGAGTTACTGCCACGACAACTCTTTCTCTTTATTACGATACTCAATGTGTCTAGGGGCGACTCATTAATTAATGCCCTTGTCAATCTGAACTTAGCTAGTAGCTTTTGACAGGCAGACAGTAGTCAGGGTATGAGATCCCCCATATTTGGCCATAATTTATGAAAGAGGTACCTTCAATAAAAGTTATTTATTTATTAATTATACTGGATTTTACATTTTCAATAGAAAAATATATTTTTTCCTTTATTTAGCGGAGTAGACATAATCGCTTTGCTGGAACAACTGAACGTTAGTGAAAAACTAATAAATCCTCTTCGAAACGGACATGCGACCACCGGCTATCTCGCCATATCATACGCACTCTACAAGATTGCCACACCGCTTCGCTACACTATCACTCTAGGTAAGAATTCAGAGTTTTACTTTTTAAATTGTTCAGTTTCTGAAAAAAGAAAGCTATGATAAAACTTATTTTAAAACTACATGCTATAGCCATTGTCCTGAGAGAATTGTAATTATTATCTTTAGAACCATTACCATTACACACCAGTGCGTCTAGCATCATGCAACTGAAAATATGAAATCAATAATGCTGGTGTGTAACTTCCAAGTGACACAAAGCACAAACAAGTAACGGAAACCTCGTTCTTTGCAAGCTCCTACTCGACTTTCTACTTTCTTGCAACATTATGCTACCCAAAACACGAATCAGATGATTAATACTCAGCATACAGTGGCATTATGCAGTTTTATGAATCCCTGCTGGTGGAAACCTTAAAAAATATTTAATACAGTGAATGGGTTCGTCTTTTGCAGTAGGCCTCGTAAAATCTGTGCAGTGCCGTAACACCGAATTCCATTGTTCCAAAATGTGAGTTTTTTAACAATTATAGAAAAACAGATAGGTTTTATAGGAATGTTAACAAGATTGAAAATCAAAACCGTGTCACAGAACCGAATAATAGTCCTATAGTTCTTAAAAGTTTAATGATTTAATATGACTGAAATTAATATGTTACTCACAATCAAAATCAATTCTTGTTAAACTCGGCCAAAATTAAATGTAATGTTGCTAGAAGACTCAACTGAATTGTGGGGAGGGTTAGTTTAGTAACGAGGTATCTAACCTAACCTCTATCCCTTTCTCTTGGTCGAATGCAACTACTGTTTGTTTCAAAGTTGTCTATGGTGTACTTAATTTTTAAACTGTTCAACTCAACCCAAAACATTGATTGTCTCATTAGACTGAAAAATGTTCCTGTTTGTGAACTCCGAAAGTCAAAATATGTTTTGAGTTATGAGACACATTCTATTTTCGGTTGACTTGGTCATTTATATGATTTCATGGTAAAATCCGCTGGCCAATTTATATCTTTCACATTTGTGAGAGCAAGTGATTATTACTTGCCTTCACAGATTAACCTCGTAATGAAGCGCTTCATGAACGCTACAAAACTCCTGGCAGGTACTGCCTACGAGGCAAACAATTTCTTTGTTGATATATAAATGTGA
This sequence comes from Allygus modestus, assembly GCA_963675035.1. Taxonomy (NCBI): domain Eukaryota; kingdom Metazoa; phylum Arthropoda; class Insecta; order Hemiptera; family Cicadellidae; genus Allygus; species Allygus modestus. Next base: position 103,440,511 of record OY776112.1, read on the forward strand.
TTTCCATGATCTTTTGGCCAATATTTAAATATCACTTATAAATTGGATTTTATGCGGCTAGACTTTTCTTTACAATTAATACATTTTATTTGTGATGTTCTTTGAATCTTGTGTTTTAAATTTACTGTTACCAGTCGTTGATTTTTTTTTAGGAAAAGTAAAATAGTACAATAGTTTAAAATTTGTTTAGTGACTAAAAAATTCTGGAGACGTAAATGATCAAAACTTAGCGACATTAAAAAAAAAAAACTTTATAAATTATAAAAAGATTTAAGTACAGTAGACACTCAGAAATCTGGTCTAATGTGGCAGACAACCGGTCCGTATTTAAAAAAATCCGGATTTCCCGGAGGTGGGGTTGAGTCATCTATTCCGCCTTTATGGCGAACAAATGACAAAATGCGTTTATATACTAATTTAGAAGAACAAGCTTCTGAGAGAAAGTTATAAATACTCCATAATGAACTACTGTAGGCTCCTTTACTGTACTATACTGTTCAGTAGTAGTGTACTGTACTGTACTCTAATTAAGTAGGTAAAACACATGAGTGAGCAAAATTAAGTGTAAAAAATACAATATTACACGGTTTTAGTAAAACGTAAGGATATACGGTACCTACTGTAGCGACTTAACACAACTAAGGAAGTTTACTGTAAAATAACATAAGAAATACAGTATGTAGAATCAAAACTATATACAGAAGATGCAAACTACTGTCGGCGAGAGTGAAGAAGACCCCTGGAATCTGGCCTTGGTAACTACGCTAGCGCTTTATGCGGCATTCGTTGTTACCATTAGGTAAGTTCCTGCTTACACAATGATACCGTTACGGTATCGATACGGTTTAAGCAGGAACTTACCTAATGGTAACAACGAATGCCGCATAAAGCGCTAGCGTAGTTACCGAGGCCAGATTCCAGGGGTCTTCTTCACTCTCGCCGACAATTCATGACATTTGTGTATTGCAAGCTAGTCACAAAAACTGAAGGTGCTAAAAATTTTGTTGTAATAAACAAATAGCCCCGGCGCAGCAAACCTGCGTACTCAGCGAATTTCCAATGCATAATATTTGTCTTAATACCACATAAAGCCGCATACCAAGTTTCATAAAAATTTATTCACATATAAGCGATTTTAATTATTCTCCATAAGAATAACATTGGTAATGAGTACATAGGTTTGCTGAAACAGGGAAAACAAACAATTGGTTTTTATGCAAATATAAATAAATATAATTTAACTAGGCAAATACACATACCAAATTTCATCAATATTCAATGATAAATAAGCGCTGTATATCATTTTAGTTATTCTCTATAAAAATAACATGGGGCTGAGTAATCAGGTTTGCTGCAACAAGGAACAAAAAACTGGGTTTTTATGCAATGATCAATATAACTCAACCAAGTGAAGCTACATACCAAGTTTTATTAATTTATGTTCATAATTAAGGGAGTCATTACATTTTACTTATTCTCCATAAGAATAACATGTGGGCTGAGTACTCAGGTTTGCTGCTACGGGAATAATAAAAAAAAATCAATTTTTTGTCCAAATATCAATATACCAGTACTACGTGAAGCCTTGGCTTGGCTACCTACGTGAAGCCACATACCAAGTTTCATCAACATACATTCATAAATAACCGAGATATCAAATTTTATTTATTCTCCATAAGGATAACATTGGAAAACGTACTGTGTTTAGCAGTTTGAATATCTCTGCAACGGTTGGGAGTATAATTACAATTTAAACACCAAAATGATTGTTTTATGGAACTGAACAGATTGGTAAAAGCAAATGTGAAGTTTACATTAAAATTAGGGGTGTGTGAGTAGTGATTTTTTTAATCGAGTCGAGTCGAGTAGTGCCAATTATTTTCGAGTTTCGAGTATTTTCGAGTGAGTATTTACCATCAGTTTAAAATAGTGTAATGGGATTTGGATACCACCTTAGATTTGATAATCTAAACATGGTTTTTAACTAATACATGAGTAGCTATACAAAGTTTTGGCCAGTACAATCAAACTGGATTACGTATTGACAAACAAAACACGGTTTGACATTAGTTTCCGGCCGATGAAACAGGGCCCGGTTGTCATTTGGCCAATTTCACCTGGTTCAGACGTAGTTTATAATCAATATTAAATGACGAAATCGTTGGTCACGGCCGAAATCACGCGGTCCGATCGTCATTTTTGGCCGATTTTACGTGATGCGATCGCCTTTTGCGGCCGTTACTACGTGGTTTGGCCTGTCGCAATCGTTCGCGGTTGTCATTTTCAGCCAATTTTACGTGATGCGATCACCTTTTGCGTACGTTACTACGCGTTTTGGCCGGTCGCAATCGTTCGCGGTCGTTCTTTTCGGCCGATTTTACATGATGCGATTGCCTTTTGCGGCCGTTACTACGCGTTTTGGCCGGTCGCAATCGTTACCGATCATCGGGAAATACTCGCTCGAACTTTCGAGTAGTTTTCAAAACTTCGAGTCGAGTTCGAGTATTAAAATACTCGGCCGAAAACTCGAAGTTTCGAGTACTCGCACACCCCTAATTAAAATAAACTGAGGAAAAGCCAAAAACCTTTTTCCCATAAGATTAACATGGGAGATTTTATGAGTAGTTTTTTGGATTTTCTCCGCAACCACTTAACCTAGGTTAATAATTCAAAATACTATATTATTTGTTTTTTTAAAGCTCTTTAAAATGGTCAGAACCAAAATTAAGTTTTTTAAAAATTGTAGGGTGAAAAATGCAAAAAAAACTGATTTTTGAAAAATTTAAAACCCCCATAAACCCCCCTTCCCATGGTCCGATTTTTCTGGTTTTCGAACTTAAAGTCATGACTGTCATTTTACACATTTGAGCCAAATTTCATCGAAATCGGACGTTTTTTACTAAGTTATCACACTCACGGACATGTATATATATATATATATATATATATATATATATAGATATATAGATATATATATACATATATATAAAATTGAACGAATAGTGTTTTTGACATCTGGGGACCTCAAATCAAAAAGTTATCAAAGTTATCATGGTCTCGGGCTTAAGTCTTACCATGAGACCTACGGTAATAGCTTCTTCCCCATAGGGGAAATTCGCTAAAATCATGAGTTAAGAAACAAATCAAGGTTGATCTGGATTTATGAGGTCTACCAGTAATATGCCTTCAACAAATATAACATAGTAAAACATTAAGTTACAATTTTAGATTAAAAAATAACTTTTCTTTCATAGGCTAAAACTAAATTTACAAGAGCTTTATTTGCTTTCAGAAAGTGGAGATGGTTGACATTAGATATAAAATTTATTTGCTCTCTGGGTTAAAAATGAAGAGGAACTATTGGTTGTTAATGGTGGATATTGTTTTTCAGGTGGCACAACATTATCTATAAACTATTTGAAAAAGTGGGGTTACATAAAACCTATACCGAGCAAGGAAAAGCTGAAGGAAATTTACGAGGGTAAAAAGGAAATATTTAAAGGAAAGAGACAGACACTCAAAGACAACATGATGCACTCCCTCAAACCGACCGAAAGTAAGAAGAATCCTTAGCAGAGTAGATTAGTTCTATAACAATCTTCTTTTGTAAATAGAGTCGTATTGTCCTTTTGGAAATTTATATTAATTGTTATATTTTTCAATGATTATAGAAGTGTTGTACAGTATTACATTACTAGTCAAAGCATGCTTTCAATGTTGATTATTTTTCTGACCGAAATCCTATATGACCTTGTCTTCCATTGTTACAGATTAACTAAGGCCAGCAGACTACACACACTTAGCCAATTAAATGTAGGAATTAGAGCAAGTTCTACTCGAGTATTTTGTAATAGTTAGAAATATACTCAGCTTGACTGAAGCGCTGGTGTGTTTTGATACTAATAGCCCCAGTTCATTGATCGTATCGAATTACAAAGACGTTACTACAAGAAATATTTATTTGTAGTTTAGGAACACTATCTACATTTCAATTAAAATCATTCATCATATTAAATAAGAACAAATATTGATCTTTAATTACAACTACATTTTAAAACTACACCAAGGCTGGTATCTAACTATAGGCCTACTCTGTTTCATGTTCACCATGCAGTACAGGTCTTATTAGAGGTGTGCGAATAGTGAATTTTTAGTTCGGATAGCTTAAGTTCGGATCAGATATGGATCGGATAGTAAGGGTTTCGGATATGATAATTTTCGGATTCGGATATTATCATACTTTACCCCGATCTCTAAAACTACCATATTTTTAAGTTGGAACTTAACATTTTCATTTTTTTGCAAGCTATAAATATACAATATTTAAAGCTAAGTAATTTTATTCAAAACACAAGTGGTTATTATTTTTACAAATGTATCATTCTGAGTAATTGAAGACTGTGTACTACACATAACCTCTCCAGAAAACAGCATGGCTAATTGGAGGAGCAATATACCAACCTCCCAAGTAGCATTAATAAAGGCAAAATCAATTTTAAAATAATTTGAACATGATTTTTTTATGGTTTTAAAAGTATTATAAAATTATTTTTTCACAAACAAATTTCCTATCTGATCCATTTTATAATATTTTCAAATCATTTTAAAATTTATTTTAGAATAATTTTGAAATAATTTATAAATAAGTTTTAAATTAATTTGAAATTCTTTCAAAATAATAAAACACAAAATAATAAATTCGTAAAAAATACAAAAACAATATTTACTGAAAAAATACTGTTTATACATATTTTCACAATCTGACTAATGTAATGCACTTGAAAATCATTGAACAAAATTATGAAATATATTTTACGTTTCATAAACATTATGACCAAACCGGGGGTAGAACCCACAATCTCTTGATCACTAAACACACTTCTTAACCCTCTCGACCACTTTGCCCCTTGATAAATAACGGTTAGGCTGGCAACATAAAATAACCAATTGACTACACCCCATGGGGACTTGGTGAAACTATAGCATTCCTTGTTTGCTTTTGTTGTTACTGGTAAACACAACAAAATCACAACTGGATTTGTATGCATCTTGTAATTTGTAAGGTTGGAGAAACAAAACTTGTAATATTCCATTGATATATACCGGTATGTTGAACAATATGGTACCCAAAATCGAGTTTAAACAAATACTCTGGAAATGAAATGTACATTTATATAAGTTTTTTGAGGCTGCAAACGAATTACTACATCATCTCATTTTGGCGAAAGATAACAATTTTGAAACTAATAGAGAACTTCTTTGCTAAGCACTCCATGTTTCTCATTAACTTTCAGTCAGTGAAAAAAAATATTAATAATTATAAACATTGCTTATTCTTGAAAGTTATTTATTTAAACAAATTTTAACTATTATAATTTATTTTAAAAATTATTTTTAAAGATTTGGTTAGGATTTTTTATTGAGTTAGTAAAAAGTTATTTTATATAATTTAAAAAAATTTATAAACAATTTATATTAATATTTTAAAGTTATTTTGAAACTAATTTAAACAAATGTTAAAGTTGTTTCAAAATTATTTTGAAACTTGTGTTTAAAAATTTATAATCACTTTTGATTTCTTTTTAATTTTTCATCAATGAAACAATTATTTTAAATGATTTTATATAATGTAAAAAAGCATAACATTTTATAATTTAAAATTATATTAATAACATTTTTAAATTATTATTTTTACTATTTTGAACGAGTTTTGTAACATTTGTTTATAATAATATTAAAACTGATATAGAAATTAATATATGTTTTCAAAATGATTTTTAATCCATTGTAAACCCATGTTATAATTATATTAAAATAATTTTAACTCATATTTTAAACATAAACTCATTTCAAAACCATTTGAAATTATTTTGAAAATATTACAAATCATTTCTACGATACTTGTGGCTCTGTACATACTCGAGAATATTACCTTTTCTGCAGTGAAATATACAAGAAATTTGTTTACTGGGTTTATTGGTATATAAGATAAAAATATACGTAATTTAATAACAGTAGGCCTAGGTTAGGCTACTCAAATCATATAATGTCACCTTGACTATCATGCTGTAACACCTTAGCCTATCTGGGTGTAGGCTGAAATACCCACTTCCAACATTACTTCTTTATCTACTATTTATTTTTACTATATTCAAACTTGTAACATATGCTGTTCTCTGTTATTAAATATATCCATACCTACTTATTTCTATTGAGTTTGGTTCTTGTATAGCTAGCCTAAATACTCTGTGGCGTCTGACGCTTCTAAGGTGACATGAGAAAAAAGATTGCTACTTTGCTGGAAATAAAGACTAGTTATACAGTTAACAGAATTACACATTTATTCCACAAAATTTACATTTCAGCATATAAAATTCTCAGGGCACAACAAATGTATCATACAAAAGATGGGGATAAGGTATGACTTTGATTTATGAAATATTGCTGTTTATAATGATATTGAATGTCCTCAGCTTTTTTCTTTGGTCTTTGGTCTTTGGGCGTTTAGGAGGATTCGTGATTGCAACTGTCTCTCTTTTACTAGATTTTTGCTAAGATTAAAAAACAACTGATCTTCTTTACCATTAAAATTTGGATCTGGTCGTATGACTGTAACATATAATTTAGTCTGATTTTCAAAGAATTGAAGTTAGCTTGGCGTCACCAGACATAACAGCGGCCATAATTTTGAATGCTTTGGGTCTAAAAAGTTCTGTTCTGATTTCACTGATGCTACAAAATTTGATTATTAAGTTCTCTTCCTACTGAATTTGGACTAAAATTGTCTATTTAACGAATGTTTATTGACAGAATCAGTAGTTAAGGCTGCTCGATCCACCCTAACTCTGATGTAATTTAGTCTGTATGCTCAAGGTAAGCTTGGGTTTGGTTTACCAGAGCTGCATCATTTCTTCACTAAAACCATTTATTCTTTACCTAATAACAAACAAAAAGGATAATCTTGTTAAAAAGCCAAACAAAAAGGCTTTAGCTCTTCTCCTATTAAAAAGATTAGACTTTTAGTGTCCAATGCACTTATTTAGAGGGAATTTAATTAATTTTGAGACAAGGCTCACTTTTCAGCATCTAACACCTAGGCCAGTCATTTTAGAAGAGGGAGAGTTGTGGTCATCATCCCTCCAACAATACACTCACAGGTGATCTTCTTTCATGAGGCTTCCAGTACACTTAACACTTTCACTTTAAATTTCCACTGAGATTACTGTATACAATTTTAGCTTGGTAATATTATATTTAAGATCAGATTTAATTAATATTTGTGTTTGAAGTAGTTTGCACTATTATTGGACAAGGTTTTGAAATATTTTACTTGAGATGATTGGTACATATATATTATATGAATAGGCTTATAAATATAGTTTAATATACACATGAAAATTATAGATGGGCCTAATTGGGTTCTCATGAGGGCATATTAACTTAGTATAGAGGCCTATCCAGGGTTTATACCTCGTTACATATTATTCCTATAGGCCTACTTAACTATTTGTTATTAAATGTTTGTCAACATAATTTGTGAACTGTTGCAAGGCCTGGTAACAAAACAAACATAAACATATGGTCAGGCAAGAGAAACAACAAGGAAACCTTTTAATATGATTACAGCCTATTTAAAAGACCGGAATCACCGATGTTGATAGCAAAGCAGACATCACAACATACTAAAGGCCTAGCACGACATAGGCTATCGGACCCTACTGAAACAATGAATCAGTATAGGGCTTCATCGCTGTATGATTTAACCAAAAACTTCCATAACAAATCATTTCCTTTACTACAAACTACAAATATACTAATATACAAATATCTTTTACTACAAATTAGAAACTTTGTTCAACCTAGTTTGTCACTGGAATGTAAACAGACTTCAAAGTGTCAGCTTGCATTTCAAACAATCGGCAACTTCACTATCGGCTTCGTTCTTTCTAAAGAATTTACATATCATGCTTTCCTTCCTTTTTGGTTCCATTTTAAATACATGAATTTAACAAAATCAAATAATATCCGAACGATGAAATCTGTGTAAATAAATAATAGAGATAACTAAGCGATGCCTTCTTGAATCCGTCGTCAGGTCGTCGCTGCTTTAAACGTCGTCGTAACGTTAAGATACTCGACGAGCTTAATATTACTAGAGGTCTCGTCCGGGAGTAAACCAGTGAAATCTTTTCTTGGAGTATAAGAGCTCTAGCTAGATTAAGCTTGTTGATCATAGCGGGAAACTTCGCCCTAGAGAAAGCTATGCAACTCGTTTTGCGCAGCAAGTCAGCAATATTCTACTCAGTGTTTTTTAATTGCATTGAATGGAAGGAAAATATCAGTAGCAGGAATTTTAAATTTCATACACTAACATTTCCGTTTGCACTTTGCAACTTTTGACTAACAGCTTACTGTATGAGAGCTTGCTCATTGCATTCATGAGAAGTTGATTCTATCGGACTATCAATCGACTATTGACGAAAATCTACTATTGATCGACTATTATCGACTTATTCGCCCGTAATCCACTACTGTTGTCTCGTTGTTGGCGTTTATCCCGTGAATCGTGAATCAACATTGAGTTGCAATATTGTATAAATTTGCGGTTGTGTACTGTTCGCTATCGCACATTTCTCTTTATAAACCTTATTCATTCTGTTTGCTAAAATGATGTACGATCCGGCCGTGTATCCCGATACGATACATGACTACACAAATAGCTTATGGATGAATTGATACGAGTTACGTACCGAAAACATTCAAAGCGACAGGAATTGCATCATGTTGCCTTGAACGACGTCAAGAGTCAAAAAGTGTATTAATGGTCCAATCATATTTATTGTTTAGTTTCTACCTTTTTATCCCCAGACGTACAGTCTATCCGAATAAGTCGAATTTGTACTAGACCTTATCGGATATCGATAAAGCCTTCGGATCAGATTCGGATATCCTATCCGATCCGAAACTGAACCGGCTTTTCGGATATCCGCACACCTATAGGCATATGGAAGATGGACATCAAATCAAAACTCTTTATTTACTCAATACACGTCATGTACATAAACAGTGTCAGATATCTTGCATACTAAATACAAAATACACAAAGTATACCAGTACCCAAAATACCTACTTCTTTGATTGAGATCATTACATGCTAACAAAGAGATTTAAAAAAAATTCATTAAAGGAATAATGGGGGTCATTGATTAAGATTGTTTTTAGACTCTTTTCAAACTTGATTTGATTCGGTTCCTCTATTAGGTCAGTAGGCAGAAAATTCCAAACTGTTGTCCCCATATGATTTTTTTTAGTAAAAAATGAAAGTCTATGTTTTTGAATGTTAACATAATTTTTATTTCTTGTGTTATGAAAATGAATTTCAGAGGGCAAACTCAGATTTGGGGAATTATTTCTTAAATACAAAACGCAATCAAAAAGATATTGATTGTAGATTGTCAGTATTTCTAAGTTTTTAAAATGGTTTCTTTCATGATCATCATACTTTAGTTTTAACATTACTCTTATTGCCCGTTTTTGAAGTAAAAGAATTTATGTAAGTTATAGACATTGGTTCCCTCATACACAGAAAAACCATGAGCAATATGACTGTGTATGTGAGCATAGTAGATAATTTTTAATCCAGATATGCTGCATAGCTGTGACATTCTTTTTAATATTTAGATTTCAGAATAAATTTTGTTGACTCATTTTGAATATGTAAATCCCAACTAAAGTTACTACCCAATTCTAGATCCAAAATGTTGTATTATTGATTTTTTCCAAGCAGCAATCTGCAACAGCAATAATAGACACAATTATACTTCTATTCTGTTTTGTTTAAAAACCAACAAAATTGGTTTGATTTAAATTCAAAAACAAATTATTATTTTTTTAAATTCTTGAATGTTTGATATTTGAGTTTGGCTTATTTTTTCTATGTCATTTGGATTTTTGTTGAAATAATCAAGTTAGTGTCGTCTGCATAAAGAATGAGTTCACTCACTTTTAATTCCTGTGATGTTATCCAAGATTTTAGGAAATCTTTGAATATAGCAGTGAAATAATACAGACCCAAGGATTGAACCTTGGGGGACTCCCTGCAATACCTTTCATTTCTCAGATTTGATCTTAATAATTTGATTATTTAATAAAAATGGAATCTCCACATACTGAAACCTGTTCGAAAGATAAGAGTCAAACCAATTTAAATGTCTTCCTGTAATACCAGTTGATTCTAGTTTTTGGAGTTAAATACTATGACTTATAGTATCAGACGCCTTAGAAGGATCCTTGAAAATGCCTATGGGTCGTTCACCCTGATCTATTGAGTCAATTATTTATTCAGTAAAGTCAACCACTGAATTGCCTTTTCTTAAACCGTGTTGCTCCTTATTAAAAAGTTTGTTATCCTCTAAGAAATTTACCAACCTATTTAACATGACTTTCTCACAAATTTTTGATATGGAAGGAAGCACTGATACTGGCCAATAGTTATTTATTTCAACTTTGCTTCCTTTTGTATAAACTGGCACTACTTTAGAAATGTTCAGTTCTGAAGGAAAGACACCAGTTACAAAAGATGAATTGATTAAGTGAACTAATAGTTTCAGAAGTGGTTTTATAGAAAACTTAACTAGTTTGATTGGAACTTCATCGTACCAACTTGACAATTTATTTTAAAAATTTTGGATGATTTGCATTACCTCTTTTTCATCTGTGGGAACGCATATACAATTTTTTCTTAAACAACTGGTTTTCTTTGATTTTAAACTCCATTTGATTTTGTTCAATGTTTGATTTAGTACAATTTTTTAGTAGATTTTGTACTGTGTTAGTAAATTGCCAGTTAAATAAATTACTTATATTTGGATCAGAAATTTCCTTATCACCCTCTTTCAAAACAATATTGCCCACAAAACTGACTTTAGAATATCCTGTTTCCAAGTCTATGATATTCCAAGTGGTTTTCCCAACATTGGAGGAATTTCTAATTTTATTGTCAAAATGTTCTTTCTTACGCTTAATCAAATCAAGTTTAAATTGCTTATTTCTTAATGTTACAACTTTGTGCAGGTCCTTATTTTTACTGATTTTAGCAATCTTACTTAGACTAATTATATAATGTTTTTTTCTTTTTTTACATCTTCAGTAATCTATTGTTTTTGATTGATACTTCTTTCTGGTTTGATTCGGAAATGAAAGATTAAAATAATACATAAAGATTTGACAGAATGTTGGATACTCAAAACTACTGTTATGTTGGATACTTAAAACTACTGTTGTATCAAACACATTTAACCAAGTTTCATTTTCCAATAACTTTACAAAAGTTTCCATATTATTTTTTGAAAAGTTTCTACATTTGAAAGATACACTCTTATTATTTGTTTTTCTACCATCTACTGGATCATCCAACATGAGCTCTAGTACCTGTGCATCATGGTCCGATAGGGCAATAATCAAACCAAATACTCCTATTTCAGATCTGTCTATATAGGTACAAAAATTATCGATGCAGGTTGATGTTGTACACTCTCGTCAAAAAATCCAACAGATAATACATCACTTGACTTTTTAGTGTTTTTCATGATCTCTACTTTCAGGTAAAAATGGATTAAGTATATTAATATTGAAATCTCCTCCAACAATTATATATTCCTTCTTTTGTATAAAAAAATAAAATAATAAATTTAGCCTATTCAAAAATTCACAATTTTGCAGTTGTGGCTTTCTATATACTCCTGCCAAAATAATTTTCCCGTTGTTAATTGTCAATTTAGTTATACAGCACTCAAAGAGCTTATCAAAGAGCTTATCTTGACACAACAATTCAACCTCATCACAGATTAATTGCTTTGCCTTCAAAACATGTTACTACCTGAGCTGAGTACATTGTGGGTGTTGTTGTGTGGGTTGCATCAACTGTCCCCGTGGTTCACGTAGAGGTGCTTTCAGGAAGCTAAGTAAATGCTTTCAGGAAGGCTAGTACAATTTGAATTGCCGTTTAAAATACTTTGCTTATGGACGCTCCATATTGCAAGGTTAACATGGAACAGAGTGTATAGTAGATTTTAAAGGTATATTTATAAGGATCATTTTTATCATTATTAAACATTTACCATTTATAATTCTTTAGAGGTTTTGTGTGTCTAAAGTTGTACAAGGTGTGTTTTTAAAGAAAGTACCGATTTTAAATTTCACCATTGCAGCGTTGCGGTTGGCTTCACGCTGTGCTGTGTACCCGCATCTATCTGCAAGCCTGAAAAGCCACTACGGCAAAAATCAACCAGGTTTTCATTTGTTTATGATCATTCAAAATGGCGCCGCTGATTGAGAACTCCGCCATTTGTGAGGTATGCGCTGAGATTAAATTCTAAGTATTAACGATGTGAAAGCGGCTGAAATTTATTGACAGATTAGCTAAGTGTTTTGACACCTCTAGCATCATGTGTTTGGACGCCTGAGACAAATTGGCTTATAAAGTAACCACCTTCCACCTCGTACCGCTCATGAGAAGTCAGTGAACTTCCCAGAAGCTTGGTTTTGTGCACCTCAGTCAACATTTTTGAAGCCTGAGCTCAGCTTTCAATAATGTAGTCGTAGTTCGGTCACAATTACTTAAAGAACACTTCTTGACACCACCATAGGAAACTCATAAGATAACGATCAAATTGTAAACCATCTGTTTTTTCCCAAGTGTTGATCATGCACCAAACGTCAGTAATGACAGAGGGTGTTGCCTACTTCATGAATATTCATGAGGCCATCTTGAAATGTGAAAGTGTGAAATGTGATATGTGAGCTCATAATGTTTTCGTCATAAACTTTGCTAATCTGCCGATGAATTTCAGCCGCTTTCACACTGTTAACCATTAGAAATTGAATCGCAGCATGACTTTACAGTCGGCGGGGTCCTCAATCGGTGGCGCCATTTTGAATGTTCACAAATAAATTAAAATCCCATTGATTTTTGCTGTAGTTGCGTCCCAGGCTTGCCAATAGATGCAGGAATGCCGAAAGTAGCGCTGCAATGGTGGTATTAAAAAAAGGTAGGTACTTACTTTAAAAACATGCCTCGCATATTTTAAACTTTTATGAGGTCGATAAGTTTTTAACCCTTATTGTCAGTTGATATTGGCCTCTGACCTACGCTTAGAACATATGAAGATAGGGAGGTGAGCTGTCACAACACAAGCTGGACAACTGTGATAAAATTACTTGCTAAGACTAGGATTCTACCCCACGCCATGGCCGCTGCTTTGGTGTCAGAGGTCGATGCCCTGCCTACTTCGTCAGACACCAAAGGATAAGGTATATGGGGTGATGATATAGAGATGTGATGACGAGCATCACTAAATCACTGTAAGACACCGACACAACTAGGACGTATTTTAATTAAAATATGAATGAATGATGAGTGTAGAATGGGTGAGATGCGCAGGACGACTGCACGCCCCAATATTCTTTTAAATAACTTAAACTACACCTTCTTCGTTTAGTTGAAAAGTTGCAAAAGAGAAGGCGCAGGATTGATCATCATGTCAATTTTTAGAGTTTTTAGTTTAGATTGTAATACCTGAAATACCTGCTTTCTGACCACTTGTTATGATGGGGATATGCTAAACTGATTGATTGGCTCAACTACGTTAAATAGGTACCCCCTACTTTTTAAATTTGCAAGGTTAAACGTTAAAAAAAATGTAATTCTAGACCATGTTTGTAGACTGATCATGGGGAATATAGGTCATAATATCAGAAATGTTATTCCAGTACAATTTCACCTCTTGAAATACAAAGCATATATTTATAAAATGACTTAAGTTGATAACGGATACAAGATCATTGAGCACATTTGTCATTCAGTGAGTCATTTCAGATCTTCCATCCACATTACTTAGTGTCATTATTGGCAAACTGTAGGCCAATGTGCATACTTTATTTTGCTTGTCTATGCCAGTGGCGCTAGTGGACGATGGTCCAAACCTTTCAATGTCATTTGGGCGCCCAGGGAATCGGACCTGTGGGCCTCTTGCACTGGAATCCAAGACGCTAACCGTTAGGCCAGTGAGGTGCTTAATTCCTACTGGGTTTAACTTGGACCTAAATAAATATTAGTAACCTCACTCCCCACTCATTTTGATAAGTTTAATTTGCTGAACAAGATCACTGCTTCTGTTAAGTCTTGCAATGATAATCAAAGACAGAATTGTGTTACATAAGTTATTAAAGTAAATATACATAAGTTAATCCTTTTATTGAGGGTTTAGAGTCAAAGCATCCCTTTACCCTTTAGAATTTCTTTGGAAGGGATTTTATGCCAGGTATCAGGACGGAGTGGATACACTTTTCTCTGACAAGTCCAACAGATGTTATATTCCAGTTACTCTGGTGACCGAAACTACAAATGACTTCACAATAAACCTAAATAATTTTTTAGTAATTAGGAATTTTCTTTCAAGAGAATATTTAATACAATGTTGTTAAAAAATAATCATTGCCAATGGATACTCTGGAATAGGATGTGTGGAAATGGGAGGAATCAGACACAACATGTAACAACCGCATATGCCACTGCGGCTGAGTCAGTTATAATAAAAACAGGACTGTGTTTCTGAAGGTTGTGTTGTTAAGGCGCATTTGCACCGTAGTTACAAAAAAAAAAAAAAAAAAAATGGAAAGAATTGAAATGGTAGTAACAAATTATTGTCATTCTAAAAAGTGTTGACAACTTTGGTTGGCAACTTTAGTGTAAGTACACCTTTCTTTATTCCGTCATTGTAAGTGACATATGGTGATTATTGTGACTTTTTCTGTCTTTGATTTAGGAACTGATATTAAACATTTATTCGTCACCGCTAGAATCTAAACTAAGACACATTTTCAACTTTACAACAGGGTTGGATCTAGGAATTTGCTGAGGGGGGGCGCACTTGAGAATTAAAATTGTTTATGGACAACATTTTTGCTATAAATAAAATGAAAATGAAGCTGTTTTGTGAACATAATAAGGGTTTCAAATAAAACCAATAACTGTACTTACCGCAACACCAGCGAGCAGTTCCCTAAGGCTTGGGCCGAGCTTCCTTTAAGGTCACACACCACAGCACCAGCCTAATATCTTCGGCTGCCCTAGAGGCACACACCGCAGCACAGGCCTAGTGTCTATTTGGGTTAAATTTGCAAATATTGAAAACAAAAACGAGTACAGAGACAGACAGCGTCACACTATTACCCGTTAATTAAACATTTTCTGAGTCTAAAGGGGGAGGGGGCGTGCGCCCCCTGGCTGGATCCGCCACTGAATTATAAACAGTACACAAGTTGTAGTTATACAGTGTAGACAGTTTGAAGTAATGTCTTTACTCAAATCAGCTTTAATTGAAAATCTTTTGCATACTACTAATTCATTTCCTCAAAGTACATTTAACTAAATAGGGTATTGTATTGTAGTTAAATTTTGAAAATGCTGTATCATATTATAATTTTTGCTTTATATCATTCATTTGACCTAATTTCCCCTAAAGAGAAGACATTATTATTGGAGTTGAGGGGTTAGGGGTGGTAGTGGTAAGACCTAACCCCCCCCCCACTCCAGTGGGTGTAATGGAATTGGAACGTTATTCCCACACTGGTTTTCCACAGTCTAACATGACAATAATTTGCTTTTCTTACGATTTAACAAATACATTTAACGTTCTCACACTGGAAAATGTACGACTATACCACTGCTCGAGACCTTGATAACTTTTTCTTTAGAGGCCCCCAGAGGGCAAAAACGCCATTCGTACAAATTTATATAAATGTATATGTTGCAGTACAATTGTAAAACCAGCCATTTTGTAAAAAGTAGTCTAATATTTAAATTGGGCTTGACAACTTCAGACTTAATTCTAAACTAGTTGGTGCCTGT
Source organism: Allygus modestus (assembly GCA_963675035.1). NCBI lineage: Eukaryota > Metazoa > Arthropoda > Insecta > Hemiptera > Cicadellidae > Allygus > Allygus modestus. Next base: position 103,456,421 of record OY776112.1, read on the forward strand.
CAAAATTCAACGGATACAATTTTAAGGTTGATTATTCAATAGTACCTAACGGGAAAAGTCACCAGCAATGAAATATTTGTAGTTTTTCTAAATTAGCACAATGTGACTTTCGACTTCTCTCCATAACTCTGTAATATTTTTTATTTAGCATTGGCTTACCAAAAGTATTTGATGTAATCACAGTTATTGGATCGTTTTAGACCATTTACAGACATTAAATCTAATTGGCTGGTCTGAAACTTTAACCAATTATTGGATTTTGTTTTCATGACAGATAACAGTACATAAACTTTAGTGTAAACTTTAAACTCTATTGTTTACAAAAGAAACTTTGTTTAGACATTTGATGGGTTGAATGAAGCGCCCCTCGTGGAACCACAGAAATAATACAAACATCAGCGCTGTTTTTTACTCTTGAGCCTAAGGGGATCAAACTAAAAATAAATAACATGGGATGTCACTACTTAAAGGGTTATGTAGATTATGTCAATTAATCTCGTAATTGCAATAAATGAGAAAAATAATTATCTGTGTCAGCCTGAATCGACTTCAGCAATTGCAATATATGCAATGCATCGTTGTAAGATACTGGCAACTATTGATTTTCTTTAAGCCAGCTGATCCTTTTGCTACAGCCTGTATCTATTTTGTCTTTTCTTAGATACACTAACATATGTGTTTTAATAATAAACTGGTTAGAAAAACTTAAAATAGTGATAAAATAGGTTTTAAGAAGTTTTTTTTTAAATTTTAAACAAAATTATTTCAAAAATGTAAGCAAATTTTTCAAATATAGAGAGGTCAATCTCTCATCTAAATCAAACTACGTGTAAAACTGTTCAGTGGAAACCTCAAATGAACTGTTCAAAGAGGTGCAAAGTTGAAATGTTACTCCATGTTAAATTGCCATAAGAAAACTAGAAAGTAAAACTTTGCAGTTTATGTTAATGCACTCAATTTTTTAAACTCAACTAATTGGAAATCTCAGTTTTTAAATAGTTATTGACTGGATATCAACATTTAAGGGAAAATGTCCAAATATAGAGGTTATTGTGTAAATCGGCCCAGTGGAAGTCTCACATGTTCTTCCGGAAAATTTTTAATTTTGTGTTTTAATATGTAGGATGGCTGTTTAGTGCTTATATAATACATGGAGTTTACAGTTAGCTGCGGCGGTTAGGCTAGATTAATTAAACATATGAATCACTAATTATTAGTGATGGTCAAAACCAGAAATTTCAAATCTCGAAACCGAAACCAAAACTTAAAAAATCGAATCTCGAAACTCGAAAGTCAAATTCCAAAATCCTATTTACTTGCCTGGTTATGGTTATGAAAAATAAATCCAGTTACTCCAAAAAAACCAGTTAACTTACTGCCATTCTCGAAGTATCCTAGAAAAATATTAGTTTCAGAACTACTAGTGAACCAATTATTTGTAGCTTAGTTATAAACTTTGGTTAGAGTTGTTCTTTCACAAATAAATAATCAATAATCCACAAAAGGTGAAGGTAGACGACCGATGACAGTAGGCTTTTGACCTTCACATTATTAATCAACACTCGGGCATGATTTCTGTTAAAAAAACAATGACACAAAAAATCTCGGCAGTTTTGAGTTTTGATTCTCGAAACTCGCCGATCGAATCTCGAAACCGAAACTTTTCCAAAGTTTTGGTGGTTTTGAGATTCGAGTTTTGGTTTTGACACATCACTACTAATTATGTAAACAAATATCTGAGATACACATTCTTTTTAGAAGGAACAATCATAAAAGTGGAAAAAAAGCATAAGAAGAGTTCAGTCTCTTAAAAAGTGATTTCTTTATGGAGGACTTGAATATGAAATTGAAGATTTGCTTTTTTAAATTGAGACTGTAGCTGAGGAAGCTCACTAACTGTTGCTCGAATAGTTGTATACAGAAAATAAATAAATTCATTTATATACTGATTTACTTTTATTTTTTTCAGATATCTGGTCAAAGACTATATTTAATGAGTGTTTATTTATGAATATTTCACGGCAATCCAAGTTTAAAATACTAAGTTTAAAAGCAAACATCACCAGGTTTTACTCTACTTCTGATGGACGTGAAAAGACAATTTTACAACAATTGAAGGCTTTTTTCAAAAAGTATTGGTACGTTTTAGCTCCTGTCCATTTGGTCACATCTGTGCTATGGTGTCTCGGGTTCTACTACATAGCTGCGAGGTAAACGATTATTAGGGGTTAAAGTGAATAAGCCACTAGAACTTATGTAAATTTTGGTTTGATTATCTTATTAATAATGTAGATTGTCTTGTAAGACCTTACTGTGTCCCGGATTTAGAAAGCAATTGGTTTACGTCAAAATCTAGAGACGTAGCCTCAAAAACATACATCAGGCAACAAACATGGGTATGGGCATGGGGCAAGAATACACTAAACGAAAGTTCTGCGTTCTTCAGTCATGTATTGTGTTTTACCAATGAATACACACAAACATTAGGAAGGCCAGGACTTAAGGGCAAAATTCAGCCAACAGTTTCATCAATTCAGTTTAGTTCTGCACTTAGAGATATAGCATGTGAGAGAGACAGCAACTGATTCTTAAACAAATGTTGTGACCTACTGATGAGTTTAAATTACCTGTACTACTGTCAGGTGATCCAAGTTGGTTTGCGATGATACAGGTAATTTAAACCTTTTTTTGCCTACACAGTAAGTTACGATATAACATTTCATTTAAGACTAATTAAATTTCAAGTTAATTACTTTTTTCATGTATTAACTTTTTATTACAGTGTGAAATAAACTCAGTATCTTTCAATCAGTGACTTTTCTTATTTCATGCTCCCGATTTTGCTTATCCCACGATAAATGTGCGACGCGACGTAACAACGAACATAGTATTTTGTCTTCAGCGCTCCCAAGTGCCAGAAAAAGAATTTACAACATTAGACCTGGTCTTCTTGGTGTTTATGTATTTATTGGTTTTACTTAATCAGTTATTTAAATATTTCTACACACATGGTACCTGTAATGTACACAGTTATAGCTTGATGGCATTGAAAAGCTGGGTCAGCTCCAAGCTTAGGAAAATACCTGGAGGTGGTTAAGGGCTGTAATTTCCTCCTGAATTACACAAAGAAAAAGTCACAAACCTCTGAATATATTTCAGGGTTGAAAATTACTTGATGTCTAATATTGCTGTCACCTAACCTGTATCCACGGGCTAACATGCCTGTGGTATTCTAAAGACTGCCTTTAGAATCACTTAAGTTTAAGAGATGGCACATACTCCAAAAGGAAGTGGGAATCTCCATTACCTATCCGGCTCAACATTACCTATCTACGGGTAGGAAACATGTTCACCAGAGGAACCAAGGCAGCCCTCCCACCCATCTGGCTTCCAGAATCCTTCCCCCAGGCCGCTTACCAGCCTGTTAAACTTTCAGAGTAGTGGTGGGCAGTCCGATTCTTCTTGGCGAATCTATTAATTTAATCACTCGATTACAAAGAATTAAAATTTGAACCGATTCATTTAATTTTTCTCCCCTTAGAACATAAAAAAAACCCTAGGGGGAGAATGCAGTGGGTTGTTACAACAACCGATTCACAAATCGGTAGCTGAAGCTGAAGGAAAATATTTCAGTTGAATACAAAGATATAAAAAACCGAGTCACGAGTCAATGTGGTGATTGAGTTGGAACGAAATATAAATGAAAATAACAAATAATCTTGGAAAAAATTGTGGAATCTCCTGAGAATTTTCCACACTTTTGAACGGACTTGCCTGAGTACTTGCTACCTTTTCAGAGAGCTTGCTTATAGAGGTCTCTCCTCTGATCCCTCTCCTCTCCCATACTACTCTTCCTCTCACTTTCTCTGCTGAGTCTCTTTTAACCGATTTGAAAACAACGGGAACAAATGGCTTGAATCAGTTAGCGAACAAAAAGTTTGAAACACAGTATATCAGCATATATCTACCACAGTCATTCGCACAACGAATCGGTTATTTAAAATAATTAATCTTAATTGCACTGTTGATTCGTCTTTGAATTGCCTATCACTATTTCAGAGTTTTCAGATAAGGGCCTTCCTCCAGCGGCACCCCTTTCAGGTGACTTGGGTTTGCAAGGAAGATTGGCTATTCCCTCTGAGGTCTCAGGTTGGGTTTTCACATTCCCAGATAACTGATGGAACAAAGAAAGCCCCTAAAGAAACAAGTAGGGAAGATGCCACACAGGGTAGCCAAAAGGGAGGCACCAATTCTGACATCCTCTAAATTCTGCGGAGATGAGCTATTTAAAAATAAACCTACTTTATCTTCGCAAAGCTGGGATACATTTGAGGGATTTTTACTTTTAGAGTTTGTGCGTGTAATAGGCGCTGTGTAAGTTGTGCCGAGAGCTCACCAATATTGTCTGAGAGTGGTGAGAGCTCTCCGAGAGTCACACCTTGGGAGTTGAGACTTGTCGTGTACACAGAAAAATTATCACCTCAAGATCAGCTTGCCACCACTCTCGTACAAGAAAAATACACCAGCATTGTCAGGTCAGTTGAGAGTATTCTCCTGAAAGAAATGGTCGGGGGCACACGTACTGTGAATAGTGTAGGTGCTGTTGGAAAGTTGTGTGGTGGTAAAAAGTAAATTAAGAAGTCAAGAAGAAGAATTTAATAAAAATATTAAAAAGTTATAAGATAAATTTGATGAAAACCTGATGTGTAGAGTGAGTGCACTAGTGAATGACCACCTTCAGTGAATGACCGGTTTGCCGAAAAAAAAATTAAAAGAGTTCAAATCAAAATAAAATAAAGAAAACTAGTCGACCCGTACGGAATTCCGCACTGTGAACCAAATCTTGTCAGCTGATCAGATGTTCTTTTGTTTACATTTTCGCTCCTGTCAAAACAAACTATTACCTTTATTTATCTTTCATATTATTCAAATTTGCGAGAAGCGGTACATTTTTAGACCGTGGGTCTATTTTTTGTCAATAGCCGGCACGAGAAGCTTTAAAATGAGGGGTAATCATGGAATTTGATAAAGGAAGAAGGGAGATTTCGCAGACTGACAGAAAAACAGGCTAGAGAAATAATATATTAGATAGATTTCAAAGACAGCTGATACTTTGTATTATTATTTTATTATTAGCTGTGCTGGATTTGTTAATTATTATTTTATATTTTGATGCTTTAACTTTTTATCGATTCCAATGTTGTCATAAGAGCCTCGTTCACTATAGTGTGACTCTAGGTAAGACAAATTTGATTAAAAAAAATTACGGTTAAATAGTTCTTATAATGTTAATTTTATAGTTTAATATTGTATATGAAAACTTTATAATATTGTGTTTAAACTGTCTGCACATGATCTTTAAGTAATATTAATCACTTTTATGTAACCGGTCATTTACTGAATTCAAATTTTGGTCAAAACTAGTGAATGACCTAGTTATTTACTGAATTATAACTTGAATTCTCTAAATGATCTAAAAATACCTACAAATAGTAATAACTAATCTTTTTTCGTGACTAAAGTTAAAATTCAAGGGGTTTTCACGTCCTATCCAGTAAATGACCGGGGTACAATGGGTTAGTAATATTTTGGGCTGGACATGTTCAATCACTTGATTTCAAAGGGAGCTGTGGCAGACGATAAGATTAAGAATTAGTGAGAGAGTATGATGTTGGCGGGGTATTTAATATGCGTAGAGGATGAAAAGCTGATAGAATGATGAGGAAAAAAGAATAAGAACACAAAAAAATTAGGAAGAAAGAAGCACGCAAAAGTTTTGAGAGTTGGCTTCAACAAAAAAACAAAGAAATAAAAGAAAGGCTAAAAGAGTTCAAACACAAACACTTAATGTATTTATAATTAGAGTAGGAAGTATCTTGTTCGAAATAGTGTTATTTTTCTTTATTTTTACCAATGTTGTTTTCCAATTTTATTATTCAATTTTGGATAGATATTTTGTTTGTCTTAGTCAAAATCAACCCGGCCATTCACTGAAACATGACCGGTCATTTACTGACACGACACTGGTCATTCACTAAAACTGTGACATGGTTTTCTAAAAAATCTATTAAAACTTGTTTCTCTATATTTACAGTTATACTTAATGTTGTATGTTAATCTTTACATCTTGAGTAAGAGTTTGGCAATGTAAAAAACGTCTTAAACTATTTAGTATGGGAGCATAGGCGTAATTCGGGGGTGGCAGTTGCCCCCCAATAATTTGGAAGAAATATTATTGTAATATATATATATGAAAAGTCACAATAATCACAACACGACCATTTTTGCCCCTCCAATCAAAATACTGAAATTACGCTTATGTAAATAAAGCCAGATTACCCAAAATAAAATACTGAAAATAGTTCCAAGAGCCTTTTCATATTACCCGACTTTGGTCGCGTGTCGCATGTATGCGCGACTTTCTGGACACGTGTGCACGACCAGTCATGTTGACACACAACCACAGTTGCGACCGTGTACTACTAGTATCCAAACCATCCAGATGTCAGACCGCCCACGATGGCAATGCATGAAGAAATGCTGTTGATACTCCTACTGATTAGGAAAAAGAATATTCAATCAAAAACATGTAATTTGAGTTTTGTTAGACTCCCCAATCGGCTTAACATTCCTTGAAAATTTTTGTTTCTGTCATAATTGACAAACCCAATATCTCCCTTATTACTGCTCAGGGTGAAAATATTTAATATTCTTTTCATCATGTTCAATAACTAAGGCTAATTCTAAAGCTTTAGTAAATTTTAAAGAATCCTCTTCAGCCAATAACTTACTTTGAATATTACTGGAACTAAGCCCACATAAAAATCTGTCACAAAGTGCTTCGTCAAAAAATTATAGTTACATGTGGCAGTTATTTTTTTTGCTGAATACCAAACTCAGATATACCCTTCCTTTTGAAAACGTTTATCTATAATATTATAAAGAAGAGGTGGTTTCTGTCAGTCTGTCTGACTGTCTGCCTGTCTGCCTGTCTGATATTCCGGGTAAACGCAAAAACTACTGAACCGACTGGGCTGAAACTTTACACAAAGGTAGATCTTGAACCCTTGCAACACATAGGTCTATTCACTTCCCCTCGGTTTCTAAAAATCCCCTCGGGCTACGCCCCATGAACGTCCTAAGTTTCAATGTTTACATTTCAGAAGAAAGTAAACATTCAGAAACTGTCATAGGTTTCTTAAAATCCCCTCGGGCTACGCCCCATGAACGTCCTAAGTTTCAATGTTTACATTTCAGAAGAAAGTAAACATTCAGAAACTGTAATGCGAACAGCTGAGGAAACTTCCATTTGACAGCTTAAAGAACAGAAGCAAGAACAGCTATTTCAAGCTAAGTTACCTTTCTGACCCTTGTGAAGAACCGGTACATTCTTCTAATTAAAAATAAACCTTTCATAAGCTATGTTAATAGTAGGCATGAAGTGTTTCTTTACCATGTTCATGATTCACGATATTTGAAAAGGAAAGGTCTATTGGTTTTCCAGGAACAGCTAAATGCTTTAGAGTATTATTAAGTTCTGGGCCCATTATTGAAATAGATACCCCCATCGCAGCAAACCTGCGTACTCAGAGAATTTCTAATGCATTTATATATTTCTCAGTACCTCATAAAGCCTCTTACTAAGTTTCATAAAAATACATTTATAAATAAGTGATACATAGCATTTTATTTATTCTCTATAAGAAAATCATTAGGGCTAATACCCAGGTTTGCTGCAACAACAAAAAATAAGTTTTTAAGCAATTATTAATATAACTCAACCAGGTGAAGCTACCTACCAATTTTTAATAATTTATGTTCATAATTAAGGGAGATATAAAACTTTACTTATCCTCCATAAGAATAACATTATGACTGCGTATGCAGGTTTGCTGCTACAAAGATAATCAACAAAAAATCAACTTTTTGTACAAATATCAATATACCAGCACTAGGTGAATCCACGTACCAAGTTTCATCAATATACATTCATAAATAATCAAGATATCAAATTGTATTTATTCTCTGTAAGGATAACATTGGACAACACACTGTGTTTAGAACTTTGAATATCTCTGCAACGGTTAGACGTAGAATCACCAAATGATCGTTTTGTAGAGCTGAATTGATTGGTAAAAGCAAATGTAAAGTTTACAGTAAAATTAACTGAGGAAAAGCTAAAAACGTTTTACCCATAAGATTAACATGGGGATTTTATGAACACGTTTTTTGGATTTTCTCCGGAATCACTTGACCTATGTTTATGATTCAAAATACTATATTATTTGATTTTTAGACTCTATAAAATGGTCAAAACAAATATTGAGTCTTTTAAAAATTGTAAGGTGAAAAATGCAAAAAACTGTTTTAGGAAAAAGTTGAAACCCCATAAACCCCCCTTTCCAAGGTTTGATTTTTCAGGTTTACGAACTTAAAAATCATGAATGTTACTTTACACATTTGAGCCAAATTTAATCGAAATTAATTTTTTACTCAAGTTATCGCATTTACGGACACACACACACACACACACACACACACACACACACATATATATATATATATAAATTTGAACGAATAGTGTTTTTGGCATCTGGGGACCTCAAGTCAAAAAGTTATCATGGTCTCGGGCTTAAGTCAGATACTGGTATGTCAGACAACATTTTATTTTCTTCTCTCAAGACAACACAAAAAGTAAACAATTAAATTCAATAACAGCTGTGATATTACTCATACAGTGAAAATAGAACTTTATAACACTCAATCCCAACAACAACAAATATACCGAGAGGAAGTTGGTCGAGTCGCTCCAAATGTCGCATAAAAAGTCGTGCAGTATGAAGGTTCCAATAAAAAATAAAGCCCCGCAACCCGTAGATAAAGTCGCTTACTGACACGACCAGATGCGGAGGGACGCGACTGCAAAACTAGTAATGCACCCTGCTTGGTAGTGCACCCTCGCGACTGCGGTCGCACCAATATGAAAGCGCCCATTTGAATCAGTGATCCTCAGCAAGTCGCGCCGCTATGCGACTTTTTTAGTCGCACAAACATGCAACTAAAGTCGCGTAATATGAAAAGGCTCTAAATGATATATAGTTTTTCTTTAGAACAATCATATATAAGTATAGACAGGGCCGTACTCAGCTTTCACAGGCCCCTGGGCAGTCCTGGTGATATGGGCCCTTGTTGCTGCCGGTATCCTAGTTGGTGACCTTTTACCCGGGCCCTGGGGCAGATGTCCCCCCTGGCCCCCCTTGAGAAATTCAACAATATTTTCAGTAAGAATAAGAATATCTCTATTGTTATAAGTTACATTCTTTTACAGCTAGCAAGGCCAGCACAGAACACATAACATTATCAAATTTCTAATACTAAACTGATCTAACAATATGTAAATTATTACAACATTTTCTAAATAATTATAATGAACTGTAGCAAATAAAATTCATTCATCCCCCCAAAAATGTATCCACTGAGTAGTATAGTTTTTGTAGAAGCAATTTTTTTTAATTCAGTTCTAAATCTATTTTCATTTACTATAATCTTTAAGTTGCCTGGTAATTTGATAAACAACTTCCTCCCCATGTACTGAGGATTTTTTTGAAATAGTTTCAAACGGTGTCTTGGGTACTGGAAATCATTGCAAAATCTAGTATTACAATTATGTTCATGTTGTGTTTCTTTTAAGTTCTCCAGATTATTTTTAACAAAAATTACACACCTGTAAATATATACAGATGAGGGTACTGTCATAATGCTGCATTCTTGAAAAAAAGGTTTACAAGATTTCCTTTTTGATGAGAATGTCATGATTCTGATGATTTTTTTTGCATTTTAAAAACTAATTTTGAATGACTTCAGATTCCCCAAAATCAGTATTGATGTTTAAGAAAGTTATAGCACAACAACTAAAATCCCCTTGAAAATTTGAGACATTTTATTGATTTTGCTAACTTTGAGACATATTGCATGGTATTATAGAAAAATAAGTACTCAGTAACTGTTATAGAATTGTATTAATGAATGAAACAAGACTAATTTTAGATATGTATATTGAATAGGTATAGTTAATGGTGTGGGTAGGTATAAACAGTCAATACTATAATTTGCATTTGTCTGTGGCTCTGTGCATCCGTCCGTCCGCGGCTGATTCTCGAGCTGTAATGGCTCGCAAGCTACGAAAAGATATTTTTTAGTGGTAATCGAGGTTGGAGAAGCTGCACGTGTTGTTTGTTTTTCTTGAAAAACAACCTTATTTGAGTTAGGGTAGCTTAAAGTTTTATGTTTTAGGCCATTTTAGCATACTAGTATTGAGGGCCACTCTCACGACCACAGGAAATAATCAGCTGTTTCAGGAACAAAGCTTGTAGAAATAGAAATCCATAGCTGAATACTCCCGGCTCCGCTTATGCTAAAATTACCTAAAAACATAAAACTTTAAGCTACCGTAACTAAAATAAGGTTGCTTTTCAAGAAAAAACAAACAACACATGCAGCTTCCCTGACTTCGATTACCCCTAAAAATATCTGTTCGTAGCTTGGGAGCCATTACAGCTCGAGAAACAGCCGCAGACGGACGAACGCACGGAGCCACAGACAAATGTGAATTATAGTATTGATTAGCGGAGCCGGGAGTATTCAGCTGTGGATTTCTATTTCTACAAGCTTTGTTCCTGAACAGCTGATTATTTCCTGAGGTCGCAGTAACGGCTGCCAATACTAGTTAAATAAAAGATTGAATTTTCTGACTTTGAGAATGTGGGAGGTGGGGAAGCACAAGGAGGATAACTGGGGAATTTGTAGAAATACATCACGATGTTCTACCGAGACCAAATATATTTTACAAACAGCCAAAAATTCAGAGATTTGGGGATTATTTTCTATGTAGGGTAATTGTTTCGTTTTATTGACTGGGCTAGAGATCAATCACATGACTACAATTAAAAACTATCACTGAGAGTGACTTGGGAACTATCATATACACTCTTTACTACGTGTAAATGCTTCTATCTTTTAGTCTCAAAAGCCTCTCAGACAGTTTGTGGAGTACTCGCAAAAAACTATCAAACAGTAACTATTGGAGAAAATTCACCCATATGTAAACACTACTAAAAGTAGCTTCTTGGACTAAAGACTCACATATCCACCTAGGTTAATAATAACTAATATGTTAACCATTATTTTGATGTACAGCTAGAGAATTGAGAGTGTAGAACCTCACTAGTTCAAAAACCTCTATAATTAGTAACTCTTGTCTGTTCCTTTCAGAAAACCTCTAATATTCAAAAAATAATATACCGATAATTCAAAGTGTTTTTAACGCATGATGAAGCCTCTAAAACTTGAATATGTTTATACTCGAGCCTCTAGAATTCAAATTTTGTTGCTGTAATTTGAAACTTATCTCTAAAATTCAAAGTCAACCTTGACAGTTCGAACTGTGATACCGCAGGCCTCTGAAATTCCAAAAAACAAGCCTGTTCAAACGTTGAAACATTAACTAATGCGTATACTCAGTTTCCTCCAGATCTGAATTTATTGATATTTGTTTTATTTGCATCTATAATTCAAATTTCATTCACATTAACCTCTGTAATTCAAACTATCGATATTTCAAACTTCCTTTAATTGGGAGTAAATTGGCTGTCCCCTGAATTTTAAATAAGTGAGGTTATAGTGTATATGTTACATTCATAAACAGTTCAAAGATTTTTCTTACTAATTTAATCATTTAAAATACATCGATCAGTAAATGATTTTATGTAATGATACATTTATAATAGTTTTATTGCTCGATGTTAAATTTATTTTAAATTAATTTGTAGGAATATTTGTTTAGTGGGATTGATATTGCTGAGATAATGGAGCGCCTTAAATTCAGTGAAGACTGGATCAGAGCTTTTCGACGTCACAAAACCGCTGGGGATCTGGCTGTAGTTTACGCTTTATACCATATGTTTGCACCTCTTCGGTATGCTGTCAGTTTAGGTAAAGTTGGAATCCACAAGTAATAGTTAATTTATAGTAATAATAGTTAAGTAAAAATTGCCTTAATTTGTCTGATTTATGTGGATATCCTAAAGGTGCTGTCACACTAGGAAACTTCACTATGAAAATTTTCATGCAACCAATAGTAAAGTGTACAATCTCTCAAAATCAATGAGCAAGCTGCCATTAAACAAGCCGCAAATACAAAGATGCAAATGCAACACACAGTTTACTATCTTATATGAAGATAGCAAAAAATATTTACTAAAAAAAAACCAAGGAACACAAGTATACCTTAGTTGGTTCAGGGCTATCCTGGGGAACTTATAATGAAATTATGATATAAGTAAATGATTTAGTAGTTTTTAGTAAATTTCCCCTATAGTGAAGAAGCTATTACCGTAGGTCTCATGGTAAGACTTAAGCCCGAGACCATGATAACTTTTCGTTTTGAGGTCCCCAGATGCCAAAAACACCATTCGTTCAAATTTGTATATATGTGTATATATATGTCCTTAAGAACACAATAAATCTCGTAAAAAAGGTCCAAACTGAATGAAATTTGGAACACATATGTTAAGTACCATTTATTTAACGAGTTCGAAAACTAGACAAATCACACTATCCGAAGGGGGGTTTTTGTACCCAAAAATGGTTTTTTGGGGGTTTCCACATGTAATTTTTATTTAAATCAAATTTAATTTAAAGCATTTAATTCAGCTTTAAAAAACAAACAATTTGATGTTTTGATTATTGTTCTATGTCAGTTGGTTACTGAGATATTGAAAGTGCTAAACACAGTACGTTGTTCAATGTTATTCTTATGGAGAACAAGAAAAAATGTATATCTCGGTTATTTACGAACATAATAAGACAAAACTTGGTATATTGCTTCATCTGGTATTTTTGTATTCTTTGTTGCAGCAAACCTGCGTACTCATCCCTAATGTTATTCTTATAGAGAATAATGAATATTTTAAACATCGCTTAATTATGAATATATTTCTTATGACTCTTGGTAAGAGCTTAAGGCTTAATGTGTTATTAAGACACATAACACCATATAGCCAAAAAATAAATACCATATTCATTGGAAATTCGCTGAGTATGCAGGTTTGCTGCGACGGGGTTATTAATTGCTTATAACATTCAGTATTGCAGCAACTAATACATTAGGCAATCTTATTGCTACAGCAATATTAAATGTGTGAGTGTTGTATGTGTTATGATGAAGTTGCTTTGAACACTGCTCACTTCTTGTACTGCAGCACATATTGTACGGCCATCACTGCAGTGATATTCCCCAGTGTGAACCGTGAACACACATTAATTGTCACAATACTAGCAAGTACCTGAGGGGCCGAGCTTTGCTCGGGGGAAGGCCAGTCAGTTTGTTTAGATGGCTTAGAGTAATATTTCACCACTTCCCCCTACTGATAATCATATTTGTATAACTAATTTGCCTCTTTTCTGCAGTTTTAAGGTCACTCCAGTTGTTATTTATAGCTCAATGTCCCTTTGATTTATTTTACTACTCTATATATGTAATCTTCACTCAAATATTTTAATCTCTGCTCTCCGGAAATCACATGACAGTTCTCTGGTTGATTATGAACAGCTGTTAAAATTCTTTTTTTTTATTTGAATCCCCATAAGCCCAATGTTAATTTTTTTAACTTTTCATTTTAGGTTTTTTTACATTATTTGAATTTTCCTGGGGATGAGGCCTGTCTAGAACTTATTTTTATCCCAGAAATTAGTTATTTCGAACATTGAAGGAAATCATTGGAGCCGTTTTTGAGATCAGTGTCGCAAGCAAGCAAACCTTACTCATATTAGAGTATAGGATATCAACACCATGGACAATTAACAGCCATGCTGTCAACTATAATGCACCTTGATGAAATGAGTTGTCAGGCCAAACAACTCAAAACAAGAAACACAAATGCTAGTTCTGAAAATAAAACCAAATTTTTTTGTGAACGTTACAATAGTTATTGTTTTTTAGATTCGGATGAAATTACAAATTAATGTGCACAACAATTTGTTTACCGTAATTCTTAATTTAGAGAATAATAAGAGGCGAAGCGCAATACAAGGCATCACAACAATCAAAGCAATTAACTAGTTGGCCTTTTGCTCGAATCCGAGCAAGTTTGTACCCAACGAAAGGTTACTTCAGTTGTAAACAAACATAACAAAAAATTTTGTATCCAAATGGATGATAACAACGTACTTTCAATCAACACAAAGTGTAGATATCCGCCGTTGGATAGCGCCACTGTTTGGAAAATTCAGCCCTTTACTTTATTTAAGTGATGCCCTTTCTTAAAACTCTGAGACGTGTTGGCAAATCTACGTAAAAATTCCTTTCATTTGACACCTCAAACGTTAAAATCCGTCCGCCGTTATCGAGTTATGACTGTGAAGAAAAACTCCTAGCTTATTAATATATAGGATAAAGGCATTTTATACAATCAAATGTCTACCATCCCTGAAAACACTGAGACACTACTCAGGAAATCTTTTGATTCTGGAAAATGTAGGGATAGTCAGGAAACTTTGTTAATTATACAAAAGGCAGTTTTATTAGTTTTTTAATACTGCCTTGAAAATGGTTTACAGATGAGAATTAAGTCAAGACTAACCAAAATAACATAATGTACGGTACTGTAAACAATAATTTATCACAGACCATTATTTGCTTTCCTTGGTGACTGAGATCTACCTCTAAATCTTCTGTTTTTCTTTGGTGTTTATAATGCTGAGCTTAATTTGACTATTTCAATTAAAGTTACCAAGTTTTGATGTCAATGTCACTGACCTGGCCATGTTGGAATTAATGAGAAAAACCGTACATTTATTATCTGTCGTACCATTTAGTACCAACTTTGAAAATATTAGTATCTCTTGAGTTGAGGGTTGTTTTATGTTAGCAATATTTTTCTCATGCTAGCATTATGATAAACTGTTTAAATTATGTCTCATTATTCAAAAGCCCCTTGACTAATTTTTCAAATCCATTTCAAACATTTCATTTTATGACATTTTTAAAATGGTAAAATTGCTAATCTAAAATAAAATATTGAAACCTCAAGTACTAACATGTATTTTATTGAACATATTCCAATAACACTACTTTGTAAGGGATACTAATTTATTTTAAATTTGTTATTAAATTTTATGAACTAGGTAATGGGCAGATCCCAATGTAAGGTTTTGAAACCCACACCTCTTTCCTGGGTGAGCTTTTGTTGCACACCCAGGGACCTTTGTACCTTTGTACCTTTGTACTTTGACCTTTGTTGTAAGGGACCTTTGTGAAGAGACCTCTGACTTCTACAATTTTCGAAACATCAGCACTAGAACTAAAAATACCCCTGTCGCAGCAAACCTGCATACTCAGCGAATTTCCAATGGAGATATAAATGTCTTAATACTACATAAAGTCACTTACCAAGTTTCATAAAAATATATTCACAAACAAGCAATATATACAATTTTAATTAATCTCCATAAGAATAACATTGGGGCTGAGTACGCCGGTTTGCTGCAACAAGGAACACAAAAAATGGGTTTTTAGTGAATTTCCCCTATAGGGAAGAAGCTATTACCATAGTCGGCATGGTAAGACCTAGGCCCGGGACCATGATAACTTTTCGTTTTGAGGTCCCCAGATGCCAAAAACACCATTCGTTCAAAACTGTATATATATATATATATATATATATGTGTCCGTGGGTGCGATAACTATCGTAAAAATGATCCGATTTTGATGAAATTTGATGCAAACATGTAAAGCATCATTTATGACTAAGTTCGAAAACCAGCCAGATCGCTCTATCCAATCAGGTATTTTTGGGGGGGGGGGGTTTTGTACCCCAAAAATGTTTTTTTTTTAGTTTTTTGCATATAATATTTTAGTAAATCCAATTTTATTTTTCACCATTAAATTCAGCTTAAAAAAACAAACAATTTGGTGTTTTGATCATTGCTCTACGTCAATTGGTTACCGAGATATTGAAACTGCTAAACACAGTATGTTGTCCAATGTTATTCTTATGGAGAATAAGACAAATTGTATATCTCGCTTATTTCTCAACCGCGATCAAACTTGGTATATTGCTTCATATCATTGTGGTTTATTGATATTTGCACTAAAAAACGTTTTTTGACTACAGTTCCTGTAGCAGCAAACCTGCATACTCAGCCCCCATGTTATTCTTATGGAGAATAAGTAACGTGTTATCTCCCGTAATTATGAACATAAATTAATACAATTTGGTATGTGGCTTTACCTACTTGAGTTATATTGATATTTGTATAAAACCCAATTTTTTGTGTCCCTTCCTTCAGCAAACCTGCATACTCAGCCGCCATGTTATTATTATGGAGAATAATTAAAATGTCATGTATCATTTATTTATGAATGTATATTAATGAAACTTGGTATTTGATTTTATGTGGTATTAAGATACATATATATGCATTGGAAATTCGCTGAGTATGCAGGTTTGCTGCTACGGGGGTATTATGCTAATAATATAACTCAACTAGGTGAAGTCGTATACCAGTTTTTAGCGAATTTCCCCTATAGGGAAGAAGCTATTACCGTAGTTGGCATGGTAAGATCTAGGCCCGGGACCATGATAAATTTTTGTTTTGAGGTTCATATATATATGTGTGTGTGTCCGTGGGTGCGATAACTCTCGTAAAAATGATCCGATTTTGATGAAATTTGGTGCAAACATGTAAAGCATCATTTATGACTTTAAGTTCGAAAACCAGCCAGATCGCTCTATCCAAAGGGGTACTTGGGGGGGGGTTTTGTACCCCAAAAATGGGTTTTTTGAGTTTTTAATAATTATTTTAGTTAATCCAATTTTAGTTTTCACCATTAAATTCAGCTTGAAAAAACAAACAATTCGGGGTTTTGATCATTGCTCTACATCAATTGGTTACCGAGATATTAAAAGTACTAAACACAGTATATTGTCCAACGTTATTCTTATGGAGAATAAGAAAAATTGTACATCTCGCTTATTTATCAACTTATCCTGATGAAACTTGGTATATTGCTTAATATCGTTGTGGTTTATTGATATTTGCACTAAAAAACATTTGTTGCCTATAGTTCCCGTAGCAGCAAACCTGGATACTCAGCCCCCATGTTATTCTAATGGAGAATAAGTAACGTGTTATCTCCCTTAATTAAGAACATAAATTAATAAAATTTGGTATGTGGCTTTACCTTCTTGAGTTATATTGATATTTGTATAAATATTTTTTGTGTTCCTTCCTTCAGAAAACCTGCATACCTAGCAGCCATGTTATTCTTATGGAGAATAATTAAAATGTCATAAATCGTTGATTTATGAATGCATATTGATGAAACTTGGTATTTGGTTTTATGTGGTATTAAGATACATTTACAGGGTGTCACAGAAATGTATATCGTGCTATGCAGATCCAGATTCTACATACAAAAACAAGTCGAAAATGTGAAGTAACATTGTTAAAATTTTCCTACAATATTTTTTGTCAAACTTATCAAATTTCAAAATGGCGGCCATTTAAAGATTTCAAAGTCAAATTCCACAAAAACTAGCAGCTAAAAAAAATTTTACAAGGCATAAAATTTAATGATATTTTTAATACAAATTCAATAACACTTTGATTGTAAAAATTGAATAATAAATAAAGAAGTTATGGTAATTTTTAATTATAAATTTCAAAATGGCGGCCATTACAAAATTTCTAAGTCGAATTCCCCAGTGTACTTGGCCATCTAATTACATGTGCTTCAAATTTGATATCTTGCAAAATTTTGTTTTAGTTGCTAGTTTTCATGGAATTTGACTTTGAAACTTTTTAAATGGCCGCCATTTTTAAATTTATTATTAAAAATTACCATAACTTTTTTATTTATTAATCGATTTTTGCAATCAAAAATTCATTGGATTTGGATTAAAAAGAGTTTTAAATTTGATGTCTTGTACAATTTTGTTTTAGCTGCTCGTTTTCATGACATTTGACTTTGAAATATTTGAATGACCGCCATTTTGAAATTTGATAAGTTTGACAACAAATATTTTTTGAAAATTTTAATAACATAAAACTTAAAGTTTATACCAAGTTTCGTACAAATAACTCCAAAGAGTTTTTGAATTATTAATTATTTCCAAAAAAATACAAAATGGCGGATTACGGGTAAACTAAGCTAAAATATAAAAAAATACTCCACGTTTTCAACTTGTTTTTGTATGTAGAATCCAGTTCTGCAAAGTACGCTACGCATTTTTGTGACACCCTGTATGTGCATTACAAATTCGCTGAGTACGCAGGTTTGCTGCTACAGGGGCAAACCCCCTTGTGTTTATTATTAATTTATGTTCATCATTTAGGGAGACATAGCATTTAATTATTCTCCATAAGAATAACATGGGGGCTGAGTACGGGGAGCCTTTGGCAAAAAATTGTTATTTTGAGCAAATATCAATAGACCACAACCAGATGAAGCCATATACCAAGTTTCGTCAGTATACGTTCATAAATAAGCGAGATATAAAATGTTTCTTTTCCTCCATAAGAATAACATTAGACAACTTTACTGTGTTTAGCACTTTCAATATCTCGGTAACCAATTGACCGAAATGATCAAATTATCAAATTGTGTGTTTTTTAAGCTGAATCCAATGGTAAAATTTATATTTGACTGTTTCAAAAATTATATCTAAAAAATTCAAAAAACCCATTTTTGGGGTACAAAATCCTCCAAAATACCCTTTCGGATGGAGCGATCTGGCTGGTGTTAAAATTTAAAGTCATACATATTGCTTTACACGTTTATACCAAGTTTCATCAAAATCAGATCATTTTTACGAGAGTTATCGTTTACACACACACACACACACACACACACACACACACACACACACACACACACACACACATATATATATTGAAAATATATATTGCACATATATATACAGTTTTGAACAAATGGTGTTTTTGGGGTCTGGGCCTCAAAACTAAAAGTTAGGTAATAGCTTCTTCCCTATAAGGGAAATTCGCTATAAGGTTGAACCAATTTAATCTTTTTAATACCAATTTAATGATCATCAGCATATCTCAAATATATTAAAAATCCTATAAAAATGTGTTAACCATCCTAAGATTAACATGCCTTTGTTCAGGCGGTGCATCATTGTTGAAAAATTATATGAAAAAGAGGGGGATCATCAAGTCTCAAAAGAAGAACTGACCAAACTAATACGGTCAAAATGTTACATAATGATTTCAAAACTATTAAAAAAATGAAACTTTTTATCATTATTGTGTATGTCAATTATTTACTGGTAAAAATACAGTCTTTAGGCTATCAAGAGTCATTACATCAATAAGCCACCAAGTTAGCTCTGGAAATGTATTCTTGTATAGATTTTGTTTGTCATTAAAACTGAAATAAGTATGGACAGCATTTTAGAGGTGATGTAAAAGCCAAGGCAACATACAGATTGCTTGGAAATTCTCTTCAATCCATGGTTTGTTCAATAAAATGCTAAGGGTTCATTAACCCTTTCAGTGCTATGAGCCGATATGTCGTCATTTGAATTTGCTGCCAAAAACATTGTTAATTGCTACATAAACGATTGTACCGTTACAGGCTCAGTCTGCATTCTGTGTCGGACATGTGTAACCTGGTAGTCACAAACTGAACTATCTGTGTCCAACGCCTAAGCTGTAATACCACCTGGTCCGCTACAGCTGCCAGTCTGATCAATGACAATGGCTGTGCGGCCGGGGCTAACACTTGGATCGAGGGTTCGAATCCTTCACAGTTGGTAGTGTTTATATGCAACTCATGGAGAGTTCACCTGTCTGTAGCAAATTTGAAGGGGAGTGCGGACCTTAAGCAAACGGTGGACAGCATGGGTCCAAGCTGACGGGATGGGTGGATTCTGTGTGAGTTGCACATCTGATCAGATGTTTTGCCACTTTTACCTTTTTGTATGTATTATGTCTGTGTCCACCGGGAGAGCGTTTAAAAAAATAAATAACTGTTAACGATATTTCAAAATCAACAAAACATCACAGATTCAACTACTTCACAAGTTACCCACCTGAAAGAGTTAACCGAACGTGGCATCATCATGGCCTGTGCTAGGGTACTAGTTACTCCATTCTATAAGGACCAAGGAAGATAAAATAAAAATAACTGAAGAAATAAAAATAATAATTTTTTCTAAACATTTTTATTGGTATTAAGCTCAAATAACCATTCAATATCATTTTAGATAGTATGGAGGTATCCAAGGAATAACAACTATTTATTTTTCTGGAACTCCTATTTTATAGATACAGTTTGATAGATTGAAGATTTATAAGCACTGAATGTTTATTTAACTATAACTTAAATGGTATTTATTGTGTCAATATTGAATCAATCCAGGAGATATATGTTGCTCAAAAAGATGTGCTGGGCTATTAAATCTAAGCCATAGTTTTAATAATCCATTAGTCCATAAAAAAGTTAGCTATCATAAATACTTGTGATGGGATAATGGCCTTACAATGTATTATTATTGGTCATCTCGGTTTTTTGACAATAGGGAAAATAAACTTGATTCATTTACCACATTGGAACTTGTTTAAATTCTTGAACTAGACCTTTAGCCTTCAAATTTCTGTTCCACTTGTTTTCGACATTGGGCTTCTCTTTCAGAATTAATACATACAGTTACTTCTGAACAGTTAAACCGTTGACTATACGGTATAATAGTCAACGGTTAAACCAAGCAAATTAGTCCCTAGTGATGCGTTTTGTGCATGGCATAGTACATTTGCCCTCACAAACTGTCATACAGGTAGAGCCAACTGTGGTGCAGCTTCAAGGGACCGAGGGGAGTGTGAGATGGGTCACTACACTTCACCTCCGACAGTTCTGGCCAAGTGCAGTCAGGCTAGGCACTGCACAATCGTAGGAAATGATAAATGACTGTACTAGATTGGTTCCTTGGAGGGGAGTCAAACCTCACTCTCACCTTCACTGCCCTCCCCTTCCCCCTCTGTACTTCATCCAGGTTGGCTCTATCTGTATGTATTATGTCCTTACGGTGTTTCATATGTTTAATGTTAAGCCTCCAACATTGTTTTTTTATTTTAATTTAATTTTGATAAGAACAAACTATACTTAACTAGTAGCCTGTCGCGGCTTCGCTCGCGATCACAACGTAATATTATACTGACATTCCCGTATAAATATTGTGTTACCGTTCCAAAGCCACCATGGCCTGCTGATTAACTGTGTTTACTCTTTATGATTGCCAGCTGATTGCTTAAAACTTATAGTTATTTCCCAATGTTAAGCTTATGGGAAAAAACTCAACCTTAAGGGGCCCCAGGGTCTCACTCACAAATTATTTCTCTATAAAAAAAGTTTCCTGCACAACTTCACGTTAGGCTCTTTCCAATGACACCAAAAACATGAAAATTGGTTCAGTAGTTTAGGAGGAGTGATTGTCACAAAAAACCTGCTCGCCTACTAAATAAGTATAGATTTCACTTTTGTCAATGAAAAGTTCTGTTCAAATAAAAAAAAAATCATTTATATAATAAGTAAGTTAAAATATTGTATAGTATTCTTTGTATTAACAACTTGCAATGAGCAAGAAGATGTAATTTATATATATATTTATTATAAATAAATTTTATCTCTCAACAGCTTTTTTGTGCCAATCAATTAATTCCATTCCCAGTTGTAATGTATGTACCAATTTTACCCTCCTATCAAGTTCAATCTTTGTGAAAAGCCAGAAACAACTATAGACTAAGTTCTATCCACCATAAATATCAAAGCCAGATACAAATTGGAGGAGTTTGAGTATAAAAAGCCCTCTAGCATATTAAATACGTGTAGATTCCTATACATTTTATGGATTTAAAACAACAAAAAGCAGGAAATCCCAAAGTCGAACTTGGTTCAATTCATTGTGTTGAGAAATCGTTGAGTAATTTGTTCTAAAAAATAAAAAATGACACTATACATTACAGGGCTTAGATATAACTATCACTGTAATGGGAATTTAAGTCAAACAGACCTTCCAATGTGAGTAACATATGTCAAAGTAATTCAATTTTATCTTGACCGTGCAAGTTTATGCCAGTAAACTGCTCTTTGATTTAACAAACAGCATTGATTCTATCATGATAAGTGTACTACTTGAAAAATTGTCTTATCTGTATCATTACAACATTATTTTGAAATTTACCAACCAACAATGAATCTTAAACAAAGTGTTACAACATGTTTTACTCAACTTGGTTCCTTACGACTTCTACATAGCCTCAACATACAATTTTACAAGGACATACAATTGTTTCCCTGCATAGTTAATTAGTGTCTATAAAGATTGATAGAAAGATTATTTGTTTAATTCTACAGTATAATATAATATTCAAACCATTAAACATTGATGTTCAAATTGATAAAATGGAACTCAAAGCCAAACAACTATATTCATGTTTGCCTATTGAAATTAACTTAATTTACCATTTTATATTTTAACGATGGATTTTTCTGTCGACTAACTTTTGAATTAGTTGGTATATTCTTTTGTTTTACAAACACTTGAACACCAAGACAGTCTCAAAGTGTGTGGATTAGTGAATTCTAAGATCCTAAATCTCCACAATTCAAGACCTCGTATATTGATGCCTATCTCCATTCATGAAGCTATTCCATAAGCCTACGAGCCAGAAGCCTTTGTGGGTACTTGGATTAGCACATCTCCAGAGTTGAGTTGTCCCGAAGAGGTTGGTAACTCTGGTGTCATCAAAGCGTGAACTGGTAGTCGGGTGTGCGACTGCATTCCGAGTTATGCAGCAGGTTGCCGCAGCAGGACCAGTGTCTGCGGCCTGGGTGGCCCGAGTGACCATGACCGCAGCCCCGATATCCACCTACAGAAACATCGGTGGGTAGGTTATATTATTACACATCACCCGACTTGACCATGTTTTAATCATCTTAAAAAATGAAATCATCGTCTGCCATTCAAAAAACTTTAAAGGCCAGTAGGGCAAAACCAAAGGTAATTCTGAGAAAATTTTCAGTCATGTAGGAATTCTAACAAAAATGTTGATACACAATGTATGTTGAGGATTTGCAACAATAACATCTATCCTCTGTATTCGTTTTCAATATGAAGAAATAACCTCCTTAAATTCTAGTAATAAAGTTATAAAAGCAATATCAGAAATTCATCCTGTCAAATTTGTAGCTCCACAAGGGTCCGTTTTAGGGCCATATCAGTAAATTATATCAGATATGTTTGAAAATTGCCAAACACAATGTAATGTGGAATTAGCTAACATTGGGAACTACTTAAAGGAACATAATTTACTGTTGAACTTAGATCAAACTAATTTTATTCAATTTAAAACAAAATTAAATAAAAAGTGGCAAAAACCAGTGATAAAGTTTCACTCTTAAAACATTAAAGTTAAATCCAGGACAAACTTCCTGAGACTAATTATAGATCAACATTTGAGTTGGGATGACCATGTAAACAAAATTCTGCCAAATAATGTCTCTTTATTGTGATATAAAGACACTACAGAATATTTATTTTGCTTATATCCACTTCCACATAGCTTTTGGAATTGGTTTATTTGGAGCAACAACAAAAATAATCTTGACAAGTTATTAAAATACCCCCGTCTCAGCAAATCTGCATACTCAGCGAATTTCCAATGGAGATATAAATGTCTTAATACTACATAAAGCCACTTACCAAGTTTCATAAAAATATACTCACAAATAAGCGATGTATACAATTTTAATTATTCTCCATAAGAATAACATTGGGGCTGAGTACGCAGGTTTGCTGCAAAAAGGAAAACAAAAAATGGGTTGTTACACTAATATAAATATAACCCAACTAGGTGAAGTCGTATACCAGTTTTTAATCATTTATATTCATAATTAAGGAGACAGAGCATTTAATTATTCTCCATAAGAATAACATGGGGCTGAGTGCGCAGGTTTGCTGCTATGGGAGTCTTTGGCAAAAGTTTTTTTAGCAAATATCAATACACCACAACGAGATAAACTGTATACCAAGTTTCGTCAATATACTTTCATAAATAAGCGAGATCAAATTTTTCTTTTCCTCCATAAGAATAACATTAGACAACGTACTGTGTTAAGCACTTTCAATATCTCGGTAACCAATTGACGTAGAGGAATGATCTAAATACCAAATTGTGTGATTTTTTAAGCTGAATCCAGTGGTAAAATCTACAATTTGACTATTTCAAAAATTGTATGTAAAACATTCAAAAAAAAATTGTTGGGGTACAAAACCCCCCCCCAAAATACCCCTTCGGATAGAGCGATCTGGCTGGTTTTCGAACTTAAAGTCATGGAAGCTGAGTACTCAGGTTTGCTGCTACGGGAGCCTTTGGCAAAATTTTTTTAGCAAATATCAATAGAACACAACGAGATGAAGCTGTATACCAAGTTTCGTCAATATACTTTCATAAATAAGCGAGATATACAAATTTTCTTTTCCTCCATAAGAATAACATTAGACAACGTACTGTGTTTAGCACTTTCAATATTTCGGTAAAAAATTGACGTAGAGGAATGATCAAAATACCAAATCGTGTGTTTTTTTTAAGCTGAATCCAATGGCGAAAACTAAAATTTGACTTTTTCAAAAATGATATGTAAAAAATTCAAAAAACCCATTTTTGGGGTACAAAACTCCCCAGAATACCCCTTCGCATAGAGCGATCTGGCTGGTTTTCGAACTTAGTCATAAATGTTGCTTTACACGTTTATACCAAGTTTCATCAAAATCGGATGAAAACCAATCACGGCTGCGAATCTTGCCACAAACCTCGGTGTGGCATTTGCAAAATTATGTGTAGGCCTAATACAACTGAATTTAAAAGCAGTGTCACAAACAAGACTTACCCAATAGTTGGTAAATCAACCCGTGACACCCACAATGTGATTTACCAACTATCGTGTAAACACTGCCCAAAATATTATGTTGGTCAGACATCGAATTCCTTGCGAGTACGTATGAATGGCCACATAAAGCCATTTGGCACATAAACAAATGATTTGGTACATAAAGACAAATGAAAACAAATTTATAATCATACAACTCACCACAACCAAAATTTTGAAGGGTGCTATGAACTAAAAGCACTTCACAAAATTAAACCCCATCAAAATCCCAAATACAGTATAACCAACTGATATTAAGAAATACTGAACTGGCACATCAGTTGGTATTGAAGACCAAGGTTCCTTCTGGGTTAAATCTCAGGTAATTTTTCTTAAGTCTAAAATGATTCAACTCAGCTGACTTTAATTTTTTTACCTGTACCTAAAATCACATCTTTTAGTTTTAAAATACTTGTTTATTTTTATTTATTTACTGTTCAAATTCCATTCTTTCTCCTTTATTGCTTGAAAATGTTTGTATTATAAACGAAAATTCACAAAAAACTTCTTTTTTAATTTATATCTATCTGTTTTAATGTGTTAGTATGTGTATATATATATATACAGTTTCGAACGAATGGTGTTTTTGGGGTCTGGGGTCCTCAAAATGAAGAGTTTCATGGTCCCGGGCCTAGGTCTTACCATGCCGACTACAGTAATAGCTTCTTCCCTATAGGGGAAATTCGCTAAAATGAATGTAAAATAATGAAAAAGGCTCAAACAATAATGGATCAAAGAAAAGATAAATTTTACAGTACAACTGATGTTTCTTATTTTTTTTGCAATCTGGTTATTTATTTAGCCAGGGTTTTATTATTATTTAATACTAGCTGTGTACCCGTCCTTCGTACGGGTTGTATGTCTCAATAATATATGAATTTGAAAAGAATAACAACCGAATTGATTTTACAATATTTAAATTACATTTTACATTTTTTAAGTACATGAGGATGGCACAAGGCACTTTCTAAATTAATCTGTTTATGAACCTCAGGGGAAAACTGTTGATCAGTAGTTCCTGTTATTCGTCAATTGTGCAGAGTGAAGGAGAGATGTTTATGACCACCTGTTTTCCAATGTCCTGTTCCCAACTTTTAAAACCTAGGACCTAATAAAACTCCTCAACCCCTTAATCTTATCAAACAAATTTTTAAATTTACTGGGAAGTTGAGACACTCAGTATTTGGCTACATAAAATATCTATTTAGAGAGGCATGGATCTCGTCCCCCCATGTCCCAAGCACACAAAGTGTCTGTATGAAATCTCTAGAGGACAACACCATGACTCCCCATTATGGGCCATGTTGTTTTTGCTGATTTTGCTGAAGTTCCAAATTTCAGCTCTATTGGTTGAGTAGTTTGTGATGATTATATTAAAGGTCAGTGAGAAATAATAGTCAATAGTGTTGGGGCAGAGCTCTTAAGTATTTTTTATCAGCTTTTTTTGCTACCGAATTTCATCTCCATCAGTCCAGTAGTAGGTGCAAGATTTTTAAAATAAGTATTCTGAAGGTTCGAGGGTGGGGCCCTAAAACACGTTCTTCACGGGAGTAGGCTTGTTCTGATATATTCGGTATGTTCCTACCGAATTTCAACTTAAAAGGTCCAAACTAATGCTCAAAAGAATGCCAGAAATAAAAGTAAATTAGGGCAGATCCAGGTACGATTTTGTTTCAAACCTAGCCATATTGTACATCTGCAGAATAAGGAGAACCACTATGCAAAATTTCACCTTCATAGACATTGTCGTGTTTTAGTTACAGTGATCACAATGTGAGCGAGTGAATGTGTCTGAAAAATATAGATTTAGATAATATGTCTACTCCGTATATTTATGTTATTTATTACCAATCTTCACTCAACATTTTAAATGAGAACTACAACAGCTGATTATGGAATAAATATTCTTAAGTCATCAACTGGTTCATCTATCTATCTATAATATTATAAAGAAGAGGTGGTTTCTGTCTGTCTGTCTGATGTTCCGGGTGAACGCAAAAACTACTGAACCGACTGGGCTGAAACTTTACACAAAGGTAGATCTTGAACCCATGCAACACATAGGCTTATTCACTTCCTTAAAATCCCCTCGGGCTACGCCCGTGAACGTCCTAAGTTTCAATGTTTACATTTCAGCAGAAAGTAAACATTCAGGAACTGTAGTGGAAACAGCTGTGAATACTTTCATTTGACAGCTTAAAGAGCAGAAGCAAGAACAGCTGTTTCAAGCTAACTAAAATGCAAATTGCCAAATTAATGCTAAAATGCAAATTACTGAACAAACTATAAGTTCTATAGAAAATGTTTTCCACAGCTGTTGTGTAGAGTAGCCAATAACTTTTGAATACCAACTAATTAGCTACAACTTTCTCGCTAGAGGTTTTTCTACCTCAAAAATAAAAAAGTTCACGCTTACTGATTTTTTCATGTCACGCTCTTACAACTTTTTAATATGTTTCATTATTAAAAATTAAACATAATTTTAAACTAATATATATTTATACCGTTATATGCGGCAACTTTTGCAGAAAAGGAATGTATAAGTTTAATTGTAGTTTTATTATTCTTAAGAGGTCTAGGAGCGTGTAAACGACAACGCGCTCACCGCTCGAGATTACTCTCTCTTCTGCCGTGTCCAATACTTTTGGTCTAGCCTGAAAATTCAGTTTTTGAGTCAGACAGATCTTGAGCTGAACTGTTCGGGAGGGGGTGGGGGAGGGGAATGAGAATTTTTTTGTACGTATCTAACGTTCTTCCCTTCTCGAACAAGGAGCATTTAAAGACTTCAGCGCTGCCTACCGGAGAGAATTGTAACTGTCACTGAGGCGTAAGCTACTCTCATAAGAAAGCGACCTCTGATTATTTCTTCTCTGTGCTTCGACCTAGTGGGAAGGTGGCCATAGAGTACCTGAAGAAAATGACAGTCAACAAAAAAGCCTCACTTTTTCACCCAAACAAGACGTCTATATATATTAAACTCGTCGAATCTATCCAACTATTTTGATCAGGTTCAGGTACAGCCGGTTTACATTTTCAAACATACATATATGGTGGTTATAACCCGATAAAAAATAATCAAACTATAATTATTAACGAATAATTATATGACAGTTAACTGCAACAAAATAGTTTAACCATATGATTATTTTTGTTAACTCATCATTCGGTTTGTATGGTACTGGTACTCTGACCAGTGTACCAACTTTTGAACTTAGAAAATCTAGCGCATTATTGCTGAAGAGTGTCGTCTCCAGTAACACCAATTGGCCTTGGTTAAAACCATAGACTGTCTATGTTAAAACTAAGCGCAGGGCCGGAATTAAGCATAGGATACTTAGGGGCACGCCTAGAGGCCTGCATCACACAGATCCCCATTCAAAAGCCTGATACAAGCAAGTAAAAAAGGTCACCAAGCCCCCCTGGCCCCACTGGTTGAGCCTAGGGACCCACGGCTCCTAAATCCGGCCCTGACTAAGCGCTAAGATTACTAAAACTGGCATTACAGTATTTCGGGTATAAAGATTTATTTCCAGGTAATCATCTGGCAAAAACCAAGAAATTACCCGGTTTTCGAGTATTTGAAGCTCGCGCGGGAATGTTGTGGGGATTACTACAGAATAAACGGGTAAAAGCGGGGATGTTATAGGTAGTTTGCGGGTAAAATAGCAAACCCAGTCTGGCAACACTGAAGGTAGAACGCAAAGGTTTCAGAGAAGAAGAATATTGAGGAAGACTGCAGGGCTGCACACCCACCACGCAAAACGAAAATGCTCTCCAATGGCATTCTACGGCAGTTGTTTTTGGAATTTGAAATTTGCAAATATTGAAAACAAAAACGAGTATAGCGACAGACAGCGTCAACTATTACCCATTATTAAACATTTTATGACCCACCGCGCCCCCTGGCTAGATCCGCCACTGTCCTAGGGTCTAAAATGCGAAGGTCACTTATTCAGCGGCTCAACTGTAATTTGTTTTGCTATGGAGTGCTGGAGAAATAACGTTACACCACTACTGTCAACCCCAAAACCGGGACCACTTGCTGAATACCTCTAAAATTTAATAAATTTAGTAAATCGGCGAGTGTTAATTGAACTTTTAGATCCAGTAAGAAAGTATTGAAATTACAATTGGTTTTTTTCAGTAATGTTTAACGTTTTTCTTAGCCAGAGAGGTCTACTGGTAAAACTGGAGACAACACGAATCAACAAAATTGTGTGCCATTCGCCACATGTTTTGATGAGGAAAGAACTATACTTGCTTAAATTGAATGACTCAATAAAGTGAATCAAACAAATAGTTAGTCATAAGTTAAACATTTGTTCATAATTTATCATATTTCACGGTGAGAATAGATATGAAAATCAAACAAACAAAATTAATATGTTCCAATTTTTACTAAATTTATTCCAGCATATTTCACGGCAGGAATAGTTACGTAAATCGTAAATCAAACAAGCAAAATTATTTTGTTCCAATTTCGATTACTTTTATTCCAGTGATTTGAATAAACACTTGGAACACTTGGAAGGATCGAACAACCCATTACTGCATTTCAAAGAATGATAAATTTTCCTCACCAGTGTTTCAAACTGACAAAATCAACGGCACTTTTTTTTCGACGCATGCGGTTAAGCAGGGTTGTCTCCAGTATTACCAATAGTCCTCCTTGTTCTTAGCGGTACAGTTAGGGCTACAAACCTGGCATGCGACCTCCACAACCACACTGGGCTTCTTTGCTGCCGTTGCTGGAGCAGAATGTACAGCAATGGTAGACACCGGGGTGGGGGCGCAGAGTTGACACGGAGACATTGAAAGGGCTACCCTGTGACATCATCAGGCAGGGGAAACATAAAGTCATCTGTGACATTTGCTGGCATGAATCATAAAAGAGAGCAATTCTGCCCTAATACTGACAGTAGGGAATGAAAACATATACCGAATTATTATCACACACAAACGGAGCTTCAACCTCAGAAAACTATAAAACACGACAGAAGGCTGACTACCATGTTAATTTCAATTGCGTTTCCGCTGTCGCTTTAAACAGTAGTGGCGCTAGGTCGCCCAGAGAGGGTGCATTCGGGAATACCCGCTGCTATTCCTATTGGCTACTTGACTCATTCCCCACTCCACCCGATGCCTCCCCTCATGGTAATCCGACTAGTGGCTCTGCCTTGGAATTTCAATCCTTCTCTTATTTCACTCAGCCTTCTGCAGTGTGTTAGAGTTTACCGTGGTTATACTAATCAAAACACATATATTCATTAACAAAATGCATTATATACTCTTGATTATGAGAGGTTTTTTGGAACGAAAGACAATCTAAGCTTTAAAAACACTTCTTATAGAATGGAAAGGGCAGTATTTCGAAGATTACAAAATATTTTGAAAAGCGTGGATAATTGTGAACCGCCATTATAGTTCAACTAGTTGTCTTGTATAAGATATTTTCACTCTTGTGTGTTCTTACTTGTCTGAGAGCGCATGCTGCAAAGCTTCAGACAAAACAGGTGTGGTAAGACAAAACGAAAGCTGCAGTGAAATTGAAAATGTAGGTACGCAATATTGGACATGGCTTTAGTTTGAGCTTGAAATGTGTTAATGATACTACTACCCCCCACTTGCCATAATCTCTTGATAGTATAGTTGAATAACATACTTGCAGTACACATTCTGGTGTGTGGGAAGGCCTTTTTTTCCACGGGGCCCGTCATAGTAGGGTAGGCAGCTGAAGTATGAGAGAGTGTTCACTATCTTTTACCTGAATGTGTTTTCCCAGAATGGTAACGCTGAGGCTCAAATTGCCTGAAGTGTCCGGAGTGAACGCAAGTGTGTAACTGCCATCCCCTCTGTCTGTCACATGAACTGCCACTCTTCTGTAATGACATATCATTACACATCAGTAAACTGTAAACAGTTGTCCTGGGACTGAGAAAACTGTGTGAGGGGTGAGGGGTAGTCTACTGCAACAAACAAAATTATAGTTAGTATAGTAGAACCCCACTGATCCGTCACCAACAGGACTGAGAGCATGGTCAGAACACAAAAAAGGTCAGGTTATCAGAGGAACCCATTTATTTAAACATAATCGTGATAAAACCAATAGTTTAAACTGAAAATATTGAAATGCATGTACAGTTTTACAGATTTAATACTACTGTAAATCATAAACACAGTATGTTGGGTTGACAAAAGTGACTGATTTACATCTTCAGTGATGAGTCGATGACAGGAGAAGGCCTGAACCAATGCCCCATTTATGTAACAAAAACGAACACCGATAACGGTGTGGCCAGACTAAGTGAGGACTCGGACCATCCAAGGTCGGATTAGTGGGGTTCTACTGTATAAGAATCATACTAATTTTGAGGTTCAGCATGGGTTTTATAATTTTTTGTTTTAGTTTTGGCTGTGGTTTTATACAGCAGGTTTAAATGTACTTGTTTACCACAATATTTGGACCTAATGTTTATGGTGACATAATTATCAGTCATTATAGCTCAAAAATAGAATATTGGACCTATTCACAAGCCCATTGTCCCATGGAAATAAGCAGTTTAGGTTTTAAATAAATGTGTGAAATAAAATGAGTAATATATCACAGGAAGGAATAAAATAGTTGTACTTTCTATTTCCTTCAGTGATCTTGTAAAGGAATTCACCACTCCAGTTTGAAAATGAATTAATTTAATTTTGTTGTATTTCATCGTACCAGTGGAATTTTGTTAAAGAGCCTTAAACACTTTTAGGGTAAGTAGTCCAACCCAGTTTTGTTGACACCATGTAATTGTACCCGTGACCCCTTAACCCTTTCAGTGCTATGGACCGATATATCGTCTTTTGAATCTGTTATCAATAAACACTGTTACTGCTTCATAAGCGATTGTACCGTTAGGCGCTCAGTCTGCAGTCTGAGTCTGACATGTGGTGAAACCTGGTAGACACAAACTGAACTATCTCGTCCAGCGCATAGGCTCTAATATCACCTGCTCCGATACCGCTGCTAGTCTGATCAGTGGCTGTGCGGTCTAAGGCGTTACCTTCCCGGCCGGGGGTAACACTTGGATCGAGGGTTCGAATCCCGTCACAGTCAGTGGTTTTTATGTGCAACTCATGGAGAGTTCACCTGTCTGTGGCAGAGTTGAAGGGGAGGGCGGACCTTAAGCAAACGGTGGACGGCTCGGGTCCAAGCTGATGGGATGGGTGGATTCTTTGTGAGTTGCACATCTGATCAGGTGTTTTGCTACTTTTTACCTATACTATACTGTGTGTGTCCAGCGGAAGCACGTTTTTATTAATTTTAACTGTTCAGGCGTTCAATATATTTAAAAAATCAACAAAAAATCACGGATTCAACTACTCCCTACAGAAGCTTAGCACTCAAAGGGTTAAACCAATGTTAAAGACGCTAACGTTATTCTAGCGAGATTTTACAAGGTTGATACTTGACCTTGACACAATTAATTAATGATAGATTAATATCATTATTCTTTGGATTGGACTTTAAAAACAAATTAAACCAACTTCAATTTAAAAGATTTCTGTAATCAAAAGAAAACTCATCACACATTAGCCCATTTTTGTCGTTATACCTCAGGAATCAAATGTTTATCTGAAATGTTAAACAGTCTGAAAATAATAAGTCGTTCAAGGCCAGGTTAAAGTTATTAGTTTATTTTAAAAAAATTAGGTTTATTTTGATATGACCTGTGTATTTATTATTTTGCTGTAACGTCTGTTTTATTTTTCTCTTGTGTTGTAACAGTTTGTAATGAAGATCTATTTGTAAGTAAGGCATTATCTACTTATTTAATGTTCAATTTAATGTTCAAATTGCGTGGGTGAGTGAGCAAGACGGGTGTTCACTGGGTAAAAAACATGTGGATTGATTAATATATCACAACTAATTATTATATTAATTATCAAACAAACTTATCTGGTTTTGTATTCAAACAACAGTTTCAGAGAACAAATTGTTATACAACCTAAAGTGAATCAATGTGGTATAAAAAAGGGTATAGGGTATGATTTTACTATGTATTATGTAGCTTCTCTTACCGCTGGGCAGCATCCCGGTACCGCAATTCAGCCGCTATTCGGGTTCCTCCGTGACAAATTGGTTGCTTCTCGCAGTCGAAGGTGCTCAGTGTAAATTCCGCTTTCTTGTGTATCCTGCAGTTCAGCAAGCCTGCATCATCATATACATCTTATATGGGATTTGGAGTCGGTAAATAATCATACATATTAAATGATTTTTTATTCGACCAGTTTGAGGAGGGATCATGACACAGCTGACTGCTCGACTGAGACATGAGGTTCTAATTACCTTGATGTGAAGTTTGGAGGGTTAAGCAAGCAACAGAAGCCTGTTGCAATAGCTGCAGTGAAGGTCTGAGGGTGCATCAACAGTGACCCTCACCAAAGAAGTTTCTGAAACTGCCTTAATTCTCCTGAATGGCTTAGAAGTCCATAAAGTCAATAGGATTTATGGTTTGAATGGAAGGTAACCCAAAAGAATATTAGTTAGCATGTATCTTTTTGCTGTTCCAATTCCATTATTACAGTTTTTGGACTAAACATTGTTTCTCAAGATAATGATTAAGACGAACTGTAAAAAATTATATATTATTAATAGATAGATAATAGATATTATTCAGTTCCGTTTGAACATTTGATCTCCTATCACACATTACCACTGTATTTGTTGAAATAAGCGTAATTTCTGTACTTTGATTGGAGCACCAACGTGGTCGTGATTGTGATTACTGTGACTTTTCGTATATTACAATGATATTCATATTAATTAATCATATTTTCTTCAAATTATTGGTGGTGCAACTGCCCCCCCTTGCCACCCCCGAATTACGCCTATGCTTAGGAATACATATCTGTTACCTAACCTTAAAACAGGTTGAGAACACAATAACTCATTATTAAACGTTCGTAACAAAATACTACCTTCGGTCTGCAGCTCGCAGTGTGCGGGTGAGACGGCCTGGGTGGTGATGACCCCGAAGATCGGGTGGCCGTTGATAAGGCCCGCCCTCTCCTCCGGCAGGAACTGGAGGCAGTCGGACACTTTGATAGCGGCGATCACCTCGCCGGCACTGCACCACTCGAGCCGCTGCAGTAACGGCGTCACTAGAGTCAGCAGCTGTGAAGCAATATTACTGTCAACTGCAGCATGGAAGAACATAGAGCACAATGAAAACGTAGCTGGCATTCTAACCAAAACCCTGGGCCTGAGAGACTCTTTTATAGTGGCACCATTTGTTAATATGTTATGTGTTTGCCATGTGACTGTTTTTAATTTAGCATCACAGTTGTACTATGGGAAAGATTTTAAACATTTTTGTCTCCTTAAAATTTACCTTCTAAATATTTGCTGCCCTTGGCAGCAGCCTTCTTAGCCTGTTCAGAAAGTGGGCCCAGACTACAGATACAATGTATTTGTTAAGCAACTACGTATTAGCTCAAATTCGACACTATTTTTACCCTACTGGTGGTATACAACATTTTACTTGAACAAATTATGAAGTTCACCTCAACGTCTGAAGCCTCTGCAAGCAATTCCTGGCCGAAGGTAACAGCGTGACTCGTGTGCTCTGAGCGCGTTTGAAGTTCATCATGGTGAGAGTGGAGTGTTGTCAGTTTGTTATTGCGTACCTGGCAATAACAGTATTGGTTTATTTAAAAGTTAATTTTATATGTGAGAATTTACCAATTACAAATTTAAATTTTTAACGATAGTGAACAATTGTTATAGAGATGTTATTAGAGTAGCTAGGAAGCAACAGAGTTCTTATAAAACAATAATTCCTAATCTTCAATAAGGAGCCGTAATATTGGTTATAAACTAATTTTAAATTAAAACATTCTTCACCAATACATTTTATGAGGCCTTTTGCCAGCAAAGCTGGCATTGTCAGACAAACTCACAAACTTATTCTACATCTATAAATACGAAAAACCGATCATCCCCTAGGCTTAAACCTCTATACCTATTACCACAAAATTTGGCACGAATACTCTTTCCATAACGTAGGTAACTGCTAGGAAAGGATGTTAAGAAATTCCCATAGGCCCAACTGGGCTTCAAAGTTCCAATCCTGTGTTATTCTTATGGACATTCTATAAATACGGAAAACCGATCATCCCATAGGCGAAACCTCTACACATATGGCCACGAAATTTGGCACTAATACTCTTTCCCTAACGTAGGTAACCACTAAGAAGGGACTTTAAGAAATTCTCATGGGGCTATATGCCCCACGGGGCTTCAAAGTTCCAATCCTATGTTATTCTTATGGACAATCACTTTGGTTTCAGGTGATGATGAAAATTTATCAGCTGATTATGATATTTGTAGTAGTTCCACGGGTCAACCACAGAACTCAGCACACACCACCAGTTGTATTCCCGGGTGAAACCGAACAATGGCAGCTAGTTATTAATAATTCTTAAAATAAAAAAGTGATTGGTAGATCTTATGTATGTCTACTAGATGCAGACTAGTTTAATAATACCGATTACTGTCAGCTCATGAGTTTCCTAAATTTGACTGTTAATTGCTAGTAAATTCGGCTTTTGTTGTTACAACCCAAAACCTTTTTAAACCAATAACCGGACAATTGACTGCATCTCGCTGTGTCTGCATTTGATGTTACCCTGTAACCTTGATGACGTTGTAACTAATCTGTCCAGCATATAGAATTTTTTACTGAAGGTGGTGGATCCCTATAGTAAATACCACCCAGTTCTATACTCATCTGTTCCACATATGGTATATTAATGCCAAACAGCCTGGAGCATTACGCTTGGGCTTGCAAACATTCACCGTTCAGTACAAGTCTTATGGAAGATTGCTATATTACTACATGAGCTGAGTATAATGTTGGTGTTGTTATGCAAGTAGCATCAACTGTCTCCACGACCCATGTCATAGCCGCCTTTAAAGAAGGCCGCGGCGTAGTAGAATTGGCAACGCTGCAAGAGGAGTTACCGCGAGCTTCACCGCACGTACACTAGCATGGGGAAAACGAGACGCCGCTGTCTAAAATCGTTATTTTTTACTATTAAAATTATAAAATACCGTTTAAGTGATGTTTATCGTTTTGCTAATGAGTGTCTTAACAAGGTTCATATTTAAACTGAGAGTAAAGTTAAGCATGTTTATAGTCAGTGTTACTGGGTTTTACGCATATGCATAGTACAAATTGAATGCCTTGCACCGTCATCCAAGAATGTGCAAGGAATTTAATAATTTGAATCACTCTTTAAAATGCCCCCGTAGCAACAAACCCACACACTTATTGAATTTAAATTCAAGTTATTTAATACGTTCAAAATTTGTCTACTAAAGAGTTGTATACATTTCTTTTTGTATAATTTGGCTTTTTAAAAGTTATTAATACATAGCAGAGGCAAGTTATGTTTTTTATTAGTTTAGTGATGATTAATTACAATTAATTTTTATCATTAGTGTTGTTTTATAAATATTAATTGATAAGACAGCTTAGTACTATTTAATAAGTCCTAATAAAGTACAGCATTATTCAAAACAACATATTACACAAGATAGAAAACAATAACGACATATAACCGTTTATTTAAAGACAAAGTGTACTTAATATAGCAACAAGTATAAATGTAACTCATAGGCAACTTGTCTGTAAAAAGTATCAACATTTTGTCTGCACTTCTATCTTCCAAAGAAATAATTGTGTGCCTCGTATTGTGTTTGTCAGTGTTTATTAGTGAATTTCCTATGGAAAAGTGAACTATTAGCATGACCCGCATGGTGAAACTTAAGCCCAGGACCACCATAGAAGTTCCTAACGTGACCCCAGAACACGTTTTGGGAACACGTTCAAAATTATATATATATATATATGTGAATGCACTCTGGCGGTCACATTTTTTGTCCGATTTACTTCAAATTTGATAGGGGTGTTCCTTTCTATAATCAGTTGGTTAAGTTCGTTGGGCAAAACAATCGGAAAACTCTAACCCCCTTTTTAAGGAATTATTCTTTCAAATTTCGAGTTTTTGGGCCCAAAAAGGGTCAGAAAAGCCCCGGAAGTAAAACTAATGCAAGTATTAAGATGGGAATTAGTGAAGCAAAATTGTTAAACCCTCTCTCGTCATTCTAGCATAAATATTTACCGAGTTATTAAAGAAAATGTATATCGGCTAAACACAGTACGTTGTCTTATGGGGTTTTTACATTAGAAAAGCATGTTATTCATTTGTTGGTGTATTTGTATCATCCCCAGCAACCTTGCGCCTACTTTCAAGCCTGACTGGACCTTCTGTTAACCTTATTATGCGCAGCGTGCTGCGTGCGAACTCTTTTTTACTTCAAGCAGTTTATTAGTGGCATTTATTCAACATACCGGTATTAATTTTAAAATGTATTCATAAGGAAATCTAATAAGATAAGTTACTCTGATCTTGGGGTTTTTCAAAGCAATAATCTTTAAAACCTATCAGAAGTACATGATTCATGTAGGCCTATCGTTTTAGTTTACTGGGAATTTGTATGTTTAATATTACTTTTATGTTATTGTATACTTTATTAACAATCCCTGATACCCATTCTATTTGTTCTATAAAACAAAAAAAATAATATTGCTAAAGTGATTTAAAATGACACGTTATTCGACTGGCGGCTATGGGCTTTGTGCCGGCAGTGACTCCTCTGCTCTGTGAGATGGCGGCGTTGCCAGTTCGAATGGCGCAGCCTTTTTTAAAGGTGGCTATGCCCATGTGAATGCTGAAGTAAATTCTTTCAGGATCGCTAGTACAATTCAAACTTCCATTTGAAATACATTACTTATGGGCACTTCATAGGCCTAGTGCTCGGTAAACATGGAACAGAGATAAACAGTTGCTGGTCTGATCGATCAATTGGTCTGTGATGTCTACAGCGCTATTCTCCCAGCCAAGGGATAGTGCTTGGATCAAAGATGTGCATCCCACCTCATGGAGAGTTCTCCTGACTATGGCAGAGTTGAAGGTGAGAGTGGACCACAAGCAAATGGTGGATGGCTCAATTCCATGCTAATTATTTCATGATCTTATTTGGTAGATGCTTTTCAGTTGCATATCAGATTACAAGATTTGAAATCTATTCTCACTGTGTATGTGTTCACTAGAAACAAATGTGAAACTTTTTTATGGTTGCACTTGTATTTCTTAGTCCCTATATTACCTGGTTAACTTCTTTCCGAAGTGTGGACCGATGTTCCTCCACGGCTGCCTTGTATGATTCTGCATATCTGTCCACCTCCAATTCCACCTCGGCACAACGATTCTGAAATATTATATATTAGAAATTGCTCCAGCTTATTCATAAAATATTTATGTCACTGACCAATTTCTTTTTAGTTTTTGTTTGTAGATATTGTACCAACTAAAACCCAAATAATTACAATAATAATAATAATAAAAATGCACAATAATAATTACAATGTGCAAATTGATGTCACATTAAAAAAACTTCTACCCAAGCAAAATTGGTATTATTTACAAAAAATGTATTCCCTTTTTTCCGCTTATTTTTTGAATATACTAAATATATTAATATATACTAAAA
Source organism: Allygus modestus (assembly GCA_963675035.1). Taxonomy (NCBI): domain Eukaryota; kingdom Metazoa; phylum Arthropoda; class Insecta; order Hemiptera; family Cicadellidae; genus Allygus; species Allygus modestus. Next base: position 103,495,030 of record OY776112.1, read on the forward strand.
TATATTTTTTGAATATTTTTTTGATATCTAATTACAGAGATTGGCAATATAATAAAGTAAAGTAAAGTTCGCGTAAACTTCTGGCCAAGGTCTGTTGTCAGAGTTTTCAGGTCGCACTAGTGTCTGTGACATGCCCTGTTGACTACTTATGTAGCCGGGACCAATGGTTTAACTTACCTTCAGAAGCACAGTGGCAGTCTGAGTTTCAAAAGTTGTTTGGATTTCATCGGGAATGGAACCCAGGTCTTTTGGGTGGTGTAGGCCAGTACTCAACTCACTCAGCTATGCCACGGTAAAATAATGGAGCTAATACATTCACACTATCCAGCAAACTTGCCAGGATCCCAAAATTCTGAATAGAATAAAAGATACCGGTAAGTGATAAAGCTACAAAAAAGACCGCCTGCCATCCACCGTTTCAGTTTCACTTAGCCACTTCCACTTCCACTTCCTTGAAGTCTGGAAAGGAGTTTCAGGAAACCTAAAACTCTTCATGCTCCTTCAAAAGACCCATCCAACCTGTCTAAGGCCTCAATCGGATGGGAAAACTGCAGGGAAGCATCCACAGAACTAAACATTATGACAGTCGTCACTAGGGAGGTGATTCTGAATTTGTAGCGGATGGGAAACCCGCACAACAAAGACTATATTAACAGGAATATATGTTTCTAGGTACCACTTCACCACAGAAATCAGATAAATTATTTACCACTACTTACTGTACAACATTAAAACATTATACACCAGCAGGACACTTCCTGAGGATGCGAGTAGCCCAACAGGGGAAACACTCAAGACAGCTCTCAACAGCTGATTGCTGAAAAACACCTTAAACTCCATGGACAGGTTTCTATGACGGAGATATACCGCTCCATTGCCCTTGAACTGACAATAACCTGAGGATTTAAACTGTATTAATTTTGTAACAAATATTAATGAAGTTTAGTAAATAGCTTATAAATTTCATTTGATACTAAAAAGTCCAAATACCTTGATTCTCAGCTCCAGGTGCTGTAACCGGTTAAGGCTGAGGCTGGCCTCCTTGGCGATAGGCTTCGTCTTGGCCAACGCTTCACGCAGAGTGGCGGCGTAGTGTCGCGCCGCGCGGGCGGCTGTGTCGCACGGGTGTCCACGGTGCAGCAGGACGCAGCAGTCGCGACACACCACCACGCCGCAGCGACCACAGAATAGCCGCAGCTCGCGGTTAGGGTGGGCCTCGCACATCACCTGCACCAAGCCAACAGACTCGGTTGCAATAGTACTTTATTGAGACTTTATTAAATACTCTATTAAGTACTTTATTAAATTTGTAAGATTCGTTATTCTGTATAAAATGTAGAAGGAATGTATAGTAATTTAATTGTTACTCCAAAGTTTGAGCTAAAATTTGCATAAAATAGTTGAAGGTGGAAAAACCTTGTTTACAAATAAGTCAATATTTACATGAAATACCTAATGAATTGTTATAAGAAAGCTGTGCTTTACTAAATTTATCTGATATACTTTGATTACAAATTTAAAACCCTTAAATATGGACTAAGAGAACCAGAGCAAAACTACAAAAAGGGAGTTTTAGTGCATGTCACAAAGGTTACAGGAACGGGAAAGGTGGGATCATAAATCGTAGTTTGAGTATTTCGATTGGGGGGGGGGGAATTATCATAATTGTAATTACTCTGACTTTTCATTTATTACAATAATATGTACTCTCCAAATTGTTGGAAGGGCAACTGCCCCCCTCCCCCCCAGGTTACGCCTGTGGGAAGGACGTGTCAAAGCACCCAATTTTGGTCTTTTCGTGGGCACCTCCCACGACTTCTTATTAGGCTGCTCATCAGCCCTCAAAACTTTGGCTGCCCCTGCTCATAGGATGTCTGACTGGCAACTGGTTGAGCTAAGAACCACAGATTTTCCTACTCCCCGCTGCCATGGAGGTGAAAGGAAAGGGGGTTTGTTAGTTGCTGGCGTAGTGGTCAAGGCGACGGACTTTGGAATCATGGCAGAAGCCCTGTCGTGGCTTCTTCCTCTTTTAGACTATACTTGAGGTAGTGGCATGCTAAATGAGAAGGCTTTCAGCCACTTGGAGAGAAGTAATGACCACTAAAACACTTATGTGTCCGTAAACACAATAACTCTCGTGAAAAAGGTCTGATCTTAATGACATTTGGCACAAATGTGTAAAGTACCACTTATTTGAGCGAGTTGGAAAACTAGATGAATCACACCATCCGAAGGGGGGTTTTGTACCCCAAAAATGTTATTTTTTAGGGTTTTCACACGCAATTTTTATTTAAATCAAATTTTAATTTTCACCATTGAATTCGGCTTAGCAAAAAATTTGTTACTTTAATCATTGCTCTACGTCAATTGGTTACTGAGATATTGAAAGTGCTAAACACAGTACGTTGTCCAATGTTATTCTTATTGGGAAAAATAATACCCCATAGCAGCAAACCTGCATACTTAGTGAATTTCCAATGTATATATATGTATCTTAATACCACATAAAGCCACTTACCAAGTTTCATCAATATGCATTCATAAATTAACGATTTATGAAATTTTAATTATTCTCCATAAGAATACCATTGCAGCTGATTATGAAGGTTTGCTGAAGCAACTAAAAAAAATAGGGTTTTATAAAAATAAAAATATAACTGAAGTAGGTAAAGCCACATACCACATTTCATTAATTTATGTTCATAATTAAGGGGGAGATAACACGTTACTTATTCTCCATAAGAATAACATGGGGCTGAGTACGCAGGTTTGCTGCTACAGGAACTATCCACCAAAAAATGTTTTTTAGTGCAAATATCTATAGACCACAATGATAATATACCAAGTTTCATCAGGACAAGTTGATACATAAGCGAGATATACATTTTTTTCTTTTTCTCCTTAAGAATAACATTGAATAATGTACTGTGGTTAGTACTTTCAATATCTCTGTAACCATTTCTCGTAGAGCAATGATCAAAACACCACATTGTGCTTTTTTTTTAGCTGATTCCGATATAAAAACTAAAATTTGACTTTTTCAAAAATTATATGTAAAAAACTCAAAAAAAACATATATGGGGTACAAAAATCCCCCCAAAATACACCTTCAGATAGGTTGATCTGTCTGGTTTTCGAACTTAAAGTCATAAATGCTGCTTTACACGTTTATACCAAATTTGGTCAAAATCGGATTATTTTTACAAGAGTTATCGTGCTCACGGACACACATATATATACTAGCTGTTCCCGCAGGCTTCGCCCTGCAACTTATTTATAAAAACTATGACAGTTGTGTGTGCTGCATTCTGTGGTTAGCCAGGGAACTACTACAAATCAAGATCAGCTGTTTGTATTTTAATCAGCTCAAACAAAAACGAGTTCGCACGCAGCACGCTGACGTGAGGGAAGTGAATTTCAACATAAAAAACTATAAAAACTCAAAATCAGTTAAAAACATACAATTATTCCAATTTTTATTCAAATCTGAAAATATTGATTTTTTGGTTGTTCTGATACGCCTGGTTCTATTCACCTGCAATGCTGGGAATACAATTTTGCGCATTATAAGGTTAGGAGAAGGTCCAGTCAGGCTTTAAAGTAGGCGTGAGGTTGTTGGGGATGATAAAAGTACACCAAAAAATGATTAACAGGCTTTTCTAATGTAAAACCCCCATAAGACAACATACTGTGTTTGGTCAATATACATTTCCTTTAATAACTCGGTAAATATATTTGCTAGAATGACGAGAGAGGGCTTAAAAGTTTTGTCACACTAATTCCCATCTTTTTAAATTCGTTAATTTCATATCAGGGGATTTTCTGACCCTTTTTGAGCCCAAAAATTCGAAATTTGAAAGATTAATCCCCAAAAAAGGGGTTTAGAGTTTTCCGATTGTTTTTCGGTTTTTCCCAACGAAATTGTCAAACTGATTATAGAAAGAAACGTCCCTACCAAATTTGAAGTAAATTGGACAAAAAAAGTGACCGCTAGAGTGTCTGCACACGCACACACACACACACACACACACACACACACACACACACACATATATATAGACATACATGTATACATATATATACAATTTTGAACGAACCCCCAAAACGTTTTCAGGGGTCATGTTAGGAACTTCTATGGTGGTCCCAGGCTTAAGTTTCACCGTGCGGATCATGCTAATAGTTCACTTTCCACAGGAAATTCACTAATGAACGTCCATAAGGAATTCATGGGAACTTTGTAGGGGTCTCTGGCAGAGCCCCAAGGTCAGATCAGGATGAAAACTATTTAGTTTTCCTATTTCATGCCTAAAGAATCAGTGTACAAAATTTCAGCTCTCTACCTACATTGGAAGGTGGAGAATTAGTGATGAATGAGTGAGTCAGCCAGGGATTTGCCTTTTATATATATATATATATATATATATATATATATATATATATATATATATATACACAGTTTTAAACGAATGGTTTTTTGACATCTGGGGACCTCAAAACGAAAAGTTATCATGGACCCGGGCCTAGGTCTTACCATGCCGAAAACGGTAATAGCTTCTTCCCTATAGGGGAAATTCGCTAAAAATGTTATATCTCGCTTCTTTAAGAACATAAACTGACAAAATTTGGTATATGGCTTTATCTGGTTGTGGTTTATTGTTGTTTGCACAGCAAATTTTTTTCGCATATGGTTCTCGTAGCAGCAAACCTGGGTAATCAGTCCCCATGTTATTCTCATGGAGAATAATTAAAGTGTTATATATCGCTTATTTATGAATGTATGCGGATGAGACTTGGTATGTTACTTCACTTCGATGAGTTCTATTGATATTTGCATAAAAACCCTTATTTTGTGTTCCTTATTACAGCAAACCTGGGTACTCATCCCCAATGTTATTCTTATAGATAATAATTGATATTCTAAGTACCGGTATCGCTTGTTTGTGAATATATTTCTTATGAATCCTGGTAAGTGGCTTAGTGTGTATATATACCTCGTGCGGATCTTCTTGAAGCCTGGGTGTTATTGGTTAAAGTGGTTTAAACCGGTTTTTTTAGGGTGGGGTGAGTGATTTACATCTGTTCTTAGTCTGTTGACTAAAAATTGCTTGTAAGACTCAACTGTTACGTGCCAAACCAAAAACATTGCAACCACGAAGTGATTGTTGTGCAAAGATCTTAGGTTAACATTTTTCCACACATCTTGCGAACAGGCCTGAACATTCGGCCGAACATCCTCCCGAATGTTCACGGAACCTTCCGTCCCGTGTATTTGCTACCAGTACACTATGGCACAACAAAGGCGAACTAAGGCGAGCGCGATAGTGTACTCAGCGTGCTCGTGTATGCTCGGGATAGTTCGCCCCACCATGATTCGTGTTCGCCGTGCTCCGTTTTTGTCGGATTTTTGGCACGAATGAAAAGAGACGAACGGAAGCGAATAGGCGAGCATGGTATTGTGTGGGCGTGTACTTGGTTAGTTTGCTGTGCACATTCGGTTGATTTGGTACAAGACTCGTTGTCGCGACTCGTTCCGAACATTCGGCGGGACATTCGAGTGAATCATTTGGCGATAATGAACTGGTACCAAAACGTTCCTGCAGCTGCCACACTTCTCGTGACTACTCAGAACATTTGGGGTTCGGCCGAATGTTCGGGCGTATTCGCGAGAAGTGTGGGACAGCCTTTATTGATTAGTCCTAACACAAATTATTTTTATTTGCCTTCAACCTAGCGAGTTCGCTGTACCCATATGTTTAAACATTACTTTTATAGGAAAAATATTAAAATTACAATTAAACAATCAGCAAAAGCAAATAAACATTTTTAAGAGTTAAAAACAGCTGATCGTACGAGAACAAATATTCCAAAAACTAGCCAAATGTTTTCCGCAGGAATAGTATTATGCCACATGGTATTGTGAACCTCCCCTCCAACGCTGATCCCGCCCACTCTTCTGCTGGCACCCCCTACTCAGGCTTCACGAAGATCCGCACGAGGTCTACTCATTGGAAATTTGCTGAGTATGCAGGTTTGCTGCGGGGGGGGGGGTGTTTTTATCCACCAGTCATTTTTCTTCTTCGGTCTATTCAGAGTTTATTCATGAGTTTTACTGTTTGTAAGAATACCTTCTCTATTTTTAAAATTTACTTCACGTTTAACAGAACATCAAAAAACACTTTCGAAAAGTAAAACATGTACAATGCTAATCCCGTTATTTCAATACCTCCTTCAAGGAAAAAAATAAAAGCCCATATGTGCAAGTTTTGATTATCTGTAAAATAGAAGTACCTGTCTTCGAAATATCGCAGCGTCCGTAGCATCTTTGAGCGACGTGATCTCATGATGGGCACTGACTCGCTCACGAAGATGGGCCTCACAGCAGAAGCTGCACAAGTTTACCTGGCAATCTTGACATCTGTTGGATGCCTGTGACAGGTGAAAAGGAAAAAATCAGTTTCATATATTCTGCACATTATCTTAATTGCGCGATACATTCCTTAAGTCTATAAAGGCTTATATATATACTAAAGGCGTAACAAGGGAAAATATCTGCATGGTAACCAAATAGCATTTTAATAATATCTTAACAATGCTACAACTACAGAAATGGGGGCATGAAGACTATTCATTAATGCTCAGAAACTATATCAAGCTGGAGTGATTACTACTGTTATAGACTAGAATAAATCAAGGTTAATTTAGCATCAAATATGTATTTATAAATAAGATCTAGGGTGCAGGAAGACTTGGGATGTCCAGCTGTGTTTACGTTAGAGATCCAAGCAAGATGCCGGGGCATAAAACTTTTACGTTTAGTATTTAGTATTAATAAAGTATTATCAATTACTTACCGAGCATTAATTACGCTATTATAAAATACCCCTGTATCAGCAAACCTGCGTACTAAGCGAATTTCCAATGCATGTATGTGTTTCTCAGTACCACATAAGGCCACTCACCAAGTTTCATAAAAATACGCGAGTAAATAAGTGGTATATATCATTTTAGCGAATTTCCCCTATAGGGAAGAAGCTATTACCGTAGGTCTCATGATAAGACTTAAGCCCGAGACTATGATAACTTTTTGTTTTGAGGTCCCCAGATGCCAAAAACACTATTCGTTCAAATTTATATATATGTATATATATATATATATATATATATATATATATATATATATATATATATATATGTCCATGAATGCAATAACTTCTTGAGTAAAAAAGTCTGATTATGATTAAATTTGGCTCAGATGTGTAAAGTGACATTCATGACTTTAAGTTCGAAAACTAGAAAAATCGGACCTTGAGAAAAAGGGGGTTTTAAATCTTCCAAAAATCAGTTTTTTGCATTTTTTATCCTACAATTTTTAAAAAACATAATTTTGATTTTGAACTCGTTAAAGAGCTTAAAACAACAAATAATATAGTATTTTGAATTATTAACCTAGGTTAAGTGGTTGCGGAGAAAATTTAAAAAATCTACTCTTAAATCTCACATGTTAATCTTTTGGGAAAAAGGTTTTTGGCTTTTCCTCAGTTCATTTTAATGTAAACTTCACATTTGCTTTTCCAAACAGTTCAGCTCCACAAAACAATCATTTTGGTGTTTAAATTGTGATTCTACACACCCAACCGTTGCAGAGATATTCAAAGTGCTAAACACAGTACGTTGCCCAATGTTATCCTTATAGAGAATAAATAATATCTGATATCTCGATTATTTATGAATGTATATTGATGAGACTTGGTATGTGGCTTCCCATGGGCAAGTCATAAATGTCACTGTACACATTTGAGCCAAGTTTCATCAAAATCGGACGTTTTTTCCTCAAGTTATCGTGTTAACGGACACATATAACATACACACATACATACATATATATAAATTTGAATGAATAGTGTTTTTGGCATCTGGGGACCTCAAAACAAAAAAGTTATAATGGTCTTGGGCTTAATGGTCTTACCATGAGACCTACGGTAATAGCTTCTTCCCTATAGGGGAAATTCGATAAAAACTTGGTATGTGGCTTCACCTTGTTGAGTTTTATTGATATTTGCTTAAAAACCTATTTTCCCTTGTTGCAGCAAACCTGCTTACCAAGCCCCCATGTTATTCTAATGGAGAATAATTAAAATATCATATATCACTTATTTAACTTATTCAATATAACTTAACCAGTCGAAGCTGCATACTAAGTTTTATTAATTTATGTTCATAATTAAGGGAGACATTACATTTTACTTACTCTCCATAAGACTAACATGAGTATGCAGGTTTGCTGCTGCGGGGAAAATCGACAAAAAACTATTTTTTTGTGCAAATATCAATATACCAGTACTATGTGAAGCCTCATACCAAGTTTCATCAACATTCATTTATAAATAATCGAGATATCAAATTTTAATTATTCTCCATAAGGATAACATTGGACAACGTACTGTGTTTCGCACTTTCAATATCTCTGCAACGGTTGGACGTAGAATCACAATTTAAACACCAAAATGATTGTTTTGTAGAGCTGAACTGATTGGTAAATGTGAGGTTTACATTAAAATGAACTGAGGAAAAGCTAAAAACATTTTCCTATAAGATTAACATGGGAGATTTTATGAACACGTTTTTTGGATTTTCTCCGCAACCACTTAACCTAGGTTAATGTTGAAAATTCCATATTATTTGTTTTTTAAGCTCTAAAAAATGGTAACAACCAAACTTAAGTGTTTTAAAAATTTTAGGACAAAAAATGCAAAAAACTGATTTTTGGAAAATTGTAAACTCCCATAAAACCCTCTACCCAGGGTACGATTTTTCTAGTTTTCAAAATTAAAGTCATAAATGTCACTTACATATTTGAGCCAAATTTCATTGAAATCAGATGTTTTTTACTCAAGTTATCGTGTTAACGGACACTTATATATATATATATATATATATATATATATATATACATATATATAAATTTGAACGAATAGTGTTTTTGGCATCTGGGGACCTCAAAACAAAAATTTGTCATGGTCTCGGGCTTAACTCTTACCATGCCACCTACGGTAATAGCTTCTTCCCTATAGCGGAAATTCCCTAAAACTGCATCAGATACCTCTCACCATACTCATAAATTTCTAAAATATTTCTAATTGATGAATGTTGTACTTACAGGAGCCTCAGTGATGCAGATGTCACATGTTGGGGCGTGTTGCATTGATTGGAGAATTCGGTTTTGCAGAACATAGTTTATCGGAAGACTAGCAACCCCACCACTCGGTAGTTTATTTTCTGATTTGCAGAGGGGACAAATGACCATTTGAAGCTGAAAAATGGATAAACCACTTAAAAAATCCTAGAAGAAAATATACAAGAACGGTCATGATTAGCATAGGCAGTCACCCTCCTTGATGGAGGTGTTGTATGTTTTAAGGTAGGCATGGGTCACAGCAAATGTTATTCTTGAAGCTCTTCTGCAGCATTTCATAATGCCATAAACTGGACCTTGAAAGAACGATTCTGACAGATGTAAATACATTTTAAAGTAAAAAAAATAGCACTTTAAGGAGTGTTTGACCTACTGCCATTTTTACTCACTCGGGTTTGTGGATTTGTCTGCTACCCTAGGCCTTTTAATTTTCATACAGATTGTGCTTTTATCTGAGACTTTCTTCTTAATCTTAAGCTTTTTGTGAAGATTTCTGTAATTAATTCTGAAATCGCTTTTGTTGTTGTAATAAACAAAAGAATGACAAAAACTCATATATTTTACAACCAGTGGACCTAAACTAATAATGCATAAAGTTCTTTATTCTCACCTAAAGCTAATTTAATTTACAAAGAATTTGATGGACAACAGTTCATGATATAACTTATCTGCAATTTTACTGCTTACCTTTTACCCTCGGATCACACTTCACCTTGGATAGATGCATGAATTGTTTAATAGTCTGGTGTAAGGTATGCATAATTTGTTCTACCTGGATATATTTTACCCAGAAATCCTCCAATACCACAAGAAGGAGATAACTTAACAAATCTGAGTATATTGATGATTGATGATAACATCATATATAATAATAGCGTGTACAAGGCAACGTGTAACCACCTATTCCAAGTAAACTACTAAACGTAGAGAGGCCAGAGGTTGGTGTCAAAAGATTTCCCTTAGGCCAAGGATGATGAAAAATATACAGTATCCTAAATTTACTCAGTTATACGTTTGCAATCGGCAAAAAACACTGTTTTTAGCCCTTTTTTCGTCATCCCCATGTATAAGGAACGTGTTTTAACCACCTATTCCGAGTAAACTACTGAACGTAGAGAGGCCAGGTTGATGTCAAAAAATAACACGATATCCTACATTTATTTAGTTATAATTTTGTAAATGGCATAAAACACAATTTTTATTTTGGCAATTTTTCATCAGTAATTTTGTTTACTGTACCATGTGTTCACTTTCCTTTCTTTGCATCCAAATTCAATACAACAGCTGAGGAAAGTTAGCAAGTTTAGCAGGTTGTGTTTGTAACCAAAGCAGACAACTATTAAATTTAGGTTTTTGGATTGAAATTGGCAGGCAATAAGAAACAGAAATTATATGCCGAGTAGAAATAGAGTTACTGTATCAATACTGTATAAAAGTGGCGGAAAAATTAATTTTGATTGTATGAGTGAGTGAGTATTTCCAGATGCCCCACAGCGCAAGTAGATTAAAAGGTTTCAGATTAAAATTTAGATTTAAGTATTCTATAGTCTCTATTTAAACTTCTAATTAGTTTCCTTTAATGTTGCAGTAGTAATTGTGTTTTATTACTGATAACATAACTAAAGATAGATTTTTTCCTTTGTTTAATCATGGGTCACGGAAATTATTACGACAAAGCGGCATTACAGCAGTTCACATCTAGAATTGAGTCTTTGTGGTTATTGCAGTTTAGGCAGTTTCTATTGTTTTGTGTAAATATGAACAATCAAAAGCTTTTTGTAAACTACGATGATGATAGCCATTATTCTTTCCAAAGTGCGATTTGAATATGAGTATAAAAAACCATGATTAAAGAAAAAAATACATGATTCAACAAAACATAAATAGGGGGGAGGGTTATTTGTTATGCTGATGATAAAATTTGAAGGTAAAAGTTAAGGCAATTTGTTTAGTTCAATAAAAAATTTTTAAGTCCAAAATTCAGTTTGATTTCATAGAGTCGTTCTCTGCTATATAATATACCTTCTTTGCTATATTGGATGAAAATGGGTGAAGGTAGATGAAACGCTGGTAAGAAATTGTGATAAATGGGGTAAGAAAACTAAGGACTATGGACCTATACTACCATTAGCATTGAATACATACATTTTTATTCAGTTTAGCTAATTATATGTTTTTTGTTGGTCTGTCTTTAAATAGTTTGTACGTCAGCAGACGAAATACAATTAAGTGTTGGTAAATATGTGTAGACTGTGTTTATCTTTTGGTTATAAAAACAAGGAAAGTAGTTAGGTAAATTTGTTTGCATATTTTAGCCCAAAGAAAAAACATTTAAATATTTAATACAATTTTACTCCAGTTTTTAAGGAACAGAATTTGGCTTGAAGTTACATAAATCTGCATCTGATTCAATATCCAAAACTAAACTAACAACAAAGTTTAAACTGAACTATCAAACTCTTTTTTTGGGCTATTTATTGTACAAGTGTAATAAGTCTTTCGTAAAAAGAATTTTGACACATTCTAATGAGTATTTTAATATGCAATATGCTTTTTACAATAGGATCTTACAATTTTGCACGGTGATTTCCCATTTGATTATATGCATTTCAAAATTAGCGTTCTAAATAACTAACAGATATTTAGTTATAGATTTTTAAAGAACAATTTTGAAGCCTCTACATTTATTTGATTACTAATGAAAACTATTTGATTCGTGTTTTAAGCCCGTAATTTTTGACGGACTAATAACAGCTAGTTTAAATTATTAAATTGCAAATAACTACAGGAGAATCTGTACAAGATAGATTAAATAATTTTTAAATTGCAATAACAGTTATTGAAAATACCCTTGTAGCAGCAAACCTGCATACTCAGCGAATTTACAATGCATATATATATATATATATATATATATATATATATATATATATATATATATATATATATATATACAGGGTGTCACAAAAATCCGGAACTGGCTATACATAACCATATTCTACATACAAAAATAAATCGAAAATGTTCAGTACAATTTTTTCGATTTCAACTTCGTTTAGCCGCTATCCGCCATTTTGTTTTTTCACTTAAACATTTCTATTTCCGTAATGGATTAATGTATCAAGTAAAATTTTGGTATGGAGCTTTACAAGATAAATGTCTAAATCCAAAAAAAAAATTATTTTTTTCTGACGTTTATTTTCAAAATGGCGGCCACTTTAAATTTTTAAAGTCAAATTCCATGAAAATTAGCAACTGAAACAAAATTTTACAACATATACAATTTAAAGCACTTTGCAATCCAAATCTAATGAAATTTTTACTGTAAAAATCGGTTAATATATAAAAAAGTTATGTTAATTTTTTTGTAATAAATTTCAAAATGGCGGCCATATACAAATTTCAAAGTCAAATTCCTGGAAAACTAGCAACTAAAACAGAATTTTACAAGACATAACATTTAAAGGACTTGGTCAAATGCACTAGGGAATTTGACTTTGAAAATGTTATATGGCCGCCATTTTGAAATTTATTACAAAAAATTTCCATAACTTTTTTATTTATTAACCGATTTTTACAGTAAAAATGTCATTAGATTTGGATTACAAAGTGCTTTAAATTATATATCTTGTAAAATTTTGTTTCAGTTGCTAGTTTTCATGGAATTTGACTTTAAAAATTTAAAGTGGCCGCCATTTTGAAAATAAACGTCGGAAAAAATAATTTTTTTTGTGGATTTAGACATTTATCCTGTAAAGCTCCATACCAAATTTTTACTTGATACATTAATTCATTACAGAAATAGAAATGTTTAAGTGAAAAAACAAAATGGCGGATAGCGGCTAAACGAAGTTGAAATCAAAAGAATTTTACTGAACATTTTTGATTTATTTTTGTATGTAGAATAAGGTTATGTACAGCCAGTTCCGGATTTTTGTGATGCCCTGTATATATAGGTACCGGTGTGTATATATATATATATATATATATGTATCTTAATACCAAATTAAACCACATACCAAGTTTCATCAATTCATAAATAAACGATTTATGACATTTTAATTAATCTCCATAAGAATAACACTAGAGAACCCGTGCTGCTCTGCAGCATCAGTCAATGATGAAATTTGAAATTCATGTAATTGATGATTATTGCCAAATCAAGTTAAAATATTATAGCAGTTTATACATATCTTCCTATGGATTGTATTTACATAAATAATTGTTCCACTCCATATCAAGTTAACAGTTGAAATATCACATAATTTCAAAATAATAAAAACATAATAATATAATTGTAAATTATATAAACTCCGTAAGGCAACAAATAAAGCAAAATTATTGTTATAGAAACAGCTTTTAAATACAAATTAGTTTTATTATTAAAGAAAATAACTTAAGATTTATAAAAGTTTTGTTTTGTTTAACGGCAATTCTTTCAAAAGTTTCATGAAAATGATGTGTAATGTTTATAACTTTTGCCTTAAAACATTAACCAGGGTGTTTATAAATAAAGATAACGGTCTCTTTAACCTTTAAGTCGTTAGTACTAATATTTTCTTCGCTAGAGTGCTGCTGCAAAGGGTTTTAAATGTAATCTAACAGCTGTTACGTTTTATTACCAGTTTGTCTGCTTAAAACAGTTATGCGGAGATAACATATGACCATCTTGATATTTTTTAAGGGAAAGTACATAACATGATTTTATATGTATAAAATTAGGTTAACACTAATATTCTCAGACCTTCTTTACCGGGGCTGGTTGATTATGCATATATTTTCCCATCAATGTTGTTTCCTATAGTAAGAAGAAACAAACATTTCTATATAGTGTCGTTTGTAAGTTCATCCCATTACACGATAAAAGATTAAACCTTTAATAATAACCAATTACTGTTTTACCTTCATGACAGCTAATGGTAAAGCGTCCTGCAGAGTTCTTTATTTGTTTTTAGTTTAGTGCATAACAATGCTGACAAACTTGATAAAGAGTAACTACAGACATAATAATCACACCGGATATAACTTATAACATCTAAAAAAAACAAAACCTGTTAAGAGTTACCTCAAATTAACAAATAAAGTCACTACGTTCTCTTTTGGCTTTGACACTCGTTTCGTGACGTCATGTCAAATAAGCCTTAGGTTTGAGTCTACTATGCTAACTTTGGGAGTAAAAATGATACCACAGTGCTAAAACCACCATTTGAGAACACTGAAAACTGGAAAACTAAATTCAAAACCATCTTAGACTGAATCATATACAATTCTTCCGTAAAGTTTGAAATCAATATCTCAACTGATTTCTAAGGTATACAACACAAATAAAAAATAAAAAAAAACGGAAGATTTTTCTAGAAAATCTGTTTAATCTGTTTAAAGTTTATGTCACTTTCCGTGGAGAGTTTGCCGATTAGAAGCAGAGGCTCATTACGAAATGATTAGGAATTCGATGATCATGCGTGAGTTGTTTGATAGCTCTAAATGTAAAGTTCTAATGGTCAAAGGTTTTTGAAAGGATCCAAATTTATCACCAAAACCTCAAGAAATAAAACTTTCCCATCCAAACACAAAAAGTTTACCTATTTCTCTTATGTAGCAGCTTTTTCTCAATCTATCATCATGAAATAACAACTGGATTTCATGAATATTATTGAATGTATAAATGCTCATAAATAAAGCAGCTATTTTCTCAATTTATCTTATTCATACAAAAATAACTGGATTATATGTAAATTTTGAAATATATAAACACCTGTAGAAAGAAGAAAAAGAAAGGAGTTGTATTTTTTTGTTGCAATATTCTTTGGCAAACCAAATGAACTCTCTTACTTAATGAACATATGTTTTAAACTTCCTCCATAAGATTAACATGGGAACTTTAGGAGCCACTGGGGCAAAGCCCATTGACGATATATGTTAGTTTGGATGGGTGATGACATATCTAGACATAATTACCTATCAACAAAATAATCATGAAAATCGGCCCAGTGGAACGGTCTGATGGACTGGCCAAAGTTTTGGCAATTTTTTTAAATATATACTAGAGTAACCCCGTGCAGCACAAAACACCGCTTGCTTTGCTCATAATAAGGAGGACTTCATATTGAATTGATTAGTTTTTAATAAATCTGAAGATTATAAAAGATTAGTGAGGGAGATTGGGATGAAAATATTTTTTAGTATGGCTAAATTATCAGCTGATATTTAAAAGTATGCCATAGTTACCTTCAAAACAAATAATTATCAGGCGGTTTAAATATAATTTTATGAAAACACTTATATGTTAATTTCTATAATTTGAATACACTATACAAAATAAAAATTGTAATGATAGTATTTCTAATGTTTTAGAATTTCATCGGAAAGAGAAAATCAGATATTCATTTTTTTTTCAATGTCTGATAACACATATAGAGGTAGTTACAAATAAAATAAGACATATATAGTGTGTAAAAAAGTCCGTCCCCCCCTTTAATTTTTTTGTTTGTTAAAAAACAAATCACCTTTGGGGAACGATACTAACTGAACCCAAAGTATCTTTTGACGTTATCGGAAATTTTGAGTGTCCCCCAAAAACGGGGGATTTCGGGGGCAACTCAAAATTTTCAAATGTAAACTCCTTTTGAGTGACCCCTAATTTTAAAGAGATTTAAAAAATAGGCGAATGGTGGAGACTGAAGGTCTGTAATGTGTTTCTATCGAAAATGGCAGCTTGTCATACAACTCATGGGAGTTTTGAATACAACTCATTCTTTAAACCTGGCGTCTAAGAATTTTGGAGTTTTAATTTCACCTTTGGTGACTTAAAGCTGGAACGACTCTTGAAGAAATGCTATTAAATGAAGAAGTGGTCTCTTTTGGTGATATTTAAAATTTCGAGTGTCCCGCAAAAGTGGGGGATTTTGGGGGCAACACAAAATTTTCTGATGTAAACCCCTTTTGAGTGACCCCTCATTTTAAAGAAATTTTTAAACCTAGGTGAAGGGTGACAGTTAAAAGTAAATTTAACCCCTTCAAAAGGGGTTTACGTTAGGGAATTTTGAGTTGCCCCCAAAATCCCCCATTTTTACGGGTTCTCAAAATTTTAAATATTACCAAAAGAGGCCAGTTCTTTATTTAATAGCATTTCTTCAAGAGTCGTTCCAGTTTTAAGTCACCAAAGGTGAAATTAAAACTCCAAAAGTCTTTGACGCCAGGTTTTAAGAATGAGTTGTATTCAAAACTTTGACAAGCTGCCATTTTGGATAAAAACACATTACAGACCTCCAACCTCCACCATTCCCCTATTTTGTTAAAGCTCTTTAAAATTAGGGGTCACTCAAAAGAAGTTTACATTTGAAAATTTTGAGTTGCCCCCGAAATCCCCCATTTTTGGGGGAAACTCAAAATTCCCAATAACGTCAAAAGGTACTTTGGGTTAAGTTATTATCATTCCCCAAAGGTGATTTGTTTGTTTTAACAAACAAAAATATTAAAGGGGGGGTGGACTTTTTTTACACACTGTATAAGCTAAATCAGTCCATTAGTATGGTCAGGCTCCCTGTTATGAACTTTTGGCTCGTGTGTACTTAGGTCATTGTAATAAGTATATTTCTAAGTCACCCCCAAAGAAGTTACCCATAATTGCCTCAAAATTAATCTACACATATTTCTGAACAAAATGAGCCATGTGGGAGTAAAATCGGTTGGGTAAATCGGCCAGAATGACTGTTTTTGTTCCTTTTCTAACAAATTGGCAAAAACAATAAAATAAGCGTAACAAAAAGCAAAGTGGACAAAATCTTTTTTCAATGTCACATCTAGAGGTAGTTACAACAAAATGAGACATAAATCAAGTAAATCGGTCCAAGTTTTTTAGTATATAAGAAAGATGATACTAAGAAAAATACAACAAACCTGCGTACTTAGTAAATTTCCAATGCATATTTATGTATCTTAATACCACATAAAGCAACATGCCAAGTTTCGTTAATAAACATTCATAAATAAAAAATTTATGATATTTTAATTATTCTCCATAAGAATAACATGGCGGCTGAGTATGCAGGTTTGCTGAAACAAGAAAGACAACAAATTGGTATTTATAGAAATATCAATATAACTCAACTAGGTAAAGCCACACACCAAGTTTTATTAATTTATGTTTATAATTAACGGAGATAACATTTGACTTATTTTCCATAAGAATAACATGGGGGCTGAGTATGCAGGTTTGCTGCTATGGGAACTATCAGCAAAAACATTGTTTTTTGTGCTAATATCAATAGACAACAACCATATGAAACAATATACCAAGTTTCGTCAGGATAAGTTTATAAATAAGCAAGGTATACAATTTTTCTTATTCTCCATAAGAATAACATTGGACAACGTACTGTGATTAGCACTTTCAATATCTCTGTCACAAATTAACATAGAGCATGATCAAAACACCAAATTGTTTATTTTTTTAAGCTGAATTCAATGGTAAAAAGGAAAATTTGATTTACTAAAATATTATATGTAAACAACCCAAAAAACCCCTTTATGGGGTACAAAACCCCCAAAAATACCCTTTTGGATCGTTTTTGGAAGCGATCTGGCTGGTTTTCTAACTTAAAGTCATAAATGTTGCTTTACAGGTTTTTACCAAATTTAATCAAAATCGGACCATTTTTACGAGAGTTATCGCACCCAGGGACACACATCAGATATTTATACCGGATGGTGTTTTTGGTACCTGGGGACCTCAAAACAAAAAGTTATCATGGTCTTGGGCCTAGGTCTTATCATGCCGATTACGGTAATAGCTTCTTCGCTATAGGGGAAATTCGCTAATGTAAACACCTGTAGATAGGAGAAAAAGAAAGGAGTTTATTTTTGCTGTATTATTCTTTGGCAAACCAAAATGAACCCTCTTACTTAATGAAAATATGTTTTAAGTAATCATCTGATGTAAACAAACTTCCTCCATAAGATTAAAATGGGAACTTTAAGAGCCAATGGGGCAAAACCCATTGACGATATGTTAGTTTGGATGGGTGATGACATATCTAGGCATACCTGTCATTTAAAAAAGAGAATCATGCAAATCGATCCAGTAGAATGGTCAGGGTCGATGTATTTAGTTTTGACAACAGTTTTTTAATATATAAGATGATGGGGGCTGAGTACGCAGCTTTGCTGGTACGGGGACTATCGGTAAAAACATGTTTTTGTTCAAATACCAATAGACCACAACAATATGAAGCAATATACCAAGTTTCGTCTGGATAAATAAGTTGATAAATACAATTTTTCTTATTCTCCATAGGAATAACATTGGACAAAGTACTGTGTTTAGCACTTTAAATATCTCTGTAACCAATTGACGTAGAGCAATGATCAAAACACCGAATTGTTTGTTTTGTAAGCTGAATTCAATAGTAAAAAATTAAATTTTATTTACTAAAATATTATATATAAAAAACCCAAAAAATCCATTTTTATGGTACAAAACCCCCCAAAATACCCCTTTGGATGGAGGGATCTGGCTGGTTTTCGAACTTAAAGTCGTAAATGTTGCTTTACGTTTTTGTATCAAATTTCATCAAAATCCGACCATTTTTACGAGAGTTATCGCACCCACGGACACACATATATTTATACCGGATGGTGTTTTTGGTATCTGGGGACCACAAAACAAAAGTTATCATGGTCTTGGGCCTAGGTCTTTTCATGCCAACTACGGTAATAGCTTCTTCCCTATAGGGGAAATTTGCTAAAAATGGAAGTCGATCACTAAGTTTTCACCAATGGTTGTGTATGATCTGTGGAGAGGATAACACTCCCCATTCCTCTTTTCATTCCCCTCATAGAGGGCTAGCTGTGTGGTGGAGGACTCCACCCTATATTTAATGTGCCAGATGTTTTTTCATGGGACACAATAAAGAAAATGTATTTATAGCATTGTTTATAGCAGGATCAAATCCAACAAGTTTTTAAATGAGTAATACACTATTGTGCCTCGTGCTCTGCCATTCCCACATGGCTCCTATTATCTATCACTTTACAAATGGATGGTAAATTAATAGTTCCTTGCTATTGGTGCTAATAACTTCGAAGCTCTTATCCACTCTAACTACGCATGATCGGAACTCAGTCTTCACAAGGATTTTTGAGACATAAGCAATTTCTCTTAGATTCCAGCATATTCTTAGATACAATATATAGTTTAAATATAGTTTTAGTTAAATTTGTATTTTATCTAAACTAAATAATTTTTTAGCCATTTTTTATAACTTATTTACAGAAAGTGCCAGTTACAGTGAAAGTTTTGTTTTCGGGTTAGTTTCGGATGAACTGTTGGACTGGTCCCTACACACAGATGTATAGTCTTTGTGGAGACTAAATCCATTGTACTCATAAATGTAAAACCTCATGTGTATTATTTTATGTCAGACATAATTGAATTTAATGTTATCTGTTATCACCCACCTGACCGCTTTGATCGCTTGGGTCACTGCTGGCCCAGCTGCTAGGTTCACTCTCGTAACCAGAGCCTCCGGAACCTCCAGAACCGGAGCCATTGAGACTCCCCCCTCCAGCCCCTCCCCCCTGGGACTCTGCCGGAGCCTTGGTGTGGCTCAGGGACGCTGCGAACACATTGGTATCTCTTTAGCAACTCCATATCTTTTCACTAGTCCATCAAAACCAGAGCAGCATACTTCGCTCTGTTTGAATAACGCATTCAATATGGATGAGCTATGGAGAAACTAATCTAAAACAAAAACTCACAGGGGGTAGCCCTGCAGAAGAGGGATTTGTACATTATGGAGAGCCTTAATCCTAAGAATAATATTTGGCAACTGTAAATGTTGATATATAAAGCTTCTTCATCCTGGAAACAGTCATACATGCAAAAAAAAACTGAACCTGCAGAGAGGAACTGATGTACACAATTACATGTCAAGAGCTAACAACATAACATTACCTGCCCATCGCTATTTGAAATTCAACCACTCTATCTGGGTGAAAAATGTTTTAACATCTTTCTAGAAGAGGTGGAAAACACTACCTGTGAGAAGAAGATAAGAAGTAACATGAGCAAATGACCACAAGAGCGACCCTGTTGTACAGAGGAGAAGTTTGACGGATACTGGAGCAAGAACTGAAAGGACTAGAGACAAGCAGTTAAGGTGATGTTGCTTATAAAACTCTTGCCTCAATCTCCAAAATGAAATAATCTGTTACAGGGAGTCCAGCTTTGACAGTCTGAACCTTTAGGAGTTATTTGCCAAATATAGGTAAAAAATACAAGTACCGGTAATACAGTGTGACTTATGAGTCCTATCTCAATCTGTTTCTGATTGTGAATCTGTATGTGTTATTTTATAAAAAAACCTTATATAATACCTCAGAAACAGTTAAAGATAAAATAATGAAACTTTGTATGAATGTTTAAAAATTTCATTTTAAATATTTAAAAAACTGAAAAAATTGCAACAATATGTTAGACGTGGTCATTTTGAAATAGACAGTTGCACTGAAATTAATTTTGTAAGGAATATGCTAACTCCTAGGTAAATATTTATATGAAGTTTTATTATTTTATCTTTGACTCTTTCTGAGATTTTAAAAGTTTTTGTAAAACTACATGCTGATAGAAAGTGCACAAACTAAGCCCACCAAACCATTCACATTCCAGTCTCCTGCGGGTTGTAAAAGTCAGGCAGACAGAAAACGGACCAAAGTGGAACACATGTTATACTGTATTATCTGCTGATTTTTACCTGACAAATAACCATGTTAAGTTTAGAACAGTCAAAATTGAACACCCTGTATATATAGAAAAATCACTTTACACACCTTTTATACCCTATATATTATAAATTTTTTACAAGCTTTATCCTTTAGTTCAGTTACACGTTTACTGTAATGTTAATGAATATAAAGTATATAAAGAATACAGGTATCCTTTATAAGAAAAATGGTTGGGGTTTATTTTGAACAACCATTCTTATAAAGTTATCTTTGAAATACACACAAGTGTAATGTAATGTTACCAGGCAAGGTTAGGTCTTAAGAGCATTTGTCAGGTGAGATGGGAAACCGTAAAAACCCTACTCAGAACTGTCAGTCCGGGATTTGAACCTGGAACCTCCAGAGTGTGAAGCAAAAGCGTTATCACTGTGCTATTTCACGTTCTAGTCTAAAAATAAATAGACTTTAGTTTAAATCTGTGTTTTATTTATTTTACAACAGAGTGTTATGTTTTCAAGATTGTTGGCTTATGACCATGTTAAGTTTAGAACAGTCAAAATTGAACACCCTGTATATATAGAATTATCACTTTACACACCTTTTATACCCTATATATTATAAATTTTTTATAAGCTTTATCCTTTAGTTCAGTTACACACAATAAACCTTATACCTTGGTTTGTTGGTTAATAATGGCTTATGGCTTCTATATAAATACATTAAGATTGGAAAGATCCCTGGACATGAAAATTATACTATGGAAAGTAGTAAATACAAATAATTTGTATATAATGTGTTTACATTCTGTTCATTCCATGTGATAGATAAGAAGCAATAGGGATGTCATTATGAACATAAATATCTTGTTATACAACATAATTTGTATTAATCAAACCATGCATTTCTTATGTTCAGAATGTTTATATTTTTATGTCAGTGGTTTATTTTAGTCTTTCAGAAAATTGTAACAGCCTTGAAAAATACAAGAAATAACTTAAAGACAATGTTGTATAATTTTCCCAAGTATAACCACATTGACCAAACACATTTGGGAAACCTTTAGTCTCTCGTATTAGATAATATTTAAGAAATATTACTGTGCTATGTATTGATTTGCAGAGTGGGAAAAAGCTGACAATTGAGTTAAACTGAAGTGATGCCTACTCTGTTGAAAGGCTTCCTCAGATAGTACCTGCCTGCCGCTGACCATTGTGCAACTGTTTAAATATATACTTCAGCACTGCTAAATGGATTTCCTTTTGTTGTAAAATATCACTTGATTATGGATGTAAAACTTACAGTGATTATTGAACGTTTAATGATCATTACAGCAGACTAGCAAGCACAATTAGTTCTTTAAATGTGTTATAAGAAATTCAGCTTCTATGTTTCTGTCTACTAAGCTGAATTCTTACTTTCAATTTAAAAGAGAAATTATTATATTGTACGATTTCAGGGAACAAATTCTTGGAGAATTATACAGGCTGAAATTAGTCAGGGCTTTAAAGAACTTAGGGGTACCTAAGCCCCACTAAATAAACTAAAAGTGGATGCCCAATATGTCTAATGTTTGGATGTTTTCATTAATAAAAAATAGGATTTGATATGCAGTAAACCTCAGATCTTAGATTATTCAGACAAGCAGTCTGATGTAAAACAGCTTTCGTATGAGTGTAATACCCCTGTTGCAGCAAACCTGCATACTCAGCGAATTCCAAATGGTACTTCACTAAGTCATGAAGCTACTTATCAACTTTAATCAAAGCATATTAATAAATAAGCGAGATATCACATTTTATTTA
The DNA here is from genome assembly GCA_963675035.1 of Allygus modestus. Taxonomy (NCBI): domain Eukaryota; kingdom Metazoa; phylum Arthropoda; class Insecta; order Hemiptera; family Cicadellidae; genus Allygus; species Allygus modestus. The sequence continues at coordinate 103,517,749 of OY776112.1, forward strand.
TTCTCCAAAGAAAAACATTAGGACTAAGTATGCAGGTTTGCTGCATCAAGGACCAAAAAAATCTGGTTGTTACGCAAATACCAATGGATTACCACCAGATGAAGCAACATACCATTTTTATCAATTTATGTTCATAAACAAGCAAGATATCACATGTTTATTATTCTCCATAAGAATAACATTATAGCTGCTGAGTACACAGGTTTGCTGCCATGGGGACAAAAAAAAGAGTTTTGTATGCAAATAGCATTAAAACCCAAAACCATATAAAGCCACAGACCAAGTTTCATTAATATATGTTCATTAATAAGCGAGATATACAGTTTTAGTTATTCTCCATAAGATTAACATTGGACAACGCACTGTTTTTAGCACTCTCAATATCTCGGTAACCAATTGACGTAGGGCAATGATCAAAACAACAAATAGTTTATTTTTTAAGCTGAATTTAATGATGTAAACCAAAATTTGGGTTTAAAAAGAATTATATGTAAAAAGTTCAAAAAACCCATTTTCGGGGTACAAAACCCCCCCAAAATCCCCCTTAAAGTAGAGCGACCTGTCTGGTTCTCAAACTCATGAAAATAGATGCTGCCTTACACGTTTATACCAAATTTCATCAAGATCGGACCATTTTAACAAAAGTTATCGTGGCTATGGACACACATGTATATACATATATATACATATATATGAATTTGAAAGAATGGTGTTTTTGGAATCTGGGGGCCTCAAAACGAAAAGTTATCATGGTCCCGGGCCTAGGTCTTTCCATGCCACCTACCCTATAGGGGAAATTCGCTAAAAATAGCTATAAATGTCCTTCTGCACTTGCTTAGTGACTCAAACGTCTTCCTGAAAACCACAGTACTGTACTACTATTTTTATATATAGTGCCACAGAACCTGCAGAGTAAGTCACAGAGTGTATTTTAATTGGTTCTTAGGCAATCTATGTGTGTGTTTTTTGGCCTTTTGCATGCTATTTATTATTGTAATCAATAATTGAGACTCTGCTACATACTTATGAAAATGCACACGGTTATTTTTTAAGTATTATGTGATTTTAATTTGCAGTGAAAATAGCATTGTTCATTGTGCAAGTTAAACATATTGAGTAAAAGTCTTGTAAGTTAAACTGAATTATAACGACTGACTGATGATGTATTTTTCCAAAACATCCATTCATATTAAAACCTCCGATGTATTTATTAATTTTTTTTATACATTTATTGCATTGTCTTCATTTACACTATGAATATTAGGCACAGGTAGTAACTGCAACAACTGTATATTGATCAAATTTGCAAAAAAATCAGTTCAGGAATCTTTTTGATAAAATGTTTTTCTAAATGCTGCACTTTAGACATAAATAAAATGGTATATTATGCTTATATCCATTCACATAATATCATATGGACTAATTATATGGGGTTCAAGCCCAAATGCCAAAATTGTATTTAAAATTCAGAAAAAAACTAAAGAACGCTTTGTCAAGTCTCAAGAAGATCATCGTACAAACAACTATTCAAACAAGTAAATATTCTAACATTATCGTCAATTTTTATATTACAAGCAGCAAGTTTTCTACATTTTAACCTTGATAAATTTTCCTTCAGAAGACAAATTCATAATTATAAACGAGAAATCTCAACCATATAGACTTGCCACATCCAAATTCAACATTCCGACAAAGATGCCCAGACTACATATCAATCAAAATTTACAATAAAATTCCTTCAGAAATAAAATCTCTAAATAACATAAGACAATCCAAAAATAAATTAAAGCAATACCTTATCGTTAAATGTCCATACAAAATTGAAGATTTTTTAAATGAAAACAACAATGAAAATGTAATATAAATTTAAAATCAAAATGTTGTGGTTTCAAGATTGGATGAAGATTATTTTGTAAGATTCGAGGATTTAAATAATCAAAATGCTATCAGTTATTATTAGCATTACATTCTCTGTCAATTTAATTTAGTCTTAACCATAATTTAATAATGGAAATTAAGATGTTTACCAATAAAGAAATAAACTATTAAGCTGTACCATTTTATTAAGGATCTTATGCATGATGTTGAAAGTGGATGTTCATAGTGGATAGTTATAAAAGGTATAACATTTTTAACCATATTTCCTGATTTAGGAATCAGAATATCAATATAATAACCCAGATATAATAACACATTGAGTGTGGCAGGTATCTTAGATAGTAGAAGTTATTAGACAGTTGGCTTCAAAAAAGAGTAAAGACCACTTTGGACTGACAAATGCTCTTATTAAGGAAACCATAGCTTATTTTGTTACTCCTTTAACAATTTTAATTAATAATTGTTTGACACAAGGTGCGTTTCCTGATATCTTAAAAATTACCAAAGTTCACCCTATCTTTAAAAAAGGTAAAAGGGATGAAATAGGTAACTATAGGCCTGTAGCCATTGTACCTGTACTGTCTAAAGTGTTGGAAATTGTGGTTGGCAAACAGTTAATGCTTTATTTTGAATCAAATCAATTACTATGTATAGAACAGTTTGGTTTTCGTAAAGGGCTATCTACAACACATGCCATTACTTCTTTGGTCGATAAGATACTTGATTGTTATGAAAATAAGGATTTTGCTGCAATTACATTCTGTGATCTTAGTAAAGCATTCGATCGAGTATCCCATGATATTTTGTTAAAAAAATTAGAATTTTACAACATAAAAGGTGTGGCTCTTGAATTATTTAGATCATATCTGGTAAACAGAACTCAATATGTAGTTTTAGGAGAAGAAGTATCCTCATGTAAACCTGTCAATTGTGGAGTCCCTCAAGGCTCCGTACTTGGGCCTCTGTTGTTTTTAGTTATAATTAATGATTTAAGTGTAAACATTCCTGCAGATTGTGTACTATACGCAGATGATACAACCATCATTACTAGACATGCCGATTGTGAACAACTTTTAGTAAACTCTAAACATAATATTAAGATAGTTGAAGACTGGTTAACTTCAAATAACCTGGTTCTAAATAATGATAAGACAAATACTGTTCTGTTTAATCTTCGTGAAGTTCATGGTAGCCAAAATAAAGATAAAAATCCAAAATTTTTGGGACTAACTTTCGATCCCACTTTGAACTGGCATCAACAAGTAATTGTACTTAAAAGTAAACTTAGTTCAAGTATATTTGCATTGAAGAGGTTGTGTGGTGAATTTGAACTGGCCTCTCTCATACAGGCATATTATGGTCTTTTTCATTGTAATTTAAGTTATGGACTTCTCGTTTGGGGGTCCTCTGCACATGCCAAAGACATATTAATAATGCAGAAAAAGGCTATTAGAGTCATGGCTGGAGTAGATAGATATCATAGTTGCAGGGACCTTTTTAAAGAATACAAAATATTGACTTTGTTCTCCTTATTTATTAAGCAATGCCTGTTATATTTAAGAACTCAATTAAGTATTTTAGAATATAGGAGTGATATACACAGTCATGACACACGTTTTAGATGTAACATAAATTTGCCTCAAGTTAGAATAGCTAGGACTGATAAAAGTCCGTTAATCTTAAGTAGTAAATTATTCAACAAGTTACCAGTAGCAATAAGATTACTTAATGATAAGGATTTTAAGTTTAAAATACATTATTTTCTTTGTATGCACCCATTTTATTCTGTGGAAGAGTTTATGTCAAGTTCTTGGACTTCATTGGACTTTGATTAATACAACTTAGATTGTGTATTTGTATTTGACGTGCCATTGTATTTGTTTGAAATATTGACTGGCTGAATAAATTCTTATTCTTATTCTTAATTTTGCACTCTAATTACGTATTTCAAGTTTTGTGCACCGTGGCTTAGCCACTCGATTTTCAATCTGATATTTTGTAACCATCTGTGATGACAGTGTATAATGCTCCCCGTGTCCTTGTTGTCTGTTTTGAGTGAGGGTTGGGGCGGTGAATGGGAGGAAGAAGGAGTGCGGGGAGGTAGCGCGTAGATATTTATCGAAAATCTTCTTGAAATTTGATATCTATCGTCTTTCTGTTATCTGTTTTGAAACCTGCTGGTGTTTCGGTTGGCAATAATTTTCTTGCTTTACAAAGATACTTGAGTCAGCGAGTGTGGTCGGCGCTACTATGTAAGGTACCCAAACTTCAAGGCGGCCATCTTTATTTATAATTCTGTAAGCAAAATTTTAATGTCAAAATTGTGAACTTACTTTGGTAAATTCCAGGATGATGGGTGATGGCTTAAATTAAAGGTCTAGATCCCAGGGACTCGGAAAAATAGATTTCTAAAAAGTTACCAGCAAATGAGAAATAACGTAAAACATCCCCCCTAAGAAAAGCATGGGGATTTAACACTCAATGTGTGTTAACCGATGTATGGGTATTGTCGTTGCTATTCACAGTTTACCTTGAGACTGTGATTGCGGCCCGGAGTACACACTCTTAGTGATGGGCAGGAGACATCGGCTGCAGAACGTGTGCAGACATGGCAGGACTCGGGGCTCCACCAGCTGACGATCGCAGATCTTACAATTGAACAATCGGTGATCCTCAGCGGAGATCTGTACCCTGTAGGAAACAATGTAGAAATACAACGAATAAGTTGAAATTTGGCTTTGTTTTACCCAAGGCTCCTGTCAGAAGTTTAAATTATTGTTAATATATTTATTTTATTTTATTTAGTGGTGCCTTAACTTTAGTCATACAGGCCTTGCAGATTTATATGTGAATACAACTACAAAGTACCTCACAAGACAAAATATAGAATATATTTTATCAAGCAAAACTATAACTCCTAATGAACAATTTAATATTTCCAAATAAATTGAACTCCTCTTGCATCTAATTAAAACAAAAATTTATATACCGAAGTTAACAAATGGACAAAAACCAGTGCATGTCAGTTTGGACGTCATATCAGGCCAATTTATTTGCCCCCCCCCAAAAAAAACAAACAAAAAACAGCATATATTTTTATGTCTAGATATGCCAGGAGCAATTTAGAACATATAATTCTCCTTAGGAATTTTTTCATACTGATTTTGAAGGTGCACATTAATCATAGCAATAGTTACGATGGAAAAAGGTCACTCATCCAAACCAGCTGGCCATGAATCTAATGAACAATACAGTAGTTCTTTGATTTATAGATTGAAGAGACACTCATTTCTTTTTTGGATCAACCGCCATGTTTTTAACATGTGCATTTGTTACGTTCCAATATGTTAGCTTTGTCAAGGAATAGGGAATAGCCCAAGTAGGGAATCACATCATATTTTGGGGCCTTGCTTTGCTCAGAAGAAAATCACTTAGTGATACTTTATATTGTAATACTTACTTGACAGCTCACAGGTAGTTTTTGATCAGCTGTTACAATTTTGTTGTTATGATGTAAAAGGCTGTGGGGTGAAGCCATGAAGAGAGTTGTAAAATATAGGTGATATCAGCAATATAAACCTCAACATATTAGTGAATTTCCTTTGGAAAGTGAACTATTAGCATGACCCGCACGGTGAAACTTAAGCCCGGGACCACCATAGAAGTTCCTAACGTGACCCCCTGAACACGTTTTGGGGGGTCGTTCAAAATTATATATATATATATAGACATATATATATATATATATATATGTGTTTGCACTCTAGTGGTCACATTTTTTGTCCGATTTACTTCAAATTTGGTAGGGACGTTCCTTTCTGTAATCAGTTGGACAAGTTCGTTGGGCAAAAGAATCGGAAAACTCTAATCCCCTTTTTTTGGGGATTAATCTTTCAAATTTCGAGTTTTTGGGCCCAAAAAGGGTCAGAAAGGCCCCAGATGTACAATAAATGCATGTTAAAAGATGGGAATTAATAAGGCGAAAGTTTTAAGCCCTCTCTCGTCATCCTAGCATAAATGTTTACCGAGTTATTAAAGAAAATGTGTATCGACTAAACACAGTACATTGTCTTACGGGGGTTTTATACTAGAAAAGCCTGTTATTCTTTTGTTAGAGTACTTTTATCATCCCCAGCAACCTCACGCCTACTTTTAAGCCTCTCTGGACCTTCTCCTAACCTTATAATGCGCAAAATTGTATTCCCAGCTTTGCAAGTAAATGAAACCAGGAGTATCAGAACAGCCAAAAAATCAATGTTTTCAGATTTCAATAAGAATTGGACAATAAATGTATGTTTTTACACTGATTTTGAGTTTTAAAAGTTGTTATGTGGAAATTCACTTCCCTCACGTCAGCGTGCTGCGTGCGAACTCGTTTTCATATTGACATATTTCGTATAGAAGTTGGTTTAGCATTCCTTAAATGTCAGTGTTGCACAAAAAAGAAAAAAAAATGCTTGCCTATTAAACATCTACTTTTTGAACTCTCTAAGGAATTATTTGTGTGATCAGCAAAGTTTTAATTTTATGACCAATTTGAATTATTCAGATTTATCCCTTGAATAACAGGGACTCCGCCCCACTGGCCCTCAAATTTTCCATTTGAACAAATTTCCCCCTACAGGGAAGAAGCTATTACTGTAGTTGGTATGGTAAGACCTAGGTCCGGAACCATGATAACTTTTCGTGTTGAGGTCCCCAGACCCCAAAAACACCACTCGTTCGAATCTGTATATATATAGATATATTTATGTCCAAGGGTGCGATAACTCTCGTAAAAAAGGTCCGATTTAGATGAAATTTGGTACAAACCTGTAAAGCAACATTTTTGACTTTTAAGTTCAAAACCCAGACAGATTGACCGATCTGAAATGGTATTTTGGGCGGATTTTTGAAGTTTTTACATGTAATATTAAAAAAAGTCAAATTTTAGTTTTCATCATTGGATTCAGCAAAAAACACACCACACAATTTAGTGTTTTGTTCATTTCTCTATGGCAATTGGTTACAGAGATATTGAAAGTGCTAAACACAGTAATTAACAGTAAATAAATCAATAAGCAGTACGTTGCCAATCAATGTTATTCTTATGGAGAGTAAGAACAATTTTATATCTCGCTTATTTATGAACGTAACTTGGTATACGGCTTCATCTGGTTGTGGTCTATTGATATTGAGTACAAAAAAAACAATTTTTACCGATAATTCCCGTAGCAGCAAACCTGCCTACTCAGCCCCCGTGTTATTCTTATGGAGAGTAAGTAAAATGTAATATCTCCCTTAATTATGAACATAAATTTATAAAACTTGGTATGTGGCTTCACCTAGTTGAGTTATATTTATGTTTGTATGAAACCCATATTTTGTGTTCCTTGTTGCAGCAAACTTGCTTACTCAGTCCCCATTTTATTATTATGGAGAATAATTAAAATGTTATATATCGCTTATCTATGAATGCATATTGATGATACTTGGTATGTGGCTTCACCTAGTTGAATTATACTTATATTAGCATAAAAACAAATTGTTTGGGTTTCTTGTTTCAGTAAACCTACGTACTCATCCCCAACGATAATTCTTATGGATAATAATTAAAATTGTATTTATCGCTTATTTGTATATTTTTATGAAACTTGGTATGCGGCTTCATGTGGTATTAAGACATATCATTATGCATTGGTAATTTGCTGAGTAGTCAAGTTTGCTGCGATAGGGATATTATTCTTATGGGAAAAATATTACATTGGTTTTTGTCACGTGGGTCTCATCTTTACTAATTGAACTCAGCTGTTCCCGCAGGCTTCGCCCTGCAAATAATTTATAAAAACTATGACAGTTGTGTGTGCTGCATTCTGTGGTTAGCCTGTGGAACAACTACAAATTAAGATCAGCTGTTGGTATTTTCTTTAGCTCAAACAAAAATTAATGTCCATAAGAAATACATGGGAACTTTGTCAGAATCTCTGGCGGAGCCCTAAGGTCAGATCAGGATGAAAACCATTTAGTTTTCTAGTTTATGCCTAAAAAATCAGTGTAAAAAATGTCAGCTCTCTACCTACATGGGAAGGTGGAGAATTAGTGATGAGTGAGTCAGTCAGTCAGTCAGCCAGGGCTTTGCAGTTTATTGATTACAAATAGCTGTTTAATGCAAAATTTCGAACTGCAGACTGTCCCTGTGCTGCCACCATTCAATTTGGTTCTGAATCAGACTACATGTCTACGAGATGCGAGATCTCCGTGAGGAGAACGAGATACCGGGTAGTTAAGATAATGATTCAAGATAATTGCATCATAAGTTAAAAACATTATTCTACTAACTTGGTCCGACGTAACGAAGAGAAGGGCTGGGGTGATACATCCACAGATCTCCGTTTCGGAGCACCTTTAGACTCGGACGATTGCCTTCGTCGCGAGAAACTTCCAAAGATGTACGCCATCTGATCCATGCCGATGTGGGTCAAGAAGAATACAAAAGTGTGAAGTAGTTTGGCCAGGTTAGAGATCAAGAGTTAAGAGTTTGACCCTGAGAGTTCAACTGACAGGTGGCCAGCTTAGCTTCTGTCGTGGGGCTTCCCCCCTCCTCCATCCCCCCTCTCTCACCCATCATCCCTTTTCACTTGTCAACATGACGTCATTGCTCATCGATTATTGTTTTAGGGAGTGAGATTTAAGCTAAAACACTTATCCATCATTCATATTTTTTGTCTGAAGAATAGTTTGCTAAAACTGACACATACTTGTACAAGCATGATGAGTGAATTATTATTGATGACTTTAGATTGACCAGGAGTTTCATTAAAAATGTTTAATTTTACCAAATATCAAGTCAAAGGTTTTTGCATATGCCTAAAATAATCAGTAAATGCCACTATATAACTTTTGTATTTACCACTATCTGCTAACATACCCGGTTTCACCCGGGAATACAACAGTTATGTGTGCTGCATTCTGTGGCTAGCCCGTGGAACTACTACAAATCAAGATCAGCTGTTTGTATTTTCATCAGCTCAAACAAAAATGAATACCCATAAGGAATACATGGGAACTTTGAACTCCTATGGGGCAAAGCCCTATAGGATTTTCATACAAAAATAGGCCTATGTGTTTGTTTGGTATATAAGGAAAATTCCTGTAAATTTTCATGCCAATTGGTTCAGTAGATTTTGAGCGATTGAGGAACAAAAAGTAGACAGGCAGACACACACCATCCCATTTTTATATATTAGTAGGATTACCAAATCCTCAACTGTGGCTCAGACGACTGGGAGATCATATACATTTTGTATGTAAAACACAAAGCTTTTTTTATGCATACAGAATAAAAATATTTGTATTCTTGCATATTATACCAACCAGGGTGCATTGAATAGTGTATCAATAATTTGTCTGAATCTAGTTTATTTTACAGCTGATATATTTTAAATGTGTAATCAGCAGATACTTGATTGAAGAGTACAGTAACTCTTTGTACAATGTTTTGCTCTTGTTTTTGATTCGTTAACAAATTATATAGTATTTGAAATCCTGTTACAGTGATAACTACAATCATAAAACTCTTCTAAGGAGTGTGGGGACAAATTGAAAGGATATTTGTTCAATTCCAACTTAAAGTTCTCATTAATTACATCATTCTTAAGTTGATTAAAAGATGGCTCTTGTAAAAAGTTTTATTTTCAAAGGCTCTAAACTGTGCTACTCTGTTGGAAATTGGTTTCTTTTGAAATATTAATGTTTATGGTTTCTAATAGTTTGTCATTATATACCGGGTGTCCCACGAAGAGGTTGGTATTTTTAAATTAAAATGCCAGACATTTCGAACACGCTACAAACTGGAAAATCTATAGTTATAATAAATAGATATTACAAAAAGTACCCTCGAGTTTCATTTGCTTATGATTAATGAAATCAAAATTGCGGAATAACAAAATAATGGTGCGTTTTCATTAAAGTATATAATTTTATTTGCATAACCATTTAAAATTGGTGATATGTTACAATGTTACTCAAGTAATAAAATTAAAGAAATTAAAGAGATATGAAAGTGATAAATTATAAATGAACAATCATCAATAATGAACAAAATTATCAATAGCTGTGCACTGATGGCAACGAAACAAAACTGAGTCATAAGCGTTTTTAAAATATTGCAGAAATATCAACAACAGTTCCTCTTCAATCAACCTCATTATTCATCATCTGTCACAATGTTGTGAGAATACAATTTTCCCTTAAAAAAGCCCCATAGGAAAAAATCGCAAACCGTCAAGTCTGGCGATTTTGGAGGCCAGTCCATGAAGTCGCTGCCATGGCCTATCCAATGGTCAGGAAGATTTTGGTCTAAAACTGCTTTGGCCACAAAAGCTATTGATGGACGTGAGTTTGAATAAAGGTTAATGAAACAAATTTTGTTCATTTATAATTTATCACTTTCATATCACTTTAATTTATTTAATTTGATTACTTATAAGAACCATTGGAACAGATCACCAATTTGATTTATTGTAAAATGAACAGACCATAATCATAATATTCCCAGTTCTTTGAACATGTTTTTCATTGATACTTTCAGTATACTTTCATACTATACCAAGCATGATTCAAATGTTTATTCTTCGCAAGGTTTTTTTTAGGTATTCCAATATACACAGAGGCAATTTGAAATATGTGAGTGAACTGGGGATAAGTAAATAATTTGTTGAGTTTTCAAACTACTTATTTTGCTCTACCTTTGTAGACATAAAGTCAAGAAGATATATTTTTCAGAACAAATTAATATGTTCCTTCCATGTTATAATCAATAATTAACTCACAAATTTATACCCCATTCTATTAAACTGGTCATTTTTTGCCTGGTGTCTAAGTTAAATTAGTCATTTTCAGCAGCTGTCGGGTTTCAAGTTTCAGTTTAAATCCAATACTTCCCCAGTAGCAAGCGGCTGGCAGAAATATTTCATTTCTTTAGTTCTACAGCTGATATATCTCACCTGGCAGAGCAACATTTGTCAATCTGGCACAAAATATAATATAATATTTTCAGCTATTCTATTTACTTATTGTTTTATGTATCTTTAAAACAAATTGTAAATAAAAATGACAACAAAGTTTTCAGAATTCAGTCAGCTATGTTTCCACACTATTTATTTGGACAGTTTCATGTGGCCTTCAACTAACAAGGAAAAACCTTTATATGCCTATATCCTATTCCTATCCTATACTCTAATATGAGTAAGGTTTGCTTGCATGCTTGCTAGCTTGCTTGCGACACTGATCTCAAAAACGGCTCCAACGATTTCCTTCAAATGTTCGAGATAACTAATTTATGGGATAAAAATAAGTTCTAGACAGGCCTCATCCCCAGGAAAAATCAAATAATGTAAAAAAACTAAAATGAAAAGTTAAAAAATTAACATTGGGGTTATGGAGTTTCAAATCAAAACAAAAGAATTGTAACAGCTGTTCATAATCAACCAGGGAACTGTCACAGTAATACTGATGTTGTTTATGATTATTAACATGTGGTTTCCTGAGAGCAGAGATTAAAAGATTTGAGTGAAGATTACACATATAGAGTAGTAAAATAAATCAAAGGGACATTGAGCTAAAAATAATAACTGGAGTGACCTTAAAAATGTAGAAGAGAGGCAAATGAGTTTACAAATATGATTATCAGTAGGGGGAAGTGGTGAGATATTACTCTGAGTCATCTAAACAAACTGACTGGCCTTCCCCCGAGCAAAGCTCGGCCCCCAGGTACTGTTTATAAATTTACTAGCCAGAACTATTAAAACCATAGATTTTATTCCACGGTCTGTAATTAAAACTACGTATAAGAGGTAACCATTTACGAGGGTGAATAGTTTGAGTTTCTTAGTTTATTTATTTATAATTATTATTTTATTATTTTTAAATATAAATACATTACACCACAGGAATGCATTGTATAACATGAGAGTGACACTTTGAAATGCCATAGAAAACTACATCATTTGAAGGTCTTCTTCAATTCTGGCCTTCAGTTCTTTCTGAGCAGCTGCGTCATCTTGTAAAATCAAAATTGCAGAGTTCAGGATTGATTTTGCTTCATTTCTTACATCCTGCAAAAAAAATGATTGAAAAAGACAAGTAGGTTGGCTTGAGAAAGGTTAAAAAGTGATCTTCATTCAACACATTTACTTTCATTAAAACGTTTCTTATTTTATCTGTGCTGGTTATAAAAATGAATCTAACATGAACATGTGTACTTGCTAAAATAAGAGAGCAGAAATAATTTTCCCTATGGAGAGGGGGGGAAAGGGACGCGCTTTTGAGATGCATTTCACTGTCCTCCCTATACTTTCCTGAACTGGACCATAAAACTCGACTTAGATGCTTTTAAACCTCTTAAAAATAAAAATAAAATAAAAAATATTTATTTATTTATTTACACGCTGTAAAACAGGAATATACCAAATTAGCAGTACATGAATACATGAAAAAATATATAGGAGGGTTGTTATTATAAATCTAAAGTCCAACAACTTTAACTAAATATCTCAGTGAAAATAAATAAGAGTGAAATACAATTTAAATAGATAACACAAGCGTATATGGCCTAGAACAGAATTATACAATACATACAATACCGGAACATAGAACAGTAGTTTAATGGTGCAAAATTGATTACGAGATTAAATAAAGTTATAATAATATTAAGTATTGATCCCCTTAGCCTCTTGGTAAATTTAGCCTCGGTTATCACTTACATTCACTTATTCTGCCTCTACATTCAAGACATTTATACTACATTTGGAATACCCAATTATTCAGAAGAGCCACAAACAGGGTAAATATTTTGAGGGGTGGGAGTGGCGAAACTCATTCCGTTCTTAAAATTGTTTACAAACGAAATATCTTGTGTGATGGTGGAGATGATGATGTCCGGGGTGGTGTATGTATTTTACAATTTTGCCCAGTCAAAGGGAAGATCCTTGGCTTCATCAACACCAAATTTGAAGGTGTCATTACAAAATCATTTCATATAGAGCATCATTATCTTCATTATGATTCCTACTGAGTTATATAGAATTAGTATAAATGTTAAACTTTAATTATCTTAATATTTAAGACACACACTTTCTAAGCCGTGAGGATGGTGGTTTTATGATTTGCATGACTCTATCCGTTTACCCTAAAAGCTGTGGCTGTTATTTTCTCTTTGCAAAGAATAAAAATAGTTATACATGTAATATATAATCAAACATTAATTTTACAATTACATTTATTTTGTTGAGTAAAATTTTGTTACATTCTTACCAGAATGCTAAAAAAGGTTTCCCAAGATGTATATTTTGAGCCCTCTCCATTATCCTGGGATTTACCAAATATCCACTGTACATCTTTCAACAGTTTTTAAATAGAACTATACGGATATAACGAAAATGAATAGAAGTTAATGGAAGGACAGGAAAAGACGGACACTACTACTATTTGAATGATTCATTTGCATTAATACTTTTAGTTTGATTATTTTCATCATACTGAGATAAAATCTTTAAATAACATAAGACAGTTCAAAAATAAATTGAAGCAATACCTTATCGAGAAATGTCCATAATAAATTGAAGACTTTTTAAATGAAAACAACAATGAAAATCTATATAAATAAAGCAAAGTTCTTGTTTGTCTGTGGATCCCCCTACGGCTAAACTGCAAGGAGTTAAGCCATTAAATTTTCAGGGTAGGTTCCTTTAGGTTACAGCTGTTGTACCTAACTCTTAGTTTCCTCTAAATCCTCTAGGGCTCCTCCCCGTGGGACATCCAAAATTCCAATGTTAATCAAATGAGACCATAGGGTTACAGTTTTCAGCTACTTATTTAATGTTATTCAAATAAACATCTGACATTAGTAATTTACTTTGTTGACTACATTTTTTACCTGGGTGGAACTGGTATAATCAGCTTGTATAACATAAATTTAAAATCAAAAGTTTGTGGTTTCAAGATTGGATGAAGATGTTTTTTGTAAGATTTCAGGATTCAATTAGTCATCCTATAAATTATTATTATCATTAAATACTCTGTTCATTTAATTTAGTCTTAACCATAAATTAATAAAGGCAATTAAAATGTATACCAATAAAGAAATAAAATACCCCTGCCGCAGCAAACCTGCATACTCAGCAAATTTCCAATGAATATATAACATAACACAACACATTATGCCACTTAACAGGATTCATAAGAAATATATTCACAAACAAGCGATATTTAAAATATTAATTATTCTCCATAAGAACAACATTGGGGATGAGTGTGCAGGTTTGCTGCAACAAGGAATAAACAATAATGGGGTTTCATGCAAATATCAATAGAACTCATCTAAGTGAGGTCACATACCAAGTTTTTTCCATATACATTCATAAATAAGTGATGTATTAAATTTTAATTATTTTCCATAAGAATAACATGGAACCGAGTACCTAGGTTTGCTTGAACGGGAACCATAGGCGAAAAATTGTTTTTTGTGCAAACAACAATAAACCACAACCAGATGATGCTGTATACCAAATTTCGTCAGTTTATGCTCGTAAATAAGCGAGATATACAATTTTTATTTTTCTCCATAAGAATAACATTAGACACAGTGGCGGATTTAAGCAGTTGCCGCCTAAGGGCTATTAGGAAATTTGCCGCCCCCCCTTCCACTATAACTATTTCACTCTAACCACTGTCACAATTTGTCCTTTTCGCCACCCAAGTTTACCCACATGTTATATATCTTGTTTGTTTATTTTGTCACAGTATCTAAAGAAGTTAAGAAAAAAATTGAATGAATAAGTTTAAGAAATTGCTGATATTTCCTAGTTGAAAAAACCAGTAACATAATGTATAATTGACTTGATTCACATTAACACAGTTTAATATTCAATGTAGCCTCCTCAAAGACAATCAGCCGTATAGACAAATGTTGTTGTTAAAAGCAGTGAAGCAGTGCTACTTTTAATAACGAGAAAATCCTTCAACAAAGGCCTAAAATCCCTTCTTATACTTCATCAAAACATTAATTTGTACACCAACACATTGACTACTGAAAATTATAATAAATAAACCCATACATAAGATATAATGACACAGTAGCCTAAAATTCGTAATTCGGACCATTAGCCTCAAAATTCTGACTATTTTAACCCTGAATTAGTGTTTTTCAATACAGTTTTTCAGTAATTTTGTAATTTATACTTTTATACAAAGAATTGTTTATATGTTTTAGACGATCAAAATATAAAATTAATTGATGTAGGCCTAATCTTCATAAAACTCTACACATTTTCAAATAGTTTTACCTCCATGATGTTGTAGATCAAAAGAATTAAAATATAATACCTACAGGGGAGTCACTATACTCTCTGTCAAGTTACCTTCAAAAAGCGTGCCGTCATATTTGGTATTTTGTCCTGTTGTGGTGTCAACTTGTTGGTGGGACTGTGTCATTCGATGTACAAGGCGGCTTGTTTTCAACACTATTTCCAAAGCCATATTAAAAGGGTATTTTCATTTAACTCAAATCATAACTTTGCTTCGAGATAAACAATAAAATTACATATAAAATATGTCTTAAGATTATAAAGTTAAGTTTAACATCATAATTCACCTAAAATTCTACAAGATACTAATTTAAAGACTTCAAATATCACTTAATTAATTCAAATATCATTTAATGAAATGGGAGATTTTGACACCGTCCCACCCAAAAAATCTACATAGAGGTCCCCTGGAGTAAAAAACTGCAGCTTTCATGCTGACCACCATTTTGACCCTCTGTCAACTATGCTCCCATGGCAACAGCCAATCAAATCCTCTCTTCACAAATTATGTTAGTCTTTATTTGTCTTTGGTCACATGTTTTGTTTAAAAAAATTACCTCAAGAATGAACGATTGTGTGTGGTAGCCTTTGATGGTAAGTATAAGAGGGCTGAAATAACTTTCTTTGTTACCTTAAGTTTAAAAATGAATCGACAATATCATTGTAGTCTAAATTTTTGTTATTGTCATCTCAAATTCGATTGATGCAACATTTCTCAACCGTGTGCCTTAGTAATTATTGATATTGAGTAAAAAATCATTTTAATGCTATGCGAATGTACGGGTAAACTTGGAAGTCCGTTAGTTGGACGTAGTCATAGTGGCGCAGGCCTGATATGTAGTTCTTGGCTTGCCGCCCTTTCTCTGTAGCGTCATCGTCTTGTCGCTAGTACGGATGAATGACAAATGCATTATGACTGTTTTGAGGAATTGCAGTGTAAGGGACTGCAAGCGTAATACATTAGTCTCTGATTACTACCTTTACCTTTAAAAGGGCGGCACATCGTCATTGTCATTCGTTTTCGTCAACATGTTCCCTGTTTCAACATTTCTTTTGTAAACAACTTATTAATTTTCTGTTAATTTGCCACCCCTAAAAACTTGCCGCCCTGGGCTACAGCCCCTATAGCCCCCCCCTAAATCCGCCACTGATTAGACAACGTACTGTGTTTAGCACTTTCAATATCTCAGTAAACAATTGACGTAGAGCAATGATCAAAATACTAACTTGTTTGTTTTTGAATGCTGGATTCAATAGTAAAAATTAAAATTTGATTTACATAAAAATTACATTTGGACACCCCAAAAAAACATTTTTGGGGTACAAAACCCCTTTCGGATGATGCGATTCGTCTGGTTTTCGAACTCATTCAAATAAATGGTACTTAACACATTTGTACCAAATTTCATTAAAATCAGACCTTTTTTACGAGAGTTATTGTGCACGGACAGATATATATATATATGTATATATACATATACATATACATATACATTGTTTGAAATAATTGTGTTTTTGGCATCTGGGGACCTCAAAATGAAAAGTTATCATGGTCTCGGGCTTAAGTCTTACCATGAGACCTACGTTAATAGCTTCTTCCCTATAGGGGAAATTCGCTAAAACGGGGCCATATTAATTTGTAATAACTTATATATCAGATTTAGGGATAAATAACTATTAACACGTTCAATGCTGACAAACATGTTTAAACATGAAAATCACATATGTTTCAATGTTAATTAGGAGACGTTAATTAACGTCCTCTGCACCCGATACTTTCACATATTTTACTTGTCTAGAAAAATCATTTGTGAAGCAACGATCACTGTAATTATATGATGTATTAAAATGTAAATACCCGTTGCAGCAAACCTGCGTACTCAGCGAATTTTCAATGCATCCATATGTTTCTCACCACCACATAAAGCTACTTACCAAATTTCATCAAAATACATAAATAAATAAGTGACCTATAGAATTTTATTTATTCTCTATAAGAATTAGGGCTGAGTACAGAGGTTTGCTGCAAAAAGAAAGAAGTATGTTTTTGTGCAATTATCAATTTAACTCAACCAGTAGAAGCTACATACTAAGTTTTATCCATTTATGTTCATAATTAAGGGAGATATAAAACTTTACTTACTCTCTATACGAATAACATTAGGGCTGTGTATGCAGCTTTGCTGCTACAGGGACGATCAACAAAAAATCAATTTTTTGTGCAAATATCAATACTCCAGAACAACGTGAAGCCACATACCATTTTTCATCAATATACATTCATAAATAAACAAGATATAAAATGTTATTTAATCTCCGTAAGGATAACATTGGAGAACGTCAACGTACTGTGTTTAGCACTTTGAATATCTCTGCAGCGGTTGGACGTAGAATCACAATCACAATTTAAACACCAAAATTATTGTTTTGTAAAGCTGAACTTATTGGTAAAAGCAAATGTGAAGTTTACATTCAAATTAACTAAGGAAAAGCTAAAAACCTTTTTCCCATAAAATTAACATGGGTGATTTAATGAGCAGGTTTTTTTTTATTTTCTCCGCAACCACTTAACCTAGTTTAATAATTCAAAATACTATATTATTTTTTCTAAGCTCTATAACATCGTCTAAAATAAAATGAAGTGGTTTCAAAATTGTAGGGTGGAAAATGGAAAAAACTGATTTTTGGAAAATTTAAAACCCCCATAAACCCCTCTTCCCATAGTCAGATTTTTTTGGTTTTTAAACTTAAAGTCATGAATGTCAATTTACACATTTGAGCCAAATTTAATCAAAATTGGACGTTTTTTACTCAAGTTCACATTCACATTCACGGACACACACATATATATATATATCAATTTGAACGAATAGTGTTTTTGGCATCTGGGGACCTCAAAACCAAAAGTTCATGGTCTCGGGCTTAAGTCTTATCATGAGACCTATGGTAATAGCTTCTTCCCTACAGAGGAAATTCGCTAAAATCAAGTGGTTTATGACTTACCTGACATTGGAGACCATTGCTATTTGATCTCCGATGTTGTTCACAAAGTGCAGCATGCAGCTCCATCAGGATAAGTCCTGCAACAAGGTGCATGTCTGTTAGATCATAGTTTAAAAAAAGTTTCAGAAAAATGTTGATCTGGAAGAGGAAAAGGATACAAGATTAATTAGTACAGACAGAGAATATCTATAATATTATAAAGAAGAGGTGGTTTCTGTCTGCCTGTCTGTCTGTCTGTCTGATGTTCCGGGTAAACGCAAAAACTACTGAACCGACTGGGCTGAAACTTTACACAAATGTAGATCTTGAACCCATGCAACTTATAGGCCTATTCTCTTCCTTAAAACCCCCTCAGGTTACACCCCGTGAACGTCCTAAGTTTCAATGTTTACATTTCAGAAGAAAGAAAACATTCAGAAACTAATTCGAACAGCTGAGGACACATCCATTTGACAGCTTAAAGAGCAGAAGCAAGAACAGCTGTTTCAAGTTGACTAAAATGCAAATTGCATTGATTATAGAACAGGTAAAGAAAACACCCGTGCAAAGAATGGGTACCCTTTGGGCATGTTACAATGGTGTTACCCTTTTATCTATGTAATAGTGTACTGGCTTTTGAATCTAATATCTAAAAACATGGTTAATCACAATAGTATAATCACTGTCTGCAGTATGGGTCTGACATGTGGTGTACCCTGGTAGACAAAAACAGACTAACTTGCCCATCATGTATGTCTGCTGTAACACCACCCAGTCCAATACAGCTGTTATCTGATCAGTGGCTGAGCAGTTCTAGGAGTTATCCTCCTGGCCAGAGGGTAGCACTTATTGGAATAGGATTTGAATCCCACTTCAGGCGGTGATTTTTATATGCAACTCGAGGGGAGTTCGGAACCTGTCTGTGGCAGAGTGTTGACATTTTAACACTGTTGCAGTTCTCTGTTTCGGTGTTGTTTAAGGGACTAGTTTAGGTAAAATGGGCTTTCCCTGGTTGTGGTCAAGACTCAAATAATGTATTTTAGAGCAGACTACAGAGAAAATCTCAGTTTGTGTGTGAGGAGCCAGTTGAATTTTTAGGTAGGTACAGTAAAACCTCGCTAAACCGAAACCCGGGTTAACCGGAACAGTCTACAAGAAATATTTAATCAATAATAGAGAAGATAAGTCTGGCGTATGACTCATGGGAATCGAGAGACCGTCTGCCGCGGCGGTTACTGAACTTAGGGGTTGTTTTTACGGGTGTTGCCACATACCTGATCCGGCTGTGAGGGGGTGGAGGGTTGACCCATACTGCATTTTCCGCATTCCTGTATCGCACTAAAGAGTTAGTGTACCATTACCCTCACACCTGATGCAAACTCCAAGATGTTTGAAAATTTATCCAAAATTAACTTTGAAATACCAACAATTGATTATCCGAAAAATTGGGTTATCTGGAACGGTCCCGCCCCATTATTTCGGTTAAGCGGTGTTTTACTGTATTCATTTTAACCAAAATATTAAGTAATTTCCTCACACTGACAAATTGGGTTGGAAACTGGGTCGAGCAATTTCATTTATTTGAGTCATTAAGTTACATACTCAATACTCAATAAAAAATTTAACATTCACAATTTTCTTCGTTAATGGCATATAAGAGTCTTGTGTGGAGACATTTTTAGAGCAATCAATCTATTAATACCTTTTTAATGATCTATGCAGAGAACAATAAGTCTTACTGAAACCATTATTACAATTCAAAAAACTGATTTGTTTATACACCTTTAATATTTTTGAGATCTAGAAATGCCAGAAAACACATTGAAAGCTAAAAATATTTAAGCAAAACACGGTTATCAAAATAAATTGAGTCTTTTGTTGTGGACGAAGAGTGACAGTGTTGAAGGTGGTTTTAATAAGCATGTCATGACAGCCTTTCAAAAGAGTGATGACATTTCTTATTCTAAATTTCTAATAACTTGTTGAAAAATACATTTTACAAACTTGTGTGGGCTCAGATTGGCATGAACCTGTTCATTAAAACTAACTAAGTAAATTCTAGTTGAGGGAAAACATCAGATTATAATTTTCAGTTCTGTTTTGTTATCTACAATGATAAAGTTATAAGTGGAAAGTGGGACTTTTGTAGAGTTATGATAAACAAGAAATAACTGTCAATATCTAAATAAAATCTTTTTCAAAAGTCAACATCTATTGAGTTAAAATTGGAGGTTCTTTTGGACATATTAGACCACTTTTAAAACTTGCATAATGATCTTAAACTTTAGAAAGAACATAATTATCATTTCAGAGTCTCTATGTTATTTTTGTTGTTTATGATTTTTTGTTTTCAGAAATAAATAAATAAATAACTTTATTGTCGTTGGGCATTAAAAATAATACATGACAGTTAACAGAACAATAAATTTAGATTCATTATAGTACATTTAATTACTTAAATTTATTCTGGGTCCAATAATTATTCTTCAAACATTCATAATTTTTCTAAGAGTAGTAATTTAGTAAAATATTCTTAATGTTCTTTTTAAAGCTTTATTCACTTACATTTTTCCAATCAGTTGGTAATTTATTAAAAATTTTAATATCCATTTTATATAAATTCCTTTTTATTATCGTGTTGGGCATTTTAAATAGCTGAACTGCACTATCATAAGAATAAATTATAGTAGCATTATAATTGCAGTGTTTAAGTAGTAATGTTATTGAATCTTTAGATTTATTGTAATTTATTATGGGGTATTCTACTAAAGCCATATTTTACTGTCAATTCTAGCTAATAAATAAATACACTCTTTACTCCAGTGATCAGAGTCTAGGCAATGTTAGAACTGGGCACCTTGCTAGCCTACCGTTAGCGTAATTGATTTTGGTGCAAGGGGACACGAATTTGATTCTCGGCATGCCAATATGACTTTTCAGAGGTTTATGGAAAGTCTCTCATCTTACAACATTTTATTAACAAATTCCACTCACATAGACAAGTACAACAAATAATTTAGCCTTAGCTAATTAGATTATTAGTTATAATATTAGTTCCCCTTATCATATTTTATAAAAGTGAAGCCCTGGGTTGTTATTTATGAAGAATTCTCCAACTTCCTAGTGTGCTGAATGAAGAGGGGTATTTGGTACACTGATGCTTTAGGTCTAACATAGGAAAAGTAAAGGGTTTTGATACCAGTTTCACTGAACAGCTCCAACCCGTGGCTCATAATAGTTCCAATGTTTTCTATGTAGATTCAATTTATTTTACCTGGTGATAAGAAACAGATCCGAAATAGTTTATAAGATTAACACAGAATGAAGCACACACAACTGTTGTATTCCCGGGTGAAACTGGGTCCTATGTAGGCTAGATGGGTACAGAAGATACTGTATGATACAAAAGTGGTACAAAAAAATAAACAGATACTTTCAAACATAGAGGTTCTACTCTTCCTTTATCTATTCATTCTGATATAGTGAAGTATAAATTGAAGTTTTGTACAAATTATCTTAATAAATACAAAGTTCTAAAATAGTTTATTGTTATTGGATGGATTTAATTTTTTAGAACTAACAAAAAACTACTTAACTAAATATATATTATCGTACCTCTCATACGGCATAAACCAAGACGTAGCGTCTCCAGCATTTGTAGAATGTCTTTGCAGCATTGCAACTTTAGATTTAGAATATCCTGAGTCAGTTCTGAAAAAAGAAGCAATATGGCATTAAATATTATAACTGTTAAGTTTTATCCGTAGTTGTGCAAAGTCGTTTTCAATTTTCGATACCTCCCTTTTGAAGGACACAGGATGTCCTCAAAGTTAGTTTTTTGCCTATAAGAATAACAAGGAGGTAAATTTTAATTCAATTACCCTCTAAAACAGCTGACCATGCAAAAAAAAAAAAAAAACAAAAAAAACAGTTTTACAATATCAACATCTGCCTGATATGACCTGAGAACACAAACTCTTGAACTGAAAATGGCAAGACAAACTGGAACAACTTGTCTCAGTTTCGAGCAACAGGCCCACTAGTTATCTACATTATTAAAATAATTTCTTGAATTTTGTTCAGGGTATTTTCAAAATTTAAACTATTATTTTGTTTAGACGTTTGATATAAATCAAATACTCTTTCTCTTTATATGTGCCTTTTGCGATTTTTGAAAAGCATCCCCTTTTAGGGCTTCAACTCATTATTACATAGATGAGTTTCAAAGCCTAATGTTATTACTCTTATAGAGTTATTTCACTTAGCTCGTCAGCTGATAGTGGTTACAAAATTTAAAACCGTCTGGTTTTATTCTTTCAAAATCCCCATCCGGAGAACGGGACTCTGGCCAGTATATTTTATGTTATTATTCCAGGCCAGGTCAGCAACATTGCATTCACATATATGGTACATGATTTTAAATGTAGGTTTCTATATAGATTCATCGAGTAGATTTTATTCTATTCTATCTTCATCAAGTCTACCTGATATAAGGAAAGTGAAAATGAGTTTGCACCCAGCACGCTGATGGTATGGGGTTACTGCGGATGATAGAAGTACTTCAAGATATGAAAAACAGTCTTTTCCCATAAAAAATCCCCGTAAGACAACGTACTGTGTATATTTCTTTTAAGAACTCGGTATATATTTCTCCTAAAATAATGAGGGAGGTCTTAAAGTTTTGGCTTTTTACGTTCTATCGTATTGTATGCATTTCCTATACATCCGGGGCATGTTAACCCTTTTTAAGCCCAAAAACTCAAAGTTTGGATTTACAATGCCCCAAAAATGGGAGTTAAGATTTTCTGATTGTTTTGCCCAACGTACTTGTCCAACTGATTATATAAAGAAATGTCTCTACCAAATTTGAAGTAAATCGGACAATAAATGCGATTGCTAGAGTGAAAAAACACTCACACACACCTACATATATATTTAAAACTTAACAACCCTCCAAAACAATGTTCACGGGGTCACATTAGAAACTTCTAAGGTGGTCCCGGGCTTAACCTTCACCATGGGAGTCAAGCTAATAGCTCACTTTTCCATAGGAAATTTGCTAATAAATAGCCACAAACCTCGCCACGTGAAGGGAGCTTTGTGTCCGAGCTGCCACACCAAACCGAGCTTGAGCTGGATGGCCACTTGACTCTGGGCGGGCAGCGAACTATCCCTGAGGAACTGGGCGACCGTGGGTGGTTCAGACTGGCTGAGAGTCTGGAGCAGGGAGCCCTGGGCGGCCTGCAACTGGGCGGCCTGCTTAGCCGAGACCTGGGGATGGCATACAGTGGTGTCATGTGAGTGGTAGGACAGAAACATAGCACTCTTGGGATCACAACAGAATTAAATGATATTACTGGGGAGGGTAATTAACCGGTTGTTTGTGGTTAACTCGGAATGTCCCACAAATAAGTTCAGAGGCACATGAGACACTCTTCTATTATTGAAATTTGACAAGAATATGAACATGGTTAATAATATATTTCTAGAATGACAATAATTATGATTGCTTTACATGATTGATTCCCTACTTAAAAAAGGCCATATTAGATGGTATTAAAATAATACAAAATTACGGTTTTCATAATAGTATTGCTAACTACAAGACCAGTCATAACTAACTATTTCACATCTGCCATGATGTTGGCCACCATGAGCGCTGCTACACCTTGGATGCTCTGACAATCTGCCGGGTGTGGCTCATAGTACTTGTACTTATAGACTCTCTGGTCAATGAAGTATCCTCGTTCGAAGTCACTGTGGGCGTCAAAGTAGCCTCAGGACAGGAAATCCTGCTTAGGCCTCATCCTAAGTCATTCCCAATCACCATTTATAATTCTGTTAAACTTTTAGAGTCATTTCACATTTAAATCATATTTTTCTGCAATGCCAGTAATTATATGGAAAAAAGCTTTGCCGAAAGTAAATAAATTAAACATGCGATAATAAAAACCGGGGAATAAGCAATTTATATAAAACCTAACACAGAAAGATTAACGCATTATTAGCATATACTCAATAACCACCCACCTCCATAGGACAGGAGCCACAGAACCATGGAGAGGCTGGCTTCAAGGGGTTCCCTGGCAGCAGCAAACCTCTACACTGGGTATCAGTGCAAGGCAGGCAGGACAGCACTGAACCAAACTCCTGCCCAACAAAACTATCAATGAGTAGCTTTAGGAACTAAATTATAGTAAATTCACTTCTGAGAGTAGCTACTATTTAAACAAATACAATCCGTAACCATCCATAACAATGATTCACTAAAAAGAGAAATAAGAAAATACAAGTTTTGTGTTTTACTTAAACCGCAATACTGAAACGTATTATATGTCAAAGTGATATAATTTCTTTATTAGCACGATACATGTTGTTACAACTAAACAGGATGAATAAAATAGTCTTACAACACTATAAAGTATATTTACACTTATACTGTACTTACATACAAGACGGTAAAATATACACAAAAGATGGTAAAAGGCGATCGATTTCAACCAGTTACACAAGTCATCATCAGGCCCAATCAGAGAATGTCCAGGCCCAATCAGAAGCCCAACATTGAAAGTTTAAAAAAGAGAAAAACAATAACTTTACTAAAAAAATAAAAATAAATAAATAAAAAACCACTCCTTCAATGCTAATTTTGGATTATTTGTATTAAGCCTTGAATCAAATATTTTGAAAAGTAAAATTAAAATTCTTCTTTTTATGGTTCTGAAACTTTTAAATTTTCTTTCATACATTCGTGTGTATTGTATCCATCCTGGTGTGTATTTTAAATTATCCATTACTAGAAAATCCCCCTGCTCACAATCGAGCTATTTTTCTTCTTGTGCTTTTAAAATATATATATCTCTTTTCTGTATATAGTGCATATTGTATTGACACATTTTACACGTCTGTGGTCCATTTGTTTATTTTCTTCATGATCCTATCATAAATATCACATATCGTATGGGTTATATTACAATGTAACTTAAAGTTTATAGTTTTTAAAGAAGTTAATTTATTATTAATAGAGTTATTAATAAATTTACGAAACAAATCAGCACCCAATTCAATACCGTGGGGTCTGCACAACGTGAGCAGCGACACAGGAAGTGTTTTGTATTCGCCAGGTTAATCCGCCGAATAGCAGTGCTCCATAACAGGACACTGTAACATGTTGTGATTTCTTCTCCTTTCGCTATAGCCCTCGATGCAGATACCTGGAAATAATTAAAACTTGAGCAAACATAAGTCTTATAATCATTTTTACATTCAATATACTTTGTAAAGCAAAACAAATCTCATTGTAAATACACATAAACTTATTATTATTTAGCCATTAACAACTTATGTCAATGTTAGAGATCCCTATAACGTATATACAGCTGACTAAGTGTGATTTCTATTTCTAGTGAGAAGGTTACTCCCACCCCCAAGCACAGATACAACCAAAAGTCGTGTTTTTGAGTGTTTATGTATAAGGCCTAATGCTAAAATCCTAATAGGTTGGTGGAATATATTGACACACACTCATAATGAAATTTTCGAGATATACAAAACATGGTGAAGTAACAGAGATGCTTGTGCAATTTTATATTCTGAACTCGGGGGAAAACAGAAATAAAATAATATAGAATGTTCATACTTAATCGGTTGGTTATATGTATACACATTGATACTCGTTTGCAAGTGAGGGGTATTTATTTAAGTTTAGATGGTATCCTGATCTTTGCACAGTTGGGTATACTGCAAAGACAAGTAGATATAATAAATACAATAAATGCAAAGGCAACATATCAAAATTATTTGTCTATTTGATGATTTTTATAAGGTTAATCAATTAGTATTGACAAATTTGAAATCTATCAGCCAATGGAACATGTGCAAGATGACTCTTAACTTTTTAAACAACAAAGGCATTCCGAACAAAATTATTGTACGAGTTGTAAATTACAGACAGAGTTTTTCCTTATTTCACTGCTGTAGGTTTTAATCCTATGGAGTCTCTAATTTCCTTGATGGGTACAAAAAGCCCGTAGTGAAGCGGGTACTGGTTAGATATAGAATGACTTGTCGGTTTTTACTGTGTTATATGTTTTTCTGATACAAAGCCTAATCCAGCCGGCAAGAGAGTTGCGACAGTTGGTCTCCAGCCAATAATATGACTCTACACTGTCACTGTTGCCATTTTGCCATATCAAAATATCACTCGAGTGATTTTCCGATCAGCTGGTATGCATTGGCAATGCAGCATGTCTACTATTGGCTGGTCTTGGTTGATAGGCCTGTAAACAACGCCCTTGTCATGTCCGCTGGAATACAGCTAATACCTTCATAATACCATCAGCGTCATAGACATGGCAGGTGTTTGGACTGCACTCGTTGTTCATCACGGACCCCAGGGGGTAGAGTCCCCGGAGGCTGGTCTGAGCGCCGTCGCTGAACACTCGCAGGAACTCGAACGAGTTAGTGTCCATGACTCGGCAGCACTGCCGCATCCACTGCTCCTCCTCCCGCTTCAACTCGGTCTTCATGTGGCGCTTCATCAAGTCCACCTGCAAATATCAACAAATATGCAATTTGATAAAAACATGCTTCTAGTTTTGAATGAGTATTTTCCCTTTAGGCGAGGTAAAATTATTCCAGGTCATACTTTTGGGCAACTTTAATATCTTTTACACAAACAAACACAAACACACACACACACACATGAATAAAAGACACATAACGTAGTCTCTGACACTCTCGCAGTTGAGGTCAGGAACCCTATCAGAATAGGTAACCGGCAAACTAGGAAATACCCCCCTTGAAGACGCGGAACCTTTGTGTGGTTCGCAACACAATGTTATGTGTGTCTTGTCCGTCTTTGTGTTGGTTTGTGTTACACATTTTTACAAATTAAAAAAAAAAAACAGCTGAAAATTGCACATACGTCTCTGCATGAACAAAAGAACAAAGGGAGAGTTGCCCAAAAGAAGGACCTGGAAAAAAAAGTTTCTTATAATACTAAACGAAGCATGAGGTCATTTTGACTGACATCCCACCTATTTTATTCAAAATTGTACCACACTATAACTGAAATATTCGGTGTAAACATACCACACTAACAGAAGTATACTGTTTTGCTGTCCACCATATGCCTGCGGAATTCACTACTGGCTACAATAAAGTTGATGGTTAACAAAGTAATAAAATAAAATCTATCCTGATATACCCACTAATCAACGGCATGAAGAGGAGAATGTAAGGTCTCATCAACAACTTTTATGATTGACCTAGAAATAAGTCTTCTGTTTCAGTCATGCTGATAGCTCACTTTTTTTGTTGATTTGCTTATTTTCCACAGAGGTAGGGATCGAACCATTTGAGTTTGGAGAGGATATGGAATCAAGAGGATGGGTTGTGTGATTTCCTTTGTTGAACGTAAATTAAACTCCATTTTAAATGAGAAATATCTCTAAAAGACTATAGACTCATGAGTAAAAGTCAGATTGTAAAGCAATACAAATTCTAGACGAGCTGTAAAACATTGCAAGTGTTGTTCAGCACCCAAAAATATATAAGTTTATATTTAGAATAATTAATTTGATAATTTAGTACTTGCATTATAAAATACCAACCTCGATGCCATGAATCTTGCCCGGATTTCCCTGCAAGCACTGGACAACTTCCCTGTCCTCCGGTGTCATGAAGAGGCAGCGGAGAGGCGTCACGATTCCCACGAGGTCCAGCCGCCAGCCGCCCGCCGGGAGGTTGATGTAGGCGCGGGCCAAGGAGCACTCGGGGGTGTGGAGGGGGGTGGCGGCGCAGTCGGGTGTGCAGACGGGCAGAGGACAGCCAGCGGGGCAATCAGTGACACGACCGCGCCGGCCACAGGAACTGCACATCGGTTCATCAGGTTTGGCACGGGGACCTGGGCAAGGTTGTTGAATATGAGAGACTCTTCACGACGAGAAATGAGTCGTTTAAGAGGAGGCTCCAGTCACATCATTCACCCATAACGTTCAAATCCTGTCACTCCTCAATGAATTATCCTAAATTGTTGATTTATGACTGATTTTATAGAGCAAAAATTTACCTGAACAATTTCAGTGAGCAGAATTTTGATATCAAAAATAATAATCGTACAGAAAATTCAGTATCTGAAATTGGTTTTATAGGTTGTCTATTTATAATACATTACCAACATTTTATAACTAAACTCGGTAAATATTGGTCGCCTTTTAAAATGAGCCATAAATCAAATATGTTGTAATACCCGTTGAGGAGGGACGGGATTTGAAAGGTAAAATTGACCTAATGGGAGAAACAGGTAGAGGCCGGTGATTGTAGCGTCTCTTAAAACCTTTTAAAACACTTGAAATGTGTATATTGACATGATTATTAGGTTTCTCTAGGTTGCTCCTCTATTGACTAAATAAGTAGACCGCTAAAATATATGCAATCATTTTTAATTTTATACTGACGATACAGTTTTGTTCATTAATTCTATGATGTTCTAACTTTACTCCGTTTCAAAGGGACATACTAGTACCATTGATTTTGAATATTCAAAATCAATGCTACTACTTATTTGTGATTGGCTTAGTTATATGTGTAGGATAAAGGGACTCTCAAAATTAATATAATGAAAATTAACCAATATCTAATACCCTAAAAAGTACTTTTCGTACAGTAATAGTTTTCAAACATGAGGGTTAATTTTGGCCCAGCAGAGATTAATATTACCATAGGCCAGTTTGGCTCCGAATGTAAAAAGAAGAAGAGATGGTGCCAAAGTTAAGTGGCAAGTGATAATTAAATGCCGGGTTTAAATTGAGGAGAAACCTTTTGCTCTCTGTCACAACCAATCTATTAAATCTGTCCAACGAAGCACTTTGCCAACATGGCTGGCCGGATCTGAGAGCAGAATCATCATAGGCAGTTCACACTACCGATTGCACAGATAGAGCCAGCCAGGATGAACCACTTTTCGAATACAGCTGGCACTGATCTGAGAGCAGAATGATGTAGGCAACTCACAGTGCAGGTTTTACAGATAGAACCACCGGGATGGGATGAAGCTATTTACAAACACAGCTGGCGTGGATCTTAGTGAATGATATAGGTAGCAAGGTAGATCATAAAAACATGTTGTACAAATATGATCCAGCTATCTGCCAACACAGCTGGCGTGGATCTTAGTTTAGATAATGTTACTATGTTATATAGATATATTATACTATATGTTATACTAGATATATTATTTATGTTTTAGATAATATTACGTGTAATCATATTCAGTGTAATATGACATCTGCTGACGGTTTAATTTTTGATTTTAAGTTGAACAATATCAAATTTTCTTTAGTTTCTCTATACATACGTCATGATTATTCAGTTAAAATCTTTTTAGAATAGTAGAGGTTGTTTTAGAAGGAAATTTACTATACTGTATATAGCTATAGCTGATGGTAACATTGATATTTAAAAAAGCAATAACTATTCAAATCGTTATTTAACTGTAATGAGTAATTATGGTCTTGCATGTTTAGTAAAACAGCCAACTAGGATAACTAATGATTCAGAGTCTTGCATAGATCATGTCTTCAGTAGATTTAAGCATTCCAACTCATTTAAAATTGAAATTTGTAATTTGGGTATTTCAGATCATTGTTTAGTAGCAGTTAATCTCAATAGTAATTAATGGTCAGATAAGTGGCTCTGAGCCCCGTGTAATAGTACATCATTAAATGTTGAAACTGTTAAAATATACTTGGAAAGCTGCAGTTGGGATGAAGTAATTAATGCGCAGGATGTTAATTTAAGTATAAATAAATTGTAATCTATTGTTAATAAAGCAATAGAGGTGGGTACCAGTGTAAACACATATCTCGTAGGGATTAAAGCGAAATTTAAAAGCCCTTGGATAAATAAAGTTGTATGGTATGTCCTTTCATCAACTTTGCCACATGCTACTTGTTATTTTATTTGTTTATTTTGAAATCATATGAGATTCTATAATTTAAGAAAATAATATTGTTCATGTTAGATTTACCTTACTATGAAATAAAGTGTTTTGATATTAATGTTTTACCTTTTATATATTTTATCATTATATTAAAAGAATAAGGTGATTTTTGTGCAGAAGATTATGGCCAAACTACTGGGTCGATTTTGATGATTTACCGTTTGAAAGCCCTTAACGTCTAGATGTGCCTTTTGGAGGTCTCAAGTCAATGCGTGGAACCAGAAACCCTTGGGAAGCCCTCAAAGTACGGTTTTGGCCCATTTAAATAACATTGAACAGCAAATCAAAACAAAAGAAGCAGAACAGCTGGGATTAAAGATACAAATATATGGTTTGCTAGTTTATATTATTTGGCAACGAGTGTAACCATGGCAGAAATACAAGGACTAATATCTACTTTAAATCAGGTTATGACATTAATTACACAACAAACAAGTCAACAAGCTGTTCCACAAAAGTCAAAACATAGTACCATAGAAAAATAAATACCTGCTTTATTTTTCTATGATAGTACTAAGGAACTACTTCAGAGCAATTCATTGAATTTCGATGCTTACAATGAGAATGAAGAACCTTTTGAAAACTACATACAGCGCTTGGAAATCTTCTTCACGATAAAAGGATTAACAAATAGTGATGCAGAGACTGAACATATGAAGGGTTTGTTCTACAAACTTATCAGCAGTTTAACACCTCCAGATACACCAGACTCTAAAACCTACAAGGAATTACTGAAACTGCTAAATGAAAATTTGTGTCCAAAGAATTTCTTAACTGAGCAACACAAGTTCTTTTCTCTAATAAATACCCCCGTAGCAGCAAACCTGCATACTCAGCGAATTTCCAACGCATATATATGTATCTTAATACCACATAAAGCCACATACCAAGTTTCATCAATATACATTCATAAATAAACGATTTGTGACATTTTAATTATTCTCCATAAGATTAACATGGCGGATGAGTATGCAGGTTTGCTGAAGGAAGGAAAACAAAAATGGGGTTTTATACAAATATCAATATAACTCATTTAGGTAAAGCCACATACCAAATTTCATTGATTTATTTTCATAATTAAGGGAGATAACACGTTACTTATTCTCCATGAGAATAACATGGGGCTGAGTACGCAGGTTTGCTGCTACGGGAGCCTTTGGCAAAAAAATTGTTTTTTTGAGCAAATATCAATGGTCCACAACCAGATGAAGCCGTATACCAAGTTTTGTCTGTATACGTTCATAAATAAGCGAGATATAAAATTTTTCTTTTCCTCCATAAGAATAACATTAGACAACGTACTGTGTTTAGCACTTTCAATATCTCGGTAACCAATTGACGTAGAGAAATGATAAAAATACCAAATTGTGTGTTTTTTTAAGCTGAATCCAATGGTAAAAACTAAAATTTGACTATTTCCAAAATTATATGTACAAAATTCAAAAAACCCATTTTTGGGGTACAAAATCCCCCCAAAATACCCTTTCGGATAAAGCGATCTGGCTGGTTTTCGAACTTAAAGTCATAAATGTTGCTTTATACGTTTATACCAAATTTCATCAAAATCAGATAATTTTTACGAGAGTTATCGTGCTCACGGACACATATATATATATATATATATATATATATATATATATATATATAGATATATATATAGATATATATACAGTTTCGAACAAATGGTGTTTTTGGGGTCTGGGGACCTCAAAACGAAAAGTTATCATGGTCCCGGGCCTAGGTCTTACCATGCCGACTACGGTAATAGCTTCTTCCCTATAGGGGAAATTCGCTAAAAATGAGAATGAATCAATTACAAAATATCTAGCATTTCTTAAATAACTAGCAAGCTCAGCTGGATTCAAATCTGGGTGTGAAGAAGGCGAAAAGATGCTCAGAGATCAATTTATGAGGGGCTTGTACGACTTGGACATTCAAGAAAAACTGTTGCAGCTAGATGATGTTACACTTGACAAAACAAAAGAAACTGCCCTGGCTATATAGACATCCAAAATTGATAACAATACATATCCATCAATCAACAGACATGAAATCAACAAAATCAATGCAACAACGAAGAATTCAATCGGTCATAAATCCGATTACAAGCCCAGAAAAGACTCTACAAAAAGTAAAAATAACAAACGGCTGCAAAAACTGGGACTATCGGATTTACTTACATTGTGGCAAGGAATAATAATGAAATGTCCAACTGCCGATTAGTAAACGATTTAAACTGTCGGTATTGTAATAAAGATGGCCACATAGAAAGAGTTTGTATTGCAAAACGTATACAACAAATGCAATCGACTGATCAAAGTGTAAAGAGGTAAATGATATTGATTCTGAGTCGGAGTATGACGTTAAACGGATTATAGATGTGCTTAACAACGATGGAGGGGACGACAGGATGGTGATTAAAATGGAACCATAAATGGAAAACAACAAAATTTTGAATGTGACTCAGGAAGCGCGCCCGTGTCAGATGCAGGGCCATTCATGAATCATCACTTTTTAATAGTGGTAGATGCCAGATCAAAGTGGCCAGAAATATATCCAATCAGAAGTGCACCAACAAGTGAGAGCACCATACACTACCTTCGAGAAATATTCAGTCACCATGGGCTGCCAGAGATTTTACTCAGTGACAATGCTACAATCTTCAAATCTACAGAGTTTCAAAGTTTCTGCAACCGCCTGGGAATAAGGCAACGATTTATTGCACCAGGAAATCCCTCAACAAATGGACAAGCAGAAAGATTTTGCCAAACACTCAAAACAAAACTCAAGTGTATGCAGTTTGTACCTTACAAGACAAGTTGTGTGAATTATTATTCCGGTATAGCGAGACTCCACTCAGTACTGGCCTACCTCCTGCACAACTAATGTTTGGACGTAACTTGAGAACTAAACTGGATTTATTGAGACCATGCAAAGCTGACAAAAATTAAGCACAACAACCACTCTTTAGTAAACGGTTCGCTATTGGGGAAAAATACAGTTGAGGAATTACACAGGATCTACTTTATGGAAATTTGGAACTGTAGTGGAAGAGCTTGGTCGACTCCATTACCTTGTGGAAATTGATGATGAATACGTGATAAAACGACATTTCAATCAACTTCGGCCATATGAGGTAGCGAAAGAGGCAAAATGCAGGCCATCTGCAGCGAATGTCATTTATCTCATGCCGATACAGCCAAAAATTCGCCCAGAGAACCAGAGAATGGACAATCAATAAGTGGCTAAAATACCAACTCCAAGGAAGACTTATATCAAAACCCAGATTTTGATATTGCTACAAGATCCAACTGTTCAGTATGGACAATCACTCGGTACAGAAGATAACTTGGCAGATACACAGTGTAGTGAAGACATTCCTGTTACAGAAACGTCAAGTCCTATCAACCACCCGGCAATAACAAACTGTACTCAACCAACTGAACTTCGACGTTCATCGAGAATAAGAAAGCCAGTCCAAAGAATGAACTTATAGATGTCAATTTGTTTAGAAAACAAGGAGGGAAGAATTGTTATGGCCTTTCATCAACTTTGCCACATGCTACTTGTTATTTTATTTATTTATTTAGAAATCATATGATATTCCATAATTTAAGAAACCATATTGTTCATGTTAGTTAGATCTATCCTACTATGAAATAATAAAGTGTTTTGATATTTAATGTTTTACTTTTTATATATTTTATTTTATTATTATTATTACTTGACAGAATCAAAAAAAGAAGAAAGTAATACAGAATCATGTTACATAGACCCTATGACATGCGTTTCAAAATCTATCTCGAGCGATTTTCTCTTAATTTAAAAAATTTAATTGATAAAACAAAACAGGAATACAATAACAGTTTACTTATTAAATACAATGGAAACCCCACAGAACAATGGAAAATAATTAATAATATTACAGGTTGTAGAAAGAAAACTGATATTGAGAGGTTAACTCTAAACGAGTTTGCACGCAGCACGCTGACGTGAGGGAAGTGAATTTCCACATAAAAAACTTTTAAAACTCAAAATCAGTGTAAAACATACATTTATTTAAATTTTTATTGAATTCTGAAAACATTGATTTTTTGGCTGTTCTGATGCTCCTGGTTTCATTTACCTGCAATGCTGAGAATACAATTTTGCGCATTATAAGGTTAGGAGAAGGTCCAGTCAGGCTTGAAAGTAGGCGTGAGGTTGCTGGGGATGATAAAAGTACACCAACAAATGAATAACAGACTTTTCTAATGTAAAACCCCCATAAGACAACGTACTGTGTTTGGTCAATACACATTTTCTTCTATAACTTGCCAAAAAAAAATAGTTATGCTAAAATGACGGGAGAGGGCTTAAAAGTTTTGCCTCACTAATTCCCATCTTTTTACATAGATTAATTTTACATCCAGGGCTTTTCTGATCCTCTTTGGGCCCAAAAACTCAAATTTTTAAAGATTAATCCCCAAAAAAAGGGGTTTAGAGTTTTCCGATTGTTTTGCCCAACGAACTTGTCCAACTGATTATAGAAAGGAATGTCCCTACCAAATTTGAAGTAAATCGGAAAAAAATGCGACCGCTAGAGTGCGTACACATAATATATATATATATATATATATATATATATATATATATATACACATATATATATATATATACAATTTTGAACGACCCCCCAAAACGTGTTCAGGGGGTCACGTTAGGAACTTCTATGGTGGTCCTGGGCTTAAGTTTCACCGTGCGGGTCATGCTAATAGTTCACTTTCCAAAGGAAATTCACTAATGATGGATCAATTATTGAAGACCCGCAAACCATCTGTGACCCAATAAACAAATACTTAGTTGACGTTCACGAACAGCTGATTGATGACCTTACAGGTGGCGTGGCGCCGGCGCGGCGCCGGTAGCGACGGTGACCGAGTATACTGGCGAACTGATAAACACTAGGAGCAGGCGCGGCGCGCCTGCGGCATCGTTCGTTCTTTATACCTCCTGTTGATCGTGAAGAATTACAATCTACAATTAGAAATTTAAAAAACAAACGTTCTAGTGGTTTTGATAAAGTAACTATCTCTCTGATAAAAAGCTGCTCAGATATATTTGCATATCTGCTCGAACATATAATAAATTCTAGTTTTGTTACAGGTGTTTTTCAAACTTCCTTAAAAATAAACGGTACCAGTAAACTGACACATACTTACTCCCTTTTAGCCCAACTTTAATGAAAAATTACTATTTATTTACTAAATATAGAATACAAAGCACGGTCGAATGTACGGAAAATCTTGTAAACAAATTGTATTCAAAAACATCCACCCAAATCACTGTTTTGGAGGCACTTCAAAATTCATTGCTACACATGTGGTTTTAAGAGGGAAATGCCCCGTATTCCCCCCCTAGGGTTATTAAGGCGCAACATATTTCGAATTTCCTCTGATGGTCAATGCTAAATTGACAAGCATATCAGGTTTGAATGAAAGTGATCAGTAAATAGGAGACAAATAGTAATTTTTGTATTCCCCATAAGAATAACATTGGACAACGATTACCGCAAAATCAAAATTTAAATTTTCTCCGCAACCAGCAATCGTAGAAAATGAATTCGAAATACTAATTTATTTAATTTTTGAGCTCTTTAATGGTGAATAGTAATATTTTTTTATGAAAAATCAAAAAACTGATTTTTTGATGTTTTAAGACCTGTAATTTCTGAACCTGAATTTTTACAGAAATGCGGATGGTGTCATTTTGTTGGAAAAATAAAACTCTACAAACGACTAAAGTTTAATTAAAATCGTTAGAGCCGGTTTTGAGAAATTTTGATTTTTCATGTTTTTTGGCGGTTTTTGGGGGATAATTACCCTTAAAAATCAAAAATTCAAAAAAATTAAAAAATCGCATGGAGATATCGTGGATTAGTACCTACATACCAAATTTCATTAAAATCGGACCATTGGTTAGGGCTCTAGCTCTGTACACATCCATACAGACAGACAGATAGACACACAGACATCACGTAAAAATCACTTTTTTGGATGCAGGGAGCACCAAAACGAATATTTCCACTAAAAACTCAAATTCGAAAATTTTGACGAAAACAATACTTTCTCCATATACTACGTATAAGGAGGAGAAAGTAAAAGTATTGTAGTACCGATTCCGAAAAAAAAAACAGAGAAATTAAACTTGATAACATACGACCAATTAGATTAATTTCAGTGTTCTCTAAAATATTTGAAAAAGTAATGAAAGCAAGATTAGTGAAATTTTTGAGCAATATTAACTTTTTCAGTGAAAACCATTATGGATTCTTGGAAGGTAAAATTACAGAACAGGCGTTGTCTTCGCTTTTGGAAATAGTCTATACAAAAATTAAATGAAAATGATAAATGCACAGCAGTTTTTGTGGTCGTAAAGCTTTCGATTCGGTTGATCATGAATGTTTACTGACTAAAATGGAAAATATAGGAATCAGGGGCAATGCTTTAAATTGGTTTAGACAATTCTTAACAGATGACGAACGGACTGTAAAATTAAAGAACTGCTTCAGCAAACCTGAACAAATTATAAAAGGTGTACCTCAAGGTTCCGTACTCTCAGCCACATTGTTTCTAATCTTCTTTTAGAAATCCAATATGAAGGGAAGGTAACTGCGTTTGCAGATGTTGTGGCTTTTTACTTTCTCCCCCTATACATAGTATATGGAGAAAGTATTGTTTTCGTCAACATTTTCGAATTTGATTTGTTATGGAAATATTCGTTTTGGTGCTCCCTGCATCCAAAAAAGTGATGTCTGTGTGTCTGTGTGTCTGTCTGTCCGTTTGTCTATATGGATGTGTACAGAGCTATAGTCAGGAGCGTCAAATTAGGCGGGTGGGGGATTTTGCGTTGTTGCCATATGTAGTTATGGCATAATATGTCTAGGTCAAAAATCGTGGGTTTTGGGGCACGAACTGGCAACGCTGAGAGACCCATGATGCCAGATATTGCGCCTGTAATTTGGCCATGCATACGTTTAAATTTATAAAGTCATATGTTTTGTCTTTGTTTATATTTTTGTTTTTAGAATAAGTAAATATTGAAGTTTATAACTGCGATAATTATTTTAAATAGTTTCAAAGTATATAATTATTATAATTCACTAAAACTGTAATATTGTTCTATTGTTCTATTGTTTGTGTATATTCCATCCTTTGTTTAATATGCGATTTTCTGATTGTTTTGTTTTCTTGTTTGAGTGTAACATTTCCTATAATGTAATATGAGTAAGGTTTACTTGCTTGCTTGCTTGCGACACAGACCTCAAAAACGGGTCCAACGATTTCCTTCAAATGATCGAAATAACTAATTTCTGGGATAAAAATAAGTTCTAGGCAGGCCTCATCCCCAGGAAAAATCAAATAGTGTAAAAAAAACTAAAATGAAAAGTTAACAAAATTAACATTGGGCTTATGGAGTTTCAAATCAAAACAAAAGAATTGTAACAGCTGCTCATAATCAACCAGGGAACTGTAAAAGTAATACTCATGTTGTTTATGTTTATTAACATGTGGTTTCCTGAGAGCAGAGATTAAAAGATTTGAGTGAAGATTACATGTGTAGAGTAGTAAACAAATCAAAGGGTCATTGAGCTATAAATAACAACTGGAGGGACCTTAAAAATGTAGAAAAGAGGCAAATGAGTTATACAAATCTGATTATCGGTAGGGGGAAGTGGTGAAATATTACTCCGAGTCATCTAAACAAACTGACTGGCCTTCCCCAGAGCAAAGCTCGGCCCCCAGGTACTGTAAATTATACTGTTGGGTGCAACATGGAGTCTGACCAAATTCAGTCTGTTCCATCCTGTGAACAGTTTCAAGTGGTTGATAAAACGCTAGTTAAAATACGATGGTTAGCTGGGATTATAAATAATGATTTAAATTATCAAACAAAAAGTGTTATTGCAAACGTTTTAACATTTGTATATAATAAATAATATAACAAATATACAATAGGTCTATTAATATAATATAATATAAAATATCTATAAATTAATTTGTCTTAATACTTAGGGGTTTCAGCCATCCATGCACGGTCGAACATAGCCGGACGCCGACGATTCCTTTGACCTTCGCCAGAAAACTGACACAAATGGTTTGCGTCAGGGCAAAAAATCCACCATAGATTGGGTAACATTCGTGTTCGCGTATGATAAATGCTCACCCGTGTATATGGCGGGTTTTACACAAAGAAGGTGGTTTTCGCGAGATTGCTGTGGAAAACTATTTGACTAAAGCATCTGCCGAGGTGTTCAAATTCAAATAAAATCAATAAATCAATTGCTTATTTACAACCTCAAATAGAAAATTAGATTACGGTACTTTAGGATAGATAATTGTTATCAAACTTAAAACACAATAACAGAACCACAGAATACAGAAGCATTAAAGTACAAATGTATTATTAATTCGTAACGTAATATTAATGTGTCTGGAAAGGAGACAATAATGACCTTGGACATTTTGTAACAATAAAGTCAGCTCTAATTATTTTACTAAATACGGCTACCAATCAATCCAATTCTGATAAAAATTAAGATTCATTAAATCTGATAATACTTGTTGATGATGGTGGTACATTGGTCATAAAGCCTGCTTCACTGTCCTGGGACCGGCCCGGCATCGGAAGCGGGGGTACACGCCGTGATTGCCGAGGTGTACCATCGGGTGTACCCTTACGCAATCTGATGGTTTCTTTGGGTACTAGATCAATATGTTAAATATAGAGAATCACTGATATGAAATTACAGTTGTAGTTTTATAAAACAAGCCAGCTGATCATCTGAGAAAGAAATACCCCCGTAGCAGCAAACCTGCATACTCAGCGAATTTCCAGTGCATATTAATTTATCTTAATACCACATAAAGCCACATACCAAGTTTCATCATTATACATTCATAAATAAACGATTTATGCCATTTTAATTATTCTCCATAAGAATAACATGGCGGCTGAGTATGCAGGTTTGCTGAAATAAGGAACACTAAAAATGGGCTTTTATACAAATATCATTATAACTCAACTAGGTAAAGCCACATACCAAGTTCTATTAATTTATGTTCATAATTAAAGGAGATAACACGTTAATTATTCTCCATAAGAATAACATGGGGCTGAGTATGCAGGTTTGCTGCTACGGGAACTATCGGGCAAAAAATGGATTTTTGTGCAAATATCAATAGACCACAACCAAATAAAGCCATATACCAAATTTTGCCAGTTTACGTTCATAAATAAGCGAGATATACAATTTTTCTTTTTCTCCATAAGAATAACATTAGACAACGTACTGTGTTTAGCACTTTCAATATCTCGGTAACCAATTGACGTAGAGCAATGATCAAAATACCAAATTGTTTGTTTTTTTAAGCTGAATTTAATGGTATAAATTAAAATTTGATTTAAATTAAAATTACATGTGAAAACCCCAAAAAACACATTTTTGGGGTACAAAACCCCCCAAAAACCCCCCTTCGGATGGTGCGATTCATCTGGTTTTCAAACTCGTTCAAATAAATGGTACTTTACAGATTTGTACCAAATTTCATTAAGATCAGACCTTTTTTACGAGAGTTATCGTGCTTACGGACACATATATATATATATATATAAATATATATATATAAATATATATATATATATATATATATACATATATAAAAATTTGAACGAATGGTGTTTTTGGCATCTGGGGACCTCAAAATGAAAAGTTATCATGGTCTCGGGCTTAAGTCTTACCATGAGACCTACGGTAATAGCTTCTTCCCTATAGGGGAAATTCGCTAAAACCAATAAGGGTTCTGTAAACATGTGTTTCTGAGAAATCCCCCAAATGTTAGCTTGCACAAACTGGCAACATTGCAAAATCCCCCACCCGCCTAATTTGACGCTTCTGACTTTAGAGCCCTAACCAATCGGCCGATTTTAATGAAATTTGGTATGTAGGTACTAATCCACGATATCTCCAGGTTTTTAATTTTTTTGGATTTTTGATTTTTTAAGGGTAATTATCCCCCAAAAATCGCCAAAAATCTTGAAAATCCAAATTTATCAAAAACGGCTCTAACGATTTTCATTAAACTTTAGTGGTTTGTAGAACTTAAGGTTTCCAATAAAATGACACCACCCCCATTTCTGGAAAAATTCGGGTTCAGAAATTAAAAGACTTAAAACATTCAAAATTCAGTATTTTTGATTTTTCATAAAAAAATTGTTTAAAAATATTACTATTCACCATTAAAAAAAGCTAATAAAACCAAATAAATTAGTATTTTGAATTACTATTCTAAGATTGCTGGTTGCGGAGAAAATTAAAATTTTCATTTTTCGGGAAACTCAGTACGTTGCCCAATGTTATTCTTATGGGGAATACAAACATTACTATTTCTCTCTTATTTACTGATCAATATCATTAAAACTTGATATGCAGGTCAAGTTAGCATTGCCAAACAGAGGATGTTTGAAATATGTTGCCACTTAACCCTGGGGGGGAGGGGGGAGGGGGCATTTCCCCTCTTTTAACCATTGTGTGTAGCAAAGGATACTGTGCCACCATAAAAGGGATTTGGGTGGATATTTTTGAAAAAAAACATATTTAGAAGATTTTCTGTACATTCAACCGTACTTTATATTCAATATTTAGTAAATAAAAAGTAATCTTTTTCATTCAAGTTGGGCTAAAAGGGAGAAAGTATGTGTAAGTTTCCCGATACCGTTTATTTGTTTTGGAATAAAGATAACCTGCGACTACTACTAGTGTAAATGATACCATTTATTGTTTAAACAGATGGTGTGTGGAAAATATAATGTGTGTTAACGTTTCTAAAACAAACGTTTTAAATTTTAAAATGAACAGACCTTTTTTTCTATTTAAACAACTCAATACTCTACCATTATAGTAGTTATATATTTTCAAAGTTTTACAAATCTTTTTTATTCATATAGTGGTAATAATGCAACCGAGATTATAATGCACAGTCATGGCACGCGCAGTAGAGCAGCTAATTTAATACGAAAGCCAAAAATATCAAAAATGCTAATGACAAGATCTTTTATATTTTTAGATGCCAAAATGTTTAATGAAATTCCAGCTAACTTTAAAATGTGCAGATCATTGAATATGTTTAAAAATAAAATATAACAATGGCTATTTAATTTTGAAGACCCTACCCAATTGATGCAGATTCTGAGATAGTTTAAATTAACAAAATGTATATTGTTTGCCATTGGATTTCTGACTAATCACCTTGGGTACTATTAGACCTGTAATAGTCCAGTATTACTACGATTACGTAGCTTATGTTAATGTGTATTTTTATTTTATTAAATGATAAGTTACCAATTTATTTATTTACTGTTCATGTATGTAGTTTATTTATGTTGTTTGTTTGCATACTGTCTCTAAATGGTATATATATTGAGTTTAAGCCAGTTCACAATTTACATTAAGCTAAGTTTTGTTCAATAATGTTAATGACTCTTTTGATTTGGTTTGTTAATTATTTGTTTAAAAAATTGATATAATCTTTTATTTAAAATGCTGCACATGCTCGCCACATTATTTATTTTATTATTAAGGTGGACTCTTAATTTGTTGTATTTTTTATGTTTAGCTAGACCATCGTAACTGGATAAAGATGGTTTTAGTATTTTCAAATAATTTATTTGCAATTGTATTGTAATTATTTATTGAAAATAAAACATTACCTATTTCATTACTTCATTATTATTAAGTGAATGTTATAGGAGTCTACTTATAGGTAGCTCACAGAACAGGTTGTACAGTTAGAGCCAGCTGGGATGAACACTTTGCCAACGCAGCTGGCACGGATCGGAAAGCAGTATGATATAGGCAGCTGACAGTACAGGTAGTACATATAGAGCCAGCCAGGATTAAGCTAGGACAGAAGATTCCCACATCTTCCACTCCATGCACTCTATGGATTGGTCCGAGTACAGTCAGTGCAGGTAATAAAATAACTGGCATGTGGCCGGCCTGGTTTGTGGAGAATAATCAATGTAGCGAAAACAAATTTCGCAACCCACCGTGCTCCGCCCTAGGCGCACTAGCTGTAACTGTCGACACGACGACGCGGGACCATCGAGGGGTAAGTCTTTGCGCGGGACAGACCAGATGAGATATTTCAAACTTGGCGACCTCTTCAAGAGGCGCTCAGCACGTGTTCCAATGGGTAATTAAGCGTTTAAACTGAACAATTGTAGGACAATTAACACATAATAATCAACTTAGCAACAAAGATAAAAGATGTCCTATTCAATTTGAATCCAATCTGTGCCAGTGAAATTTACTACTCAGAGACACTTGTCTAAGGTTATTGATGGACGTGTGACTACTCAGGTTTTTGGAGTTGCGATTGTGTATAGATGTGCCGAATCGTTTCCAAATATATGATAACCCATTATCTTCCAAAACTCATTTTCATTGTTGTTTATATAACAACAATGAAAATGAAAATGAACGTTCCTTAGTTTTTTGGCTATTTTGATTTGATGTAAATAATCGCAGGTCTATAATGTGACAACTCTCTAAGTTCTGGTTTTTAACACATTTTGGGTAAAATTCCACTGTGAATAAGGAAGTTTTAATAAAGTGTTGCACAAAATTCATGGCAAGAAAACTTTGGTTCCCATATTATGGAGAAAATAAGGATGGGATAGTTTATTGTATTCCTAATCGTTAATTCTGATTCTCAACTTGTTACATCTGACTTACACTTTCTGATAAAGATCTGCTTGAAGCTGGCTTTGGTGGTGTTCTAATAATCTAATCTTATTCCCTTAGCTCTAAAATACAATAAAAAAACTGCGAAATAAGCATATTTATTTTTATTTGCTGTATTCTACCAATTTAAAATAAATGTTCTCGTGATCGATGGCTTCCCCATGCCCGTTCCTTAGGCTTTGGTAGTCCAAAATAATTTGTATTCCCCTGTTCCGGAAATGTTTTAGGGCTCTGCCCCCTTAAACTTCAATATGCTAATTCTAACCAACTTGCACCTACTACTTGACTGACGAAGCTGAAATTTAGTAGAAATATGGCTGATAGCTCAAGGCATATATAGGCCTACCTCTGGTAATAATATACTTTAGGATTTCGCCCCACTGGCCTTTAATATACCCAAGTTAATTATTATACACCAATACTGAAACGATGGAGCTGAAATTTGGTAGGGTTATAAATAATACACCAGAATCCAAGTAGACGTTCCCTCAATCCAAAGATCCTTTGGGGCCCCATCCCGCTGGCATTTAAAGTTATGTATACCATCTCGCACCTAATACTTGACTGATAGGGCTGAAGTTTGGTAGGAAGATGGCTAATTAACTCAAATCGAAGTAGGCCTACGACTGATCAAAATGGCTCTACACCGCAGACCTTTGTTATTCCCACGTTAACTATCGCACCCCCAACTACTGAACCGATATAACTAAAGTTTGGAAAATGAACTATTCTTTAGAATTAAATGTTGTGCTACTCCTCTTCCAACACTAATATGGGGCTCCACCCCACCGGCTTTTAAAATCAAGCTTATCACCTTTCACCTACTTCTGAACTTATGGATCTGACGTTCGGGTGGAAGGTAGCTAATATACTCAAAGCAGACATAGGCCTATTCCTGATCAAATGATTATTTAGGGCTCCACCCCACTGGCCTTTAGTATTCCCATGTTAACTAGCCCAACCAACTACAGAAGAGATGATCCTGGAATTCCACTAAAACCTTGACCTTACTTCTGTTCCGAAAGTTCTATGGGGCTCGACCCCACTGGAATTTATATGTAGTTATGTTTCGTAACAAATGTATAATTCTGGAAAGATGGAGCTAAAATTTGGTAGGAAGATAGGTACATGAGAATATAAACTACAGCTATTGTACACCCGAGAATGTATACTGAAAATCTGTTGAGGCTCCGCTCTACTGGCATTTAACATGAGCATGCTTACAAATTGTCAGAATTAATATGATGGGGTAATGATTTAATTTTCCATGGTAACAATATTTACCAGGGGGATAAAAACGGAAATCGGTACTAAGAAAGTTCTCGTGAACAAAGTCGTAACGGGGTACCAGTAAGTGCCATATGTAAAAAAATAC
This sequence comes from Allygus modestus, assembly GCA_963675035.1. Taxonomy (NCBI): domain Eukaryota; kingdom Metazoa; phylum Arthropoda; class Insecta; order Hemiptera; family Cicadellidae; genus Allygus; species Allygus modestus. The sequence goes on from OY776112.1 coordinate 103,562,115, forward strand.
TTCCTTGAAAATCAACTGCACTGTGCTATTAAGATTGATTAAAAATTCAAAGGTAGCCTACAATGTTTTGAACATGTTCAGTATTATTAAATACCTCCGTAGCAGTAAACCTGCGTACTCAGCGAATTTACAATGCACATATATGTATTTTAATACCAAATAAAGCCACATACCAAGTTTCATCAATATACATTAATATACATTAAACGATTTATGACATTTTAATTATTCTCCATAAGAATAACATGGCGGCTGCGTATGCAGGTTTGCTGAAGCAAGGAACACAAAAAATGGGGTTTTATACAAATATCAATATACCTCAAGTAGGTTAAGCCATATACCAAATTTTATCAATTTATGTTCATAATTAAGGGAAATAACACGTTACTTATTCTCCGTAAGAATAACATGGCGGCTGGGTATGTAGGTCTGCTGAAGCAAGGAACACAAAAAATGGGGTTTTATACAAATATCAATATACTTCAAGCAGGTTAAGCCATATACCAAATTTTATCAATTTATGTTCATAATTAAGGAAAATAATACTTACTTAATCTCCGTAAGAATAACATGGGGGCTGAGTACGCAGGTTTGCTGCTACGGGAAATATCGGCCGGAAAATGTTTTTTGGTGCAAATATCAATAGACCACAACGATATGAAGCAATATACCATGTTTCATCAGGATAAGTTCATAAATAAGCGAGATATACAATTTGTCTTATTCTCCATAAGAATAACATTGGACAATGTACTGTGTTTAGCACTTTCAATATCTCTGTAACCATTTGACGTAGAACAATGATCAAAACACAAAATTGTGCGTACTTTTAAGCTGATTCCAATGGAAAAACTAAAATTAGACTTTTTCTATAATTATATCTAACTCAAAAAACCCATTTTTGGGGTAAACCCCCCTCCAAAAATACCCCTTCGGATAGGTCGATCTGGCAGGTTTTCGAACTTAAAGTCATAAATGCTGCTTTACACGTTTATACCAAATTTCGTCAAAATCGGATTATTTGTACGAGAGTTATCGTGCTCACGGACATTATATTTATACAGTTTTGAACGAATAATGTTTTTGACATCTGGGGACCTCAAAACGAAAATTTATCATGGGCTCTGGCCTAGGTCTTACCATGCCCACTACGGTAATAGCTTCTTCCCTATAGGAGAAATTAGCTAAATGTAAAATGTGATTTTAGCGAATTGGGTATAAACGTGTAGAGCAACATTTATGACTTAAGTTCGAAAACCAGCCAGATTGCTCCATCTGAAGGAGGGGGGGGGGGTTGTACCCCAAAAATGTTTTTTTTTATTTTTTACATATAATTGTTGAAACAGTCAAATTTTAGTTTTTACCATTGGATTCAGCTTAAAATTTGGTATTTTGATAATTCCTCTACTTCAATTGGTTACTGAGATATTGAAATTGCTAATCTCAGTACGTTGTTTAACGTTATTCTTATGGAGGAAAAGACAAATTTTATATCTCGTTTATTTATAAACGTTCACTGACGAAACATGGTTTACGGCTTCATCTGGTTGTGGTTCATTGATATTTGCTAAAAAAACCATTTTTTGCTAAAGGCTCCCGTAGCAGCAAACCTGCGTACTCAGCCCCCATGTTATTCTTATAGAGAATAATTAAATGCTATGTCTCCCTTAATTATGAACATAAATAAAAGCTGGTGTATGACTTCACCTAGTTGAGTTATAATAATAGCCCTTTTAGCGAATTTCCCCTATAGGGAAGAAGCTATTACCGTAGTCGGCATGGTAAGACCTAGGCCCGGGACCATGATAACTTTTCGTTTTGAGGTCCCCAGACCCCAAAAACACCATTCGTTCGATACTGTATATATATATATATATATATATCTATATATATATATATATATATATATATATATATGTGTCCGTGAGCACGATAACTCTCGTAAAAATGATCCGATTTTGACGAAATTTGGTATAAATATGTAAAGCAGCATTTATGACTTTAAGTTCGAAAACCAGACAGATCGACTTATCTGAAGGGGTATTTTGGGGGGGTTTTGTACCCCAAAAATGGGTTTTTTGAATTTTTTACATATAATTTTTGAAAAAGTCAAATTTTAGTTTTGACCATTCGATTCAGCTTAAAAAAACACACAATTTGGTATTTCGATCATTCCTCTACGTCAATTGGTTACCGAGATATTGAAAGTGCTAAACACAGTACGTTGTCTAATGTTATTCTTATGGAGGAAAAGAAAATTTTTTTATCTCGCTTATTTATGAACGTATACTGACGAAACTTGGTATACAGCTTCATCTCGTTGAGGTCTATTGATATTTGCTCCAAAAAATTGTTTTTGCATAATTCTCCCGTAGCAGCAAACCTGCGTACTCAGCTCCCATGTTATTCTTATGGATAATAATTAAATGCTCTGTCTCCCTTAATTATGAACATAAATGAATAATACCCCCGTAGCAGCAAACCTGCGTACTCAGCGAATTTCCAATGCATATATATGTATCTTAATACCAAATAAAGCCACATACCAAGTTTCATCAATATACATTCATAAATAAACGATTTATGACATTTTAATTATTCTCCATAAGAATAACATGGCAACTGAGTATGCAGGTTTGCTGAAGTAAGGAACACAAAAAATGGGGTTTTATACAAATATCAATATAACTCATGTAGGTAAAGCCACATACCAAATTTCATTAATTTATTTTCATAATGAAGGCAGATAACACGTTACTTATTCTCCATAAGAATAACATGGGGCTGAGTACGCAGGTTTGCTGCTACGGGAGCCTTGGGTAAAAAATTGTTTTTTTGAGCAAATATTAATGGTCCACAACCAGATGAAGCCGTATACCAAGTTTCGTCAGTATACGTTCATAAATAAGCGAGATATAAAATTTTTATTTTCCTCCATAAGAATAACATTAGACAACGTACTGTGTTTAGCACTTTTAATATCTCGGTAACTAATTGACGTAGAGAAATGATCAAAATACCAAATTGTGTGTTTTTTTAAGCTGAATCCAATGGGAAAAAATAAAATTTGACTATTTCCAAAATTATATGTAAAAAATTCGAAAAACCCATTTTTGGGGTACAAAACCCCCCCAAAATACCCCTTCGGATAGAGCGATCTGGCTGGTTTTCGAACTTAAAGTCATAAATGTTGCTTTACACGTTTATACCAAATTTCATCAAAATCGGATAATTTTTACGAGAGTTATCGTGCTCACGGACACATATATATATATATATATAGATAGATATATATATATATATATATATATATATATACAGTTTCGAACGAATGGTGTTTTTGGGGTCTGGGGACCTCAAAACGAAAAGTTATCATGGTCCCGGGCCTAGGTCTTACCATGCCGACTACGGTAATAGCTTCTTCCCTATAGGGGAAATTCGCTAAAAACTGGTATACGACTTCACCTAGTTGAGTTATATTGACATTAGCATAAAAACCCATTTTTTGTGTTCCTCGTTGCAGCAAACCTGCGTACTCAGCCCCAATGTTATTCTTATGGAGATTAATTAAAATTGTATATATCGCTTATTTGTGAATATATTTTTATGAAACTTGGTAAGTGGCTTTATGTAGTATTAAGACATTTATATCTTCATTGGAAATTCGCTGAGTATGCAGGTTTGCTGCGACGGGGGTATTTTGTGTTCCTTGTTGCATCAAACCTGCGTACTCAGCCCCAATGTTAAAATTAAAATTGTATATATCGCTTATTTGTGAATATATTTATATGAAACTTGGTAAGTGGATTTATGTAGAATTAAGACATTTTATATCTCCATTGGAAATTCGCTGAGTATGCAGGTTTGCTGCGACGGGGGTACTATTTATCATGAAGTTTCATGTTCTGCATCCTGGGATATGGGATATACATAAGGATAACATTCATAATCAAAATTATGTACGGTACATATTGCGTTACCTTTCAAGTAGTGAACATGTGTTATTCTTACTGATAAACTGCATTTACTCTATTCAGCTGTTTGGCCATACAATTCAAAATAAATCTTGCTCAATGTTAATCTCATCATTGATTTTGAAGGATGTATAATCAATGATCTCATGGACAAACGAGTTTGCACGCAGCACGCTGACGTGAGGGAAGTGAATTTCCACATAAAAAACAATAAAAACTCAAAATCAGTTAAAAACATACTTTTATTCAAATCTGAAAACATTGATTTTTTGGCTGTTCTGATGCTCCTGGTTCGATTTACCTGCAATGCTGTGAATACAATTTTGTGCATTATAAGGTTAGGGGAAGGTCCAGTCAGGCTTTAAAGTAGGCGTGAGGTTGTTGGGGGTGATAAAAGTACACCAAAAACTGAATAACAGGCTTTTCTAATGTAAAATCCCCATAAGACAACGTACTGTGTTTGGTCGATACACATTTTCTTTAATAATTCGGTAAATATTTATGCTAGAATGAAGAGAGAGGGCTTACAACTTTTGCCTCTCCAATTTCCATCTTTTTACATGCATTCATTTTACATACGGGGTTTTTCTGACCCTTTTTGGGCCCAAAAACTCAAAATTTGAATGATTAATCCCCTAAAAAAGGGGTTTAGAGTTTTCCGATTATTTTGCCCAACGAACTTGTCCAACCGATTACAGAAAGGAACGTCCCTACCAAATTTGAAGTAAATCGGACAAAAAATGTGACCGCTAGAGTGAAAGCACATATATATATATATATATATATATATATATATATATATATATATATATATATATATATATAACATTTTGAACGACCCCCCAAAACGTTTTCAGGGGGTCACGTTAGGAACTTCTATGGTGGTCCAGGGCTTAAGTTTCACCGTGCGGGTCATGCTAATAGTTCACTTTCCAAAGGAAATTCACTAATTACGAACTTTAAGAGCGGCTAGGACCCGTCCCTTATGTCCGTTCTTTATGAAACCTGGGCGCAAACAACTTAAGACAAAGATCTATCCAACGACAAAAAAATATCAAAATCGATTGAAAAATTTAGGAGGAGTTCCAGTCACAAAAACAAAACACCTAGCGTATTAAATAAGTAAATATAGATTAGAGCTAAAATGTGGTATATACTAATTTAACACAAAGTAGAAAAACAATAACCAATTTTGAAATAAATTTTTTACTACGTTACAAAACTTACAAACTCTTACATAGAACATCAAATAACGAATTGACACAAAAAGGACAAAATAGAAACAGTAGAGAAAGTTAAAACATTTAACAATAACATCTCTTTAACGGAGGAATCGGGGAGTAAATTACCACAAAGTGAATCGACCAAAACTAGAAAAGTGAAACAGTGGTTATCGATCGCATTCCCCTTTAGCACAGGCGGTCTTGAGCACATGCTCGGCCTCCTTGATCCCCACACTGGCCGCGTGCTTGATCAGTTCGTGAGCCTCCCCCCTGCGCTCCAGCCGGTGGAACCCCTGGATGTGCGCGACGCCCAGGTTGTAGCTAGCGTGCCCGTGGCCCTGCTTCGCCGCCTCCTTGAACCAGTAGAACGCCAGCGTCTTGTTCCTCTTGATCCCCCGGCCCAGGTAGTACCTCTGCCCCAGGATATGTTGTGCGTCCTTGTCGCCCATGTTCGCGTAGAACCTGAGCGCCAGGACGTGGACGTACTCGTACTCGTAGATCACGTAGCCCATGAGCGCCACAAGGAAGATCATCATCCCGATCTGGAGCTTCGTGTAGGTGATCTCGTCCTCCAGGTACTTCTTGGGCTTCTCTATCGGCTCGACGTACTCCGGTTCCGAGTCGCTTTCTGTACCCGAACTGCCCATCTTTAAATTAGAAAATTAAGCTCGGGCGATCTAGCTGATGTGTCTACAAGCGTTGCCAATGTTTATGTTTAACCTTTTGTTTACTTAGTTTTGTAATCAGCTGATTTATTATTAGAATGTGCTGACGAGATTTTGTTCGCATAAGGTGGTAGGCTGGCCGGTGACATCATTACCACCCGCCAGCCTCATGGAGGAGCCTCATAGTCGTATGAGATTGTAATAGTTTTTTAATAATTCGAATCTTTAACTTTTTAGACAACGGTGAACATGCTTACAGGCTAAAAGAGGCAATGTTCTTGATTGCCAAACCGTTGAAACGTCCTTTAAGTTAGTACTGCTGCCGACTGGTTACTCACGATTTCTTACTGTTTCTTGTGACTGCTTTGGTTATTATACTTACTCATTGATTGTTGTTAAAACAGATTTTAAATAAAAATAATGTATCAAATATTAATACTGAATAAAATAAAGAACGAAAATAAAAGATTCACTTTCTGTTGATTACTGTATTGTCACCTGTCTCAGCCTACCTAATCCTGATTATAGGTAGGCTGAAAGATAAATAGCGTTAGCTGTTTTATAATTATTTCTTATGGTTATAAAATACATTTTATCAACTGTTAATCATGTGTTAAGTAGTAAAATAATTTCTGGCAAAAAACCGTTGGATCTCGCATGAAAAATGGAGACAAAAAACCTGGCTGGCGTGCAACTTCTATTTACGTTCTTTAATCTATGCCTATCGTTATATAATAAAGAACGTAAATAGAAATTGCACGCCAGCCAGTTTTTGGTATCCATTTTTCATGTGAGATCTAACGGTTTTTTGTCAAATGTTCTTTGCTAATTTTCAAGTCTCAGTGTACAAATCACTAACACCTGATGAAATTTCGTTTACAGCCATAAGAACCAATTTGCCTGTCCTTCACTCCTCGCAAATTCGCCCGAGTATTCGACAAAAAACCAAATACCGAATGTTTATATTTTGAGAAGCAGTGACGAATTTTTAGTGAACTTTCGGGAAATTTCGGCCGAATACTCGCGAGTAGGGAGTGTGGGACAGGCTTAAAACAGCTAACGTTGGCTATCTTTCAGCCTACTTAATAATAAACAATACAAATATATACATAACCGAATAAGTAGGGATATTCCATGTTATTTTATTTTAATTTCGCCCCCCAGGTTTAGGGAAAAAATAGCGTTGAATGTTCATCGTACCGTAGTCCGGTAGTGAGTAACTGTTTACCTTTAAAACGTGTCAAAATGAGTATATTTGATTGTAAACAAACTGAAAATGACAGACACCTGTAAACCTACTTCAGTCAGCTGTTGGAATTGTTGATGAACGAAGTGAATCGCTGCATTGATGAAGAAAATTCAGTGGCCGTGTGTGTGTGTGTGTGTGTGTGTGTGTGTGTGTGTGTGTGTGTGTGTGTGTGTGTGTGTGTGTGTGTGTGTGTGTGTGCCATGATGTGTTATCGAAATACTAAATAACAATAAAACATTTCGTAATTAAATTTTGAAGGAGACATTCGGGATACCTAAGGGATGTTTTAACACAGAATTTGTTTTTTATTTTGGATTTTTAATAATTATTAATACCCCCGTCACAGCAAACCTGCATACTCAGTGAATTTCCAATGGAGATATCAATTTCTTAATACAACATAAAACCACTTACCAAGTTTCATAAAAATATATTCACAAATAAGCAGGAATATTCAATTTTAATTATTCTCCATAAGAATAACATTGGGGCTGAGTATGCAAGCATTGACTATGAATACTGAAGTATTTATAGTCAATGATGCAAGTTTGCTGCAACAAGGAACACAAAAAATGGGTTGTTATGCCTATATCAATATAACTCAGTTAGGTGAAGTCGTATAGCAGGTTTTATTCATTTATGTTTATAATTAAGGGAGACATAGCATTTAATTATTCTCCATAAGAATAACATGGGGCTGAGTACGCAGGTTTGCTGCTAGAGGAGTCTTTGGCAAAATATTGTTTTTTTGAGCAAATATCAATAAACCACAACCAGATGAAGCCTTATACCAAGTTTCGTCAATATAGTTCATAAATAAGCGAGATATACAATTGTTCTTTTCCTCCATAAGAATAACATTAGACAACGTACTGTGTTTAGCACTTTCAATATCTCGGTAACCGATTGACGTAGAGGAATGATCAAAACACCAAACTGTGTGTTTTTTAAGCTGAATCCAATGGTATATATATATATATATATATATATATATATATATATATATATACATACAGTTTCGAACGAATGGTGTTTTTGGGGTCTGGGGACCTCAAAACGAAAAGTTATCATGGTCTTACCATGCCGACTATGGTAAGCTTCTTCCCTACAGGGGAAATTCGCTGAAACTTGTTTTAATGTTTGTTATTCAAGAGTTGAATTGGTTTTCGTAGTAAGCAATTGATTATGGTTGTCTTGAAAATGTCAGCTGGGATTTATCTTTGTTTATTAAATCACACAAATGTAAACATTGTTTCTGGAGTACAGGAATAGGTTATGTTTTGTTTGTTTGATTTCTCTATTTTGATATAGTTTAAAACGTGTGTGTTATGTAAATCAATGGTGTTTTGTAGTGTTTTAAACAATACTTATATCTATTTCGATTTATTATTAGCTTATTTTATACCGGAAAACTTCGACTTAAGAGCTAAGTGTTTGGACTAGTGATAATAAATTAATACAATACGTTTTGGAATTATTTTACTGGGACAATATAACTCCGTAACACGGCTAATTATTTGACTGTGACTGATAATCAAGAGTGTTTTAGACTTAGAGTGGTTTCTTTTTATTGTGAACAAATAAATCGATGGTAGACTTACTAAATGATCATACGTGCAAACTAGCTTTATATTATAAGTAATTCACCAAAATAAGACCCAACTGTCACCTATTTTCATGATATGAGACTTAGTTTTGTAATCTACAGGTCAGAAAAACAGTCCGGAAACAGTTTATATTTGTGTGCATTTTCTGAGGTGAAAGATTTTCATAAACAATCAAGATGTCCAGAATTCCGTAATTCTAACTGCCTACATTGTAAGATGAATTACGTTGTAGGCAGATTTAATTGAATAACTTTTAAAGATTCAATGAGTTAAAAAAGTATAATTCTATATGTTTATCCCCCTGATTTTGGAGCAGGAAATTAATAATAATAATAATAATTGGCAACTTTTCTCTCAAGTGATATATTTAAAACTCATCATAAACCATCCGATACCAAAAGTATATTGAAACCATTGGCCAAGTCATAAAAAAGCGTGAAAAGGCCTAGTGGCCATAATAGCTCGGGCCTGTGATCACTTACTCTAATTTGCTAGGTACACACAGTGGTTTTAAGAGGATAAATTGCTCCACTCCCCCTCCATGCCGAATATCGACCGAATATCCTCTATTGGTCGATGCTAACATACCAAGTTTCAATTATGAATGAAAATTTAAATTTTCTCCACGACCATTTGCCAAATAGTCTACAAATGAAATAGTAATTTAGCCGTGTGTGGATTGGAGAACTAATTTTCTCAGATTTTTATATTTTTTATAGCGATGAGTTTAAACTGTTGAAACCTGTTGAAAATATTTAAATTTGATGGTATATTAAGAAAGATACGAAACTAAATTTTGGGATATCTTAATAAGCCCTATAATTTCTGAACCCGAGTATTTCTAAGAATTCAGGTGGTATAATGCTATTAGAGTCCTAATATAAACCACTGAATAACAAATCAAATATTTCGAAAGCGGCTCCTCAAAACTGCTCCAGAACTATATACCACGTTGTTGGGGACCAAAATATTGTGGATAAATCTTTGTTCTTACCTCAGGGCTCTGCCTTTTCTATCACTCCCAGTCGTATAATTTTAACGTGTTATTATTAGTTGGTTGTTTTGTTAAAGCTGCATCTCTTGAAATATTTCCCCACGTTGGATACGTCACCCACCTCAACCATAGACCTCCAACCCACCGGAAAAGTTGCTATGTTATTATTTACGTAGTTTTTAGTAATTTGAATCAATTTCCAATAATAAAAAAAATTTTGTTACTTTTTTAACCCCGACCTTACAGCTCCGCCTCACTGGCATTAAAAGTTGCCATGTTATATTTATGGAGGAAAGATGATCCTTGGACTGATGCAAGGCCTTCGGTTTACGTACTATAATGAAAATCACTTGATAATATCTTGCTATGACGACGATAATATATACTAGGCAGCAATACGAATTTTGGAAATTTGAAATTTAAGTAATTACACAACGCCATCTGTAGGGCATAATATATACACATAGGCTATATATACACATAGACTATGTATAGTAGGCTATATATACACACACAAAAGGAAAGGTGGCCTCGCCAGTAAGGGCCCGCACTCGCTTTTAGGGAGTAGGCTAGGGGCGCTAGGGCCTTCAGATCCTAAATCCAGCCCTGACCATCTGTATGCAGAACTTCAAACAAGCTAAAATCCAGAATCATCGTCCCTATCACGTGTACACTCTATGTGCCTAAGAGTAAGAATATATTAGTCAATCAATTCAAACACAAACTTATTTTTACTCAATCCTACAATCCTCAATCCTTATTTTTTTTATCCTACACTTTCATATGAGTAAGGGTTTGCTTGATTGATTTCTTGGTTGATTGCTTGCAACTCTGTTCTCAAAAACGGCTCCAACGATTTCCCTAAAAAATACTAATGTTTCCTTCAACTACTTGTGTTGTAAAAAACTAATTTCTGGGATAAAAATAAGTTCTAGACATGTCCCATCTCCAGGAAAAATCAAATAATGTAAAAAAACACTATGAAAAGTGAAAAAAATAATATTGGGCTTCTCGAAATTAAAATAAAAACAAAAGAATTATAACAGCGGTTTATACTAAATCAGCAAACTCTCAAAGTTGTACTCATGTAGTTTAAGTAGCACATGGGGCCGAGCTTTGCTAGGGGAAGGTCAATCAGTTTGTTTAAATTGCTTGGAGTAGTTTTTCACCATGTCCCCAACTAACGAGTATGTTTAAGGTCAGTCCAGTTGTTATTATACCTCAATGTCCTTTTGATTCATTCTTTATATCTGTATGTAATCTTCCTCAAAATATAAAAAAACAAATAAACTTAAAATCCAAAATACAGAATGCATGTTTTAGTTAGGCATTATATGATGTAAGTACCTTCGTAGTTAAACGTGCATCAAAAGTTTAAAAAATAATATAAACAAATAAATAAACTCAAAATCTAAAATGCAGATTACCTGTTTTATAATAGGGTTCAAATCAATAGGCGCTTCAAGGTCACTCACTAAATGTAGTTTCATAAAACATGTGATTTTTATTTCTGTCGTCTGCTTTGTTTGTTTACGTTAGGCAAAGCAATACTTAAGCCCCTTAGGTTAACCTTGTCACCTTACTAAATGAAGTTTACTCCATCTAAAAGCTAAAATTGAAACCTCTTCTTCAATACATTGAATTTCAGTTCTTCTTCAGTTGAATTTAATTTTTATATGACTTGAACTCTATAGGATTTGTTCTCTCAACAATTTGGAAAATCTGTAATCTTTACCTTTTTATTCGTAAATAATTCTAATAATATACCACATTACACATAATTTATTTTTCAGTCTTTTAAGTACTACACCTAAGGATACAATGTAAAGGTTTATGGCAAAATAGACATATTAAAAAAATTATCATTATCTGTTATTATGATGGTAGCTTACTGTATTATAAAGTATGTGATTTATTTAGTCAAATGATAAAAAATATCAATACATTTTTAATTTATTAACACTTTTAAACCTATATACATGATTAGAACGGTAACATGAAAACTAATGCAAAATGATATAAAAAGTCTACTATAGGTATACAGATTTACAACATTTCTTCATCAGCATCAGAGCTCTCGTCACTTTCTTCATCATCGGCACCAATGTTTATGATAAGTCTCTGAACTTCTTCAGCTCGCACCCCTTCCTTTATGAAGTTTTCCTCCTGCAGACGCTCAGCATGACTGACACACTTTCGCCAATCTCCTACTGTTATGTTGGTCAATGCTTCTTTTATAAACAAGTGGATATCTTTCATTTTAAATGTTTTGTTTCTTTCTACAGTTTTCCTTTAACGTTGGCCCAGATCAGCCGATTGGATTGTACTGGCAGCAATATGGAAGCAGCCTAATTACTTCATGCCCCATAAGCGAGGCTAAAACATCCAGCTCATACACTTGATCCTTTGCCTTGTTTTCTTTCACCGTAGACAGCAACTCAGGGACAGTGTGCAGCGGGTTGTGAGGAATGTTTTTCTCACTAGGCCAGTTAATAATATCAGCTTTTTTGGATTTACTACTCGGGGTTTTCTCGATATACATGGAATGGTAACTGGCACTATCCATTACAACCACACACCCCTCTTCGAGACTTCTTAACATGTCGACAAACCATTCTTTAAATAAATCGCCATTCATCTCTTGGTGGTAATCAACGGAGTTTCCTGATTTTCTTTGAAATATGAGTTCCGTATCTTTTAAAAACCCGTGTTGTGCTGAACCATCATGGCAAATGATCAGACGATTCCCTTTACCAAAAGGTACTTTTAGTTCACCCTTTGAATCTGAAGTTTGTCAAATGTACTTCCTAGAATGGTTCTGGTTTATCCACGTCTCGTCCAAATAAATGATAGGCCGATTTAAGTTGCTTTTCTTTTCGTTGTGCATTTTTCTTAGGAACCTTATCCGAGCAGTTACAATGTCCGATCTCTCCATCAAAAACCGTCTACCATCATTACATTTTTTGTAACGGAAGCCAATATCACGAAGTATTCTTCTCAATGAACTTTTGCTGCCTATAAAACATTTATTTCCTCGAGGGCTGCTTTTATTTTTGCACACGTAGGATACTCTCCCCTGTCAAAGAACTCTTGAATAGTTCTTCACAACAAGTCTTTTTGGAAATCGTCGAAACCTGTCACCTTCACGTGAGAAACTTGTTTTGACGAGCCACAGAAGACTGGCTTTCCTACTTGATCAGCATTCCCTTCCTGATTGTTAAGTACTGCACTTCTCTCCGCTTCATTGCAAATCCGTTGGACTGTTCTACGGGATACATCACAGGCCTCAGCAGCACATTCTTGTGTTTTAGCTAAGACTTCACATACCTTCTCGTTCGGTTTTGTAGTTACAAGCTCTTTCAAGTATGTATACTCATTGTAGATTATTCCTTTAGATTGTTTTTGAATATCTCGCCCACTCATAATTCTCAGAGAAAAATATACTTCAAAGAAATAATTTAAAGGATGGATATAACAAGGAAACAATATAAACGAAAACCAGATTAAAAATAACAATAAGTAACATTAAATAATATGTAGCCTTCTGAACATAAAAACAACGTGTTCTATTGAACAAATGTTTACGTAAAAGTAAATGTAAACAATAAAATAGTTGACAAATCATCATTGACGCATATGTTTATAAAAAGCCATATGACTTTATTTAAGCTTGACCTTGAAGTGCCTATTGATTTGGACTTAACATAGTTATCCAGTAAATGCTAATACCCATAAGATTAACATGGGAAGTTTAATAGCCATTGGGGCTAAACCCTAAAGGAATTTTAAAACATGAATAGGCCTATATGTTACTTTAGGATATTAGCTATCTTCCTACCAAATTTCAGTTCAGCCGGTTCAGTGGTTGGAACGTGATTGAGCCACAAACTAATAAACAAACAAACAAACAAACTCACAAACTTTCAGCTTTATAATATTAGAATGATTAGTATGATAGATGGTACTTTAAATTTTGTCGGTTGTATCTTATCTCTTAAATCGGTAACATATTTTAGTAGACACGTTAACGTATGCTTGCGGACCTTTATAATAGCAAAGCTCCTAAGTTTTACAATATGTCAATCAAAATTTTCTCGTATTTTTAAATTCAAGTAAACTGTTGAAATCATTATTATTTGTACTCGTATTTGTACTCGTACACATTTGTAACCTTTCTCTGATTACAATATAAACAAATTGTAATTATTTAGATATGTTGCATATGGTCTAGATATTTGTTGACCTATTGTAAAAGTGTTTGGCGAAACAAGGTGTAAGTTAACAAAAGCTAAATACGCAACATGTCTATTCAAATATATCTTTAAAAATTCAGTCTTCGTTCATCCTCTTACGGGAGGAATGAGCGTACACCTAGTAGTAGAGGAGAACTAGCAAAGAGACGCCACTTTCGGCACTTTTTTCTCATGTTATTCTTATGGGGATCAGTTTTTGGACTGACGCCCGATCCTACCCTACACAAATTTCCTTGTTAGCCTGTACTAATGTCCAACCCTTGCCTATATTAAATATATTTTCCCAATCCCCATCCCTCCTCTATATTTTTTAAAATTAATTTTCAAATTCAGGCTAAAAAACTATCTTTAGTGTTTATGGTCCGATTTGTCTGCAATTTGGATATGTTATTGTCCTAGGCAAGTGTTTTAATAAATTTCACTTACATTTCCCAAATTCACTATAACGGTCAAATTAAAAAAAATTTGAAAAATACTGCCAATTGCCAACTTCTTTATTTACTGTCTGATTTATTTAAAATTTGGATATATTATTGTACTAGGCAAGTGTTTTAATAAATTCCACTTCCATTTCCCAAATTCACTATTACGGTCAAATTAAAAAATATTTTTGAAAAATACTGCCAATTGCCAACTTCTTTATTTACTGTCCGATTTATTTAAAATTTGGATATGTTATTGTCCTAGGCAAGTGTTTTAATAAATTCCACTTACATTTCCCAAATTCACTATTACAGTCAAATTAAAAAAATATTTTTGAAAAATACTGCCAATTGCCAACTTCTTTATTTACTGTCCGATTTGTTTAAAACTTGGATATGTTATTGTCCTAGGCAAGTGTTTTAATAAATTACACTTACATTTCCCAAATTCACTATTAGAGTGAAATTAAAAATATTTTTGAAAAATACTGTCAATTGCCAACTTCTTTATTTACTGTTCGATTTGTTTAAAACTTGGATATGTTATTGTTATAGGCAAGTGTTTTAATAAATTCCACTTCCATTTCCCAAATTCACTATTACGGTCAAATTAAAAAATATTTTTGAAAAATACTGCCAATTGCCAACTTCTTTATTTACTGTCCGATTTATTTAAAATTTGGATATGTTATTGTCCTAGGCAAGTGTTTTAATAAATTTCACTTACATTTCCCAAATTCACTATAACGGTCAAATTAAAAAAAAATTTTGAAAAATACTGCCAATTGCCAACTTCTTTATTTACTGTCTGATTTATTTAAAATTTGGATATATTATTGTACTAGGCAAGTGTTTTAATAAATTCCACTTCCATTTCCCAAATTCACTATTACGGTCAAATTAAAAAATATTTTTGAAAAATACTGCCAATTGCCAACTTCTTTATTTACTGTCCGATTTGTTTAAAATTTGGATATGTTATTGTCCTAGGCAAGTGTTTTAATAAATTCCACTTACATTTCCCAAATTCACTATTACAGTCAAATTAAAAAAATATTTTTGAAAAATACTGCCAATTGCCAACTTCTTTATTTACTGTCCGATTTGTTTAAAACTTGGATATGTTATTGTCCTAGGCAAGTGTTTTAATAAATTACACTTACATTTCCCAAATTCACTATTAGAGTGAAATTAAAAATATTTTTGAAAAATACTGCCAATTGCCAACTTCTTTATTTACTGTTCGATTTGTTTAAAACTTGGATATGTTATTGTTATAGGCAAGTGTTTTAATAAGTTAGACTTACATTTCCCAAATTCACTATTACAGTCAAATTAAAAAATATTTTTGAAAAATACTGCCAATTGCCAACTTCTTTATTTACTGTCCGATTTGTTTAAAATTTGGATATGTTATTGTTGTAGGCTAATGTATATGCACCATCCACATTTTACAAATTCAATATTGCGGTTAAATTTTTAAAAAATTTGGAAAAATACTGCCAATTGGCAACTTCTTTATTTATGGTCTGATTTGTTTAAAATTTATATATGTCATTATTCTAGGCTAGTGTATATGTACACACCATCCACATTTGACAAATTAACTATAATGGTAAAATTAAAAAAATATTTTGAAAAATATACTAACAATTTCAAACTTCTTTATTTACTGTCTGATTTGATTTATTTTCGGATATGTTATAGCTCTTATATAGGTAACAAGACCACACTAACACACGTTCCACTACCCCCTATAATACAGTATTTTGTCTTTTTTGTTTATTTTGCTGTAATCCCAAAACTGACTTTGCTGTTTATTGTCCGATTTGCCTACACTTTGGATATTGTCCTAAGCATTTATTGTCTGATTTATTTTTGGATATGTTATAGCCCCCCAACTATTATATCTAAAATTACAATATTATTTCCATTAACCCTATAATACAGTTGATGTGTTGTTTGTTTTGCCGCAACCTAAAAACCAACATTGGTATTTGTGTTTTTACAAAACTATATTTTGTAAATTACTTCCAATAACTCCCTTAGTTACTTTTTGACTTGTTATATCCCCTTATATCTAAATTTACCGTATATTTTTTCCCCTTTTAGTGCTGTTTTGTCGTAACCAAACTTTGGATATGACTGCAATATATTACTGGCCATTGCATAAGTAAATACCCCATTTCCAAATTCAATATTACGGTTGGATTAAAAAAAATAAATGCAAGCTTATTATATTTGCCACAAGCTTATTATATACATCCAGCTGTTATATTTGCCACGTTTCCAATATTGTTGTGACCCTCTCAACTACCTCTCATTGTAATAATGTAATAAGTAAAGTATATCCACAAAATATTTATGGTCAGAACTGCCTAAATTTTGGATATGTTTTAAGCCAATGCGATAACAAAAAATAAATTTTTAAAATCCAAAACAACTAAACACAAAACACTAATCTTTCTTTGTGCTTGTTTGGAGTAGTCTTTATTTTATCCAACTTAATTTTAATTTTGTAGTTAAAATCAAACTTCCCACATTCTAGCTCCCTTTACAGCCAGTGGTTGGAGACATAAAGGTTACGAATATTTTCAAACTGTACAATATATCTTTTTCTACCCCTATGTTGGACTTGTTTAATAGCGCTTATTAATAATTCCGCACCATCTTCCAAATCCTCCATTCTACTACAATCTTTAAATTTAATATTACCTTTAATATCTTGCATCTCTATGTCTTCTTGTCCAACATCATCCCACACATTGTTATGGAAACTTAGGTTTTCTATTTTTGGAAAGGAATTACCATAAAACGTTGCGGTACCGTTAGTGTTAAAGCTTGCAAGTGGCTCGTTGGTAGGTAGGTAAATAATGTCCAAATCACCTCTATATGGCAACACGCTATAACCTTCCCTATTCTTATTTATCTCTATAAACACAGTTTTACAGACACCTTTAACATAGTATACACCCCTCCGTCCATCCTTTTCTGCCAACACTCCCACAAACTTGTTGTTTACTACAAACGCATACACTATATAATGTCCATAATGCTCTAGATCCTCCCAACGTCGCAGGAAGTAATCTTTTAATTTATCCTCTCTTTCCCTTATTTCTTGTTATTTAGCCAACTGTGCATTGTATTCCTCTGCAACAGTATTTTCCACATATTCCAATTTACGCTTATTACTGTCGATGTCTTCTAATTCCAATTTCCTCTTTTTGGAACAACTCTCTAAGAAAGGCTTGGAAAGTGGCTCTATTTCTTTAATAGTGTATGGGTACAGTTTATTGGTCCGGCTTCTTAAAACATAGGGAGTAAGGTTAGGACTTTCCACTAAGCCTAATTCTTCTAAATTGATGTGTTTAGGTATAGTGGAGAAAGGTGTATTTGATTTTGTAAAACATGTGCCCCCAGATTTGATGTAACACTTATGCTTTACACTTATGGCATCAGGAAACTCCTCTATTACCTCCACGTAGTTAGTTGGTAAACAGTTAAAGCTAAATGCAGATAGAGCATACTTTATTAACTTTTCCCTTTGTGACCTATCTTTTGGCAGTTTTAGTTGTACTCCAGTTATCTTTTTCGTATTACTATTACCCCAATATGCGTATTGTAATAAATCGTTAAACACTAAACAACAACTGTTTTGTAATTGATTGGCAACTTTCACCCACATCTTATGCAGGGGTACAGCACAGAATGGAGCATTTTGGAAGTATCTTTTGTTGTCTTCTATTAGACTTAAACAATCTCTTAAAGATTCAAACCCTTTACCTTTACCAAAACCTCTACAATAGTTATAGATTGTTGCCTCTAACCTTGTTATTCCATTCTCTCTAGCTAGTTTAGACGAGAACGTTTCTTTTAGTCTCGCATCTGGACAGTTTACAAAGTTTATTATATGGTTTCCTATACTTTTAACTACTCCAGGGCTTGTAATCTGGCATATAAATTTATTATATATTTTTACCCTGCTATTTACATTAAACCATGTTAAACAGTCTTTACTAACATGGAAATTATCTACAATAACATTATATCCATTCTTGTACGCCCCTTGGTAGCAAAAGTTAAAGTTTTCTGTAAGATATTGGCACATTTCCTCTTTATTAAATATTCCAGCCAAATCTAGTGTTATATCGAAATCCATAAGATAGTACATTTCTTTTTCCAGAGCTTGCAGTATCTTTGGAAGGTCTTCCAACAAATCCTTAATTTTAACATTTGCAAGCTCTATTTTATAGGGAATTGCTATAGGATCATCGTACTTTTGTTTAATTTGGTCAATATCTTTCTTTATTATTTATAACACACCCTCGCTTTGGACCCCAGAGGACCTCTCCAAGGAGAATGGTAGTTTGGCCACAACACCATGTCGAGCTAAAGAGAACTTTTTAAATATTCCTCGTAAGTAGCTATTAAACGAGCCACATATTTCCTTCTTAACTTTAAATTTATTCCGAACGTCCCCATCACAATCCGTAACATTGGTTATCTTAACTAACATTATGTTATCACAAAACGCATCCGTTATAGATGTTAAGTTATTTAATTTTGGTTCGCCCTCGCAATAGTTTATATTACCTATGTCTGTAAGAAGGTTATTATTACGGAGATTTTCTAATAAAAACCATATACCGAATCTTTCGTTAGTAGGTTTAATACAATTTCCCAATAAATGGCTAACAGAGTACATTTCTTTTATACAAAAAAAGTAGCGGAAACATGTAAAAAGGACAGATATAATTACACTATAGGCATATAGAGGTTGTAAATATATGGATATTGTATATAAACATAGGCGAGCGGTAAGTGTAACATGTAAGTGGACACCTAGACCCATGTGCAAATATGGAATACCCACTATTAATATAATTCCAAATTCGACTAAATAAGTTTATAGTCTCAATACAATTAACATATTAACTAACGGTGCCATCCCGCATTAGTACCCAAATTGTCGAAATTCTATAATTCACTGTCTATTCTTAGTCCTTGTATAGTTTTAGGTTTTGTACTTTGTATTGAATTTGGAAATGGGGTATTTACTTATGCAATGGCCAGTAATATATTGCAGTCATATCCAAAGTTTGGTTACGACAAAACAGCACTAAAAGGGGAAAAAATATACGGTAAATTTAGATATAAGGGGATATAACAAGTCAAAAAGTAACTAAGGGAGTTATTGGAAGTAATTTACAAAATATAGTTTTGTAAAAACACAAATACCAATGTTGGTTTTTAGGTTGCGGCAAAACAAACAACACATCAACTGTATTATAGGGTTAATGGAAATAATATTGTAATTTTAGATATAATAGTTGGGGGGCTATAACATATCCAAAAATAAATCAGACAATAAATGCTTAGGACAATATCCAAAGTGTAGGCAAATCGGACAATAAACAGCAAAGTCAGTTTTGGGATTACAGCAAAATAAACAAACAAAAAAGACAAAATACTGTATTATAGGGGGTAGTGGAACGTGTGTTAGTGTGGTCTTGTTACCTATATAAGAGCTATAACATATCCGAAAATAAATCAAATCAGACAGTAAATAAAGAAGTTTGAAATTGTTAGTATGTTTTTCAAAATATTTTTTTAATTTTTAGACATATACACTAGCCTAGAATAATGACATATATAAATTTTAAACAAATCAGACCATAAATAAAGAAGTTGCCAATTGGCAGTATTTTTCCAAATTTTTTAAAAATTTAACCGCAATATTGAATTTGTAAAATGTGGATGGTGCATATACATTAGCCTACAACAATAACATATCCAAATTTTAAACAAATCGGACAGTAAATAAAGAAGTTGGCAATTGGCAGTATTTTTCAAAAATATTTTTTTAATTTGACCGTAATAGTGAATTTGGGAAATGGAAGTGGAATTTATTAAAACACTTGCCTAGTACAATAATATATCCAAATTTTAAATAAATCGGACAGTAAATAAAGAAGTTGGCAATTGGCAGTATTTTTCAAAATTTTTTTATTTTGACCGTTATAGTGAATTTGGGAAATGTAAGTGAAATTTATTAAAACACTTGCCTAGGACAATAACATATCCAAATTGCAGACAAATCGGACCATAAACACTAAAGATAGTTTTTTAGCCTGAATTTGAAAATTAATTTTAAAAAATATAGAGGAGGGATGGGGATTGGGAAAATATATTTAATATAGGCAAGGGTTGGACATTAGTACAGGCTAACAAGGCAATTTGTGTAGGGTAGGATCGGGCGTCGGTCCAAAAACTGATCCCCATAAGAATAACATGGGAAAAAAGTGCCGAAAGTGGCGTCTCTTTGCTAGTTCTCCTCTACTCCTAGTTTTATAATATATCAATACAGATTTTCTTTAAGCATTTTTAAATAGAAGTAAACTGTTGAAATCATTAGTATTTGTACTCGTACATTCACACATTTTTGATCTTTCTCTGTCATTAATATATAAACCAATTATAATTATTTAGATATTTGTTGACCTATTGTAAAAGTGTTTGGCTGAAAAAAGTGTATGTTAACAAAGCTAAATACGTAAAATGTTTATTCAAATATATCTTTAAAAATTCAATCTTCGTTCATCCTCTTACGGGAAGAATGAGGGTACACCTAGTATCTGGGCCGAATACAGTCCGGTGACTTGTTAATTTATCAAAATATTGTCAGGGTCTTCCAATTAATGCTAGTCCAGCGTGGGGGGTCTTTTCACCCATATCCTAAATATTTTCTCATAACATGTATAAATCCCCCACAATTTTAGAAACTGTTAATTCCGAAATCTACTTAACAAATTGTGTCCCACAATTATCCGCAGTGCAATATAACATTTTGTGTTGCCTCGGAATCGAAAGAAATAGTCGTAAGGAGCTTTTGCCGAGTCGAATAAACAATCGGAACACGTGCAAACTTGACAATTACTCCAAGTAGACCGAGTAAGCTTGTCACGCGCGTGTTCCATTTGAGTATAAAGCCAAGATGAAAATATCTTTCCTAAATTTCCTCAACGGCGAGGAATAGAAATTGGCCGAGGAGCGAGCCGAGATGGTCTGCCGACTTCTGGGCCGCTTTGTTGGCAAGGGTAGGGCGAAGGGCTGCCGCAGCTGTGATTTAAGGGCTACGGAGCTAGATACAAACGACAATGCCCTCGATAATTAAAAGTGATCAGCTGTCGACTGTCATTTACAACCTCGCACTGTGGACTTGGCATCGGGTTTGGACATCGCACTTCGCATTCTAATCACATGCCAGATTTGGCTTTGGTCCCTGATTGGGCGAAAAACTAATCGAAGAGTTATTAAAACTTAACTTTTAATTCAGTTTGCTTTTTAAAAGGGTTTTAAATCGTACTATGTTAAAAAAATCGTATCAGGAAACTAGCACATACTTTCTCACTTTTAGCCCAAATTTGATCTATAAATTACTTAATTCCGGTACCTACTTACTAAATGTAGAAGATTAAATACGGAATCATTTATAGGAAATCTTAAATTTAACGTTGTTCAGAAATATCCAGCCAAATCTCATTGGTGGTACTAGTCAGTTCCTACACACAATGGTTTAAAGGGAAATGCTCTCTCCTCCCCTCCAGGGTTGGGTGAAAAAATATTCCAAATACCCTCAATCGATCACTGCTAAATTGACCCACATACTAAGTTTTAATTCAATTTATCAGTAAGTAATTGATTTTCTGCAGGGGGAAATCTAGTTAATGTATAATGTTTTCTGAACATTAAAAACCAAACAGAAATGGTTTTGGTAGATAACGTAAAAACAAACCATGTACAACTTCACGAGGAATACCTTGGCCTGTGGCTTACTCTACTGCCGGAGTGACTGAGATAACCAGCTGGGCCATATTGAGCTTCAGCAGTCAGTTTGACTGAACAGATGATGGAAAAAACAGTTGAAAATCTCGCAATACTCCTGTTCCCACAGGCCACAGGCCAAGATATCCCGCGTGAAGTTGTATTTAAATATGTGTGCATAACGTATACAAAAGAAGGATTATACCATGATGTAAGAACGGGATTATACCATGAAACATTTTTAATAAATTGCCAAAACTTAATTGTAATTTTAACAGTGAGTTATAGATATATATCAGTACAAAATTAGCAAATACATTTAAATATTACTGTACTAATAACTATATTACCTATTACTATATTAGCTATATTATACTAATAACTATTATTACAAAAACTGTAGACGTATTATGCAATATATTAAAATTGTTATTTCGTATACTGTAAAATCCAATACAATAATACTGTTATAACTCATAATGTATTGTTATTGTCATTTGCATAGGGCGATCTCATATTTAGGGTTTTGTTAAATCCCAACCATTTGGAGTTAAGAGTAGAAAAGATCGCGGATGAGCCTACTACTTAATTATTTTTGTTGCCCCTCCTTAAAAAATGTCACTACATTCTTCAAAAGTTAAATAATTATTTATTCAGAGGGTTTTCAAAACGCTTCAGACATTTCAAGACCGTTTGACTAAAAAAAAAAACCTTGATGTAATTAAAAACTTAGAGATTTAATAGATTAAGGTAATTTATTATGCTCAGAAGAGAATAAATATTTTTAATCTTATCAAAGACACAGTAATTCATAGAATGAATAGTACTCATATAAACTAACTTTTAAATTCATCCACATATATAATTTACTATGAATTAAAATTAATAAACATTTAATTAGTAAAACTTTGCCTTTTAAACCTCGCCAAAAATGACTCTCGCAAAATGATAGTTGTTATAACATTTATTAAGCTTTACTCTGTTAATCAAGTCCTGGTCAAGTCACTGTTGGCAACAGTGTAACACCCTGCAATGCTTCATTGTAGCGAAAACTTCGGTTGATTGGTGGCTGGTGCGGAAATTAATATTGGCGACTAGCTGGTACACGTGACTACGTTAGCGTGGTGTATTTCTTGTTATCGATGATTTCAGTTGGTTCCAGGTGTAAAATAAAATAAAATCATTGTTCCCTTAGGTTAACACTGGCAATTTCGAACCTAACGACTTTCAGTGCCAGTAGGACGGAGCCCCAAATGATTTTTAGTACGGAATTAGGTCTATGTTTAATTCTCATATAATATATATATTTATCTTCTTACCGAATTTCCATTATACCAGTATAGTAAACATACCTTTATCGCCAGTGGGGCGGAGCCCCAAAAGATTTCCTGAATGGGGGGACATTTGTGTTTGATTCTGGTGTATTATATTATATTTTCTTACCAAATTTCGGTTCAGTAGTTAGTGTGATTGTGGTTAACATGGTTATATTAAAGGCCAGGAGGGCGGAGCCCTAAAAGATGTTTTATGATGAGGAGGCTTATGTATGCCTTGAGCTACATAAGAATAGGTAAAAAATATGTACATTATTCAAAATAGTTCATAAAGTTAACCACAGCATGTAGCACTCACGCAACTAGTGTTTTCCCGGGTACTAAACCAGCTGACTATACACCATATATTTTGCTGTACAGTTATTTCTTTGTTTACTTAAAACGAAAACAATTTATATAATTAATAAAACCAAAGACCGGTTTTAATACTAAAACCAAAGATGGGTTTTTATACTATATATTACAAGGGGCATGTAATATATCGTGCTGATCGTTCCTAAACAGTTTAACAATCATGTAATAATAACCGGGGTGAACTGTAAATAGCAGCATAAGGCAGAATATTACACTATATGGCACTATATGGCAGTATATGATATTACTAGTGGCTTGAAGGGGCCATTGCCCCTAACCTTGCTCCAAAACTCCGCCTCATATGATTTATTTTACTCTTTACATGTTCAGGAAAGTAAAACAATATAAGTAGGAACACATATCAGTTCGTAAACAAAGTAGACATGTTTTAATGTAAACGAAGCAGACTTTTTAAAATCCCCATGCTCTTCTTATGAGGGATGTTTTACGTTATTTCTTGTTTGATGGTAACTTTTTAGAAATACTGATATTGTTCCCGAGTCACTGGGATCAAGACCTGTGATTTGAGCCGTCTTCCATCATCCTGAAATTGCCAAACTCCCACAATTTGACTAATAAATTTCGCTTACAGAATCTATTTTCTATAATACTAGCTGACGCACCCGTTCTTCGCACAGGGGTTTTCTCTACCCGTTCTTTAGTCAGTGCAATTTCCATTTTAGTTAGCTTGAAACAGCTGTTATTGCTTCTGCTCTTTAAGCTGTCAAATCGAAGTGTCCACAGCTGTTCGCATTACAGTTTCTGAATGTTTACTTTCTTCTGAATTGTAAACATTGAAACTTAGGACGTTCACGGGGCGTAGCCCGAGGGGATTTTAAGGAAGTGAATAGGCCTATGTGTTGCATGGGTTCAAGATCTAACTATGTGTAAAGTTTCAGCCCAGTCGGTTCAGTAGTTTTTGCGTTCACCCGGAACATCAGACAGACAGACATAAAGCCACTTACCAAGTTTCATAAAAATATATTGACAAATAAGCGATATATACAATTTTAATTATTCTCCATAAGAATAACATTGGGGCTGAGTACGCAGGTTTGCTGCAACAAGGAACACAAAAAATGGGTTTTTATGCTAATATAAATATAACTCAACTAGGTGAAGTCATATACCAGTTTTATTCATTTATGTCCATAATTAAGGGAAACAGAGCTTTTAATTATTCTCCATAAGAATAACATGGGGCTGAGTACGCAGGTTTGCTGCAATTTGGCAAAAAATATGTTTTTTGAGCAAATATCAATAGACCACAACGAGATGAAGCTGTATATAAAAATACAAGCGAGATATAAAAATGTTCTTTTTCTCCATAAGAATAACATTAGACAACGTACTGTGTTTAGCACTTTCAATATCTCGGTAACTGATTGACGTAGAGGAATGATCAAAATACCAAATTGTGTGTTTTTTAAGCTAAACCCAATGGTAAAAACTAATATTTGACTATTTCAAAAATTATATGTAAAAAATTCAAAAAACCCATTTTTGAGGTACAAAACCCCCCCAAAATACACTTCCGATATAATTACTTCCCCCCTGTCACTTCCTGCCTGTATTTGTTGTTGTTAGCTGTATATATATACAGTTTCGAACAAATGGTGTTTTTGGGGTCTGGGGACCTCAAAACTATAAGTTATCACGGTCCCGGGCCTAGGTCTTACCATGCCGACTACGGTAATAGCTTCTTCCCTATAGGGGAAATTCGCTAAAACACTATATTACAGAATGTATCGCTATATATATAACACAGTATCTACAGTATCTAGTACTATATGACAGTATATGACAACAGTTGCTCGAAAACAAGAGTAGACTGCATGAAAATGGTCCGATGGTTAATTACCCATATGATTTCCCCCTCACCACCTCTTATCCAACACTGTTGCCATATGAATTTCACAAACAATGATTCAGTCAGTTTGTTGGTAAATTTCCCCTATAGGAAAAGGCTATTA
The DNA here is from genome assembly GCA_963675035.1 of Allygus modestus. Classification (NCBI taxonomy): domain Eukaryota; kingdom Metazoa; phylum Arthropoda; class Insecta; order Hemiptera; family Cicadellidae; genus Allygus; species Allygus modestus. Next base: position 103,587,987 of record OY776112.1, read on the forward strand.
CCGTACGTCTCATGGTAAGACTTAAGCCCGAGACCATGATCATTTTTTGTTTTGAGGTACCCAGATGCCAAAAAAACCATTCGTTCAAATTGATATATATATATATATATATATACATACATATATATATATATATATATATATACATGTGTGTGTGTGTGTGTCCGTGAATGCGATAACTTGAGTAAAAAAATGTCCGATTTCGATGAAATTTGGCTCCAATCTATAAAGTGACATTCATGACATTAAGTTTGAAAACCAGAAAAATCGGACCATGGGAAGGAGGGTTTATGGGGGTTTTAAATTTTCCAATAATCAGTTTTTCGCATTTTTCACCCTAAAATAAAAAAAAAACTAATTTTGGTTTCAAGCATTTTATAGAGCTTAAAAAAACAAATAACATAGTATTTTGAATTATTAACCTAGGTTAAGTGGTTGCGGAGAAAATTAAAAAAAACTTACTCATAAAATCTCCAATGTTAATCTTATAAAAAAAAGGTTTTTGGCTTTTCCTCAGTTCATTTTAATGAAAACTTCACATTTGCTTTTACCAATCAGTTCAGCTCCATAAAACAATCATTTTGGTGTTTAAATTGTGATTCTACACCCAACCGTTGCAGAGATATTCAAAGTGGTAAACACAGTACGTTGTCCAATGTTATTCCTTAGGAGAATATTTAAAATTTGATTTATCGATTATTTATGAACGTTTATTGATGAAACTTGGTATGTGGCTTCAACTAGTTGTGGTATATTGATATTTGCACAAAAAAGGTTCTTTGTTGATTTTCCCCGTAGCAGCAAACCTGCATACTCGGCCCCCATGTTATTCATATGGAGAATAAGTCAAGTTGTAGATCTCCCTTAGTTATGAACCTAAATTAATAAAACCCCCCCAAAATACCCTTTCGGATAAGTCGATCTATCTGGTTTTCGAACTTAAAAGTCATAAATGCTGCTTTACACGTTTATACCAAATTTTGTCAAAATCGGATTATTTTTATGAGAACACGGACAAATATATATATACAGTTTTGAACGATTGGTGTTTTTGGCATCTGGGGACCTCAAAACGAAAAGTTTTCATGGTCCCGGGCCTAGGTCTGACCATCCCAACTACGGTTATAGGTTCTTCCCTATAGGGGAAATTCGCTAAAACAAGAAACAAAATTTAAATTTAAATTCACGCTTTGACATTCTCTGCTACTCAAAACTGTCTTGCTTTAACAAAAGTAATTAAAAATCGTCTAGTTGTCTCAGAATACTTACAGATAAAAACACCAGTTTCTTTTTAGGATAGAATTTATCCTAAGTCAAGTTTATAAGTATCAGTCTTCAGTACTCACCCCAGACCACGGGTCTGTCGTGGAAGATGAGGTCGCCGGGCTGCAGGTCCCGGGTGGCGAAGACCCCGCGACCCCCGATGGGCGATGGGCCGATGGTCCAGGCGGCCTCGGTCACCCCGAGGGTGCGGCTGAGGTAGGCCCGGAGGGTAGTCTCTGTCTGCTCACACATCACCTCTGACGCCGAGACTGCCTGGGTCTAGGCCGCGCCGCTATCACCACCACGCGCCTGCGCCTGCGCCGACCTCATCTGTCGTCAGGTCTTGAATGGAATAGTTTAGTGGTCTTTCGGTTTGGATATGTGTAAAATCTAAGGTATAATGGTAGGAACGACAATACATCTATTGAAATAATTTTTTCGTCATACTGCTTCAAAAACATCTGTTTTTGACATATGCGTTGAGATTCAAAAGTTCTTCTTTTTAGTCATTGGATAATAACATGTTTTGATGATCATTATCGTACTAGGACTAAAAAGATCATTGTTGATGATACTTTTGATTCGAGGTCGTCATAAATCAATTAAAATTCATTCGATTATAAATAATCGAAACATTCATTGTTATTATCGAAACATTCATTGTTGTATTGTTATTTGAAGAACAACCGATTGATTCGAACCACAATGATTGGTTTGAATGATCGACTCAACAACCGATAGATATGAATGAACCGAAGTTATGCATGTGCAACAGCTGATTGTTTCAAGAGACAAGCTGAAAGAAACATTTGAGGTTATGAAGACACAGTACGTAAATTTTACTTTTGTTTTTGTTTAAACCTTAAGTTTTTTGGCAGTATGACGAAAAATATAGTTCGTCACTCGGATCAAAAGTGTCATTTTAATACTCGCTCATTTTCCAGCCTCGGCTTCGCCTCGGCAGTTAAACTGGAGCTCGTATTAAAAAGATCCACTTTTGATCCTAGTGACGAAATATACTATTAGGGGCTTTGTTCGGTGATTTTCTACTCCAAAAACTATATTTTGTACACATATTAGTTATCGATGAAAAACTCTAGCTCTTTAGATGTGCCTTTTGGGGGTTGGGAAAACATCCAGTTTCAGAACTTCACCCTGCAGGCTTTCAAAGTTCCAATGTTACTGTTATGGAGTTATATTTTATTTAGTTAGTCAGCTGATTATAAAGTAAATAAACTTAAAATATCTGGCTCTATGTCTATGCTAGATCCGGGGCCTACGGTAACTTAACGGGCCTGCATACTTCCTCCTGCCACTCTTCGATCTTCTCGGAATCAAAATATAAACAAATTGACATGACCCAACAAATATGAATCTGAATAAAACGGCTAACAAAATTAATCTTTTACCATCCAATCTAAAATTATTTTGTTAGTACTAATTACGGGTTAAAGTGACATATTTTACGCTTTTTTAACTCGACTTTCATTTAAGGGCCTTTATTTAAAAAAATTCTCTAGCTCAAATATACCCATAAACATAATTAACTAAGGTCCATCAAGCTCAATATGCTGAGTTCAACAGTTTTCTAGTTTTTGCCAGTGCGAAGAATACTTTGCATAAATTAAATAAAACTCATTACCCTGGCAAGTATTTTTCTTTATTTAATTTCTGTACAACTTGATAACCTCTGAATCCACCTTGTGTCAAGATTGTCAGATTTTCTTTGATATCATTTTGGCATTAGTATACAGAATTTATTTTAAGTATTTTAGCAGACTCAGACTCTCTTTAGTTGATCACTCTGCATGGTAATAATGTATGGTAGTGGGTTTATTACATTTCACCACTTCTTGAAAGTACAGCAGCCTATTTCAAAATTTCTTGAAGGTACAGCGAAGCCCATTTCACAGTTTCTTGAAAGTACAACAGCCAATTTTACAAAAAACTGACTCAAGTGGTATATTGGTTATGCTGCATTTTCCTTCACCACTCTACCCCAAACAAGACAACAAGTATTTTAGGATATTGCTACATTAATTTTTTTGTAGCTTTGCTATTCGTCACTGCCCATAGCTTCAAATATTTGTTTTAACCTTTTTTTTCTTCGAGTAAATTTTTCTTTGCTATTATCTTACATTCAATTGGTGCGTACTCTACATAATGTTTTTGATATTTGAGCCGAATCACACGTAGAACCCTTCAGACAGTGTCGGTTATCGGTCTCTCCTAGTTGTACTTCATAGTCAAGTCAAATTGATAAAAATAGTGAAACAAGGTAGAAAAACATATCAAACCACAGAATCACAAAACATTGTTTATACAACTATTGTCCTAGAGGGGAAACGCAATGCAAATTAATGTGAGAGATTTGTCGACGTAGTACCATCAAACGCCGCTTGGGATCGTCACGGTTTTGTTAATCATATTTTTGTTAGGAATGTTTTCGAAGAGATTTTAAAATGTTTAAATGAAACTTTTTTCTTGATGGTCATCAAAGTCATATTTTGTTTACACGGGTCGGGTACGGCGGACGAGTTAACTCGGCGTAACGACGTCGTGGAGGATGATATGACGTTAGATCGTAGCACTGCTTTTACTAACTCTGGCTCCCATAAGGTGTCCCCTCTAGTAGATAAACCCAATGATAATACTAAGATAATCCAAAATATATTTCTTAAAGACATACACATTCCCATTTTAGTTTACACTTAACTAAAATCTGTGGTATTTAAAACACTGATTTAATATCAGTTCACTTAACAAACTAATATATCCTTTGCTATGATACAGAAACGCACAAGTAAAGAGCTGCCTGCATTAGTATAGCACAAGAGGTAGGTGGCTTGGAGGATTTCTCTCAATGGATGTTGTAAGCGTTCCAAAAACGAACCAAAGTTTATTCTAAACTCAGTTTGAAATTCCCACGTGCAAATGAAATGCTTTGACATGAGTAAGACGGGAATTCTGGAAGTGGCCCAAGCTAAAACTGTTTTGACACTCGGCCTTGAGGAAGGCGGTTTTATTAATTCCGGAACCGGAAATTCCACCTGTTCCCCGTCATAAGGTCTGCCAACAGATACAGCTACAGATGAATTAAGTGCAACATACGAGTTATAAATTTATTTGTTAATTTCCTAGTTTAAGATCAGATAGCGGGCGTTAAATAAATTAGACTTAACCCTTTTGCTTTCTTCTCTAAATTACACAATTTGATTACAAATCAACTTTTATTTTTAGGAAGAAAAAAAAACTGTTGTTTGCTTACGTTAAGTTGTTCAAAAATTAATTAATATTAATTAATTATCTGGCCAAATAAAATTAAAACTTTATAAGAATAACATTACAACTTTAAAGTAATAAAGTAACCCCTAACCCGTAAGGGGCTTTTAAGGGGTTTTGAAAGGCGAATGTACACATAACATATATATTAGTGGATGATGCAAACTTAAGCTCAATTGGTATATGAGTTGTTACGTCAAAACGGAAGATCAATGACGACAGCAAGGGGTAATTTTCCTTTTATAGTAGTATGGTATTTTTATAAAATGTCTGGGAGCCGAGCCTTATAGAAGGAATCATCAATCTGTCCTCAATTTAATCTTTCTCTGTGTTCAAGGTTCCGAGTAAAATCACATATTTATTCAAACAGACCCTTTCATAGTATTTGGCGTGTAGGGGTTGCAGTGACGCTTATATAGATAATGTAGATAAGCGAATGAGCTCAACTTAATGAAGAATGAAAGGAGCAAATGAGCTCAAGTTGATGGTTAATGAGCTTGGTTAACGAATTCGGTCCTGTTTTCCTCATATCGAAGGTGAGTAAGCAAAGCAAAGTACTCACTATGAAGGATAATTAACGAATGAGGAAAGAACATTCGCCCATCATATGTGCACGAATTTACACATTAGTTTATATTACAAATATTATATTTAGTTCTTGCGAGTGAGGCCGTAATAAGCAGCAACATTTTACTTTATTATTAGTACTCAGGCAAGATGAACTCGGCAGATAGTGTAGCTGTCAGATCACTATCAAAATCCTACGGCTCAAAAAGTGTTATCAGTTTAATATCAACTGTGGCAGGTGTTATCTAGCTGTCAACAATAAACAGTTTTAACCCAAATCCTTTAATATATATATAACATTTTACTAACGATTAAGAGAGATAATACAGTAGCCAAATATACAGTTAAAACAATAATTCTGATATACATGTAATCAAATGGAAAATCCGCCGTGCCAAATTTAAAGGTGTTATCGCCTCAAAAATCTTTACATGGTGCATGTAAAAATGATCGCTAGGATTGGTTCTTGTTTCAAAATTCATAAAATGTCCGAATTTATATCAGAGCTTTGCCCCATTGGCTTTAGCTCTCTAATATTTATTTGTGGCAGACAATTATTTTATTTAGTCAGGTGATTTTATAAACTCATGTATATTGGCCGCAAAAGTTCGTCAGTTACTCCCCATAATACAGCATAAATATGTTTCGCTATCTAGACAATGAACATACCCGGTGAAACTGGCCTAGATTTTTAATTAATTAAATTAGCAATGCACCACATGGTGTAATAACCATCAAGGAATTGCTAAATTGTTAGAAACTAGCCTTGAAGGGGAAATTGCCCCTACTTAATACTTTGCCTCATCTGAATTATTTTACCATTTACATGCTGAGGAAAATAAAGAGATACAAGTAGGAACACCTGTCAGTTCGTAATCAAAGTTGACAATTACTCATCACATATTTTAATGTTAACAAAGCAGACATTTTTAAATCCCCATGATTTTCTTATGGGGGATGTTTTACGTTATTTATCGATTGCTGGTAACTTTTAGCGAATTTCCCCTATAGGAAAGAAGCTATTACCGTAGGTGGCATGGTAAGACGTAAGCCCAAGGCCATGATAATTTTTGTTTTGAGGTCCCCAGATGCCAAAAACACTATTCGTTCAAATTTATGTATATATATATATATATATATATATATATATATATATATATATATATATATAAAGTAACACTCCAAACTAAATTTACATCTGTGTCCGATATCGCGATAACTTTTGAAAGAAGCGCCCGATTTTGATGAAATTTGGCAAAATGTGAAGAGTAACATTTATGATTTTAAGTTCGAAAACCAGATCGATCGGTTTATGGGAAGAGGGTTTTATGGGGGTCCAAAAATCAGTTTTTTGAACCTTTTAACCTAAAATTGTAAAAACACTAGATTTTGGTTATAGCCATTTTATAGAGCTTAAAAAACAAACAATTTAGTATTTCGAATCAATTAGTGGTTGTGGAGAAAAGCCAAAAAATGCGTCCATAAAATTTCCCATATTAATCTTATGGGAATACGGTTTTTAGATTTTCCTCAGATAATTTCACTGAAAACTCCACATTTCTTCCTACCAATCAGTTTAGCTCTACAAAAAAATCATTTTGGCGTTTTAATTGTTGTTTTACATCCAACCGTTGCAGTGATATTCTAAGTTCTAAACACAGTACGTTGTCCAATGTTATCCTTATGGAGAGTAAATAAAATGTTATATTTTGATTATTTATGTATATATATTGATGAAACTTGGTATGTGGCTTCAACTAGTTTTAGTATATTGATATTAGCACAAAAAAATGGTTTTTGTTGACTTTTCCCGGTAGCAGGAAACCTGCATACTCGGCCCCCATGTTATTCATATGGAGAATAAGTAAAGTTTTTATCTCCCTTAGTTATGAACCTAAATTAATAAAACTTGGTATGTAGCTTCACCTGGTTGAGTTATATTGATAATTGCAAAAAAACACATTTCTTAACTTCCTTATTGCAGCAAACCTGCGTACTCAATTATAATGTTATTCTTAAGGAGAATAAATAAAATGCTCTATATATAACTTATTAATGAATGTATTTTTGTGAAACTTGATAAGTGGGTCTAGGTAGTAGTGATACCCATATATATATATATATATATATATATATATACATATACATATACATATACATATACATTGTAAATTCGCTGAGTACGCAGGTTTGCTGCGACGGGGTATTTAGAAATACTGCTATTTCTCCCAAGTTCCTGGGTTCAAGACCATCAGTTTGAGCCGTCTCCCATCTTCCTGCAATTTGCCATTTTCCACAATTTTGACATAACAATTTTGCTAACAGAATTATATATACAAGTAATCATTACTTTATTTTACTTATAATACTTTACTTTTTTATTGTAGGTATATTTTATATAAATGCGTGCTAGCTCCTACAATAATCTTGGTATATTGTGTAAAAAAACTGATAAGTATTTAAAAAGTTAGTACTTATTGAAAATGCAGAGTTTTTTTTGGGGAAAAACCTTACGAAATTTATATTGATTTCAAAATATATCTTGGGACGCATAAATCACTCTCCAGACCAAACCAGACTATTCTTTAAAGCTAGATCGGTAGGACTGGTAGTAGGGGCTAGGGCGTACTGGGGGTAGAAAGTTGTTCCAGCGAGGATGAACAGTGAGTCACTGGAAGTCTGATTCGCTCCATTCCTTACAAGCGGATGAATCAGTTTCTGTCGTAATATACTGTGAATTAGGCTTTAAATTAATGTTTATAGTAGTTCCCCTTTACGTTAACAACGTGGAATATTCAATAGACTTTGGGGAAAAACTGTGACTATTAGTCTTCCTCAAAATATTTGGTTTTAAAACTTGTAGATTATTCTGGTATTTACACGTTTTTGGAGATAACGACTCTTCAGAACAGAAAAAAGTCTGGAGATATTGTGATTGTACGTTCACACCACATTTTGTCAAAATCAGCTAAGTAATGTGGCCTTTAGGACTGGGTACATAAAAAAAGAGTTAAGACAGAGATCACCGTGAAGACCATTTTTGGGAAGACGATTTCAACGAAATTAACCATTACACCGAAACTCAAATAAATGTTGTCAAAAACACTTTTTCCTTAGGCTGTGCATAAGAAACAATATTCCAATAAATCTAATAAATTACCTCCCCCGAAAAAACAACAAAAAACAAAAACCTTACTTAAAAATAAAGTAATCAAAAACCGTTTATGAAATTTCAAAACAGAATAATTTGTCTGTGGGGTTCCAAATAAAAAAATGTTTAAACTGAAGTTAAAAAATAACTGTCACTTGAACTGTATTGGACTTTCACTGTTTGTGGAAGTCGTAACATATTGTGCAGTCCCAAAATATCAAGAGATCACGTACGAGTCTAGCATATAATTTTGCTTTAATATTGGTATATGTCTTCAAGAAGTAGATTTTTAACGAATTTTTAATTGACTACCCTCACAAACACGTCACAAAAAGGTTCAGCGCTGGTTAAGGTACAAGTTGTAACCACTTCCCAAGTCTAGAGCACACATTCTCACACTGACATGCTACATACTGTTCAATAATCTTTTGAAGTCGAGGTTGAGAACAGATCAAATCGTAACCAATTATTAATGTAGATGACAAGAGACCAGTGAGAGAGTACCTGTTACTCAATCGACGACATTATAATTAGTTTGGCAGTAAACGATGCAGATAATTGGCTCAATCAAGGCGGCGAAAATAGCGAAGCGATTGGCCGGCCAAGTAGAGTCAAGGTCCGTGTGCGAGTGTGCGTGCGTGCGTCTTGAGCGTCTCTTTTTGGTTTCATAACCTGGTTTAAGAGGGGGCTCCAGTCACCTGATTCCACCTGGTTCTCCCATAAGGCTATTGTTAACTTTCAAAGCCCGGCATCCTCAACGGATTATCCAAAATCGTTGGTTCACTTAAAAAAATAAACGGTATCAGGAAACTGACACATACTTTCTCCCTTTTAGCCCAACTTTAACGAATAAATTACTTGTTATTTGCTAAGTATAGAATACGAAGCACGGTCGAATGTACAGAAAATCTTGTAAACAAGTTGTTTTAAAAAACATCCACCCAAATTCCTGCTTTGGAGGCACAACAGAATCCATTGCTACACTCGTGGTTTTAAGAGGAGAAATGCCCCCTATTCCCCCCCAGGGTTATTAAGGGGCAACATATTTCGAATTTCCTCTGTTGGTCAATGCTAAATTGACAAGCATATCAAATTTTAACGAAACTGATCAATAAATAATAGAGAATTAGTAATTTTTGTATTCCCCATAAGAATAACATTGGACAACGTACTGCGTTTACTACAAAATGAAAATTTCAATTTTCTCCGAAACCAGCAATCGTAGAATAATAATTCAAAATACTAAATTATTTAGTTTTTTTGAGCTCTTTTTAATGATGAATAGTATTTTTTTATATTTTTATGTCTTTTTATGAAAAATCCAAAAAACTGAATTTTGGATGTTTTAAGTCCTGTAATTTCTGAACCCGAATTTTAACAGGAATGCGGGCAGTGTCATTTTGTTGGAAAACTAAAGCTCTACAAACGACTAAAGTTTAATTAAAATCGTTAGAGCCGTTTTTGAGAAATTTTGATTTTTCATGTTTTTTGGCGGTTTTTGGGGGATAATTACCCTTAAAAATAAAGAATTCAAAAAATGAAAAAAATGCCTGGAGATATCGTGGATTAGTATATCGTGGATATACCAAATTTCATAAAAATCGGTCCATTCGTTAGGGCTATAGCTCTGTACACATCCACACAGACACACACACACACACACACACACACACACACACAGACACACACACACACACACACACACACACACACACACACACACACACACACACACACACACACACACACACACACACACACACACACACAGAGACAGACATCACGTAAAAACCACTTTTTTGGGTTCAGGGAGCACCAAAACGAATATTTCCACTAACAACTCAAATTCGAAAATTTTGACGAAAACAATACTTTCTCCATATACTATGTATAAGGGGAGAAAGTAAAAACAACAAAATACCTAGCAATTTCAGTGAGCAGACTGTTTATATCACTACTAGTGCACCTATGAAAATGCATAATCATTGAACATTTTGGATTGTTATTTGTGATATCAACATTTTCACTCTCTGAAATCGCTAGGTATATTTTTGATTTTTAAAACGGTCAATGATTTTGAATAATTTGTTGAGGAGAGACGGACTTTGAAACTTTGAAACTAACATTGGATATATGGGGAAGCAGTTAGAAACACCAAATGTTTCGTGGCTGGAGCCCACTCCTAAGAAATGTTATAGAAAAAGAACAAAGTAGTTACTACACACATTATTTTTGTTGTGTTGATGATCATTACCTCTACTTCATGTTGCGTTGCCATTTCAGTAGTTTATTTATTTACATTATACCTGACAAATCTGTTCTTGAAGTTGTGCTAGCATGTGTTGTAACAGCTGTCAAATGTTTTTTAAATTGGTTACTGATCTTCCGTAAGATTTACATTGAAACTTTGAAGGCCGGTGGGGCGTGGCCCTAAGGACCGGTGCAAATTATAAGAGATTTCTGTAAATCTACACGATAACACCTTTCCGAGAAAAGCCAATCTACATCTTTGTTGCAATCAAGTTCGTTGTAGTTGGAAAAGAGGTAATAGTAATACAACCACATTTTGTTATTTGTTATTTTATGTATACAGACTTGTCATAAATATAATTTACAAGTGCAAAATTCAGTGAAAACAAACAAATATTTAAAACGACCGAAGTAACTAACTTACAGACGACTTTATCTAGAAAACGATATGTAAATAAAGTAGCGATTAAAATTAGAACTGTAAACTTTAGAAACTAGACATAATTTCTCCTTAACCTAATATCATTGTTCAGCTTAAGGCCAATACAAAGAAACGGGAACGAGAAGAATATTCAGTTCCAAAGCAATAGGCCTAGTTATTTACAATTCCACACGATTAAAGAAACTCAGATGGTGGCTACGAGTTGGAAAACTTCCTAACTCGACAGAAAACTCTTGATGACTATTTACTATTTCTAATTCGGAAATGCCATGTTAGCAACTCATAAAACACATGATATGATCCCAAACAGCTGATAGCTGGTGCAAATGCTAGTGGTCCCAGCGTAACCCTACACCTACAGTAAATACCGTGTTGTCTCTAGTGTAAAGTCAAAATGGTGAATTGGAAACATTAGGAAAACCAATATTTACTCGAGATTCGACTATCTAGTTTGATATTATTTGTTTAATTATACTTTTGTCAAAGACTTGGTAGTCGTGCTCACCATAATGAGTTGTTATAATAAAAAATTGAGTGGCAACAATCTGTTACGGCTAATATAATTTTGATTAGTTTTAAAAATGTTTTATGATTAATCCTCATTTTTAAACAACATGTTTAAAGCGTTTGTAAGGCGTTTGAAGAAAAAAAATGATTTTAACTTCCCAATCTCTAAATAAAATTTGGATACAAAAACGGATGGAACGGCCGATAAAAATAAAGTCGGTACATCATAAGCAATAACAATAAACATAAACGATGAGCTGGTTTCAAATGGCTGAACGAATTTTGAAAAGCTGTAAGTTAACCCTAGTTTACACCCTGGCTTGCTTAAACCGTACTGTTAACGTTCCAAAGAGCAGAACATAATTGGTTGTCCAAGCGGGTGACTTAACTACGTTACTAACTCCTTATCTATTTCACCGTCCAAGTTACTACTTTGTGGTCAGAACCAAAACCAGCCCCAATCAAACTTTTGGTTTGTTTGATTAAACAACTTAAAAAACCATAACGGTTATCTAATAATATGTTTTTTCAACTGAAAAACATTACGTTACACCAAAGACAACTGAGCACACTCCAAACCCAGTGTCAAAACCATCAAAGAATCAACTATTGATAGGACACGTTTCCTAGTTATCATATTTACCAATTTTCACCCTGTGTCATGTACTAACAGTGCTATTGTTATAATATTTACAAATAAAACACAGAGACAGACTACCAAATATTTTATTTTAAGTTTGGGGCTTCACCTTTCCATCCTTTATGATGTACTATAATTCAAAACCAGCAGAGAAAATGTTAATAATTTATTAGGCAGACTTCGGATGTTAAAAATACAAAAGATTCAATGACTAGAAAATAGCATTGAATTACTATTTTACGGTTGTTGATTACCTGTGTGTAAGCATTAAACATGATGTTAAAAAATGTGTAAGTAACACCGGCGAAAAGACCCAGTAACTTTATTCTAGTGTTAAGAAAATAATGTTTACTTTTAAAACAATCTTATTAACATAAAATGAATCAATGCATTTTGATTTTATTAAAGTACTCGTAACGGTCATGGCATAAAAGCGCTTTAATTTGAAGATACATTTTACATCTATAGCTCTTAGAGTTCTGATGACTTAAAATAAACGATTCAAAGAGAAGTAAAATTTGTTGATTTCATAGTTCTTTATTTTTGCATTTATTACCATACTACATTGGAGTTTTTTCCAAACAATTGTAGGCTTTGGGAGGTTTTACGTTTCTTGAATGTTGTAAACCTTTTTTAAAGTTAACATAACTTGTCCAAAGCTCGATATCTTAGTAAACTTATTCTGTTCAAGACTTCTTTACATTTATCACATTCAACTGAAAATGTAGGAACAGTATCAACATCACGTCTAAATCAGTTCAAGAAGATAACAGTATTAAACTTTATAACAGTATCTACAAAACCATAAAACCAATAAACTCTTTCACAATCAACGAACATGTAGGCTTAGAATTAATTATTAAAAATATGCACAGTAGAGTTCGAAACATATCACTTTCTAAATTTTAACAAGGTATTAACCTAATGTACAAACAAGCGTCTTATCATATCGGTTTACTTAAGACATTTGCTGTACAAGTAACTAGGCCCTATATATTACATAGTCCCGAATCACACAAAAGGTTTATATGTATATCTTTAATCGTTAACAACAATAATAATTTGTAAGTGGAACCCGCTACTTCCAAACCATGAGCGTCGCTTCAACTCATGCTGAACAAACGAAACTGATATGGCCGATGATACATCGATAACAACTCAAACTTCACAAGCACATAACATTAAAACATCTATTTTCAAACATTTATTTTATGTTCAAAACTGAAATGTGTTAAAATATAACCTCCGTGAGTTAATATTTTTAAAGATTTAATCTTGGTATTTTTTTAGGTTAAAATTGTTTACAAACCCGAATTTATGTACCAAGACTTTGGGAAACCCCTTTCACACGTAAATCTCGTAATTTTTACAGATTGTCAGATTTAATTTGTTTTAATTTAGTACTTTTAAATTGTTAATATTGCACATGTTACATGTTATTGCACTAGTTATCCCAATAATAATAAAGCTTTAAACTTGTGAAAGCTTTTAGTTTTGTGAAGGGGTTTTGAAACTAAATGTTTAGAAGTATGTTGATCACTGACATATCAATGTTATATCAATCCACAAAAAATACACTAAGTGTGTTTTATTAAAAAAAATTGACTGTGATTTGGAAGTAAAAATGTTTGTTGGTACATTAATAATGTAACCATATTTAATAGACATGTAATGAGAGAAGAATTGGACATTTAGTTGAATAATAACTTCACTAGAACTAACAAAATCTCTCTAACCAAAGACGTGTTTGATGTATCACACGCTTATCAGAATGTTACGTATCGGAGGAAGTATTTTTACGGTAACTTTGCTGTACCATAAGCGAGAAAAAATCTTAAAGAGGTAATATGTAAAGTCCGTTACCTAGGCCTTTTTAAAATTTACAGTCAATTTAGTTTCAAAAGAAGTTGCAGAGAAAAAATCTAAGTTATAGTTAGCCGCACGTTTTAAATGGTTTTCTAAAACGCAGAATATAATTAATATGAAATATGGAAGGAGAGGCATGTTTAGAGAAAATAATGCTGAGGTTAACGGAATACAAATTTGATTACAAATCTAAAAGTCGTACAACTCAGGTTTTATTTACTCGTTTTGGAAGTAATAATTTCGGAACGACTTGGATTTTTAAAAGTAGCAAATTTAGTTTTTAAAAGCGTGTAAATTAATATTTAGTGTGTAATAATAACTAAAATACTCAATATATTTTGAAAGGTATTGTGCTCTGCAAGCCAATGTGAGTCCCTATTAGTCATTAGTATGGTTTCTTATAAGTTAAAAGTATTGCACTACACCTAAATTAAAAATAGTTAATCTTAATACATAACAATAATTTGTTAAATTAATGCAACGTTTGTTATAGATTTAGGTTTAATGAGATTCACTTCCAAACTAACTCGAATAAACCTCTGTCTCTTCAATACTTAGACAAATCGTTTAACCAATACGTTTTATTATAATTTGTTGAGAGGAGGGCTTAAACTATATACGTTAGGCTTACTTGAAAGCAACGGCGAAGCAAACCGGATATCGAATAAAAACTCTTTTGATTTGTAAAAAAACGGTGATATCCTGACACTCCAATCTCTTTATACATTTACTATGTTAATTTCCGTGTTTACAAAGACTTCCTCGATAGTATTACTGTAGGTCGTAGAACATTTATCAAGTTACTATTACTACCTTGGAGGTGCGATGGATTCAGTTATTAGAATTCCCTTGCACAGATTAACGATCAAGAAGTTAAGGATTAAGGATAGTTTAATCCTCGATCACGTGAATTCCTAGAGTTAAATCCACTTTTCACCCTTGGTCCAGTGAATGAGAGCTCTAAGAATTAAATCCGTCTTCATACCTCTTGCCCGGTGATAGATACTTGTATTTCTACTATAAATTCTAAAATTATGCAATTCCAAGGACAACTTGATGATGTTAGCGTATTTATGTGACTTATTGTAATAATGTGGATACAAATATCTATTCATGAGTAATATTTAGAGATAAAGAAAGATTATCTTCCATTTTTTAAATAAAAACTTGTTTTTTCGATATTTTTTCGAATTAAATTGTAAACAAATTTTAACTCTAAATTGTAAAGGTATTTTAATCTTATCAAAAAAATTTAACTGCTAGGAATAACATTTCAGTTTTGTTCTTATCTACATACAGCATGTACAAAAATGTCATAAGCGCACTGGGTAGACCAAAATATAAAAATACAAATATTAAAAAATCAATTAGTCTTTTTTGACACTTAGAACATTCTTTATCATATTTTGACAGCGATTTTTACAGACCCCAGTAAAATTAATTTACATAGAACATTAATATATGATGCAGAAAACACGGATTTCTAGCAGGCAGATAGAGAAAGATTTCATTGAAGAAAATTCATTTCAATGAAAAGAGGTGGAAATAAGAGTTTTTCAGTGCAGTGTATGCAAAATAAATCTCTAAACGGTCATTTTCAATCGTCTTAAAAATACACTAATATTTAGAATGACCCTAAGTACAATTTCATAAGAGTTATATATTTTCTACAAAATAGCTCTGTATACTATGATAAAGCTGGTGTTCTTATTACCACTCTAAATGCACAAGTGAAAACTGGCCTTACATGAACGATAACGTTAAAATATTGCAGGGTAGGAAAATTACAATTATAAGAAGAAGTTTTATTTACAAGGGAAGCTGTACAATATATCTCTTTAAATAGAGAAAATATGAAGTTTTAAAAAGAGTATTGTGAGAAGTATTGTTGTGTTGCATGATAAGACCAATTAAATATTTAATTCTAGTTCAAAATACTGCAGTTGTTAATGTCAATCATTCTTACATAATATTAAAAACTTGAAAAAAGTAAATTTAAAATAATACCTGAAGTTTGATAAAACGAAAAACGGCCGTAACAATGTTAGTTCATTAAAAATTTGTAATAGTTCTTCGTGAAAAGTGTTTTCCATTATATTTATTTCAGATTTAGATAAGTGAACCAGACGTTAAATCAATTATCTTAGCATTTAATTTTAGCTGTCATAAATGGTATACAAGTTTGATAAAAATATCATATAACTAACCATATCTTATGATGGTACTGATCTAAGAACCATGAAATACATTTTTCAAGGATATTTCTTAAAACACATGAAGTAAATGCAATAATTACAAATCTCGATGTATTTTCACCTTAGAAATCATACCTCATACA
Organism: Allygus modestus; assembly: GCA_963675035.1. Taxonomy (NCBI): domain Eukaryota; kingdom Metazoa; phylum Arthropoda; class Insecta; order Hemiptera; family Cicadellidae; genus Allygus; species Allygus modestus. Next base: position 103,604,293 of record OY776112.1, read on the forward strand.
TGACACAAAAACTATTTGGTTATGTTGTTCTATAAAACAAATATACGTTTTAAATTGAATATTTTGGCACAGTCATGTTCGAAATTATATAAAAAAAAACACTAACATGAATTTGGTTATACAGCTTTGATTTAAGGCTATCGTTACAGCCAAAGATTGGTAAAATTATTCTAGCAGAAAATGATTTGAAAGTTTCAATTTCCATTATTCATTGTTGAGACTGAGTGCCTGTCTGAACTGAAGTTTTTTTTAAGGTTTGAACCTAATATATTGTTTCCAAAGTAAACAAAGTATACTTTGCAAAATAGCAAAAATTCCATTTACAAATTTTTTTGGCCACTGTAGAGGTAAGAGTTAAGGACAGTTTTTGTGATTTAATTTATGACTAATATACCATGTTTCAGTTAAAAATCAGAACAGTTGGGGACTGAACAATGACTAAGCTTAAACAATAGTTTGAAAACATCATTAACTTTCCTTATAAAAAATAAAACTGGTTAGTCATTAGTTGTTATAAAATTACAATAAATTATAAGATTAAGCCAAATTTTAAATAAAATAAATATAAAACCTTTTTTGAATTAATTTTAATAAGATAATTAGTAACTAGAAGATCAGTTACTACATTCAACTATATTTCAATAATACCACTTAATATTCGTACATCCAAACGAATACTGAAATGTATAAAAACCAAACTAAAAATATATATGCAAAAAATTAGATTTGAATGACGTAATCCTCTTTCTACAGAGTTTTATTTGATAAAATTCGACTCATTAAAAGCCATTAATCTCCGTTTTTCAAATACATAAGCTATGTTATAACCAAATCTCAAAATCATTTTCAAGAATGTTTGAATAATATAGTTCAACCGTGAAGAAAACTTTTTACAAGAAAATGACTCTACTTTGTACACAAACGCATTGAAAAGATCAACATAGAAAATCTAATCCTACGTATTAGTTATCTTACATTTGTTCAGGCTGTCGATAGGAGGAGTGCAGATTACAACAGTAAGAAGAACAGCTCAGTCAAGGGCTACAACCTCAGTCTAGCGTCGGTAGAATATACACAATTTTACAGAAGCGTCAAGCGGCATATAGGCATTATCACACCGTAATACGCAGCCATGCAGTGACGGTCGTGTCGATGCTATTCTTCAACTTGGCCACCTTTTTTCTGATCTTCTTTCATTTCTTCTTCTTGTTTTCTTCTCTCTTCTTCTTCCGCTTCCGCCGCTGCCGCCGCCTCGGCTGCAGCCCTAGCCGCCGCATCTAAGGGAAAGACGGAAACGCCATTTACAAGTATGTACATGTCAACAATACTTGAACATTGAGTAATTACCTAGCAGGTGAAAGTATGGTCTGTGGAAATACATGAAATACTACAATTACAATGATTATATGTACAAACTAGTCATACAGTATAGAGGAGATTATGATCGAGAAAGTGTAAAAACTATTACTGTACGGATAAGATTTAATAGCCAGCTGGCAAACACAACGGTTGAGAGGAAAGTCACCTCTCCACTGTTTAAAAACACTGTTTATTTAAACAGCCCAATGAAACTATCAATTAAACGGGTGTTTTACAATCAACTATGATACAATTTTCCAATGAAAAAAGCAAATAACTTTTTCCAGTTGCATAAGTAAGGAAGGACTGTGGTGGGAGTTACCTTCCCCTCACCTCCTTGTCTACTAGCTGGCCATCAAGTTAACTCCGAACTAGTTAGTTGCAAATATTTTGATAAGATTTCACCAGAAGTGTATTAAAAACATGACTTTCCTCTAGAAGGAATACCTGAAACGTAAACGTACGTAGTTAGATAAAACAGGTAAAACATAAGTTTTATTACTCACCTATAACAGCACGTTCTTTCCAGATCTTTTTGTTTTCAGTGAGGCAGGTTAACCAAGGTTTCTTTATTGTGAAGGGGGGCGGGGGGGTGTCACAGTTGACTTGTTCTGCAATAAAACCAAAAGTTGATGTTCTTCTAGATATATTAATGAAACATCTAAGTATATTCTTTCTAAAACCAGATTATTTTAAACTAGAGTACCCCCGTGCAGCGCAAAGTGCCGCTTGCTTGCTTTGCTCGTAATAAGGAGGACTTCATATTGAATCTATTAGTTTTTAATCAATCTTAAGATTCTGAAAGATTAGTGAATGGAGATTGGGATGAAAAATATTTTTTAATATGGCTAAATTATCAGCTGATATTTAAAAGTATGCCATAGTAACCCTCAAAACAAATAATAATCAGCTGATAATAATTATCAGGCGGTTTATATATAATTTTATGAAAACACTCATGTTAATTTCTATAATTTGAATACACTATACAAAATAAAAATTGTAATGATAGTATTTCTAATGTTTTAGAATATAATCGAAAAGATCAAATCAGATATTAAATTTTGTTTCAAAGTCTGATGACACATATAGAGGTAGTTACAAATAAAATAAAACATATACAAGCTAAATCGGTCTATTAGTAAGGTCAGGCTCGCTGTCACAAACTTTTGGCCCGCGTGTACTTAGGTCATTGTATATCTCTAAGTCACCCCCAAACAAGTTACCCATATGAATCTACACATATTTCTGAACAAAATGAGCCATGTGGGAGTAAAATCGGTTGGGTAAATCGGCCAGAATGACTGTTTTTGTTCTCTTTCTAAAAAATTAGCAAAAACAATAAAATAAGCGTAACAAAAAGCCAAGTGAACAAAATCTTTTTTTAATGTCTGATCTAGAGGTAGTTACAAAAAAATGAGATATATATCAAGTAAATCGGTCCAGTAGAACGGTCAGGGTTGCTGCGTTAGTTTTGGCAACAGTTTTTAATATATAAGAAAGATGATACTAAGAAAAATATAAACACCTGTAGATAGGAGAAAAAGAAAGGAGTTGTATTTTTTGCTGCATTATTCTTTGGCAAACCAAATGAACCCTATTACTTAATGAAGATTTGTTTTAAGTAATCACCTGATGTAAACAGACTTCCTCTATATGGTTAACATGGGAACTTTAAGAGCCACTGGGGCAAAGCCCATTGACGATATGTTAGTTTGGATGGGAGATGACATATCTAGGTATAATTATGTGTAATTTAAAAAAAAAAGAATCATGCAAATCGACCCAGTAGACGGTCAAGGTCGCTGTCTTTAGTTTTGACAAAAGTCTTTTATTATATATGATGTAACAGGCTGAGCATTTTGGTGACACAATGGAGTAAACTTCTTTTTGAACAGGTTACAAATATCTTATGCTATCTCATAGTTTTTAACATAGAAAATCTTTAGTTATTCTTAGTATTTTGCTCATCAAGATAAAAGGATCACGAAGCCAGAATCAAAAAATGAAACCGATAATTTAGGGACGACTGGAAATTTACTTGCTGTTTCATGTTAGTAAAGTTTGTTTAACCTTCAGGCTAAGGTTTATTGCAAACGTTTTCAGGTCGCACTAGGCCTCTGTCTAACGGATTACCGTTTCTTCTAAAGCAGTTTTACAAGTCACCTTGATTTCACTGGGAATTGCACCTAGGTATTTTATGTGGTAGGCCAGTGCTCAACCCACTCATCTAGCAAAACGCGCAGATCCAGATTGCACCTATTAAAATATCGTGTGTTGATTTCGAGTAGCTTTTAATGTAGAGCGACTTCCAACAAGAGACAGATATGTCTTCCCTCAGAAAAATTTTCATTTATATCTTTAGAGACATGTGGACCTGGCTTGTCTCTGAATCTCCATACACAATGAATGTCTTTGCTGCAAACAAGGACACAATCCTGTCTGCGTAACTCTAGCCGCCATTTTGTAAATAGTAGTTATTAGTTTGGTTTTTAGTTCAATTTACACAATCTATCTGGTATCCGTCCAGTCAACGATGGAGAGTTAGGTATTCAGGCAATCAAGTAATCAGGTACGGATTAAGTTGGTTTCTGAACCGCAGGGTAGCGGTATAACACATGAGTAACAGCGATTGGTGGAAATCGACTCCAGGACCCCACGGACCAGCCTCACACACTTCAAACGCTACACCGCCACTCCAGGACTCACCGTGGTGTTTCCTCGTATCCTCTGACACAGACACGGACCTCTTGACCTCCTTGGCACCGGCGGGCGCTACCACGGGGGCGAGGATGGCCTCCAACATGTCGCTGCAGACGGACATGCTCGGGTCGACGATGAACTCTATGAAACCTGGGGGCAAGTTTCACTAATCACATTACCGAAAACATTACAGTCATATATAGGCTATGGTCAGGTTTTAATACTATACAACTTGCCTGGTACATAAATTCTTCAAAGAGTCTTTGCTTCCACACATAAACTATTAAAGTGATCTAGGTATTGATAACAACTTTAGCATGATGTTGAACTCAAGTGTCAATTCCAACAAACAAAAAAGTGTAAACCATTCAAAAAAAATTGGGCCTATTAAAGATATAACAATATAAAGTTCTCATTACGTTACAAAAAGCTACAGGGAGTATATGCTAGAAAATGACTGCTAACTCTGGAAAAAAGCTAGTACAGTCAGCTCATTTTACATTATTTTACTATTAAAAAAACTCTTTGGTGCCATAAAACGGACTTTTGAACTAAAAAGTACTTTAACAGTTTTTTAAAGGCAGGAATGTTACGTTTTGTGGTGGGTGATTTAGAAGCTTTAGACCTAGAGCAACATCTTTTTTCAGTTTTGTTGTTGTTTTATTTTTCTTTAATGAGTCCCATTTTGCACTTTATTTTGTTCTCTGTTGTTAACATCTTTGTTTAGTAATATGTACTGCCATTGATGTAAAGATGCGACATCTATTACTGATTTATCAGTCGTAATTGTAAGCTGCATGGAAATTGGCTTAAAAGAGATTTTATATCAAAGCCTATTATAATTCGTACTACATTAAATAACAATCCATAATTAACTCTAGCGTTATTACTCCAAAGGGTAAAAACTCTAATGAACCCATTCGTAGCTAGGAAATTAAATGAGGTAAATTCAACACGTGGCAATCACATTAAGTAAGAAGATATGTTAATTAATCTAGATAAAACATAATTAAGAGACAGCATTGGTCTTTTTTTTAACAAAAACACCTCTCTTTGTTAAAAACTCACATGATTTTAAAAATAGTTTTAGTAAGCTCCACAAAAATATAGATTGTATTTTTGTGCCCTCTTGGAAGTAGTAAGGAGACGTTTTCGAGTAATTGTATAGGTCATTTGCATACATTTAAGAGTCTTAAATAATTAAGAACACTTAAAATCCGATCTAAAATGGACCACTTAGTCAAAAATGGAATACGGTAAAACTTCAGATGGGTTTTTGCCATTACAAAGAAAATGAGCATGAAATCTCAAGTATACCTTCACTAAGACACTTTTAATATCCTGCGTAAGGAAGAAAAGCAACGTAAAGTTAGTAGACACCAATAGCTGAAGTTAGTATATAGCTTGTAATACCGTTTCCTTGAACTCCTGTGTTAAGGCGGGTTACAGGGGAGTTGCGACAAAAGCGCTGAGAGGGCTTTCAAGATGATTTATATCTCAAGATTAAGTCTAACAACCGCTTTATGTTGAAGCTTGTGTTACAACATCTTTTGACCTTTGTCCTTTACTGGATAGGCTATGTTGTGATGTAAGATCAATGGTTGGAGAAAGTTAAAGCATCAGTTGTTTCAATATGGTACAAAAATATCTTAAATATTTCAAACTTTAATAAAATAGTGTACCATACTTATAAAAGATTAAGAAGTACAGGCTGTAGTACATGTATGGAAATCGATATGGTTAACGATTATTATTAGGGTTTTATAATGCGAATCTGGTATGAACCAAGAAATCAAGTTAAGACGTAGGAGTTAAAGGAAGAAATGTATGGAATGATTAAACAGTTGTATTTTCTTCATTACATACCCAAGTCGGATGGGTAGATGAAGTTAAAAATGCCAAGGAAAATTTCTAATCTAGGTTTATTTTAATTTTGTAATTCAGTTCTAATTCAATTCAAGTAAGTAGTTGACAGGTGTCAGGCTTACTGCTTTCTCAAAATCTCCTAGTGCGGTTTGTATTTACATACAGAAAAATGTTATAAAATGCTTCACTAAACCACTGTAAACTTTCCATTCCGACAATACCATTTCAAATAGTACAATTTAGCAAATCACAAAGAAATCAACGTCTTTGGATAGGTCATTCTGATTGAAAGTAGTAGAGTTAAAGGGTCGCTACTTCATCATTAAGATATTATATTATGTTGTATTATGTTATTATGTTATGTTTATGTATTATATTATTATGTTTAATCACAATTCCTTAAAGTCAGTTATTTTTACAGTAGAGTGTGAACTGTTTCGACAAACCTATTTGCGACTCAGCCACCAGGGTGTTTTTCCTGTCGCACAATGGACTGAACGGCAATCCCAGTTCTTTCTCTTTGTCACCTTGCAGGAAGAACTCTTCCAACAGGAATGAAGTCCACTGGAAATGCAGGTCCCACTTCTTGGCAGGGTGGGAGATGTCGCAGCAATGCAGCACTAGGGATAACGCCTTCGCCTTGTCGATGCTGGAAAGTTTGCGAACCATTAGTTTGTGTTTTTTATATGTAGAAAAAAAATAGTCAGATGTCAATGTGATCAGTGAACCTCTAATTTGGGTCTATTTTGAAAACCTCCATAATTATGAATTTTAATCAGTCCCTTTCTGAAAATCAATAACATTTTAAAAACTAACTCAGTTAAATTGAAACATTATGGTACTCAATGTATAACGATAAATTTGAACTTTAAAATATAAGTATTGCTACAATTCAAATTTTAGTTGCAGTTGTGAAAAATATTTAACTAATAAATCACCAACAAACTTTGAAATTACCCAAAAAAATCAATACTGTTTCACCTTAAGCATAACAAATTTGGAATTAGTATAAAAACAAGTCCGTTCATGCAATTACTTGTCGATGAATGTAGTTTATTCGACACCAAAGTTCGACACTGTTGTTGTTTCGTGATAAAATTTAATGAAAAACAGTGTAATATTTCGGTCAATCGTTCCTTCATATTTGACCTTTTAGGTATATTATAGGTTTAAAGAAGTTCAAATGGATTAAATTAAAAAACAGTAAACATTACTGCGACTGAACAGGAAAGTGTCCATTTTAAAAATAAAGATTAATCCCTATAATCTTAATTCTATACATACTCACCTCTACAATTCAAAGTTTCAAAAAATCAACTTCCCTTTTTTTCGAAAAAATAAGCTTTCCAATTAAAATGGAGTGAACGAGGTTCACCTATCATTTATCATTTAACTGTGATTATAAGTAACCAAGAAGAATTATTATATTGTTTTATTGAGTTTCATAGAGTAGTATTTGTGTTACAGTTTTCATGTGAATAATGGCATTGAATAATTAGATTACAATATTTTATTGTAAAACAAATATTCGCTAAGTGAATACATCTAAATTATTCTACCAACCATAATGAGCTAACTTCCAAATCCACGTAAAAGAGTTTTAATGTTTTTGAGATTGTAGTGAAACAATGTATAAAATTTATGAAATTAACTGTTAAAATTGTAGTACAATATAACCTAATATTGCGTAGTAATATTAACTAGATCAGTAATCTATAAATTATTATCAAAAAAATCTCAGTTCTAAGTAGTCAGACTGGCTGAAATTTCCATTACTGAAAGGAAGTTTAATATATAAAAGTTTATATAATATTATTATAGAAAAAGTATAAATGAGATTACAAAAGTTAGATTGTCCTTCTGGAATTATAGGCTTGAAGTAGAATGAGCTTAGTTGAAAGTTATAAGTTGTTGGGGTTTTTATAATTGCACAGTGTTTGACACATTTTAATATAAACTTTATAACGTGTATTAATCAGTGAAAGTGCATTGGTTTAGTTACACGTATATTCTTCAACGGTAAACTATAAGTTTTTAGGATTAATAAAATATATGCATACAATTTTAAATACAAATGAACATAATAGTATATTTCGCACCAAGGGCCGAAAGTGGGGTTTTGCTGGCCCGAGATCGTGTCGGTCATAAATCGTTCGAGGGCTATGCAAAACCCTTTCGGCAGAGGTGTGAACGCTATTTTTCACCATACTACAATTATTAACGGGCTAAATGTGATCGGTCATAAAACTCGAACGGCCTCATGCAATCTCGGACTAACAACAGTTAACCAATAAACAAATCATCGATAATAAAATGTTTTGAATCTTATTGTTATGTGTTCCAGAGTTTCAACCAAAGAACACAAAATGGTTTGCACGTATTAACCAGGTAAAGTCATGTACGCTTGAAAACAAGTTGGAGACACTGACTAAATAGATCACCTGACTTTCGGCCCTTGGGCGGAAAAACTCTACTTTCGGTATTCAAACAGTTAAAACAAGTTCCGAAAACAGGTAGCGTAGTGTGGTGAAAAAATATAATCGTGGCTATGAAGATATTGCAATGTGTGAGAAAGTACGAAAGTAACTTATTTTTAAAGAAACCACTTGTTAAAACAGAAATGTGATCAATTTGGCAACAAGAAATGTTAGACACGCGAGGCTTACGTAAAACATCTTCATATAGATAATATATAATAAAATAAATAGTGTACTTGAGTTACTACAACTTGAACCCAACAATACAGGGTGTCTAAAAAGTCGACGTCCAAACTTCACAGGCTTGTTGTATGGACTATTTCCAACAAAAAATGTTAAATAAGTTCATATCATATTTTTCATAGTTTACGAGCTATTGACGTTTTTAATATTTTTTATAATCTGCGTTTTGCAATCTTATAAATTATTTTTAGGCAAGACAATATGCACGTAGGACCATACAATTTTTAATCTGTATAAAAATTAACAGTAAATATACAAAAATTAATTTTTTAGGAGTTTAATAACATTAAAAACACGGATTAACCCAATTTTAAATTAAATGTTACTTTTAAAACTAATTTTTTAACTATTTTACAACTGTGTTCCCCTCTACAGTTTCTGTCTTAGAGAGTGATCCTATATCTTAAAAACTTTCTCATTTAATGCAGATAATAATAGTATTAATATATTAGATTATTTTTTCATAATTACAGTATTGGCGTGTTTATTAAAATTAATACATAGTATCTGAAATTAGTCATAATTTAAAATATCAAACAAAATTAGAGTAATTAATCCTATTTTGACACAATTAATGTACTAAAATGTAAAAAAGGCAATTTGATTTAAACGAATTTTTGTTACATGGTCAAAATCAGCTATTATTTTTGAATCAGCTGTTATTATTGAATCAGTTGTGGCAATTGTTGAGCTACTGTTTATTCAAGCTCATTGAAAGTAATTCATTGACAATCATTGTCACAGTGTTAATTGTGTTTCCTCTTTGGGAAAATATTTATTTTTGGGTGATTTTTTGTTTGTAAAACGCGTTTTATCGTAAAAAGGGTTTATCCGTTTGTTTTACAATCTGGTTTACGCGTATTCTTCATAGATCGTAACCTATGAAGAATATGATATGAACATATTTGACATTTTTTGTTGGAAATAGTCCATATAACAAGCCTTTGAAGTTTGGTCGTCGACTTTCGAGACATTCTGTATATCAGTAACTATAAGTAACCAAAGCAATATAATCAAAACAAATCATTAATGATATAAGCATAAATGTGAAATCATTGCGTTTGTTGTGTGTAATTTAATGCGAATCATTATTGAATGACTTTCGCTGAATTAATAGTCACAGAACATTTTATTTCCAGTTTGGTTTAAGTAATTCATCTTTAAAAAATAGTCCTACCTTGGTTCTTGAAGAGAGAGAAGATTTTTCATGTTCTTGAGTTGGTGAAAATGACAACTCATGTCTGTTGCCAACACAGTCTCTATTACTAAAGATCGGAATTCTCTGTATTCTTCTCTTGACATATTACTTAAAATATTGCAATCTTCTTCTTTAAGAACCCTGAAACATAAAGTTGAAAAAACGTTAAGCTAATGTCACTTTTGTTCAATAGGAAATGGAGTTAAAAGTAAAAATGGGATGCTCTTGATATAGATATTTCATTCCTACAGAAAGCTATTCAGTGAGTTTTAGCGAATTTCCCCTATAGGGAAGAAGCTATTACCGTAGGTCTCATGGTAAGACTTAAGCCCGAGACCATGATAACTTTTTATTTTGAGGTCCCCAGATGTCCAAAACACTATTCGTTCAAATTTATATATATGTATATATATATATATCTATATCTATATATATATATCTATATATATATATATATATATATATCTATATATGTGTCCGTGAATGCGATAACTTGAGTAAAAAACGTCCGATTTCGATGAAATTTGGCTCAAATGTGTAAACTGACATTTATGACTTTAAGTTCGAAAACCAGAAAAATCGGACTATGGGAAGGGGGGTTTATGGGGGTTTTAAATTTTCCAAAAATCAGTTTTTTGCATTTTTTACCCTAAAATTTTTAAAACTCTTAATTTAGATTTAGACCATGTTATAGAGCTTAAAAAAACAAATAATATGGTATTTTGAATTATTAACCTAGGTTAAGTGGTTGCGGAAAAAATCTAAAAAACGTGCTCATAAAATCTCCCATGTTAATCTTATGGGAAAAAGGTTTTTGGCTTTTCCTCAGTTAATTTTACTTTAAACTTCACATTTTATTTTACCAATCACTTCAGCTCCACAAAACAATCATTTTGGTGTTTAAATTGTGATTCTACGTCAAACCGTTGCAGAGATATTCAAAGTGCTAAACACAGTACGTTGTCCAATGTTATCCTTATGGAGAATAAATAAAATTTGATATCTTGATTATTTATGAATGTATATTGATGAAATTTGGTATGTGGCATCATGTTGTACTGGTATATTGATAATTGCACAAAAAATAAATGTTTTGTTGATTGTCCCCGTAGCAGCTAACCTGCATACTCAGCCCTAATGTTATTCTTATGGAGAATAAGTAAAGTTTTCTATCTCCCTTAATTATGAACATAAATTAATAAAACATGGTAAGTAGCTTCACCTGGTTCAGTTACATTGATAATTGCATAAAAACTTATTTCTTATCTTCCTCGTTGCCACAAACCTGCGTACTCAGTCCTAATGTTATTCTTATGGGGAATAAATAAAATGTAATAAATCACTTATTTATGAATGTATTTTTGTCAAACTTGGTGAGTGGCTTTATGTACTAGTGAGAAACATATCAATGCATTGGAAATTCGCTGAGTACGCAGGTTTGCTGTGACGGGGGGTATTATAGTTATTGCGTTAATACCATATTAAAAGCTTATAATGGAACACTTGTTTTTGTCATAATTTGATTAGTTTGTTTTATTATTCTATAGGCTATAACTTAAAAGCTTTGTACTAGTATAGAATGTTAAGTCAGTTGGTTGGAAGGTTTTTGGGAATGAGGATTAGGATTATTATCTTTGTTAAAAACTGGTATCTTATTAAATTTATCCATAATTCGCTGAAAATAGTATTTGCATAACTGCCAGGGAACTGTGAAAATAGCAAATGAATTTCAGACTTGCACTTAGCTTACAGTAAAAAATACAGTAACAAGGACGAAGGAACTTAAGGATGAAGACAATTCGTTCATTAAAATGTTAGTAATTATCTTAGGTTAAAGAAAATATTTCTTAGAGCCCCCAAAACAGTATTTCGTCTTCTTGTTTTACCGAGATACGTGGTTAAGCTTTTAAAACTATAATAAGTTCAGGGGGCTTCTTAAGTTAACAGCTCCACTAAGACAAATGACAACTATTTACGATTCGTGCTTCATTTATAAAAAAATAGACAAATTTGTTAGTGCAGTTTCTTCTTTTTAGGTATTGTTCCTTAGACTTACAGAAAAATATAGTTTTCCTTAGTATATCTCTCAATTTAAACTGGAGTTCCACAATGCTCAGTCCTTGGACCTCTTCTTTTGTTATTTGCAGTAAATGATCTATGTTTTTAAGCGAATTTACCCTATAGGGATGAAGCTATTACCGTAGTCGGCATGGTAAGACCTAGGCCCGGGACCATGATAAGTTTTCGTTTTGAGGTTCCCAGATGTCAAAAACACCATTCGTTCGAAACTGTATACACACATATATATATATATATATATACATATACATATATATATACATATACATATATATATATATATATATATATATATGTTATATATAATATGTTATATATACGTTATATATACGTGTCCGTGAGCACGAGAACTCTCGTAAAAATGGTCCGATTTTGATGGAATTTGGTAAAAACGTATAAAGCAACATTTATAACTTTAAGTTCGAAAACCAGAGAGATCGAAGGGGTATTTCTATCCGAAGAACCTATCCGAAGGGGTATTTTGGGGGGTTTTGTACCCAAACAAATTGTTGTTTTTTCAATTTTTGACTTATAATCCTTGAACAAGTCAGATTTTGCTATGCACCATTGGATTCAGCTTAAAAAAACACACAATTTGGTGTTTTGATCATTGCTCTATGTCAATTGGTTGCAGAGATATTAAAAGTGCTAAACACAGTACGTTGTCCAATGTTATTCTTATGAAGAATACAAAAAAAGTATATCTCGCTTATTTATGAAAGTATACCGACAAAACTTGGTAAATGACTTCATCTGGTTTTGGTCTATTGCTATTTGCACCAAAACCCATTTTTTACCGATGGTTCCTGTTGTAGGAAACCTGTGTACTCAGCCCCCATGCTAATCTTATGGAGAATAAGTAAAATATTATCTCTCTCTTTATGAACATAAATTATTAAAACTTGGTATGTGGAATCACTTACTAGAGTTCTAAAAAATGTGCACAATACCCATATTTAGTTGTTCCTTGTTGCAGAAAACCTGCGTACTCAGCTTGTATATTGTTCTTTTATATTGTATTTATGAATGTATATTAAGTAAACTTGGTAAACAGCTTTATGTGCTATTAAGAGAAACCTGTGCATTGGAAATTTGCTGAGTACGCAGGTTCGCTGTGACGGGAGTGTTTAATATATCTTGTAGTTTCACTGTTTTATATGCAGATGATCTCACCTTTAAATATTTTAGGGAAATAAATCCCCACTCACCCGATAAAATAGGCTCAGTTCTAAAAAAGCAGCATTTGATGCATAATGTACTTATTTTTAATTTCCCGGTTTCCGAAATAACTAAACTAATTGAACAACAACCAATTGATCGGCAGGACATTGCTTATGTAAATGACCAGAACTGGAGACTTCTCTACAGACCTTGCCACTAAGGACCAATGTTTCCACTAGACACTAAAAAGAAGTATCTTACAGAATTCATCAAAAGGTTCCACTTTACCCTTCGTTCTGCTATAAAATTTGCTTTAATAGACCCCTCAGTCAAACTTGAGTTTATTCACATTTGCTTCATTTGTTAGTTTTTAGTTTGGTTATAATTTTTATCTCCTTGTAATCTACGTTTTAGCGAATTTCCCCTATAGGGAAGAAGCTATTACCGTAGGTCTCATGGTAAGACTTAAGCCCGAGACCATGATAACTTTTTGTTTTGAGGTCCCCAGATGTCAAAAACACTATTCGTTCAAATTTATATATATCTAAAAAAAATAGTTTTTTCCATTAGAATCAGCTTATAAAGATGCAAAATTCGCTGTTTTGAACATTGCTCTACGTGAAATGGTGACAGAGATATTGAAAGTGCTAAACACAGTACGTTGTCCAATGTTATTTTTATGGAGAATAAGAAAAATTGTATATCTCACTTATTATCAAGTTATCCTGATTAAACTTGGTAGCCTATATTGCTTAATTTCATTGTGGTCTATTGAAATTAGCACTAAAAAACATTTTTTGACCGATAGTTCCCATAGCAGCAAACCTGCGTACTCAACCCCCATGTTATTCTTATGGAGAATAAGTAAGTGTTATCTCCCTTAACTACAAACATAAATTAATAAAATTTGGTATGTGGCTTTACCTAATTGAGTTATATTGATATTTCAATAAAAACACCATTTTTTTGTTCCTCGCTTCAGCAAACCTGCGTACTCAGCCGCCATGTTATTATTATGGAGAATAATTAAAATGTTAAAATGTCATAAATCGTTTATTTATGAATAAATATTGATGAAACTTGGTATGTGGCTGTATATGGTATTAATTTATTAATTAATTAATTTTGCTGCTACGGGGTTATTTTTTATAACAGCAAAAAATAAACAGATTTTATTGGCAAATTAGATCTTAGAAGGTATAAATTTATGTTTTTTTTGTTGTTATTTTTGCTTGTTCACCTAAGTCAGACCTTCAAAAATACTTACACTAATAATCCAAGTACATTGTTAAAACACTGAACTCTTAGGGCCGCTTTCCCCAACTTAAGATTAAACTAAACCAGGGGTTATTTTGAAATTGAGATTTAGGCGCAATTCGTTTTCCCTAAAATTGGTTGTAGCCAGTTCAGTTTTAATCCACGAAATATCAAGTTTTAACATTTTTTAAATGATTTGATTCGTTTGTTTACTCTCTAGTTAAACTGAACATAAATGTTCATTATACCGGATTCAAGATTGTGTTATTTAGAATGAAATAATTAGAGCGTTCCCTCTGTACGTTTAACATAAAGCAGGTTTAAACTACCCATAACATATCTGGAATGCAGAATTTCTCAAAAAAATAAGTTTAAACCAAAGTTTAAGTTAAACTGTAGGTGGAGAAAGTGGCTGTTAGTTATATAATTCTATGGTTAAGTAATTCAAATTGTAAATCCACCCCACCCACCTTAAATATGAAACCGTCGCTAGTATGATTTTCATACAAGTTTTATTTTAAGATTGAGTAACCATTATAGACGGATGATGCATTGGAAACATTACAAATATAATGGTGTTTATCATTGGCAATATTTTAAAAAGAGTTTTAGTAATAATTTGCATACATCATGTATGTTATATGGTGCGTAAATATGACGATTGTCCAAAATATCCCTTTCAATCTTTAATTTGGGATAAACATCCCTCATGTGGACACACTTTTACAACGAGCTGTAGTGAGTGGTCTAGTCGTCAAGGCAACGGACTATAGAGCCATGGCAGCGGCCCTGTGGTGGATTCGAATCAGCCCTGGCATGTAAATTTTATCAGTATTGTTCAACTCGTACTGTATCGGCTCACTCCTTGCTTTGCTGGATTCGTTCCACGCACAGACGTATAGTCTATGGGGACGGGCAAAGTAGAACAAAAAGAGACTGCCGACCTATTAAAAATAAAAATAAGTACCTGAAGGAGGCACTGAGGTGGTGGTTCTCCAGGACTGCCTTGTCGTTGTACAACAGCGCCGTGTCAGTGCCGGACATGACGTGGAAGTTGTTGGTGGTCCCCGTGTGCTCGTAGTCGTGGATCAGCGCGGCGATTAGCGTCGCGAATATCTCCAGGTCGGTCATCCAGTTCTGGAACATCCAACGTCGTGTTACCGGTTACCTGATACCTTCGCAGTCTGTCTCGTGAACGAAGCAGTGAGCTCTATGTATAACTTGAGAGACTACTGCTGCTTGGATTTTCATGTCATCGGCAGGATTTTTT
The DNA here is from genome assembly GCA_963675035.1 of Allygus modestus. Lineage (NCBI taxonomy): Eukaryota > Metazoa > Arthropoda > Insecta > Hemiptera > Cicadellidae > Allygus > Allygus modestus. Next base: position 103,619,906 of record OY776112.1, read on the forward strand.
ACCTCTACAGTACCAACATTACAAAACGAACATGGCATATTGGTATAATAAGGTGTTCGTTTTGTTATGTTCGGTACTGTGGAGGGGTTCTTTAGATATTGTACTTTCAGCTGCTTTTCAAATACGGCACGCTTTTTTGTAAGAAACTGCAAGGCAGTAGTCTCTCCAGATTGCATGGAGCTCACTGGGACCAAGTGGCAGGAACCCGTCAACAACAACAGAACGGGGCCTGTTGTAACGGGGGCTCCAGTCACGTGGCAATTCGCGTTTCTACCTGCTTTTCCAAAAGGCCGATGAGAAACTAAGCACAAGCTATAGTCTTATGTAGCATGTAGGTTGAGACATAAATCAGCGATATCGGATAATCCGTTGAGGAGGGGCGGGCTTTAAAAGTTAAGCCTTGTAGGGGAATTAGAATAAGTCAAAGTGCCTTTCTTAGATGGTTAAGGGTTCCACCCCTCATCCCGAAATAGGGGTGGCTGGGGTTAGCTTTTATTTTTCAAATAGCAACCCCTAACAAGTTGCATATCATTTTAGAGAGGGTAAGAATAGTTATTTATTCAACAAGTGCGCAAGGTGCCACTTTGCTGCACTCGAGAGAAATGTTTACGCACGAGCCGTAGGCGAGTGCGGAATAGTTTCTCTCGAGTGCAGCAAAGTCACCTTGCTCACGAGCTGCATATTAAATTTTTCCTACGTCTGCCAAATATTGATTATACAGTATGATATGTATAATATTTATGATAGACTATCTAATATATAAAAATCCGTTGTCCGTTTGTATTTTATGCGTTGCCATACTGTTAATCCGATTGCTTTGAAGTTTTGCATAGTAACACAGCTTAACCCTGGCCATTAACCGAAGTCCTAGGCTGTGCCCCACTGGACTTCAAAGTTTTAACGTTAATCTTATGGAAGAAAGATTTCTTTTGATTTTATCAAATGATATCTACAACTTAAAATATTGTAAACAGTTGTTTATCATTATGGAAATAAAAAACCTACTTAAATGGCAACTCTCATAATGGAAATAAAAAAAAACCAGTTGAATGGCAACTCAAACTCTTTTTTCGATAGGCGAAAAACTCTTTTTACATCCGGGAGGCGAGTGAGCGAAGCGAACGAGCTCATATTGAAAACGAACGAGTATTTGACATAAAACAATTTCAATGCCTCTTCTGCGGCAGCAACGCGACGGGTTATAATATGATATATTTCCTACAGTTAGTTGAAGCGTTTCAATTATATTTATTCGTTTTTTTTTTAGAAGAAGGCTGCCACTATTAAAGATTATCTTATATTTGATTCTGTGAATGTATCAATACAATGTTTTATAGTGGATGTGTTTAATGAAGAATTTTGTTTTGTATATAGGCGTACCAATGACTACAAGTCATTGGGCGTACCCATGCATTATATTTTGTATTTTTTTGTGATGGACTGTGTAATTAATTAGTGAAATAAGATGACCTCAAGACTGATTACTTCAAAGACTTTGTAAAGTGCATAAATATTTGGCGACCGCGCATGCTTATTTGTTTGTTTGTTTTGGGGAAGATTAGGAGGCCCGGCCTAGCCGGCTAGGCATGTCTCCCTTTGGAATACTATGCAGCCACCGCAAAGAGGAAAAAGAAGGACGGGAAAGATGGTAGGACGGGGTCAGTCTGCCTCGCTCCAAAAAGGGTGAGAGAACCTTACCTAGCTCTGTGTATGGGCTCTGTGGGTGGCAACACCCAGGACGATTCGTCCTCTAACGCGACGTCCCACGCACACCAGACAGACGAAAAACACAAAAAAAACCATCGCGCAGAGCCTCCAACCTCTCAGGGGTCGGGTGGCCCCAGGACGGTTCGTCCCCCAGCCCGGCAGACCTGAGACCGTCGGATAAGGGCCCTTCCTCCCAGGCACCTGTCCCAGGCTGCAAGGAAGATCCACTACGCCCTCCAAGGACTTGGAACATACTGGGTATCCAGGCTCAACTGGGAGTCAAACCCCAGAAGAGACAAGAAGGAACCAAGGAAGGGAAGTTGGCCACACTGGATAGCCAAAAAACTTACCAATACTGTGAAAGCTTCATTTTGTTGTGCGTGTTTAGTACTCATGGTTAATTGTAAAAAAATAAAACTTACTTTGGAAAGAAATGATTTTGAACTTGAACATGAACACTGTAAGACAGTATTATATGAAAATTACTATGTGGCCTTGGCGACATTGACGAAGTGCAGTCATAGAGTATTGAAGGAGGAATATATTGTGTATCACCTGCCATAATATTAGATCGGTCTGAATATTGAATAAAGGTTACATACAGACTGGTCATGGCGTGTATAATACTTGGAAAATATTGTGTTGGTGCCGGGGACCAAGGAAACCTGCTAGGAATCGCTAATGTATTGGTTTCGTAGACACTCATTATTTATTGTTTATCAAGGAATATTCACGAAGCACCTCGAACTCATAAAAATTTAGCCAAATGTTCCCAATCTCACGATAAGTCCATATGTAATTGAATGGTGTCAAACAGCATAAAGTGTAATGTGTGGCGATACGTTTGTTAGGATAAGTTAGGTTCGGATAAGTGAGGCTAGGAATTGAAGTATTACGGTAAAATAAATGCAATACGAGCTAGTTACCATGGATAATGGATTTGGATAAGTTAGGCGAGGTCATTGAAGTGTACACTATAATGTATGCAATCTGTGCTGGTTACCACGGATAGGATAGGTTCGTGTAAGTTAGGCGAGGTCATTGAACTGTACACTATAATGTATGCAATCTGTGCTGGTTACCACGGATAGGATAGGTTCGTGTAAGTTAGGCGAGGTCATTGAAGTGTACACTATAATGTATGCAATCTGTGCTGGTTACCACGGATAGGATAGGTTCGTGTAAGTTAGGCGAGGTCATTGAAGTGTACACTATAATGTATGCAATCTGTGCTGGTTACCACGGATAGGATAGGTTCGTGTAAGTTAGGCGAGGTCATTGAAGTGTACACTATAATGTATGCAATCTGTGCTGGTTACCACGGATAGGATAGGTTCGTGTAAGTTAGGCGAGGTCATTGAAGTGTACACTATAATGTATGCAATCTGTGCTGGTTACCCCGGATAGGATAGGTTCGTGTAAGTTAGGCGAGGTCATTGAACTGTACACTATAATGTATGCAATATGTGCTGGTTACCACGGATAGGATAGGTTCGTGTAAGTTAGGCGAGGTCATTGAACTGTACACTATAATGTATGCAATCTGTGCTGGTTACCACGGATAGGATAGGTTCGTGTAAGTTAGGCTAGGTGATTGAAGTGTTACAGTATAATGTATGCAATCTGTGCTGGTTACCACGGATAGGATAGGTTCGTGTAAGTTAGGCTAGGTCATTGAAGTGTTACAGTATAATGTGCTAGTTACCATGAGGCCCGTCTGACACAGCATGTAGTGGACTGTCTGAGCGACGTCGGCGGCGTGCAGGTTGTTGTGGTAGGGGTTGCCGTATCTCAGGTACCCTTGCTCCACGCGGTTTAGGAAGTTCTCTATTGTCTGAAGGCTTATCTGTAAAGAAATTAAAAATCAATTATAAAAATGACAAATTCGCATGTTGCCAACCATAAACTAGACTACTTAAGTCGGAGATTTAGTAGTATTTTAATTTATATAAAAAACTTACAACAATACACATTTATATAAATGATTTTAATCCCCCCTAAAGCATCCTACACCATTATGCACAGTTTTGATTCACAAAATATTAATTAACACAACTGAAGTCAGTAAAAACAAACAGTTTTGTAATATTAATTATTTATATACTTGAATTGTATTCTGAGATATTGGTAGTAGTAAACACAGTACATTTTCCAGTGATTTTGTTGTATAGAAAAGTAAATCACTAAATCACTGTCTAAGACGCCGACGCAACTAATGTGGATTTTAAGGCGAATATGAATGAATGATGAGTGTAGAATGGGTGAGATACTTTGTAGCCTTGTTACTGACTAAGACCGACTAATTATTTAGCCAGCATCATAAACATTTTATCTAGTTATTTATGAGTACATGTTTATTAAAACTTGTGATTTACAAGAATTGTCAAGAAAAGTATATAACAAATTCGACTTAAAAACAAGGGAATTGATATATGACAAATAAAAAATGTAGTAACATTTAAATCAATAACAAAAAGTATTTATGAAGTTGAAGAATTTTCTGAAAACTGCAATCATATTGTATAAGTAATCAACAGTTATTGTATACATTAAACTTTTATACATCCTAAGATGTCAAATAAAGTTTATTATAATTATCATTATTATGATAAAATGTTATTTGCATCAGAAAATAACCTAGCAGAAAACCTGCATAATCAGCCCCAAATTAACCCTTCTAGAAGGTTATCAAGGGATTACAGATCCAATTCTGTTCTTATAGAAAATAAATACAATTTTAAATATTGCTTATTTATGAGTAGTAGTATAGAATAGGCTGTTGAGCCCACTCAATTTTTGATTGATTGATGTGTTTATATGGCGTCATGTTGTGACGTAAGGAGGTATGACGTGTTTTCGTGACGTCACGATGTGTTTTGGTTATGTTGGGATATATTTTGGTGATATTATTACATATGCTGTGTTTTTGGGATATTAGGATGACTTCCATACAATTTTAATAATAGCGCTAGTGGTTGTGAGTCTATGTTGGATGAGGTCATGGTCTATGACGACATGATTAATGACGCGATACGTATGACGTCATCAGCTATGCTTGGGCTCTCAGCCCAGGTTCGAAATGATGTTTGTTCATGACGTAGTGATCTATGACGTCATGATCAATTACGCGGTAAGTATGACGTTACTATTTGTGCTTGGGCTCTCAGCCCTGGTTGTAAGATGTGTATGACGTCATGACTTACGGATATCAGGACATGGTAAGAACAACACCAGTACAAGTTGGATTTTAGTTCATTATATTTGGGTCAAGGTCATCACAATTGTTTTTTTAAACATATCTTGCACTTCAAAGTGTTAATGCAAGATATGTGTTTAATTTGTTCATCTTTTATTATAATTATTTTACAAATATATTTACAAAAACGTTCTTAAATCTAACAGTTTTCATCTTCATGTTTTATAGTAGTAGAATTGTTGCAGGAAGTCGAAGATCCGTAGTTCCCGAGTTCAAATTGTCGTTTATGTACAGCAGGTAGTTTTGGTGTATCCCAATCCCCAAAAATATTGTTTGCAGCAGACACCTTCAAAGACATGCTATATCCGCTAGCTATTAAAACTCTCATTTCTTCAGCAAAAACGTCCACATCCGAGTATGTTGTCAAGTTAACGTTATCGTAGTGAACACACTTGATTTTCAATGCCATGATGTTTTTGGAGAAAATTATCCTACTGTGTTCACTCCTTGTTAGCAGCTAACAAATGATTATACGTAATAAGACGAGGCTATTTATATACATGTTGCCCCTCCCCCACTCACCAAAACCAACTTTCCTCTTTAAAGTGATGTACTTAAATCAGGTGTTGATCTCGATCTTCTTTCATAATGTTTAAGAATAAAAGAGATTTCATTAATCAAATGTGTTATATTATAACGGTTCCAGTTTATGTAACAACAAACGCAGGTATCTGGTCCACACTCCACATCGTCTCTTGACCATGGACATTCTCTATAATGAACACCATGTTTTGATTTAATCTTTGTTGTCAAACCATGAGAATCGATTTTCTTTTTAATTTCAATAATATTGTTAATAATTTTTGCAAACTTGAGCACTGCATCTAAATTCCAATTGTTTAAACCCAATGCAGGATGAGTTAATACACGATATAGTTCACTCTCCATACCGTGTTACCTCTACTTTGACTGTCGTCAAACTGATGGCAAAACTTCTTCACGCTTCCTTTTATACTAAATCCAAATAAAACAACAAAAAAAACAAAAACAAAACATAACACAAGTTTAAACGAGAAATATCTTCAACACTGATTTGACAGGAGCTCTACAATAAACACAGTTGTCGAAGCTCAATCCGCATGAAGTGCATGTGCAACAGTGGCTACAAGGTAGAAACAGTATATTTCTTTCAGACGATAGACATACTATACACTCCCTGCCTACCTTCTGTTCATCTTCAGGTTTTTCAATCTTGTTTTCTTCAGGCTTATCAATGTTGTTTGTTGCCGTTTTTATAGGATTGCAAGTTTTTCTGTTGCGATGAATATCAACAAAATATTGCCCTTTAATAACTATGACGAAAGGACACTTTCCAAACCATCGAGCGTGTTCTTCCCAAGGATCATCTGCATCGTCCCAATCTTTCAAACCTCCACCGCAATAGTAACAAATTGTTTCATCATCTTTCCCTGTATGAAAGAATCCTGCATCTGCAAATACCTCTTTAAAATCATATATAACTGAGTAAGAATATTTGCGCTTATACGAATCCAATCTTGTTTGAAAATCAGAGTATTGCGGGAATGCGATTTTCTTCTTAAACACTGCTTGAGCCATTCCGTGTTCCCTCAAGTCTATTTCTCTACAAACTGAGACTCGTCTTTAGCTATCCTAGCTATTTAAACCCTCTGTACATGTTCATTTCTCCCCCCCCCCCCCTTAACCTAAACATTTAACAATATCAATCTACAAAGCAAATTGCATTTTAAAATAGGTCAAGGTCACCCCAAATTGTTTTTAAAAAAACAACATATCAGTGCTAAAGTAAACACTGATATGTTTTTTTATTTTATATTTTTAAATTTTATTTATTTTATTTACAATATTTAGTTACAAACATAACTTATATCTAGGATTGATGCGTGATGTGAAGAGAGAGTTCAGTAGAGTTGTTACCACTTACTCCGTGAGATACCAAGTACAGAGAACCGGGTTCAATTGCTTTTAAATCTTCATTTTGGAGTAGGTTTACGAAACGTTTTGGAAGGAACACTTGGAATTTTGCTTCATCCCCTGGTGTAAAAGGTGCATCGCTCAACGAAGCCAGGATTGCATCTCCAATTGTTGTTTCCGCTTTCCTGATATTGTGAACTATGTAATGCTTGTTTTCCTTAAGTTCAGAGCATCTTTTAGTCAACAAAACATTAGATTTGGAGTGTACGTTGAATTGTTCAACTAAAGATTGCAGGTACTGTTTCGATGTCATTTTCGCTTGTGTTGTCTCCTTGGTGTTTGGAGTAATACTCATGCAGGGTTGGTGGCCCGTCCCGATATTTATACCCATCGATACCCCCACCAGTCCCCTCCTCAACCGGTTTCAAGAAAGCAGCCAACCGATATGCATTCTTCAATGCACACTGTGAATGTTTGTGTTGCTTATGTTTTACTAAAATACAGATATCTTCACAATTGCAATATTCAAAACCTTTATCCACTGTCACATCGAGCACTTGACTTGTTGTATACATTTGAATCCAGTTGCGTTTTTCTAACCCTCTGGTAAATATTGTTGTAAATTCGTTACAGAAATAATACATAACACTTTCAAGACTTCGATAACTTGTAAAACCTTCAGACCATTTAATACAGTGAAAGTTTTTCACCATCCATTTATTAGTTCTTTTCACTTTACTGTTTAACTTGTTGAAAGAGAATGGAGGTTTAAATAAAAACGGATACACAACACCGGTTAGCAAATCCAAAATGACTAATTCTTTGACTATATATTCATCCTTGTTTCCACGAAATGCTTGAAACTCGATCACGCAAGGTTTCTGTTGTATCTCTGTAACCTTATCAGAAAAGCAAACCCGTCGTTCCATCTCTGCATATAAACATTGACTGATTTCCCCACCACGGTAGATCCTTTTATAGACCAGGCCGTACAGTTCTCGGCGCGTTAGTGTATATTTAACGTGGGCACCATCCCCGGTAGGCCTACCCCACGAATTTAGAGTTTAACTCTACTCCTTGACTTCTTCAGTCGAAACTATTTCATTTTTTGTATCTGTTGCAAGTATTGCAACGTTTACATTTTCCTCTTCCTTTATCTCCTCGTTAAGCTCTTTCTGCTCATATTCATTTACTTTTCTCCACATCTCCACTTCATGAGGTATTCGGTTGAAAATTGATGTATCTACAGGTCCATACAATATTGGAATATCTGGTTGTTTCTCCATTGTATCTACTAAATAATCTTTTACAACTGAACTTGAAAATACCAGTTGCCTCATATATCTTGTAATCGGTGATGTTGCACAGCTTAACATGTAGAAATCTTCACGTGATAGTAGAATCTTATCATCATGCTTTGTTAGATCTCTAAAACGAACTTGTTGATCACCTCGATGTTTAACAATATCTATTTCAATATCACAACCTAAAAGTCTGATTGCAGTTTTTCTTCCAAATAAATTATTTGTTAAATAGCATTCAATCAAATGTAAATGTTTAATAAATGACTCCCACGCGTTTTCTGTAAATACCAACATCTTTGCTCCATGGCTTAGAATTACTGCAGGAGAATAATCCAATGGTTTGAACATGCCAATTGATATATTCTTGGTCATATATCTCGAAATTGGATAAAGTAAACGAAGGAATACTTCTGTTAATAAGTTTAGTGAAATATCGTCTTCAAGTTTCCTCTTCCTCTTGGTCGTAGGCTTTGACACAGTAGTATTGTCTTCTTCCTTATCCATCTTTTGCTCTCCTGTATAAAAAGTTATAAACTCCGAAACTGATTCTTTTATATTATTTGTTCTCACACCTTGTTCTTGTTCTACTGGCAACAACTTCGTTGATTTTGAATCATCCTGTAGAAAACTCATCTTTGAAAATGAAGCTTCTTCAACGACACGGACTGATTAACTGAGGTGTTCTCCCACGAAGCGTGCTATTTATACCTACGGATATCCAGTGTTGTTCTTGTTATAACACAATTTTTACAACACCTGTTAGAGGTGTGTATGTTACAATCTTATCATGCAGAATCAAACAGTATGCAGAAGTGTGAGCAGGTATATTATCCTCAAATTCCAGTTCCAACTTAATATCTACACTAGATGATTTTACTGATTCGTTTTGTTTAGAACAGTCTATAACTACAATCGGTGCTTTCGATTCAAACTGTTCAGGTGATAGAAGAGGAGTGTTTGTCTTACCGTAGTAAGATGTTTGAAATCGTGCATACATATCGTAGAGTACGCTGTATCTTTTCTTATTAAAGGAAATATTTAAATTATCATAAGGGAAAAATTGAGAGTTTAAGAACAGTTTACAATTTGTTAGTTTACAATGATCAAACAAGGCAGCGTTCTCTGTTACTGTGTTTCTTTTTCCAGTCTGCAATCCGAATATCACATATCTTGGTTTTTCCAAATGATTTGAAGTTTTTACAGTCCAAGTGTGTCGTTGCGTAGCAGGTAACTCGGGATATTCATGCAATTCCCAGCTTCTAAAAGGTAATACTATATCGCGATCTGATTTCAATTGCTTAAGCAGTGTAATCCTATGTTCGTCAGCCAGTCTCAGGTGTGGTACTCTCCACACAATCTTGTTTAAAACCAAGCCCCAATCAAGATTTGCTACAGTTGTTCCGGTATTTGCTTTGATAATATCGTTATTAGTCGATGATCTTAATAAAACTAATTCCTGTTTTACGTTGATTATAATCCTTCTGTAGTCTTCAGCAAACCCTAACAATAACCTTAAAGGGATGTAGAAATCAAAGTTCCCAGCATCGTTTGGTGTTATTGTATCTTGTTGAGGTGCAACCCATCCAGCGACTGCTAACACATTTTTTTCACTTGGTGTTAAAGACGTCAAACCTTTCATTGTACTTGCTATTCCTACCTTTTTCGTGGCGTCTACTGTAACACCTGAGATCTCATACCTGATCTCCTCAAAAAGGAATGCCATTGGATTATTGATAAATGGGACCGTCGTTCCATCTGTCCCATCCTTTTTTGTAACTTTTCCTTCTATATATAGATAACTCTCGCTAGGTAGTGTGTATATATCTTGCTGTTGTATCGGAATCCTGATCTCGTCGTTATTGTTTAATTTTGATGAAGCGTAAGGGTTGTGTGTGTGATACTCCTTTTCCCACAAGGTTTCGTCGAACGTGGGACCGTGCGTTATATCCAGTATATCCATAATCAGTAATTTGTAAACCAACTTCTTGTAGAAAACCTATGTTTTCACTAGTTAACTCCTCTAATGCTGATGAGCTACTGACCTTTTTCTCTGTAGGTTCTTTGTTTTTAAAGGTTAACCCCATAATCTACAATGCTGATTTGATATGTAACCGTACTGTAATAGTTTCTCCTCTAAAGTCAATTAAATCACCGTCTTGATCTAGTATGTTCAGAACGATGTCTGATATATAAGTGGTGTTCAATGGTAGGTACACAAGGTTATGAGGTCTTTCTATTATCTTAAATCCTGGAGGTACTGATGGGTAGAATGTATGTAGTATGTGACGGTTTTCTCCATTTCTGTAAGATCCTTGTATAATATTACATGTAACGTCTATTGTATTCACTTTAATAATACTCACAGTGTTATCACCTGTGTAGACTTTACCTTTTTCTAATACGTTAAATGTTTTAGGAAAACCTAATAATTCTCCTATTGACCCTTCTTTACTAAAGTCAATATAATAGTTAGATGAAACTTCTGTTTTTAATGTATTGTTATTTCCTTTAATCTCAATATTCTCCTTTCCCATGCGTTCTTGAAATGCATTATTTATATCACCTATTTCGTATGATCCTGTAGGTAAACTTAGTTCTTCAAGTGAAGAGTAGTTTCCATCGCTGTCTTTACTCTTGTAATAATGTAATTTGTTGTTTCGATCTTCAGTAATATTTGGAATTGAGTTATATGTAGTAATATCTAATAAAGCCACTTCCCATAATTTACCTCTTGACAAACGCAATGCAGGAAAAAGAATACTTCGTAAATTAGATGATGTTCCAGTAATCGATACTGTATAGGACGACATCTCAAAGCTGACTAACACTTGTAGCTAGGAATTCTAAACATAAATGTCCGCAAATAGACGTATCTTCTGGTTGTTGTCTTTCATAGTTATAAAATACATTTTTTGCAGAACGAAAATAATGTTGAAGTTCTTTTGGTGGCGGAAGATTACCAAAACTGTCGAAGTAATAAACTGATTTATCAAGTTTTTTATAACACACCCAATGGGTTCCAGGCCCACTTGCATTGTCGAGATTAACTATTCCAGTCTCGTTCTTCCCTATTAAACTTGGTAGTTCATTTCTCATAAACACCCCTCTAAAAAATGGTATATTTAAACAAGATACATATTTATAAAGGTCTTTATTAGTTAATGCTTTATTTGGGACTATTAATTGTTTCTTATCATTTAAAATACACGATACGGTCTTAGGTATAATCCTTGACCTTTTCGTATCATCGACCATAGTTTAGTTTTTTGTTTGTTTTGATTCGAACGGTTCCTTTTCCTTCTTATATTTCCTCCTCCGCGCTTTTTAGTCGATCTTCTCTTTCCTCTTCGCTTTTTCCCACCTCCAATTGCAGTTTTGCCTTTCATTGCTGCTGCGACTGCTAACGCTGCTGCTCTTTCACCAACAGTGGTGTCACTAGACCTAACTCTTTGCCAAGCTTTTTCCGCTAGAACTCTATCTGCTATAGATCTCCTAGCTGAATCACTAAACTTGGAATATGCTATATCGTGTTCTTTGCAAGCTTTATCCAATCTGTTAATTCCTGGGTCTCCTCGCGCTAAACGTTTCTTTAGTTTAGTTCCTGGACCACAATATTGATAACCTCCAGGAAGATGTAGTTCTACAGGTAATACGTCAATGGCTTTATTGAGTATAGCTCCGACAGGTTTTGTCAATAAGGAAAGTGTAGATGATATAACTCCACCTCCTCTCTTATACAGCTCTCGATTACGACTAATATCGTTACGTATCATCATCGATATTTATAGTAGAATCGGTTTGTTAACCTCTCTTGACGAGTGCGTTTTAATCAATGATTTAGTCTTATTTGTAATAGTTATTAAATCCCTTTCTCAAACTATTATACCGCGATTTCTTAGTTCAGATATCAAAGCAACCCATTCGTTATCGAGTCCTGTATGACCAGCTTTTATAGCTTCATGTACTAACCTCATCCGATCTACTAACTTATTTACATTGTTATAATAAATAACATTTGTGTTGTATGTGTTTTTTAATAAACCTTCTCCTGAAGAACTAGAAACATTTGTTTTTCTCTTTTTATGAAAAACATTAAGTTCAGCTGAGGATACAGCTCTTCTTTTTATCTGCGCTTTTGTAGTTGGAAATATTTCTGATATAACGCTTTTATACTTTATTGAGTTATTTCTATGTATTGGGGACTTTGGGGAATATCCTTTTCTGTGAGCGTTTGTCTCTTTACATATATTTTTAAATACTGCTATGTCTGCCTGAGTATAGCTACCTGGTTTGTTTTTGAAAATTAACTCAAACAATCCGGTTGTTCCTTCGTATTTTCTGTGATTTATAATAATGTTATCGTTTTTATCAACATCAAGTTTACTATTGCCTATCATTAACCCATTCCCCTCTAGCCTGGCTCCATAAACATGATATCTTCTGTTAGCAGGGGCCGAATGTAACATCTTTAATAAATACTTTCGACCAAGTTCGCCTTTCGAAACAATTTCTGTCCCAAGCTTACTTATGTTTGAGGGGTTAGGTAACTCCCCCTCAACTTCTTCACCTAACTTACTGATGTTTACAGGGTAGGCTGATTTGTCCTCTTCTCTTATACTCTTTTCTCTTACTCCTTCTGTTGTTTCAGATGAGTCGGATTGATCTGATTCCCCAGTTTCCTCATATTCTTCGGTTTCTTGATGATCCTGTTCATAATTTGAAATAGGTAGAATTACTTCTCCTTCTGTTCGTGGAGTAATTTTATCAAACTTCTGCGATAATTCTTTAATGGGTTCAATAACTGGTTTAAATGTTGTTTCCAGGAATTTATCTCTCTCACTTATACCGAGCTTTAATGCTCTGTTTTTTCTTCTAATAGAATCGCTTAACAATTTTATCTCTTTTACCAATTTTTCTTGGTTGATCATGTTTACACTACGGAGACCTGTTGTATAATACATGTATATCACTGTATCGTTGCATTAAAATAACTTCTTCTCTCATGAAGCTGATCCGGTCCACTGAAAACCCTTTTATTAAACACGTAATTTATTAAATCCGTTTGCTCCTTATACTGTCTTCATCATCTGTATCGGTTTGCTTATCAACTTCGACTTGATCTTGCTTTCTCAAATCGTTGAGATTAGGGGGTATTTTAAATTCCTGTCCTTGATTCTCGCTTACCGGATTATGTATTTCATCCCAATTTAAGAAATTCCTGCTATTTGTATTTGGATCCGCAGCTCTGCCTGAAGACCTATGAACATATGTAAATAGAGCTGCGCCCAACCTTTCTAAATGTTTCTCATTGTATATAGTCCATTTATTTACAGCAATATCCAACGTTTTTTTATTTACAGCATCACCGTCCTGTTCACAGTCAGCTATGTTAGATATTTTAGAATTGTTAGCATCGTAATTTTCATCGGTTTTAGTCTTCTTACAAACTGTTGACGATTGCAGCGTTATTAAATTAACCACTTCACCATCGTAGATTGGATCTCTTACATTGCTTAACCTTTTGTGGGAAAAACCCCAGTGATCTTCATTTACAGTAGGTGTCATATTCTTCATGTATTGCATAGTAACCACGTCTGATGATGTAAGTGGGTCACTAACGTTTTGAAGTATTTTCCCCTCAAAATCATAATTACCATTTTCACTTGTTTTCACAACTTTACTTAGCACATAACCTTTATTAGCAACGTCTGTAAGAAGGATTGGGTCTTTAACGTTACGAATCAGTTTATTCACTGCATCAAAGTCTCCACTCTTAGTTACTGGAAACCCTGTGTCGGTAGGTTTCCGATCTTTTACAAAATCCCCACCGTAACGTCCGAATTTGTCCACACTCATGTTGTAAATGACTCCATACAACCACATACAAATTATATATATATATATATATATCATACAGTTTAAGTTGCTTTCCTTATTCATAGAACGGATACCTCTTATATAGTAAATACCTTGTCTCAATATCACTGCATTAAAACAATACGATCTAATCCTATTCTATACCGACCATTTTGGAGGGTTTGTTCTTTATCAACTACCAAGAAACCGTACTTATCTTCCCAAGCTTTCCCACAAAGACCTTGAAATTTTTCAAATAACATATCTCCCCCTACATGATCGTTGTATATATGTTTAAGGTTGGTATCGTCTTGTTTGAATATTATAAGCACGTTTGAATTATCCCTAATTAGTTGTTTAGGTATTTTGCTGTACGTTTGACCAATATATATACAATCAATATTATAATGTCTTCCCATAGCAAAATAATTTCTAATAGTATCATGATTTTCAGTAGATACATCGTCAAAGATAAAAATAGAATACGGTTTAGCTTTATCTGGTTGCATAATCTCATCACTAGCGTTAAATTTGAAGAAACTGACATCAGGTACTTCAGACAGGATTTTATCTAATAGTTGATATTTTGGTTGAAGCAAAGACTTTGAAAATAAATATATATTATTAAACCTTAAACCATTTGGATGCGTTATTAAGTTAAATACCACATTAGTTTTACCACAGTTTGATGGGCCGCTTACTAAACATCGCAGGGTGTTTGGAATTAAACCTCCATGTTTACCTTCTTCGTTTTTAATATTATCAACAGTTAACTCATCTATGTTGTGAATATTAAAACTAGTCCTATGATGAACAATCTTCATAGTCGTTTACTCGTGCTCACTCTTCAATGGTGATCGTTGAAATGATGTAAGTTCTATAATAAATCCTTTTTTGGTATCCAAGAATCTTCAGTCTTGTTAAACCCTAGCCATCGCACTAAAACTTGGTCTTTCTTTTTTCGTAGTATCTTTTCTACTAAATACACATCTCCAACCGTAGATTTTAACATTTCATGTCCGTAAAACCCTCCTTGAAGGAGTTCTCCTTTATTATCTTTTAAAATATATGTTTCGGGTTCTGTAGGTTGAACTCTATGAACTGTAAAGACTTCATTGGTCCAATTTGGTAGATACTTTTTAGTAAACACCCCCTTATATTTACTTATACGAACTTTGTCCCCTACATAAAACTTTTGCGGACGTCTTTTATCAGCTTTGATTTTTGTGGTTTTCTTTATATGTTTTAATACTTGTTTAACATTCTTATTATTAACCTCGATCGGTTTCATACCAATAGTTCTATGAAACTTGTTGTTATATTCTTCAATTAATTTTGGTAAAACATCATACCACACATGAGAACCTCTGTTTGAAAAGAATTTAAACATTGCTCCTTTTAAAGTTCTATTGAATCTTTCAATTATTGCTGCTTTCGTCTCTGATTTTGTAGAATAATGGTTTATGTTATACTTCTTCATTAACTCTGAAAAGGATTTGTTAAAGTATTCTTTTCCATCATCAGTCTGTAAATGTTTTATATAATTTTTGTCACGTTTAATAATATTTTCCATAGCTTGTGTTACACTTTCACCACTTTTGTCTTTTAGAGGAGCTGCATCGGCAAGTTTGCTTAAACAGTTAATAACTGTTAATATATACTTAAATCCTTTGTTTATTTTACTATAAGGTTTAACCTCAATGAGATCAGCTTGATATAGATCATTTAGACCTTTCAAAACTGTATTTCTTCTAGGAAAATGGATTCTTGCAGGTTTATGAAGTTCGTGAACAATTTTATGTTTAAAGTCCATACCTATTATGTATTCCCGGTTACGTTTAGAAGATTACTGGTTTGTAGGTCTTTTTCAATCGGCTTTATACATGCCCTAGTTGTTAATAGGTCAAGGTCAAAGAAAAGAAAGTGTAAAAAAGAGGGAGCATGGCTGTTCCCCCCTTTTTTACGGAAAAGGATAGTTATAGGTTTGGTTGAAAGGGAACTGAAGAAAGGGAGTGAACTCTGGTTATTACTCATCAATTGTTTTGGTAGAGTAATGTCCGTATGGTAGGGTGTGAACTCCATCAGCAAGTATCACTCTCTTATTATCTTCAGAGGTTAAAGCCTTTTTGATTTCTGTCACGCTGTACAGTCTGTGGTTAAAACTTCTAATTGTGTTGAAGGTTGCGGTGTGAACATAATTTTCAAAGAGACACTGTTTATAGTTTTCAAATTTAATGTTCTTCTTCAAATAAATATTCTTGATTCCTTTTGCTTTTTTGATAACTCCTACTTCTTCACTCTTGGTTCGTTTGGTCTTTTTGACACCTTTTCCTTCTTCAACTTGATTACTTTTCAGCAATTTTAAGGCGTATAATTTGGACATGAGTGCTACAATTTCTTGTAAGGGTATACCATTAGTCTCGTCTTTGAATTTGCCTAAGACCTTCTTGTTTTTGTCGTGATCGTAATTTGGATGGTTCTTTGGGTAGTCAGAGAAATCAAAGTCGTCTCTATGCGGAAATGTTCTTAAATCTTTATACAAATCTAAGGTTTTTATCCAATAGATATACGCGTCCGTATCCATATATGCAATACCTATGTTTGCTCTTCCATAAAACTTTACCATCTTGTTGTAGTGGAAGTCATACATATGTGTTTTTGATATGTCCAGGATTGACATACCAACATAAAGAGGCCTATCCATTACAATTTTAATCTTGTTCATAGAAACAGCTACAAGATTTTGATTAATGATTATTGAAGTATGAAAATTAGGTTGTCTTACTAGTTTTTCTAATTTATTTCCATTTGATACTAACTTCACGTTTTTATGTTTTCTTTTGTTTTCCAGAGTTTTACCAAAAATTGCGTTGTTCATTAGTTTAAAAAAGTCTTTTTGAAACGCTGACGTTGCTGCTGCTCGACGCTGTGTATTTGAATCAATGTATGGTTTTAACCAGCATGACTGTTTAAACTTGAGCACTTTATGTATTTTGGTTATACAAATACCCAATTGCAGGGCTTGTTGTACAATCCAAAAGTGAGCAACATACCTTTGTTTGTTTTGAAGGGTCATCATTAGCTTTGTATGTTTCCCATTAGGAGGTATCTCTGATTTCGCCAGTAAGGGTAGATCGTAGTGATGGTCGTGTAGATGGTCTGGATATTCAAAATCAAACTCAAGGATGTAGCCATATTCTCCATGTTTTGGGATATTTCTTATGTCGTCTAACTGATTAGGATCTAACCATTTAAAATCACTGCAAGGTAAGGGGTTACCCATCGCCCAACCATAAAGGTTATTTGCATCGAAGTAACCTAAAAAGACGGATTCTTTAGTGGAGTCATAATTTGGTAGATATGGGTTGTTTGCTTTAACATGTCTTGTTACACTTTGCGTTAAACCTCCTCTTACACCAGATTCAACCATTAACACCATATCGACGTCTGTTAATAACTGCAATTCGCACCCGGTTTCTTTTAACATTGCCTGCCATGCTAAGCCTGGAGAAGTGTAAGAGTGTAGTGGGTCTAACCCATAAGCTGCCATGCAGGTGTTGCGGAATTCTTCCATTATATCACAGAGGAGGGTTACATCAAGTTTAACATAAAAATCACTGTATTCACCTAAGGTTTTAATTTCTAATTCTTCCCAAACATTACATGCGTGTTGATAGTCTTCAGGATCGATATCCTCTTCTGTCAGCTTGCTGTAGAAACATTTTGGAGGTGGTAGAGATGTCTCTTCAAATCTATGTAAACTATCAATGTAATCATATGGGAACACAGCCTTCCTAAGCACCAGATCTATTTTATCGGCAGCCACAGTTTTTCTGGTTTCAACTAAGTCTTCTTTTCTTAAATTTTCTGTTAGCTTCATAAGGCTAGAAGGCTGGAATCTAAATGAGTCCAAGAATCTTAGTTTTATTTTACCAACTTTTTTAGAAAAACTAATAAGTTTTTCCATACTTGTTGCTAGTACGTCAATAGAACCATCATCTCTCCCTAATTCTGGAATAATAAAATGGGCGTCATATCCACTTAGATTGTGAAGGATTACAGGTATAAATCGTGGAAGTTTAAAATTAAGGTTGCAACTGTTACAAGCAGGACCTCTGTACTCGCCGGTAAGGTGATCATGATCACGTACCTTTCCGTTGTCTTCAGTAAATAAACAATTACAAAGGTAGCATCTTGTTGAAGAAGTATGGAGTTGAAGTTCATCTTCTTGAAGATTTATCATAGGTACAATGTTGTTGTACAACCATTCAACTTTATATGATATATCATACAGAGCATCTAGAAATTTGGCAGCCACCTTTTCACCACGGTATACTTGCGGTGGTGATGTTAACCCGTAGTCTTGTAGATGATTTTCGTTTAACGTAGATTTTAATAATATACAATAGCTGTTTGGCTCATGTATCTGGTATTTTTTTCTTTTACTTGTATCTGCATCAGTTATATCAAGAGGCAATAATGTTGATTCAAAGTCAGCATAAATTACAATAGGTATACGATATTGCTGAATATGTTTGTTAAATTTAACAGCTGATTTATCTTTAGATGGTAATATTATTTTAACAGGATCTTTATCATTGCAAAGCCGTTGATGTTCCATTAACCACTTATTTCCTCCTCTGTCTGAATGTTTTAGAACATGACAAAAACATCTTTTGCACACAGTGATACTTGCATGCATCTTTGTAAGTTGATTTCTCACTAAGACATTGAAGTTTTTGATGTATACATAGTGGGATATTTCACCATCTTTGATTAGCAATAAATCGGTGTGATCAGTTTTTTCTTTAAGCGATATTTGCAAAGGATAAACATTGTTAGAATTGTCTAAAGCAAAAACGTTGACAGAAGCTGCAGGATTTTCTTTCTCAAACTTCTTAATATCATTTAATGAGACTGGATATGTTAAACCTTTAAAATTGTATTTGTTGCTTACATCTTTATATTTTTGGTTGGGTCTCTCAACATGTTTGTCATTTACAAATTTGGCTAACATTGAATATTTAAAACATTCATTATCAACGTTTCTAACATTAATACATGATCGTGTTTGTGAGATCTTTTTCGGTAGTGGAATGTAACTGCTACCTCTATCTCCATAACCATGTTTGTGAACTCGAATGTCCAAACCATCTATACTTAATAGACTCCATCCGGATCCTCTTCCTTCATGTTCACTGATTTTCACTACAAGATCTTGCAAACAATCTTCTACAATTGAGTCAATGTCACTAGTTGTCATGATGGTTTGGTTTTTAGTTATAAAACCTCTTGGTGAAATTTCATTTTGTACGTTGGTAAAGGTGGTATCTAGGAGTAGTCCAAATTTTATGAAGTTTAGTCTTTTTAGTTCTGCTTTTAATGTTTGGATAATTAGCTCTTTTGTTTTAACGATGAATTTTTGAAGATTATAGCTTGTGTTATTAATTTTAAAATGTCTAACAACTGACTGTGGAAGAGCTTGTGCTAATAGTTCGACAGATAAAGGCCTGGCAGGGGCATATTGTATTACACTAGGTCTTACTTGTTGAACTATGTTTCCATCTTGAGGTAACAAATCTTCATGAGCTTCATACTCTGTATCTACAAGGTTGTTTTCAATATTGTGTACAATCTCTTGATGTATATTGTAAATAATTTCATCTTGAAACGTTTCTTGACAGATGTTGCATGTATACATAGTAACCAGGTCGTTACTACGCGATATCTGTCGCGGGTATGAGTATAAGCCCTAACTGAGCTTGTATTTATAGAGTCATCCTTCCCTTACCCCCACCACCGGACAAACAAGGTTATATAAACAAACAGAACGTGTGTTATATCAGAAGATCATTATGTCTCCCACAGATCACACCAACCTAACTAACCGTTTCAAAGTAGAAATCAGCCAGACTGAAGATGAGAATGAATTGTTTCATGCAAGTGATTTTGAAGTAAGTTTTGAAAGCGAATTTAATGAAGAGGAAGGTTTGAATGAAGAGGAAGGCTTATATCAAGAAGAATGTTTGAGTGAAGAGGAAGGTTTAAACGAAGAAGAAAGTTTCGGAGGTTTGAATGAAGTGGAAACACCAAAGACTATTTGGAATGTTGACGATTTAGAGATGGGAAGAACAAGTGTTTGTAGAATACTTAATTATAAAACTCATGTTTGTAGACGGTTAAAGTTTGACTCTGAAAATGAAGATTAATAATTAAATAAAAAAAACTTGATTACATGACCTTGACCTCAATAAAGTATTTAGATTGGAAAAGGATTTTCTAATAAACACTTGTGTACCCTCAACAAAGTACAAAAATTACATGTTCTGCTAGTGGGTCAAGGTCACGTATTATTTTTACCAAAAAGGGGAACAGATTAGTAAGTGATTGAATAATAACCACAGACTAATATGTTCCCTTTTCTGTATTCAGCTGATTAACAATTGGAGTTTAATTGTTCTATGAATTTATGAAAAATGAATTGAAGTAGCTTTCACTCTCATAGTTTGCAGATATAAACGCAATATACTGTTCATTGATCATATTTTCGTTGAATATTAGATGGTCTCCTCTTATTATTTCACTAAAAGAATAGGCTAAGATGTTAGTTTCTATGTAATAGTCTGGTGAGAATCCACCGAACATTGTTTCTTCTTCAAGATTGTTTGCTTCAGGCAGGTACCACATGTGAGCAAATATTAAAAACTGTAGTGGATGTTCAAGAAAGACGAACAGGTCGAGCAGAACGTGTACATAGTAGTTAGCCGGACAATTAACGTATCGAAGATCACGAAAGTTCCTTTCATGCACTTCTTCAGAAGCAGAAGCAGGGTCAGATCCTAGAACGTGGTAGAAAACACTATTGTCAAACTTTGTGGAGAGTTTGTTACGAGCTGCCACCATTGTTGAAGATGTCAAAAGAGCGAACGGGAGAGTTTGTTGCGCGATGTTACTATGATGCAGTAGAGGACTACGACTGATGCACATAACGCGATTCGTATAGCTTTTATAGTTAATCCCCTCCACTAGATAAAAGCCCCGCTCCACTTAGTAAGAACCTTCCGCTAAATAGAAGAAGGGGTAAGAGTGATAAATTATTTAACGGGGTCAAGGACATACTTCATAAAGCGGAAAATTTGATCCTCTCATCTTCTTAACAATAATGAGAGGATAAAATTTTCCTAAACAAGAGGGAAGAATTTTACTGATATCAATCATCCCAAAGCTCGTCTACGACTACATGTTCTACTGGAGAACATAATCTATTCAACAGTTCTAGAAGAGTGAGGTCTTTAAACGGTTTTGTAATAGTAGTAACTTCAGGTTCCTGGATTGGTCCGTTACAATTAGTTGTAGCATCCTGATCAATCACAACAGACGTGTCAGATGAGGAAGAAATTTCGTTTACTTGGACCGACATGTTGGTTGCAAGTACAGAGCTGCGAGTGATGCATACAACACTAAGCACAGAGCTTTTATACTCTACCCCCTCCACTATGTTGTAATGGATGTAAGATAAGAAACGGGGTAATGCTAATCAATTGGATATTATTATTTAACTAGGTCAAGGCCGTTCGTAATATAGAAAGAATGGATCCTCTCAGGAGTTATATGGTTTATAATTATAAGAAGAGAACTAGAAGAAATGTAATTTAAAAAGGATTAACTCAAATCCATTTAGTATTGCTTTTTTTTAAAGATCAGGTAAATGTATTTCTTGTTTTTAATATTACATTATTATGCGATGTTTAGTGTATCAATCAAATATTTAATCACAATCGCTTAAACACCCTGCCATGGCTTGGGAATGGCTGAAATATCTTCAAAGCATGTTATTTGACTAAACACTCTCTGAACATATTTCCCGGGGTTAAGTGTTATCTGTAAGTGATTTTCAGTCCTAGTTAAAGGAAAGAAACACATAAACAAATAACACCCCCTCCCCCTTAGGTGTTATTACTTTATTTATAAAACGTAAAATGTTACAGGTTCCCACAAATCCCCCTACTACTTTTTATTTTTCCAATAATTTAAAAAATTTTTTTTAATAATTTTTATATTTAGCAAGATTGATGTTTCTAGTATTACATATTATGGCCACTATATGTAATACCAAAAGATCATATAATGTTTAAACGGATTTTATGTTTTTAAAAATTTATTGTGCATAGTAAATGATAAACAATAGAACAATAAAACAATAAAAGACTCGGGGTATAGACCTTGTGTGATGGTTTCACGCGAGTCAGGGACTAAAACCTTCAGCGGTTATCCCTTACAGAATGTAACATTTCGTCCTCAATTACTTCTCAAGGAGTTTCAGACGAAATGTTTAAGTTGTGTTATACCTCGTTTTAGTTTCACACAACTCTTAAAGAGATTAAACCTTCAACGGTTATCTCGTTAATAAACAAATTTTGCCATGATTACTTCACAAAAGAGTTTCTGGCAATATATTTTACTGCATCTCGACTCCCTCAGCGTGTCCACACATCTCGGTAGGATGGAATCGTATGATGACAGCTGTGTTCGGTCTGCGCTCGGAAGGTTTTCCGTCCCTCTATTGGTTGTGGGTGTAGAATAGCCGTAGTCTGTGCAGGCAAAACATACAAACAGTTAAAAACATAATAATAATCACAATAATAAACAGGTGACTCGCAATATAGACCTCGTATGTTGGTTTCATGCGAGTCAGGGACTGAAACCTTTAGCGGTTATCCCTTACAGAATGTAACATTTCGCCCTCAATTACTTCTCAAGGAGTTTCAGACGAAATGTTTGAGTTGTGGTTATACCTCGTTTTGGTTTCACACAACTCTTAAAGAGATTAAACCTTCAACGGTTATCTCGTTAATAAACACATTTTGCCATGATTACTTCACAAAAGAGTTTCTGGCAATATCTTTTTCTGCATCTCGACTCCCTCAGCGTGTCCACACATCTCGGTAGGATGGAATCGTATGATGACAGCTGTGTTCGGTCTGCGCTCGGAAGGTTTTCCGTCCCTCTATTGGTTGTGGTTGTAGAATAGCCGTAGTCTGTGCAGGCAAAACATACAGACAGTTAAAAACATAATAATAATCACAATAATAAACAGGTGACTCGCAATATAGACCTGGTATGATGGTTTCATGCGAGTCAGGGACTACAACCTTTAGTGGTTATCCCTTACAGAATGTAACATTTCGCCCTCAATTACTTCTCAAGGAGTTTCAGACGAAATGTTTGAGTTGTGGTTATACCTCGTTTTGGTTTCACACAACTCTTAAAGAGATTAAACCTTCAACGGTTATCTCGTTAATAAACACATTTTGCCATGATTACTTCACAAAAGAGTTTCTGGCAATATCTTTTTCTGCATCTCGACTCCCTCAGCGTGTCCACACATCTCGGTAGGATGGAATCGTATGATGACAGCTGTGTTCGGTCTGCGCTCGGAAGGTTTTCCGTCCCTCTATTGGTTGTGGTTGTAGAATAGCCGTAGTCTGTGCAGGCAAAACATACAGACAGTTAAAAACATAATAATAATCACAATAATAAACAGGTGACTCGCAATATAGACCTCGTATGTTGGTTTCATGCGAGTCAGGGACTACAACCTTTAGCGGTTATCCCTTACAGAATGTAACATTTCGCCCTCAATTACTTCTCAAGGAGTTTCAAACGAAATGTTTGATTTGTGGTTATACCTCGTTTTGGTTTCACACAACTCTTAAAGAGATTAAACCTTCAACGGTTATCTCGTTAATAAACAAATTTTGCCATGATTACTTCACAAAAGAGTTTCTGGCAATATCTTTTTCTGCATCTCGACTCCCTCAGCGTGTCCACAGATCTCGGTAGGATGGAATCGTATGATGACAGCTGTGTTCGGTCTGCGCTCGGAAGGTTTTCCGTCCCTCTATTGGTTGTGGTTGTAGAATAGCCGTAGTCTGTGCAGGCAAAACATACAGACAGTTAAAAACATAATAATAATCACAATAATAAGCAGGTGACTCGCAACATAGACCTCGTATGTTGGTTTCATGCGAGTCAGGGACTACAACCTTTAGCGGTTATCCCTTACAGAATGTAACATTTCGCCCTCAATTACTTCTCAAGGAGTTTCAGACGAAATGTTTGAGTTGTGGTTATACCTCGTTTTGGTTTCACACAACTCTTAAAGAGATTAAGCCTTCAACGGTTATCTCGTTAATAAACAAATTTTGCCATGATTACTTCACAAAAGAGTTTCTGGCAATATCTTTTACTGCATCTCGACTCCAGCATCTCGAACCCCACAGCGTGTCCACACATCTCGAAAGGATGGAATCGTATGATGACATCTGTGTTTAGGTCTGCGATGCAGTTGGTGCCTGTCTCGGTTTAGCAGCAAGGATTTTTGTTTTACTAAACATTGAACAGAACAATTTAGTAAATACGCTATATATACTTTATTACAGTTTCAAGCGTTGGTGGCAAAACCTTTCACGGTTACCAAACCTCTGTTATATATACTTCCATAGAGTTTCAAACGAGTAATATTAAATATTAACTGTTAGGTTAGTAACTAAAATGATGCAAACATGCCGTGCAAACATTAAGAGCTAATGCTACCATGCTGTCAGTAGGAATGACCAAAACCAAGTGTGATTCTCTTACAATGCTGATCTGCTTTTATAGAGCAGGTTTGGGGGTGGGGGTAACATCTGATGGTATTTTGGATGTGGAGAATTACAAACTGTGAACGGTTTTTGGATGTGGAGACTGATAAACCTAATGTTTAACACGCGGTTTTAAAGTACTTTTTGAAAGCGAATTTAATAACACGTTGCAGTCGGCCGAAATATACGTTGCTCAGTATAGCTTTTGCGCCTGCAAATGTCGAACACAATCCTGTAGCGCGCGCGTAGCGAGCGCAAGATTCTACAATGTACAGGCGCAGCGTTAATGTTTGATTCAATCTTAACTTATATATTAAGAGGTTCAAACAGATTATATTCCTAAATAACACATCAGGTATGATTAAACAATACTTTAAGTAAACTATATTGTTGAACTTGTTGTTTATACTTTTCTCGGTTTCACCCAAGTAAGTGACTATACCTCTGTACTGTTATTAAAGAATTATTAAGATACATTTATAAGTTTATCTTTAAGAATATCATATGATTTTTAAAGAACCTTGCTATGAATTGGGAATAGCTCGAATATTATTCATGTTTTGAGATAATATTCGTCGGGGTTAAGCATTAAATGATAAACGTTTTAAACCTTATTACAGGTAAACATTTACCATTTAATACCCCCTCCCCCTCGGTCCATTTGATTTTATTAATTAAGGGGTGGGATGAATTTGGAATATATTTAAAACAAGAGTAGGCTAGACATTGATAGTTTGGTTAGACGATTTGATTTAGATCTCCTTCCAAATCATTTGAGGCGCTTCGCTATCACAAACGAGGGACCATTTCCCGTTTGGAATAGGGCGATTCATGTAAGTCGGCAAAGGGACTTGGAAAAGCTTTCCTTTGCTTAAGAGAACCGCCATACCGCCTTTATAGCGAATAAGCTTATATGTTTCAGTCGGCTGTAACTTATAAATCCGAATCTTTTGAATTTGGGGTCTTCGGTTTTTCTTTAGGTTTTGTTTGGGTTTACTTACTACGCTTCTTTCCTTTGATGCGTCTTTCATTAGATTTAGTACGACCTGTTCCAAAGTTTTTAATTTAGCTTTAGTTTCATCAAGGGACTTATTGAGTAGCACGTCTGTTTGTAGGTCTTTTGAAGATAACGATGGGGAAGGAGCCTTGTTTAGCGGCAAGTCTTTTGAAGATACCGATGGGGAAGACAATGATTTTTTTACACTAACTCCAAAGTGGATACCGCACAGTTTTCGTCCTTTTGAACATTTCTTCCCGCACATCATCCCTTTGTTCGAACCCTTTACAAAGCGGTGTGTACATACCTCGGAACCTTGCTGCTGTGGTTGTATCAGTATAGCTCGCCTCGGTGGTGAACCACATTCCTCGTCTGACAATTGCAAGTCCAGCTCTAGAAGTAGGTTTCTTTTAACTATATCGTCTACACGGATTTCAGGCTGTGTCGATAGAGGAGTAGGCAATTTTCTGGTCCCCAAAGCTGGAACTTGGTTTGTTATTGGTCGAGGTAATGGTGCGATGATAGATGGTCTTGTTTGTTTTCTTTCGCAAGCAAGTGCCGAAGACATTGTTAATATAGTTAAACAGAAATACAACAAAGACAGAGTTTTAGGTTATGTGATGGAAGGAAAATCGGGTTAAATTATGATACACTTTGATGTACAAGTCCTCGTATCCCCAAAGCAGTCTGTTAAAAGAAAACCCGGAGTTAGATATACAAAGATATATAACACTAATGTGACGAAATACAAGTGTTCAAACTGTAAAATCACAAAGATGAATGTTTGAAAGGAAGGTATAAAGAAACACAAGTTTTTAAATGATGGAACTGCACGCAGGCGCTGAAGTATAACACTGCTGGAAACTGTATTAAGGAAGATTTTTAAAAGTTTGAAATATTAATAATAGTTATATAAACACACACAAACACAAGAAATACAGAGGTACGCTCAGACCAGATTCTCAAGCTATGCAGGGAAGACTGGTATCGATGCATGTTTTGCTTGCATTATATAGCAATACAAATAAACAACGACTGACAAGGATGTAAACTGCACCGCGCCCCACAATTATTTAGTTGTACTCGGGTATGCGGGCGGTAACATTGTTTACGTTTTGGAGCGCGTCACACCCAACCTGTTCAATTACACCGGTGCGTAATAAAACTGGTGCAGTCGCGGACTACCGTCTGGAGACCTTGACTCAAGGTTTATCGCGACTGCAGACATCCTGTTCATATTTTTGAAACCTACAACGAGTGTTTGAAGAATATTTGAACCGTTTTAAAGACTTTTATTTTATCTTAAATGACTTTGCTAACTTTCATACAGGTTATTTGTGTTAGTTATATTGTACAATATTCATAGCGCTAGTTTAACAAACAATGAATTTTTGTTTCGATCTCTACTTTGTAGGGTTGTTTCTTATTAAATGCAAAGACATTCTATGAACCTAAACCGTGATATTTAAACATGTTTGGTCGTGTCAATAATAAAATCCTTGGTAGATATTGTAAGACTACATCTTAAATAACTTAGCTAACTTTCATATTGCTTATTTGTGTTTGGCTAAATTGTACAATATTCAAAGTTCTAGTTTAACAACTATGGGTTCTTGTTTCGATCTCTGCTTTGAGGGATTATTTTTATTAAATGCACAGACAAACTTTGAGACGAGAAGGAGATTATTACAAGTAAATATTACTTGGCACAGAGCGCTATAACTTGCAGTTCTACACTGGTGTTCAGAGAAGGAGGTTGTTAAAAGTACATCGTGACGACATAGATCTCACTACGTCATGAACAAACATCATTTCGAACCTGGGCTGAGAGCCCAAGCATAGCTGATGACGTCATACGTATCGCGTCATTAATCATGTCGTCATAGACCATGACCTCATCCAACATAGACTCACAACCACTAGCGCTATTATTAAAATTGTATGGAAGTCATCCTAATATCCCAAAAACACAGCATATGTAATAATATCACCAAAATATATCCCAACATAACCAAAACACATCGTGACGTCACGAAAACACGTCATACCTCCTTACGTCACAACATGACGCCATATAAACACATCAATCAATCAAAAATTGAGTGGGCTCAACAGCCTATTCTATACTACTAGTATATTTGTTTAAACTTTCTTAATCTAATTGGGATTTATTAATACTTGAATAAATACCCTCAGTACAGGAAACATTTTTTAGCTGTACAGAGCAAACACTACCATGTTATTCTGCAGGTAAAAACTGAGAGATAATAACATATTAATATGCCTCATAGAAGTCATGTTAATATTTAGAATATGGATAATTTAGCTTTCTTTCTGTGTTTGAACAATACCTTAAAATATCTTAAACGAATAAAGATGGAGTAATGAAACTGAGTATGAATATTCATCCAAATAGTTAACTAATTCCTTTACAGTTTTATTTCACAGCACAATTGATGCTTCAATTGATGACAGTTTGAAATAATCAATGAAAAATACAAAATCAATACAAAATCAAGGGACCAACTATTTAGGCAGTATCAAGCCAAATCTGACTGAATATAATGTCAAGGGATTGACAAATGAATAACGTAAAACATAGAACATATAAATGTAATATTTAAAAGTACGGATATGGTAATTTGTACAGTCAAGTAGCGCTACCTTGTTAAGCAAAAGTTGTGTTTCCACGTAGTCCATTATCCAATCCTTTAAATGATCCTTCCTTGATTTTTCTTGAGAGTTGATGACGATTTGGTTCTTTTCCGTTCTCAAATTGTTTAAGTTTCTTTAGTTATTTAACATAGCCACATTTTAACTGTAGCCATTTTGAAACTTAATGTGGTAGATAAATAAAATTGTAACGTTAAGTTTGAATAAATATTCATTCTAAATGTCATGGTTCAATCTTACAGTTTCTGAGATATTAAGGTTTAGTAAAAACATATGTAGGCCTTTAACTGTGGTTTAACTAAGTAGTATCAAAGCCTTATAATTCAGGGAAAACAAATTTAAACTCAATTTTAAATGAACACTTTCTAGTCTAACATTTGTTGAAGATAATATTAAATACAATGTCTCATTATGATACTTAATGACTTAATCCTTGTTTTATTAAACTATTTGTTATCCGTTGCAATTACACTAGCGAATATAGAGCTGAAACTGTTATTCTGTTAACATTAGGTGAATATTTTTCAAAATTGTGGTTAGTGTGGTACCACGTAATAAGTTATTATTAAATGTTTAATTCTTGATTATGACCCACTAGCGAATCCAATTTCAGGTCAATCAGTCCATTAAGTACTTAATGTTACTAAGGTTGGTATGTTAATCTTAAAAGAGGAGCAAAGCCCCGAAGGACTTTCGGAAAGGGAGTTACCTGATGATGATGTTGTTTGTTTCATATGTTCCTATCATACCTTTGCTTAATCTGTTCAGTAGATTTTGGTGAATATGAGGGTTAAAAAGCTGTAAGGCGAAGCCTTAAAAGGGGGTTTAAAAGGTAGTTGGCCTCAGTATGATATTTTGGATGTATTAAACATTTTATTAGCAGATATTTAACTCTATGCGTTCAGTAAATCTCAGAGGATTTACTGGGGTCAGTGCTGAGTAGTTGTTACTCAGTATCTTTATATATTGTTACTAAAGAGAATTTTTCCTCGGTACGCCGTATGTCCCTCAATACTTCATCAGAACCAATAATTGAGCCATCATATTAACCTTCGCCACTTTTATGTTTTTGAAATGTGTGTTTCTGTTTTGCATTTAGCGGTGAAACTAATCCTTAAACTGATGGCTCAATTACTGGTTTTAACGATTTATCATGGGAGATATGGCGTACCGACAAAAACACCCTTGACAAACAATACCTACAGATGATATGATATGCCAAAGCAAGTTCGCTGAGTACGCAGGTTTGCTGAGACGTGAAGAGGGTATTTTACTGTTACTTATTTTTTATGTTTTAAACCGTATATTTCTTGTTTTTAACAATTAAAAAAAACTTTATTCGTTTTATTTTTATAGCTCCACCAGCAGTGGTTATGTCCTTAGAAGGTCATGTCCACTAATATGCCCATAAAAATGTGTATATTAGGAGTAAATGTTAGTCAGTATCACCGTAAAATGCAAAACAAATGTTTTTCCACTCTCCATGTATGTCAGGTCCCCGGTGTAACGGGGCTAATCAGGTCTATTAATACAGAGTCATCGAAAAAGGTTGCAGCAATTTCAATTAATAATGTTTTAGGAACTGAAGTGTACCGGTAGCTGACAGTATAATAAATTAAATGTACTAACTTGTCTATAATTTCAAAATAACTATGATTGAGACGTTATTTTTGGACAAAGTTAAAAACCTATTTATTTGTTATTAACAAGTTAATATATATAAGGGTCTAAGATATAAAACTACTTACATTTTTTAAATAAAATGAAGAACAGCAAAAGTGCTGACAGGGTAAGAGGAGCTTGTACCAGTAATTGACAGACGATTGTTCTAGTACCTGACACATTGTCTAACATCGTGCCTGTATGCGTGTTAACTTCAAAAGTAATTTAATTTAATTGAAACACATTTTAAACTAACAAATGTATAAATTATTTTTAACATTATGAGGTTTCTATAAGATGTTTAAAATAAAAATTTAGTATAATGCAACTATTAGGTTGCATTTAAATATATAGCTGTTTAGGTCTTCAGTTCCTTAATTAATTAAGTTAAAAGAAGAAAAGCTATACTGAAAATAAATGTTGTATTTTTTACATCAATCCCTATTCCAATATTTTATAAATAGATACAGATACAGATCTTTATTGTATAAACATTTTACAATGAGTAAATTATAAAAGAAAAACGTGTTGGTATAAAAGTGGAGAACAAAATGTAAAAAAGTTCACAATCATGCTGGCACTTGGGTATTCGTATGAGGTTCTTTTGTTTATAGTTGGTGGAAATCATCATCAACGTAATAGACGGGGTTTTCAAGCAATTTTTTTAAAAATTTATTTAAATCTTTTCTTGATTCCATTAATAAGTTGTATTTTTTATGTGATTAATCAATTTTCCAGATGTATATATAATTGATCTTTCGTACAAAGTTGTTCTATGAATATGATGTAATATTAAAGAATTTACTTGTTGAGATTCAGTAAATTGGCTTTTATTTTTTAAGAAAAATTTTGCTAAATCAAATATATACAGGCCGAATACAGTTAATATTTTTGAATCTTTAAAATAGTTGTGACATGATTCCGTCCGTGGTATATTGTAAATAATTCGGATTGCTTGTTTTTGAATTTTGAAAATTTTTATTTTGTTCTCTGATGAAGTGCCAAACCAAATTGGTAAACAATAGGAAAGTATGTTTTGAAAATACGCAAAATATGTTATTCGTAAAATTCCTCTACTTAGAGACTTTGACAAAACTCTTAAACAGTAACAACATGAACTTAGTTTTTTAGATGTTTTTCAATATTACTAAAATAAAAACAATAACATTACAAATAATGAAACATATGATTTGTTTTAAATTAAACCCACATGATAAACTTTGTTGTATAGTCAGTTGCCACTACACAGCCCCCCGCGGAGACCGGAGGTCAGGGCCTTTTGAAGCGAACTTGACGTCCTGATCGGGTGGTGTAGTTTGGAAGTACTGAAGTTTCTGTATTATCTGGAGGCTGCGCAACAGGAGAAGGTTTGGTGTTGAGAGTCTTGGGTGGGGTTTCTGCATCTTTTTGTGGCTTATCAGCCAAAATACAAGCAGGTTTTACTCTGTCGATGATCACCTTGGACTTTTGTCCATTAATGATAATGGTTATGGTCTTATCATCACGATCAAACACTTGGTAAGGGCCTGTGTAAGGAGGTTGAAGAGATTTCCTCATCGTATCATCTCTAAGGAAAACATGAGAGCTGGTTTTTAGGTCCTGGAAAACAAAGGTAGTCGGTTTTCTATGACTAGATCCAGGTGCAGGACAGAGATTAGACATGTGGTGACGGAGCTGCACAACAAAATCTGAAGCATCCTTTTGTTGATGAGGACCGCTTGGTGCTACAATGAGTTCTCCAGGAAGTCTAAGAGGTTCACCGTACAACAACTCAACTGATGATGCCTTGAGGTCTGGTCGAAACGCGCTGCGGATTCCAAGTAAAACAACTGGTAGGGCTTGAAGCCATGTTGTCTCTGGGTGGCACATGATTGCAGCCTTGAGTTGCCTATGGAAACGCTCGACCATTCCGTTAGAGATGGCGTACCAAAACGAGAGATCCAGCAGTTGATAAGTGCTTCTGCAACTTCTTGGGCTGTTATACCTTGCAGTGGCCAAACCTCAGGCCATCTCGTGAACCTATCTACAACTGTAAGGCAATATCGATAGGGGCCAGCAGGAGGAAGTGGTCCTAGGAGATCAATATGTATGTGTTGAAAACGGGACGAAGGTTGAATAAAACTACCAGGTGGAGAGTGAACATGTCTAAACACTTTAGCTCTTTGGCAATACTGAAAAGTGCGGGCCCATTTGCGGCAATCTTTTTGTATGTTAGGCCACACAACAAGTTTTGAAATAAGTATCTCAGAGGATTTTATACCAGGATGACTCAGTCCATGTAAGGAGTCAAATACATTACGTCTATATTGCTCAGGAAGGAAGGTCTATATTGCTCATTACGTCTATATTGTTGATGGTGGGACGTCACAGTAGATCATCTTATCTGAACCAGGAATGCTTATGAGTTTTAGTTGGAGTGAAGTGTTTCCTGAAAGGAGATCTTGTAATTCAGCATCATCCTTTTGAGCATTTGCAAGGGATGCAAGTCAATCGGAATGGGGGAGTTGACAGCTTCAACACGTGACAAGGTGTCTGCGACAGTATTTGTAGAACCGGAGATGTGGTTGAAAACTGTGAAATGAAAGTAAGCTGATTGAGTTGAATGGGAGGCAGTTTATCTCGTCTTTGCTGGAAAGCATAAATTAGGGGCTCTGTAAAGATAGTGAAAGGTTGTGCTTCGAGTACATGTCGAAAATGCTGTACTGCTGTATAGACAGCATACAATTCACGGTAATAGGCTGGCCAGTCCTTTTGCTTTTCGTTAAGTTTGTGAGAAAAGAAAGCTAAGGGTTGCCAGGAGGACTCTGTAAATTGCTGCAGGCAGGCACCTACAGAGGTTGCAGACATATCTGCAAACAATCCAAGACGAGCTTCAGGATCAGGGTGATTGAGCAATGTAGCATTGGCAAGGTTTTCCTTACACCTAGTAAAAGCTTCGTCTAAATCCTCGTTCCAGTTCACAGGTTGGGAGCCTTTAAGTCCAGCAAGTGCATCGTGGAGGGAGGACTGATATTTAGCTGCACTGGGAATAAAGCGACGATAGAAATTCATCATACCCAGAAACCTACGAAGATCACGAGCAGTCTGTAGTCTTTTAAACTATTGGATGGCAATGACATGATCTGGCAAAGGTTTAGTTCCAGCTGCAGATACTTCGTAGCCAAGAAAAGTGACTGCAGAGGATGTAATGCCACTCTTTTTAACATTTACTAGAATGCCATGGTCAGAGAGACGTTTAAAGAGGATGTTCAGATGCTTCATGTGTTCTTCCTGATTGTGAGAGATCAGAATGTCATCGATGTAAGAAAAACAGAAATTTAGACAAGAAAGAACTTCATCGATAAACCTTTGAAATGTCTGTCCAGCATTTCGAAGACCAAATCCCATAAAAGGAAACTCAAATAATCCAAACGGAGTGGTAATTGCGGTTTTGTGAATGTCGTCAGGATTTACAGGGATCTGAGTGTAGGCTTTAACTAAGTCGATTACGCTAAATACAGTACAACCATGTAAGCAATGGCCAAAGTCATGTATATGTCTAACAGGATACCGGTCGGGAATTGCCCTGGCGTTGAGTGCACGATAGTCTCCACATGGGCGCCAACCATCGGTCTTCTTGGGTACCATATGGAGAGGTGAAGCCCAAGCACTATCAGAACGACGAGCAATACCTTCCTGAACCATTGAGTCAAACTCTGACTCAGCTATTTTAAGGCGGTCAGGAGCGAGACGACGGGGACGAAAAAACACTGGCGGACCTTAAGTTGTTCGAGTATAATGTAAAGTTGAATTCGAACATTCCGAGGCAATCCAGATGGGTGGATTAACTCTGGAAAAGCTGCAAAAATCTCATGATGGGGAGTGTTTTCAGAGAGAGCCTTTACACTGGGTTGAAAGTTCTGAGCTGGTTGGCAGAAAGTCACGAAACCTATTGTTCCGTCGACAAGACGTTTATTACGACAGTCTGGCAAGAGATTGAAATAAGACAACAAATCAGAACCAATAATTGGCAGGTGTACATCAGCTACAATGAAGCGCCATGTCAAAGAACGGCGAAAACCAAAATCTAATGTAAGATTTATGAAACCATAAGTACATATTGTTGAGTTGTTTGCAGCACTTAATGTGTAGTCAGTCGGGCAACGTCGATCAGGTAGGAGTCGTTTAGGAAAACAACAGAGGTCAGATCCGGTGTCAATAAGGAATCGGTTTCGACTATTTCGATCTGTAATATAAAGGCGGCTATCAGCAGTTGTACAGTCCGTTGCCGCCATTACTGACTGCTGCTGGACTTTTCCTGAAAAGTGCAAGGAAGGATGCATTTCGTAACATTTTTACCAAACTTAGTGTGATACCAGCACATACGTGCTGACTTTTTTCTTCCGTTCTATGCTTTGACATTGAACTACTTCGAGGGTGACTACGGGACCGATTGTTATGTTTGAAATTTACAGAGTTCCGCAATTTGATCGGGAAGAGAACGAAGAGTATCTAACAAGGCGTTACCTGAGTCAGGAGATGTTGAGTTTACGGCAGCCGACATAGGGACGGGTGGTTGAGCTACTTCGATGATTTTATCTGCTAACTCAGCCAATTTGTCCAGCGAAAGCTCGAGTTGAGTGGTTAGAATTGCCTGAGCGTGTGGAGGTAGGTGCCGTAACCAAAGCTGACGAAGAAGGTTGTCCTGAAGAGTCGAGGATCCAGCTAGGGAGCGCAGATGACGTAGAAATTGTGACGGTTTTTGATACCCTAATTCTTCATCGCTGAGAAGTTGTTGTATTCGCTGCTCCTCTGATACCGACAATCGTTGAATCAGTTGAGTTCGTAGAACGTTGAACTTGTCTGTCTCCGGTGGGTTAGTGATGATGTCCTCCACTTCGGTTGCGTAGCGAGTGTCTAGTTGAGCCACAACGTAATGGAATTTTGTTTCATCGCTAGTAATTCCAGATATTATGAATTGAGATTCTGCTTGTGAAAACCAGAGACTTGGTCTATCTGCCCAAAATGGAGGTAACTTCACAGCAACCCGATTTACAGCAGTTACATTTGTCTGAGCGATTGTATTATGTTCTCTTGCGATTTTCTGACTCAATTCAACATTTCAGCTCTTAGTTCTTCCAACTGTCTTTCGATTTCTTCTAATGACATCGTGAAAACAAACTTGGTAGAAGTAAAGTTTAATTTTGCAAAAAAAAAACAATGTTTCAGTTAAATTATAGTTGAAAGTAGACCGTAGAAAACGTTCTTTTAGTAGGGGTCACTAATTATAGCTGTTTAGGTCTTCAGTTCCTTAATTAATTAAGTTAAAAGAAGAATACCCCCGTCGCAGCAAACCTGCATACTCAGCGAATTTCCAATGAATTATAACATAACACATTAAGCCACTTAACAAGATTCGTAAGAAATATATTCAAAAACAAGCGATATTTAAAATATTAATTATTCTCTATAAGAATAACATTGGGGATGAGTACGCAGGTTTGCTGCAACAAGGAACATAAAATAATGGGTTTTTATGCAAATATCAATAGAACTCAGCTAAGTGAAGTTACATACCAAGTTTAATCCATATACATTCATAAATAAGCGATATATAAGATTTTAATTATTTTCCATAAGAATAACATGGGGACCGAGTACCTAGGTTTGCTGCTACGGGAACCATAGGCAAAAAATTGTTTTTTTTTGTGCAAACAACAATAAACCACAACCAGATGAAGCCATATACCAAATTACGTCAGTTTATGTTTATAAATAAGCGAGATATACAATTTTTCTTTTTCTCCATAAGAATAACATTAGACAACGTACTGTGTTTAGCACTTTCAATATCTCAGTAACCAATTGACGTAGAGCAATGATCAAGATACCAAATTGTTTGTTTTTTATGCTGAATCCAATGGTGAAAATTAAAATTTGATTAAAAAAAAGTTACACGTGAAAACCCCAAAAAACCCATTTTTGGGGTACAAAACCCCCCCAAAACCCCCCTTTGGATGGTGCGATTCGTCTGGTTTTCGAACTCGTTCAAATAAATGGTACTTTACACGTTTGTACAAAATTTCATTAAGATCGGACCTTTTTTACGAGAGTTATCGTGCTTACGGACACACACACACACACACACACACACACACACACACACACACACACACACACACATATATATATATATATATATATATACAAATTTGAACTAATGGTGTTTTTGGCATCTGGGGACCTCAAAATGAAAAGTTATCATGGTCTCGGGCTTAAGTCTTACCATGAGACCTACGGTAATAGCTTCTTCCCTATAGGGGAAATTCGCTAAAAGCTATACTGAAAATAAATGTTGTATTTCTTACATCAATCCCTATTCAAATATTTTATAAATAAAAAACAATAACATTTAAAATAACGAAACATATGATTTGTTAGTGAATTTCCTTTGGAAAGTGAACTATTAGCATGACCCGCACGGTGAAACTTAAGCCCGGGACCACCATAGAAGTTCCTAACGTAACCCCCTGAACACGTTTTGGGGGGTCGTTCAAAATTATTTATATATATATATATAGACATATATATATATATATATATATATATATATATATATATATATATATGTATGTGTGTGTTTGCCCTCTAGCGGTCGCATTTTTTGTCTGATTAACTTAAAATTTGGTAGGGACGTTCCTTTCTGTAATCAGTTAGACAAGTTCGTTGGGCAAAACAATCGTAAAACTCCAAATCCCTTTTTTGGGGATTAATCTTTCAAATTTCGAGCTTTTGAGCCCAAAAAGGATCAAAAAAGCCCCAGATGTAAAATTAATGTATGTAAAAAGATGGAAATTAATAAGGCGAAAGTTTTAAGCCCTCTCTCGTCATTCTAGCATAAATATTTACCGAGTTATTAAAGAAAATGCTTTTCGACTAAACAGAGTACGTTGTCTTATGGGGGTTTTACACTAGAAAAGCCTGTTATTCCTTTGTTACAGTACTTTTATCATTCCCAGCAACTCACGCCTACTTTAAAGCCTGCCTGGACCTTCTCCTAACATTATAATGAGCATCATTGTATTCCCAGCTTTGCAGGTAAATGTAACCAGGAGCATCAGAACAGCCAAAAAAATCAATGTTTTCAGATTTCAATAAAAATTGGAAAACATATATGTTTTTACACAGATTTTGAGTTTTAAACTTTTTTCTGGAAATTCACTTCCCTCACGTCAGCGTGCTGCGTGCGAACTCGTTTTAAATTAAAACCACTTGATAAACTTTGTTGTATAGTCAGTTGCCACTACAAATAGTTACAGCCAACATCATCAGATCCAAGCAAGAAGTAAAAAAAGATCCTAGGTTTAAAATTGAAATAAAAAAATGTTACTATATGAACATCAGTTCACACATTGTTTGTAAATATTTTATTAAAATATTTTCTTTCTTGTTGCCATTAAACTACCTGAAATAAAGTTACTTTAGACTAGTAACATTTTGTAGATTATATTAGTATAAACTAGATTTCGCCTCTAAGCCACTAATTGTATTCATCATATCATAATTATGACTTCAATATCCATCAAGCTTGCACTTAAACATTACAAATACTTGGGTCAATAATTAGTACTTTGAAATATAATAGGAATACATTGTTAGGTATGAAACAATTATTTTGGTTTTATATCATTAGTGAATATATTTTAGTAAAATTATAAAGTCACGCATACAATATTAACAAACAAAAAAACTAATGTGACCTCAACAGTGGCTAAAAAGCTTATAATTCCTTAAAATCGAAGTAAATTGATAACTGAGCAGTAGCTGATCTCCCATATTAGCTCTTCAACACAAAAGAGTTTTGTGTTGCAATACATACAACAGTTCTAACTTTAATCAAATGTTGTCTAATACCAAAATTACAACGTAAAAGTATTAATAAATGATTTGTTATTCCATGAAACTACATCTAGACATTTAAGTAATTATTTATGTAACGAATATAAAAAAAAAATAACTTAATTGTTGAATTACCTAACAAAGCAGGTCTCATAGGGTTGTCACTGTCAAACTGCTTTAAAAAGGGCTGCCATTCCTTTAAAAGTAAACAAATACTACTGGCCTTTTTGAAAAAGGAAATAATAATCACAGTATAATTTTTTTAAGAGTATAATCAAGCGTCATAATTTGGAGAAAACATAATAATAAGCAATACAAATAAACTCTGTCAGCCACCGGTCTATAGTAAAACGATTATTGTTTTGTTAAATTCTCTAACTCAACATGTTTTTCCTAGCAATTCAATTATTGTTAGTGTTATCAATTGCGAATATGATTACCATCGTCTAGGGTCTTTATCACGTAAATATGAAAATACTGTCAGTTTCCTGAAACTGTTCATACAACCGTCTAATACTGTTAGCATGAGGGGGATCAGCCAAAAAACAAAACAAAAAAAACGTCGATGAGTTTTTTCCGCCGTATTTGAAAATGGCTGATGTGATTTTTTAATGTTTTGTGCCATAACAATTTAATCTTTCATCCGATTTTGCTAAAATTTGGAATAAACATGTAAATTACCCATATATTGAACCTGATGAAGCCATAACCCACATTTCAAGACCCAACTAGTATTTTTGTGGGGTTCTCCTTAAAACATGGGTTTTTAAGTTATTCGGTCATGTATTTTAATATATATATATATGTTTTTTTCCTTCACGTTGTAGAGCTTAAAATTCGAAAATTGTAGTGATTTGAATCATGATTTTATCTTGAATGGTTCTGGAGAAAGGTGAAGAAAGCCTACCGGTGCAAAATACAGTACGTTGTCTATCAATGTTATCCTCATGGGAAATTAATAGATTTTCAGACCAAAGTCAGTTGAACACATATTAAAATTGTGTTTCACAATTAAAACTCCTTGACACAGATACAAAGCATTTTAAGTCATTTTAAAAAGGTTATTAGGGAAAATAAGATTGAGGCTACGTAATCTACTTATCAAATAGGTATTTTTTAACTTTTATCTGGAACCAGATATCGTATAATGATAAAAAAAGGATTTGTAGCTTTTTAAGCTAGTTTGAATTAAAAAGTTTTATTTAGATACATTATTAAAAATATAAGGATAAAATAACAAATCTGTGTTTTGGGTGATAATTCTTACAAATGTTATACTTTTAGTTTCTCTTCCCTATACATGGAGAAAGTTTGTTAGTGAAAATATTCGTTTTGGTGCTCCCCTCTTAAAAAATTTATACATTAAAATGGGCTAAAAGGGAGAAAGTATGTGTCAGTTTTCTGATACCGTTTATTTAGTAAATTAAATGCATTTTTCTTGTCGTTATGTCAAGGTAATCAAGATCAACAGACACTGTCTAAATTTGGTCAAAATTGGA
The DNA here is from genome assembly GCA_963675035.1 of Allygus modestus. Lineage (NCBI taxonomy): Eukaryota > Metazoa > Arthropoda > Insecta > Hemiptera > Cicadellidae > Allygus > Allygus modestus. The sequence goes on from OY776112.1 coordinate 103,659,274, forward strand.
TGCAAACCGTACTATTTATGAGCAATTTCATATTATGTATCATACATTTCTATATAAAATTGAGGAAAAATCCAAAATAGCGAGGAAAGCTCAAGTCACTCGAAGTAGAAAATTTGGTTTTTGAATGAGGGGACCCCAGATAAAATTTTCAGCAAAAATACTTCTGCTTGGAATTTTTTTATTTGTATCCTAATTTCCCTGGCCTAATAATGATTTCTGAAACAACTGTCGTCATTGCATCTTACCGACTGGTGGGATTGTGGCGCGGCGGCATCAATCGCGCATCATTCGCGCGGCCATTATGTAAAACGTCACGAAAGGAGTACAATAACAAACTCTATGATTTCCCGATTGGTTGACAGATCAAACTACTTGCGTTGGCGTCTTAAAAGACATATTAAGATATTACGTAGAAAGATATTTTGTTTATCTACTACAAACTTTTTCAATGACCGTTACTTATCTTGCACCATATTATTCGTAGGTATAATTTTTATGGGAAAACTTGATAAGTTACCTTGAACTTGGAGAGGCAGCCGTAGCGGTTGAGGAGGTCGTAGCCGAGGTATCTGACTGGCTGGTTCTGTGCGGCTCTGCCCAGGGCGAACACGTCGAACGACCACTCGTCCAGCGACTGGAACACGTGGCGAACGTGAGCAAATGCCAACGATTGTATCAAGTACGGTGTGTTTATAAACAAACTGCACACTTTCAACTCCCTCTCCTACCTAATTAATTGGAGATAGGAGTTGTTTACTGGAAGAGGGACACAAAAAGTTTGCAAGCTGATTGGTTTATTATAGTTGCCTTATAATCAAAAGCAAACCAATGATGATACACACATGTTCAGAGGTGTCTAGGGTAGGATATTACCAATAGTTTCAAGCAAGGTAACTTCTAAGCAGGTATGGGATTGTACTCTTACTCTCATACAGCTTCAGCCAACAAGAGACATACTACCTCATACATCACTACTTCTTACTGAATATTGTGTATGAACAGTGGACACCGTGAAAGTTATTTAAGTATTTTCCTGTTATATAATTATATTTAAAACATCGATTATTGGTGTTGTGTTGCTTTCTGTTAACTTATCAACAGCTGTTAATTAATCAAGTAAACTGATTGCTATTATTTGTTTCCCCAAACTGTAATACTATTTAGCGTTGAAATCTTAAAAGCCCATGGGGTGGAGCCCTTAAGTTGGATATTTTGTAAAAAATAAAGGGACATCTAGAAGGTAAGAGCTTTAGATTAAATAAAATCCAACTTACAAAAAAGTAATAGAAGTTGAATATCACTAATCACTAATCAAAAAACAAGAAACTCTATTAATAATGTATATGGATAATGTTCACCTGGTAAAAAACAAAAACAAAAAAACCTTCTTTGTTTTCAGATATTTTGGGAAATACTGAGAACTCACGATAACCGAGCAATAAAACTCAGCAAACTTATGGTGAAACCGTATGCGGTGGGGCGGGGTTCAATATATCAAACCCCTCAAAATCGACCCATACCCTTAGGGGATGTAGCTACGTTTTTAAAATTGTTCCTCTCCCAATCTTTATTCATCGATATCACACGGCAATATAACAGCAAAATGTTAGTAAAAGATATATACTACATCATATATTTTTTTCGTTGTGTTATCTTAAATTGAAAATAAAACCAAACACAGTTGAAAGTTTCATTGCTATCAAATTATGTTTGATCGCGCAAAGAGGCGTTTCGAAAAACGTTTGATAGCACCTGATTTTGAAATAGGCTTCTTAAAACTGCTCCCGGAGCACACCTGTTTGCATGATTTTAGTAAATCGTCGAAATATTTTGACAAGTTTTTTAACACCAACATTTGGGCTCTGCCCCACTGGCTTTAAAAGTTGCAATGTCATTATTATACAGAGAATAGAAGATTCTTGGACGAACGAAAGGCGCCCGAACTAGGTCATGGATATAAACACTCTCAAATCACTCAATACTCCAATAACACTATATACAGTATAAGCTAAAATTGTTTATCTAAACAGAATTGTGTGAGATATTATCATTTTGTGATCTATATTTCTTGTTCAGTAGTTTCTGGATTGTCTGGCAAGTTTGTGGAAAGCCTAAGACCAATAACAAGGAATAACTAGGACACTTATACGAAGTGTCCAGAATAACTAGGACACTTTCATGACAAAATGAGATTACCATTATGGATAAATGCGATATCTAGACAAATTTCGATATATAAATAAATATATCAGAGACCAGTTAGTGGATTATGGTTCTAAATCCACGCTAAACTATAGGCCCCTCAATTGTCATTGGTTGTGTACTGAAGGTCCTGGCAAACGACTGTCAGTCGGTAGCAAGGCTATACAAAGCATCTCATTGATCCCTATACCCATGACTAATTTATATTCGCAATACCTTTTGTGAGCGTGTCAACGTCTTAAATAATAGTGTGTATTTTTCGGAAAAGTGTTAAAGAACTTTATTTAAATATTGGTTGTGGATTACAATGTAATACTACTACATTTCAAAATACACTCGAAATTTGTCACAGAATGTGTTATTAGAAATATTGTGACCATCTTTAAAATTTACCATTAAAGCGCATGATTGCCTGGTGATATCTAAAAACAAAAGTAGCTAAGTTAAGTTTCTTTATGCGATAACTTGAGTAAAATACCCCCGTAGCAGCAAACCTGCATACTCAGCGAATTTCCAATGCATATTAATTGATCTTAATACCACATAAAGCCACATACCAAGTTTCATCAATATACATTCATAAATAAACGATTTATGACATTTTAATTATTCTCCATAAGAATAACATGGCGGCTGAGTGTGCAGGTTTGCTGAAATAAGGAACACTATAAATGGGTTATTATACAAATATAAATATAACTCAACTAGGTAAAGCCACATACCAAGTTCTATTAATTTATGTTCATAATTAAAGGAGATAACACGTTACTTATTCTCCATAAGAATAACATAGGGCTGAGTATGCAGGTTTGCTGCTACGGGGACTATCGACCAAAAAATGAGTTTTTGTGCAAATATCAATAGACCACAATGAAATTCAGCAATATAACAAGTTTCGTCAGGATAAGTTGATAAATAAGCGAGATATACAATTTTTCTTATTCTCCATAAGAATAACATTGGACAACGTACTGTGTTTAGCACTTTCAATATCTCAATAACCAATTGACGTCGAGCAATGATTAAAACACCAAATTGTGCGTCTTTTTAAGCTGATTCCAATGGAAACAAATACAATTTTACTTTTTCAAAAATTATATGTAAAAAACTAAAAAACCCATTTTTGGGGTACAAAACCCCCCCAAAATACCCCTTTGCATTGGTCGATCTGTCTGGTTTTCGAATTTAAAGTCATAAATGCTGCTTTACACGTTTGTGCCAAATTTAATAAAAATCGGACCATTTTTATGAGACACACACACACACACACACACACACACATATATATATATAAATATATATATATATATAAATATATATATATATAAATATATATATATATATATATATATACAGTTTCGAACGAATGGTGTTTTTGGGGTCTGGGGACCTCAAAACGAAAAGTTATCATGGTCCCAGGCCTAGGTCTTACCATGCCGACTACGGTAATAGCTTCTTACCTATAGGGGAAATTCGCTAAAACTCGCTAATTCGATAATAAATAAATAAATAATAAATTAACTAATAATAATAAATTCGCTAATTCGATGAAATTTGGCTAAAATGTGGAAAGTTACATTTATGACTTAAAGTTCGAAAACCAGAAAAATCAGACTATGGGAAGGGGGGTTTATGGGGGTTTTAAATTTTCCAAAAATCAGTATTTTGCATTTTTCACCCTACAATTTTTAAAACACTTAATTTTGGTTCAAACCATTTTATCGAGCTTAATAAATCAAATAATATGGTATCTTGAATTATTTACCTAGTTTAAGTGGTTGCGGAGAAAAAAAAAAAAAAAACACTCGTAAAATCTCCCATGTTAATCTTATGGAGAAAAGGTTTTTGGTTTTTCCTCAGTTCATTTTAATGTAAACCTGACATTTGCTTTTACCAATCAACTCAGCTCCACAAAACAATCATTTTGGTGTTTAAATTGTGATTGTACGTTCAACTGTTGCAGAGATATTCAAAGTGCTGAACACAGTACGTTGTCCAATGTTATCCTTATGGAGAATAAATAAAAATTGATATCTCCATTATTCATGACTGTATATTGATGAAACTTGGTATGTGGCTTCACAATATTTGCAAAATATTGGTATATTGATATTTGCACAAAAAATTGATTTTTTGTTGATTATCCCCGTAGCTGCATACCTGCATACTCAGCCTTAATGTTATTCTTATGGAGAATATATAAAGTTGTATATCTCCCTTAATTATGATCATAAATTAATAAAACTTAGTATGTAGGTTCGTATGGTTGAGTTATATTGTTAATTTCTCAAAAACATATTTCTTCTCTTTTTTTGCAGCAAACCTGCGTACTCAGCCCTAATGTTATTCTTATAGAGAATAAATAAATTGCTATAGATCACTTATTTATTTATATATTTTTATGAAACTTGGTAAGTGGCTTAATGTGGTAGTGAGAAACATATGCATGCATTGGAAATTCGCTGAGTACGCAGGTTTGCTGCGGCGGGGGTATTTTGGTAGAAATTATCTCTGTGAAAAATATACCGTAATAAAAATACCAAAACTTGAAAACTCTACCCCAAGGTTTTCAAAGTTTCAAATTGTATGGAGATACTTAATTAAACCAGCCGATCAATTAGTCAAGTGATAATTAACCCTGGTGATACTTAAAAACAAAAGTAGCTAAGTTTCTTTAGAGAGTATAGGCTACATCAACACTACACTTTGTTGCTGTAGTGGTAAGTAAAAATAACGTAGACTCAAGATAAGTATTTTTTTAACTAAATAAATAAGTTGAGAAAAGAACGAAGACGTATCTATCGTTGAAAGCAATAAATAATGATCAAAACTATAAAATATGCTTTGAAGGTTGTATAATCTTTGTTGGGTTGTAATTTTACATTTAATTTACCTTATACCTTTTTTTAAAAAAAGAGGTTATATTAGGAACATATAAAATGTACCATTTAGGAATATAAAATATGTATTATGCTCTTGATTTATAGTTATGTTCTTCCTTAAATTCAATAACTTCTAAACAAAATTAATTTACTACCATAGAAGATTGATTAATATTTTTTTTATTGGATAAAAAATATCCGTTACCATTTACACCATAGTCAAACAGTACTCATAATTTCGTTAAGAAAAAAATTGTCATATCTTTGTTTGTGCTCATCAATACTCTCGCTTGTCTTCTGTATCTCCAATCTTGGAGTCAGTCTTGGCGTTTCGTTTGGCTTGATGCAACAGCTCAATATGGTATCAAGGCAGATTATACAACAGCAACCCATAATTACTAAAGATTTTAAAATTTAATTTAGGTTTGTTAATGACATGTGATACAACATTAGTTACTTGTTAATTTTCAGTAGCATTTAATGTGATACGTCTCTAAGCAACGATTACAAATTTTAACTTTCGGTAGTCGCCACAACTTTCACATGGTTAATTATTATTAGTCTTTTCAGATTAGAACCAAAAGTAGCTGTCACCCGCGCGGCTTTGCCCGCGATCACTACATAGCGTTAGTGAGACTGACTTCGTGGTTAACTGACTAAGAGTTGTGACATATTCCAAGGAAGCATTTTCAAATACGCCTCACGTAGTTCTATTGAACACTTTCCGCCACTGGGCAGCCCTTTACAGCAATAGCTCGTCTTTGAGCCTCAGCTTCCTCAAAAGTTTCTGTATATCACTGCTCTGTTACTTCAGTTGCTCTCAAACTTGTCAGCCACTGAGCTTGCTCTTCACGTCGGAGTTGCTGTTCTTCTAGAACTCATTCTGCTCCGTGTGCTGCAGAAGCTTGTGAAATTAGAAGCTTGTTGAAGCCTTCTAATTTCCATTTGTAATAAAGTTTTCTGACATATAGCCACTTGATTAAATCGGGCTTTTTTAGAACTCTGAGTCAAATTTTATTGATCCTTTCTCGGCGATATTAACTCCGGCGTAAATCTTCGTGGTTAAATGTGTAACAAAAGTGTAAACCAAAATATAAACAAATAAATAAACTAAAAATCTTGTTTAAAATCTCAAATGAAAAATCTCTGATCCCTAAATGTGTATTGCCCATAAGATTAACATGAACCTGCTAAACCTGCTAGTCAACTTTTCGGGACTAAAATGCAATTTATCTGTAGTATATATTCTACATTTCCATGGTTATCTTTATCAATAAAATTTTAAGCAACAACTAATGTTTTAAATCTAGTAATTTGTAGCATGATAAACCTCTGATAATAGACTTTCATAATGTTTCAATTGGTTCTACTGCAAAACATAAACATGCATCCATTTTGTGAAATTTCCGAGTTTTGAGATTAGATGTTCATTTTACCAATGTACAGGGTGTTTCCAAATTAATGTTGCTAACTTTGGGATATTGTTCCTTATGTCAACAGTTCTGTAAATCATCATATAACCGGGGGTCTATTTATTTTTGTTTAACGTCTGTCTGTCTGTATGTGATTTTTACAAGAAAATTTATATTTTAAAAACGGCTTGACCAAACTCAACGAAAGTTTGGTTAAATTAAAAGTTTTTTTTTAAAAATTAAAAGTTTGGTTCTTGGTAAGTTCTTAAAAAAAAATTATTTTCTCACAAATATTTTCGTTTAAAAATGGCGGTCATTGAAAATGTTTAACCCCAAATATCTAAAAAAAACAGAAATTTTACAAAAACTTCGTAGAATATGAAAAGTTAGAAAATTTAATTATAAATTTATTTCCGCTTTAACATTGAAAATCGGGTTAAAATTAACTGAACTATGACAAAAAATGGAACATATAGTTAATATCAGGTCGTTGGGTGCTCATCATTACAATGTTATACAATAATTAATAACAACATATTACTAAGGAAGTACAGCGCTCTAGGCAACGGTGCACAAATTTACATAAAGTTTACTACCTTCTAATTAATAATTACAAATAAGTATATAAATCTAATAAAGTAACACCTAACCCAAAAATACTAAGAAAACCTATTAACTTAATTATGTGGCATGAAAAATGTATAGCACTAACTTACGTTAGTATTAATATAATAAAATAAATAAATACAAAACACAAAAATATATATAAATACTATCGAATACAACGTTTTGAATCTATGCCACGTTGAAATTAGACTTCTTCCTTTCCGTGCAGATCACCATTGGAATTTAGAAAAATAACCGGGAATTTCGAACATTTTTACAGTATATTCGTCTACATTTATTTAAGAAAGCATAATTATATCTACGATTCCAACATAACTACCCATGAATAGTAGAATATATCGTCATAGTATTTACGAATCGAGCGTATATTTAGGTAAATTACCAAGAGTGAACAATTTGGAATACTATTAATTGAAGGTACATCCGCATAGTAGTGACAAGCGACAATGTTGTCGCTAATCATATCTGCGTCGTCGGGTCTCATGCACACAGCAATGCCTCGGCCCCGTCGCCGACAGTGACCTTGACCTTGCCAGTTACTCCGCCAGCTGATAACAGACTCCACTATTCGCGCGCATGCGGCACACGACATCTGCACCGTGAGTACTTGGCTTGGATTATTACCTGATAATTCATTATTTGAAAACGAAACTAAACGTTTAAATAGCTGCTTATTTACATATATAGTTTTTACTCTAGTTCCATAATAAAAATTCTGCTGATACATAAGAATGAAAATAAAAATTATAAGAACTGCTATACCATAAGAATATCTATGATACATAAATAAAAACTGCCATCGTCTTTTTGGAAAAGTTACACGGTGCTTTTTAAATATTAAACTAACATACATGAAACACCAAATAAATAAGTACGAACAAATTCCTATCATACATAAAAACATAAAATACATTCAGTAATAACGAAGCTAGTTAGAGGGTAACAATCAGAGCATGAATAAATGTAAAAATATGGTCTTAATATATTAATTAAACTTGTAATTAAACAATTGTTACCATCCATCAAAACTATTTTAAACTTCAAATGAGTTTTGTTTATTAGGTAAAAATGTAAACAGAAAACAATGTAAATATTAAATGTATATAAGTTATTAGCAAATACAATTGCAAACTGGAAGAATTTAAAGTAGTCATAATTTGTAAGCTATGAAAGGTTAGGTTACACGATTTTAGTGGCATCTGATTTAGACCTTACATGAATAACTGATGTGTTCTCTGCTTTCCTAGACAAAACCTTTCCATTTTTGAACCACACAAATTGGTAGCCTTTGTATTTAGCCCCAGCCTTAGCTTCCATAAGTAACACTCTATTAGTTCTTCTCTCCTGAAGGTTACTCCCATTTGCCCTGTCAATTCTTCAAGAACTTCAAACGTGTATTTTCCCCGCATTTTTAACTCCACTTATTTCTAGGTTTATTCGCCTCCCATACTGATCAATGTCGTTAACTTTTGGTTGCAAAATCTCAATTTCACTGTCTTTCTCCGCTATCACCCTTTTAAACCCTTTAATCTCATCATACATACTTTTATTTTTCTTTTTGAGCTCTGACAACTCCTCTAAAACCAAGTCATACATTTCTGTCATAAAGTCTTGACTTTTCTTTGCTTCATTTAAGATAGTTCCAAATGAGTCGATCTTTGAGGTTAGGTCAGCTAGGGCATTTTTAACTTCATTATCATTTTTAAGAGAAGAAGAGCTTTTACTTACGGAGCTGCTTCTGCCTTTGCACTTCTCCAAGCAGCTTTCTTATCCTCCGACATATTTCTGTAGGTGTTTTCTTTCACACTACAGCTGTAGCAGTAGCTGCTGTTGCAACTTTGACACGTAACACATTGACCTTGAGGTAGTATTTCTGAATCACAGTAACTGCATCGTACCATATTTAAGCTTTAATTATGAAAATATACTTTAATTGAGATATGAATCACAAATAAACAGCTCGGAGCGAGCTAAGATGGCGTCCGTTCACCTCGTGCGCTTGGGAAGAACTTGATATTTAATATTTATGTTTTTGCTTGATACATAATTTTCCTCTTGCTTCCAAACTCGCATTGTGTATTACTTCTTGTAGAAGGTTGTACAAATTTCCATTGAGGACCTACACGAGATTGCAGTATTATATGTATAACCAACAATTTACTTATATATATATTTAAACTGAGTTCCATTGAAAATATTCAGCTACACGCCTAAAAAAACAAATATTATTAATTAAGTTTGCACACATCAGAATTGAGTTACTTAATCGTTGGTATTTTATTGGTATTGGTAGGTAATACAATAATTGCTGTTGAATTTTAAATTTGAATTTGAAAAGGAACTAGAAAATTCTTTAGAGTCGTTCAGGGTGCTAGTCAACGTTTTGGTGAACGTTTATAACCTCAAAGCTGTAATGCAACGTTCAAATGTTGCTCAGTATGCAGAACATACACAAGTTTTGTTTCCATAAAAATCTCTAACTAAATTTATGTGTACTGGTTTAAATTACCTTAGCTATAAGTTACGAAGTGCCCCTATTTTCCTCGACAGGCGACCGGTTCAATCCACCATTGGGATCTTCAAACGAACGTCAAATTTATAGTTTTTCTTGAACGCGTCAGTTTTTGTTAAACCCATTGAGACATTACAAAATAAAACACTAAAACCACATAAATAAATACGAAAACACGTAAATTTATTTTTTGGGCCAAAACATCGGGTGGATGGACTGTACGGTACAGAAGATGAGTCTAGATCATTCATTACCTGTCTTTACCATTTTTGGTAAATATTATCTCTGTAAAAAATATACCCTAATAAAAATACCAAACTTGAAAACTCTACCCCAAGGTTTTAAAAGTTTCAAATTGTATGGAGATACTTAATTAAACCAGCCGATCAATTAATCAAGTGATAATGAACCCGTTTCTAAAGTGTAAAAGACTTGGTTTCCACACAGAATGCTGCACTTGAGGGTGGTTTACTCCCCAGCATAACAGCAGGATATCAATCATCGACTACGAAGGAATTTCTTTGCTGTTATTAAAACTTTTAAAGAATGTAAACATTACACGGGTGTTTACAAAGTCTCTACACAAACTTCAGAAGATTGTTCCTTAAGGCAAAAGAAATAAAACTTTAATCTAAATATGGAATATTTAAATAATAAAGGGAAAAATTTAAAAAAGTATAATATTTAATAAGTGTATTATTAAAAAATTAGTTTTGATAATTGAAATTTCTCAAAATAAAGACGTGGCCGTATATAGTAATTTACTCAGAATTTACAGAATTGTTTAGTGAGTAAAGACGTGCACGTTCTGTGTAAATTGCCAGAAATTATCACGTCTTCATTTAAAAATATCAATTTCTCAGCTATGAATTGAGAGGTATTTCAAATTATCAAACCATATTTTGCTTTAACATTTTATATACTTTGACTATACTTTTTAAAATTTATAAATTGAAACATTAAACGAGTTCGCACGCAGCACGCTGACGTGAGAGAAGTGAATTTCCACATACAAAACTTTAAAAACTCAAACCCAGTGTAAAAACATACATTTATGCCAATTTTATTGAAATCTGAAAACACTGATTTTTTGGCTGTTCTGATGCTCCTGGTTTAATTTACCTCCAATGATAGGAATACAATTTTGCGCATTATAAGGTTAGGAGAAGGTCAAGTCAGGCTTAAAAGTAGGCGCGAGGTTGCTGGGGATGAAACAGATACACCAACAAATTAATAACATGCTTTTCTAATGTAAAAACCCCATAAGACAACGTACTGTGTTTAGCCGATATACATTTTGTTTAATAACTCGGTAAATATTTATGCTAGAATGACGAGAGAGGGCTTAAAACTCTCCCACTAATTCCCACTTTTCACTAATTCCCATATTTTTACATTCATTACTCGCACGTCCGGGGCTTTTCTGACCCTTTTTGGGCCCAAAAACTCAAAATTTGAAAGAATAATCCCCCAAAAAGGGGTTTAGAGTTTTCCGATTGTTTTTCCCAACGAACTTGTCCAACTGATTATAGAAAGGAACGTCCCTACCAAATTTGAAGTAAATCGGACAAAAAATGCGAACGCTAGAGTGCACACACACACACACACACACACACACACACACACACACACACACACACACACACACACACACACACACACACACACACACACACACACACACACACACACACACACACACAGATATATATACAGGGTGTCCCGTAAGTAAGTACAAAAACTTTAGGAATAGGTTATATGGGTCAAAATAAAAATAAAATCAAGAATAATGTTTTTTCTAAAAACGCTTTGTTACCGATATATCCGCCATTTTGTATTTTTTCAATAAAAATTTATATCTCAAAAACCATTAAATATTACTTTATGAAACTTGGTATAGTGTTTAAGGTAGCAATTAAATAATTGCAAAAAAAATTTTGTTAAAAAATATTTTTCCGTTTCAAAATGGCGGCCATTTTAATTTTTCAAACTAAAATTACTAAAAAACAGCTGATTTTATGGAAAAAATACAAGAACACTTTTCTTTAGTATTTTAAATTTTCTATCAAACGACACCAAGTTCAGAAGGATCGGGCAACAAATAGCTGAGAAATAACGGTTTTTAGTTGTACAGGCCAGGCGCACCCTGGCAACTTCTCCTCATTGTCTGCGACAATCAGCTAAAAATCAACTAAAAATTGTCATTTCTCAGGTATTTGTTGCCCGATCCTTCTGAACTTGGTGTCGTTTGATAGAAAATTTAAAATACTAAAGAAGAGTGTTCTTGTATTTTGTCTATAAAATCAGCTGTTTTTTAGTAATTGTAGTTTGAAAAATTAAAATGGCCGCCATTTTGAAACGGAAAAATATTTTTTAACAATTTTTTTTGCAATTATTTAATTTCTACCTTAAACACTATACCAAGTTTCATAAAGTAATATTTAATAGTTTTTGAGATATAAATTGTTATTGAAAAAATAGAAAATGGCGTATATATCGGTAACAAAGCGTTTTTAGAAAAAACATTATTCTTGATTTTCTTTTCATTTTGACCCATATAACCTATTCCCAAAGTTTTTGTACTTACTTACGGGACACCCTGTATATATTATATATACAATTTTGAACGACCCCCCAAAACATGTTCAGGGGGTCACGTTAGGAACTCCTATGGTGGTCCCGGGCTTAAGTTTCACCGTGCGGGTCATGCTAATAGTTCACTTTCCATAGGAAATTCACTAAAAATCAAAACAAAATTAACCATGAGCAAGTATAACACACGTGCCAAGTTTCAAGTTAGTGACTCAAGTGTTCTAACAAATGATGTATGATGATGATGATGATTAATACCCCCGTCGCAGTAAACCTGCGTACTCTGTGAATTGTCAATGCATTTATATACAGCACTTATTAATAGCACATACAGCCACTTACCAATTTTCTTCAATATAAATTCATAAACAAGTAATATATAACATTTTAATTATTCCCCATAACAATAACATGGGGTTGAGTACGCAGGTTTGCTCCTTCGGGAAACATCGGTAAAAATGTTTGTTATGTGTAAATAACAATTTACCACAAACGGATGAAGCCATATACCAAGTTTCGTCGGTATATGTTCATAAAATTTATGAACATTGCTTATTTAATAAGCAATAATTAAAATTGTTATTATTCTAAATAAGAATAACATTGGACAACGTACTGTATTTAGCACTTTTAATATCTCCATAACAAATTCACATAAAGCAATCATAAAAACACCAAATTGTTTTTTTAAGCTGAATCCAATGGTGAATATACATATTTGGATTGAGTGAAACGAAATCCTTATACATGACTTTACTGCTTACACTGGTAAGAGAATCAACTCGAACTGGCGTGTCTGTGACATAAATAACTCAAAAACGCCTCTACAGATCCACTTCAAACTTTAGAGATAGATTCTATAGTACGAAATCTCGGTCGAGTTCGTTATTGGGAATATTTGGTTAAGTGATAATAAAATTATCTTTAAAACAAATCTACTTTTTTATCCCATAAGATTAACATTGGGAGCCATTTTAGTGGTACTTGAATCGTTGATATTTAGCCAACGTCTATGTTTCAACTATAGAGTAACGTAAGTATTGCCATAGATTCACAACAGAACTGTAGTTATTCATGTTTATGTTGACTAGGAAAAAAACTTCTTTTCGTAACTTGAAACACAAAAAATAAGGTTTAAATATCATTATCTTTTAAAAATTTTAGGACTATTTTATTTTATAATAATTAAAAAATACATTATTATTTTAAATACTATTATAATAAATAACTTTATTGGTCCCGTACTCTATGTAAAAAAATGCACGCCGAGCTCTGGACCATGGGACTTTTAGACCTCTCCAGACGACAAAATGAAATGACTGGAAAAAAGATGTCAACAAGACCTTCTTACGTGATTAAAGTGATTAAACGCTAATAAATGTAATTATTCACAGTATAATTTCCACTCATTAACAGGAGAAAGTCTTAGTTTATTCAACAAATTATTATCTCACTAATAAAACGGACGGTAAGTTACCAAATAAAATTAGATGTTTTGGTTATTTATTTGACGGCTATTACCAATGCAACTTTACAATATAGGTAACAATAATTAACATTTGTAAGAACAGAAAAAAGAACAAACTATAGCTACCTATACATCGTGCTTTTAACTATGACAATATCTAATTCCTGGATGGATTGTCATGAAATTTTTAAGGTTAACTTTTGACGATTTAATGATTCTGATAAACTATACCGGAAATTGACGAATTATTATTACATTTTAATAATTATTTTAACATTCTTCAGTAAGTTATCCTACCACTTTTGACCTTAGTGGCACACCGTACACAGGCTCTTTAGAACAGTCAAAATTTTTTAGTTGCTGTCATCTTGATGTTTGGCGTTACGTTTTTGAGGTTACGATTACGAACTAGAAGTTTACTTTTTGATAATTTGTTCTAACATCTTGTTCGAAAATCATAAACTATAAACGTGACGTTCTTCAAGCTCTATAATAATAATTTTATTTACATTGTAAGAATACCGGTAATCAAATGTAAACCTTCTGAGATATGGATACGTTTCCATGGTAGTTTCATACATATCTGTAAATAAGACTGTGGTTTGTTTAGTTGGATTTAACACGATAAAAGTGACATCGGCGAGAATGACAACATTATTCCATTACTGGTTAAATAATCTGTGGGAATAACTTTAGACCTGAGGTTTTGGTTTAGGCCTATAGCCTACAGTTTTATTCATAAGTATCATGTAGCCTATATAAGAAAGATGTGACTAAAAACAAACTTCTGATGCTGTCAATATACATGAAATATTGTCTACAACGTTTTAATAATATATGAAGATTAAATGGTATTCTTTAAGACTAAGTTACCATACCTATTTAACTTTCATATAATGTAGATACGGTAGGCCAATGCTATTGTTTGTCAACCATCACATTCTAATTTTAGCCTTGCTGTAAGTATCCATATATAGGCCTTGGTTGTCTTATTAGGGAGGATTTTATAAGAGGACTAGCTTAGCCTATATTTGGGATTTACAAAATCGCACATATGTCCACTCGCTTTTTGTTAGAAGTTTGCTGAGGTAAGCTGTAGACCTACTTGGAATGGCCAAACATACTACAATGAATCCAACAGACCACACCACGTCATACACCTTACCTAACCCAAGGTATCTACTTAACGTGATAAGGACCCAGTGCCGTCCTTAGGGCGGCGTGACAGATGCAGCCGCACAAGAGCCTCGCGCCTACGAAGGCCTCGCGCCTACAAAGGCCTCGCACTTAGGGTTTTTTTCATGGAAGCTAGAGGCGTCATGGCCATGACTGGGATCAGAAATGTGGACTTTCGATGATTATCAATTGAGGAACTGAAGACAACGTACAAACAGTTAGTGGTATGTACATATTTTGCTAATATTGACAATATGTTTTAATTTAACGTCAAGTTCTGAAATACATGAATTAGCCGTGTATTTAGCCAATAGCGGGTGTATTTCTCAATGTAGCAAGCAAGTCTGTGTCAGGACTATATAGGGGCCATAGTTTTATTTTGATATTAACGGAATGAGTTTCAGGTATTTTTCTGTTTATCCTAGCTATTTTTTCTATATTTTAGAACTTAGGAATTGATTTTTTGACAAAGTCAGTGATAAGAGTGACCTCCAATGTTGAAATGGTATTTTTTTTTACCACCCATCTTGTACAGTGTGTTAGGTTAGGTTATCTTATGATATTTTTAAATAACAAATCCTATCGTATCCAACGAGGTATATATCTATAGAGGTCTCGTCTGGGGTAAAAAACTGTGCTTACATGCTGACTGCCATTTTGACGCTCTATACCCTCCGATCTTCATGGCAACAAATATGTTAACCAATCAAATCCCCTTTTCACAACTTATGTTAGTCTTTATTACTCTTTGGCTAGATGTTTTCCAGTGAGGTTTCACTTTTTTAACAAAAGTGACAAAGCTCTATAATTATTTAAACCGCGTTAATCTTATCCTGACCACCACAGTGTGTTAACAGTTTTAATTGTTGCATATTCATAACCGGTTGAAATAGAAAGTATTGGACCAATAACTTATTCATAGCCTATATTATTTTTTCTGGAAGATTTTTACTGTAGAATTCACAAATAAGGTTCAATGTTTATCAGAAACTTTCCATTCGGGTACACATTCATAAATGATGAAGCGATCATATAAAATACCCCCATAGCAGCAAACCTTCGTACTCAGCGAATTTCCGATGCATATATATGTATCTTAATACCACATAAATCCACATACCAAGTTTCATCAATATACATTCATAAATAAACGATTTATGACATTTTAATTATTCTACATAAGAACAACATGACGGCTGAGTATGCAGGGTTGCTGAAGCAAGGAACATAAAAAAACGGGGTTTTATAGAAATATCATTATAACTCGAGAAGGTAAAGCCACATACCAAATTTTATTAATTTATTTCCATAATTAAGGGAGATAACACGTTACTTATTCTCTATAAGAATAACATGGGGCTGAGTATGCAGGTTTGCTGCTACGGGAACTATCAGCCAAAAAATGTTCTTTAGTGCAAATATCAATAGCAATATAGACCACAGCAATATGAAGCAATATACCAAGTTTCATCAGGATAAGTTGATAAATAAGCGAGATATACAATTTTTCTTATTCTCCATAAGAATAACATTGGACAACGTACTGTGTTTAGCACTTTCAATATCTCTGTAACCATTTGACATAGAAAAATGATCAAAACACCAAATTGTGCGTCTTTTTAAGCTGATTCTAATAAAAAAACTAAAATTTGACGTTTTCCAAAATAATATGTAAAAAACGCAAAAAACCCATTTTTGGGGTACAAAACCCCCCCAAAATACCCTTTCGGATAGGTCGATCTGTCTGGTTTTCAAACTTTAAGTCATAAATGCTGCTTTACACGATTATACCAAATTTCATCAAAATCGGATAATTTTTACGAGAGTTATCGTGCTCACGGACACATATATATATATATATATATATATATATATATATATATATTACAAACGAATGGTGTTTTTGGGGTCTGGGGACCTCAAAACGAAAAGATATCATGGTCCCGGGCCTAGATCTTACCATGCCGACTACGTTAATAGCTTCTTCCCTGTAGGGGAAATTCGCTAAAACAAAATTAAATTGTTCGATACGGTATAGCTATTATTTAAGTTATTCGGTTATGTTCGGTCTCAAAGATGTGGAAGATATTGTCTGGAAATTTTTTCAGGTAAGAAACGTTGATTCCAATAATACTTAAATATGTATTCTTGGGAGCAACCTTTTAACGGATCTATGGAAATCGTATGTTCTTTTTACATGCTGCTGTAATACCAGAAAGTTATTTCCTAGAAACCTTTTAAATTTGTTTTTTTTAGTTTTATGTTTTGTAAATCAATTATTTTGTTTATGCAGGTAAGGTTTATTTCATTTTTATTTTAAGTTTATTTGGAAAAGAAACTAAAAAACAAATATTACGTAATAACTAACATACAGATGATAAAATATTTTACAGTCGATCTTATCAATATATCGAGAAATTTATTCGGCTTTGTGTATTGTTCCGTTTATGAAAGTGTACCCTTCCGTTCTCATGGAATTTTAAAGTTTACACCACCCTGCATTAGTCAAGAGAATCCTCTCTCCAATCTGTTGTGTTTATTCGTGACGGGTAATTTTGGCTGTTTAACAAACGTTAATAGGCTATACTTATTCTTAACGATCTAATGAAAGCAACTATTTGGATCCTTTCCTTTAATACCATGACTTTTTTGGTTTTTAATTTTGTTAAATGCACTAGATATCACTGACGGAAAAAATTAAAGTTGCCTATGTTTATTTTGTAGTATATAGGTCCTATTCAATATCTAAACATAAAACGTAACCAAACTTAATTAACATAAACTAAATTATTGGGGTTTTTAAAAGATTAAGTAAAAAATGCCCGACTGGAATACTCATAGGCCTATTTAGTTCTGATAGCACATTCAAACCTAACCTAATTAGGGGTAAAAAGCAAATGGAAATAAATTCTGGTGTGTGGTTGGTGGGTTTGAAATGTGTGCTTATTACGTGAAGTAACGTTGAGTTCGGTAAGGTATTTAACATAGGTCTAAGCACTCATACACAAAATTCAGGGTTGTGCACTCATACACAAAATTCAGGGTTGTGCACTCATACACACTTCCCACCAACCAACCATGCCTGTAAATTGTTTTGAAAACTCCAAAATAACTAAATCAACACAGGCTATATTACAAGTCGTTTGGTGTACATACAAACCAAAGTAACGTTTAACAATTACTGTAAAACATAATTAAAAAATAAAGGAACACAATCCGATTTGACTCTGGGACCATACCTGAGCTACAATGACATACCGTGAACGCTAAAATTTACATCTCAAGAAGCAATTAATGCAACTTCTGAATTGGCAATATTGATGGTGGGGGCTTTGATGTCCGAATACTACTGGCCGCTGAGCGTGTGGAGCAGATATCGATAAGCATTAAGATAAGACTCCCAGGAATTTGAGAGAAACAGGGGAAAAGAGAATGTACGTTAACAGGTGCGCGGAATATTTTCTTTAGTAGTAAAACATATTTTTAACAGTAGAAAATAAACATAAAGCCAAAAAGGTTGTGCTGGTAAATTAACGGAAAAGATCCAAATATTCATTTGATAGTTGTTAGTACTGTAACACACTTGTAATCTAAATGAATTGAAAATACAGTCAAACTCTGTTTACTGACTTAACTGGACTGATTAGAGGTGTATAGTATCTAAAGGCCTACATGCTGATGACTGATGACATTTTTAACATGGATACCAATATACCATTCCTTGAGAGGAATAACAAGTAGTGATGTGCAATATATGGTCACATTTCGTGATATGACTGAGGTGGTATCGCGTCACTGTTGAGACGTGTGTCATTAGAAGGGTATTTCTTGTATTGTATCGTCGTTTTCATATTGTGTCATTTAAGTTTCAATGATTTTCCTCTTATGAACAAATTAAAAGTCCCCAAATTTGGAGCAGCAACGTTAGACTAGCTATAGTTTCCATTCTAAAAACCCTGTTGCCACAAGGGCGAAAAAGTAAGCCTAATTTCCCAACACAATGTAAGTCTGCTCTGGGGAACGCATTTGGCACAATGAACTGTTGCCTACAGTACTGTAGCATGTTTTTTTGTACAGTTCCGTAGACGTACCTACGATATATTATCGAATGAAAATATATATTGATTATAAATATCGATATAATATCAAATGAAACTATCGATCGATTATAAATATTGATCGAAATTCGGTCACAACACAACAGATTTAACTTCTTTACAAACCAGGGTACAATTTTTTTACTGCTTTTAAGAAGTGTTCAAATGGATCTTCATTAGAAAATAAGACTTCCCTACGATAAAGGTACTCGCATAAGTTATTTGCCAAATCGTCAGATTCTATACCACTTTTTAGAGACCTTTTCAAGCTCCTCCAGAAATATATTAACAAAGAAAACGCTGATTAATTATTTTGAAGTACATTTATACTTAAACTACGAAAATTATCACTTGTAGAGAACATTTTAGTTCACTTACCAAGGAAAGGAAATAACATAAACAAATAAAGTAAACAAATTATATTTCAAAACAGATGATTTAATACGTTATAAATATTGTTGGAAATAGCGATAATAACCATTAATTCAATCGGTAATAAATACCAAATTCCAAACGATATTTATAATCGATAGATATTTTCATTTGATAATATATCGTTGGTACGTTTGCGGAACTGTACCCCAGGAAATCAGTAAACTTCAAATTATACAATATGTCAAAGATGATACAGTATGAATGACACACGTCTTGCAATATGATAACTATATTAAAAGAATAAACCAATCGCTTACGAACCGGTTTATTAAATCCAATAACAGTATTCAGGATATTTCATTGAAGCATAACCTGTTTCATTAATAGTTGTGTATTTTGTTGAAAATATAAACTTGAAAACGACTTTGCACGCAGCACGCTGACGTGAGGGAAGTGAATTTCCTCATCCAAAACTTTTAAAACTCAAAGCCAGTGTAAAAACATAAATTAATTCCAATTTCATTGAAATCTGAAAACATTGATTTTTTGGCTGTGTTCTGATGCTCCTGGTTTCATTTACCTGCAATGCTAGGAATACAATTTTGCGCATTATAAGTTTAGGAGAAGGTTCAGTCAGGCTTGAAAGTAGGCGCGAGGTTGCTGGGGATGATACAAATACACCAACAAATAATAACATGCTTTTCTAATGTAAAAACCCCATAAGACTAAACATACTGTGTTTAGCCGATAAACATTTTCTTTAATAACTCGGTAAATATTTATGCTAGGATGACAAGAGAGGGCTCAAAACTTTCGCTTTACTAATTCCCATATTAATATAAGCATTAATTTTACGTCTGGAGCTTTTCTGACCCTTTTTGGGCCCATAAACTTGAAATTTGAAAGAATAATCCCTTTAAAAGGGGGTTAGAGTTTTCCGATTGTTTTGCCCAACGAACTTGTCCAACTGATTATAGAAAGGAACATCCCTACCAAATCTGAAGTAAATTGGACGAAAAAATGTGACCGCTAGAGTGCATACACACACACACACACACACACACACACACACACACACACATATATATATAATTTTGAACGACCCCCCATAACGTGTTCAGGGGGGCACGTTAGGAACTTCTACGGCAGTCCCGGGCTTAAGTCTCACCGTGCGGGTCATGCTAATAGTTCACTTTTCCTTAGGAAATTCACTAATAAATAAGGATATAACTATGTTTAGTTAATGGGTATTCAACATTTATTTGTATGCCATCTTCACACTTTGACCGAGTCTAGGCGAGCAAAGATGAACGTGAGTCAGTGGATGTGTAACTTAGTCTGCCTCCGCTCATGTTATTCCAATTGATTATTTACAATGTTTAATTTCAATGCGAGTCGCTCACCTAATACATTTGGCTAGAGTGTGAAGTGTATTACTACTGAACTTGATATTATTTATTATTAAATGTGTGTGCGAACATTAATTCTTTTTAGCAGAGTGCAACTAATATTTTTCTGAAGATACCTTCGTAAAAATTAATTTGACAAAATGTTACACGAAAGTGATTCAGTAAGTTCCGGATGCTTAAAAGATGCAAAATACGGTCATATTCATTTTTTTTTAACTTTTTATGATATGGACACGGTAGTTATCGTGCATAAGACACTCCAGTTTGAATCACTTCGTTAGAAATAGAAGCATTGAAGTCAGGTATGAGATCTTCCTCACTTTGTGAGCTCATCTGATTACAGTAGACACCCTCTTAACCTTCCTCACTAACTTTCCATTGTATTGCCTTTTTATTTCCAGGAAATAAGTTAACTCACATCTGCCGCCGCAGCTGTATTCCTGATACTGCACCGGAAAAAAAAATCAGAACAGAAGTCGATCATATGTTTCCATAGTTAGCAAGTATTCCAAAGTTGCATCTTGGTACCTGTTTTTATACCCTTTTTTTAACTGACGTTTGACTTTTATAATTTTAGTGCTTAATATGACAATTTATACAAACGTTATTTGTTTTAACCGACCTTTCAGTTATCCGACCCAGGGCTCAGTCCTATGGAGGGTGGTTAAGAGTGTGTCTTTTGTACTTTATTTTATTTGCATAGGCCTATTGGCAAGACTTGTTTGTAAATATATTTATTATCAATTTAGTTGTACTACAACTTCCAATGAGACACCTTTTTTTAAGTTATTTGAACGGGTCTTTCTAAGATGGTGCTACCAATACATTCAAAATAAGTGAGAATCGCCCATTTATGTTATAATTTTTATGGTTTTGAATTCTTTATTTTACACATTTAATGGTAAAAGTATCTTTAACTTGATAGCTTAGTTATTCGTTCCGATGATTTATTAAGGGAAATATGGCTTAACTACAAAATCAATCAACTATTAATATGGCTTAACTACAATTTGAAGTAATATATGTCCAATCTTTAATGTTCATATAAGGGCCATTGGTAAATTATGTCACGCTATATTCAGCCCTTTTTGACCCCCTCCCGCCCTTTATCACCCTGTCACGCTGGTCATTTCCCCCCTCACCCATGTCACGTCACACTTATTAATTTTTAAGTATTGGATTGTGGCATACTGTATTTTGTCACTGTAATTGACGATTTTGCATGCTTTAACAGTTTCTACTGTCACACAGCCCGTAACCCCCCCGCCCCCCCCCGTTAATTGGGTGAGCGATAATTAGAATATGGGAATAATAAATGCCTGTTGGGTGGGACTCTAAAAAAAAATCATTTGGAGTATGTCTGTCCATTCTGCTTTGAGTGCTTTAGCCATCATCCTACTGACCTTTGGCTTCATCAGTCCAGTAGTAGGTGCAAGATGGTAAACATAGCGTGAAGTACCAGTGGGGCGGGACCCCAAAGGATCTTTGGATTGAGGGAATGTGTATTTTGATTCTGGTGTATTATCTATTTTTCTAACAAATTTCAGCTCCATCAGTTCTGTGGTCATTGGTGTATAATGTTTGACATGGGTATATTTATTTATTTATTTATTTTTTATTCCATGGCAATGTTTAACAATGTATTAGAATTTACAAAACAAAATATTAAATTTATGGGGAAATCATTAAACCAGGTATCATATTCCAGTGGGGCAAAGTATTTATTATCAGGGGTAGGTTTATGTCTGACGTTAACCTCTCAGCTTTCTTTCTACTGAATTTTACCCCTCAGTCCAGTAGTAGCAGCAGTAGTAAGCTGGTTGGAATAGGTATTTTAAATTTCCAGAAGGCAGAGCCCTAAAACATTTGCAGAACATGATTAGACTTATGTTTGACTCTGATATATTAGGTACATTGCTACCGCTCAAGAGGATCCCTAATGACCATAGGATTTCCAAGCGAGTCCAGTGGGGCAAAGCACTAGGTTTTAAGTAAATGGCTATAAACCTTCCTAGGGTTACCTGGATCACTGTGCAATGTTTCATCGCAATTCGATGTATTGTTAAGGAGCGCGTAAAGTAAAAAGAAACTAAAAGTAATTTAGAGAGAGATTATGTTTTCTGACTTGATTTGTTTTGACACTAAAAAAAATTTATACTATTTACATTACAGCTTGCTACCTAAATAAATACACAGATTTTTACAACATTTTATATTAGTTACCTGTAAAAAACATAACAAGATGTTCTTTCATGTGATTAGCATGGTAACATTGAAATCCAGTGGGGCGAAGTCCTTTAGTTCTAGGATTTTTATTAGTGGCTTCCCAGGGTTAACCTGAATGACCATGCAATGTTTCATCGAAATCGGATGAGTGGTTTAGGAGGAGGTAACAGATAAACATTCAGACGCAAACAGAGACTTCAATTTATATTATGGATATATTGATTTAATTTTAATATAAACTTCTATTTCTACTTCACAATAAAATATTTTAAAATTGTTCACTCAGAACTACTGATTTAAAATATAAACCAATAACACAATATTTCTACTTTTTTAGTATGCCATTTTTATTAAAATGCACGCTAATGGGCAATACTAGATACAGATAAGACCCTACTGTAATATCAAAATATGATGTAGCTTTCTGAATTATTGCTACAAAGTGCAACTTCCTCTAAAGTGTATTATAAGATTTGGAAATTATTGTTGATGTCCTTTATAGACAACTGCATGATTTTATTATATTTATTTGATACATCGTGTAAATTTGTATTAAATCTCATTTTGTTTCTTTTATGCTTTACTATGATACGTTTATGAATAATTCAAATACCCCTGTCGCAGCAAACCTGCGTACTCAGAGAATTTCCAATGCATGCATAATGCATATGTTTCTCACTACCACATAAAGCCACTTACCAAGTTTCATAAAAATCCATGAATAAATAAGTGATCCATAGGATTTTATTCATTCTCCATAACAATAACATTAGGGCTGAGTAAGCAGGTTTCCTGCTACAAGGAACACAAAATTTGTGTTTTTATGCAATTGTCAAAATAACTTAACCAGTTGAAGCTGCATACTAAGTTTTATTAATTTATCTTCATAATTAAGGGAGATATAAAACTTTACTTATTCTCCATAAGAATAACATTAGGGCTGAATATGCAGGTTTGCTGCTACGAGGATAGTAAAAAAAAAAGATTTTTTGTGCAAATATCAGTATACCAGTACTACGTGAAACCACATACCAAGTTGCATCAATAGACATATTCATATCAATATTCATAAATAATCGAGATATTAAATTAAATTTATCCTCCATAAGGATAACATAGGGCAACTTACTGTGTTTAGCACTTTGAATATCTCTGCAACGGTTAGACGTATAATCACAATCTAAAAACCAAAATGATTCTTTTGTAGAGCTGAACTGATTGGTAAAAGCAAGTGTGAAGTTTACATTAAAATGAACTGAGGAAAAGCCAAATACCCCCGTCCCAGCAAACCTGCGTACCAGCGAATTTCCAATGCATGCATATGTTTCTCACTACCACATAAAGCCACTTACCAAGTTTCATAAAAATACATAAGTAAATAAGTGATCTATGGCATTTTATTTATTCTCCATAAGAATAACATTACAGCTGGGAAGCAGTTTTGCTGCAAAAACAAGAAGAAATATGTTTTTGGGCAGTTATCAATATTACTCAACCAGGTAAAGTTACATACTAAGTTTAATTAATTTATGTTCATAATCAAAGGAGATAGACTTATTCTCCATAAGGATAACATTAGGGCTGAGTATGCAGGTTTGCTGCTACAGGGATAATCAACAACAAATCTTTTTTGGGTGCAAATATCAGTATACCAATACAACGTGAAGCCACATACCAAGTTTCATCGATATACATTCATAAATAATGGAGATAACAAATTTTATTTATTCTCCACAAGGATAAACATTGGACAACGTACTATGTTTAGCACTTTTAACATCTCTACAACGGTTGGACGCAGCATCACAATTTAAACACCAAAATGATATGGAGCTGAGTTGATTGCTCAAAGCAAATGTGAAGTTTCCATTAAAATTAACTGAGGAAAAGCCAAAAACCTTTTCCCCATAAGATTAACATGGGAGATTTTATGAGCAGGTATTTTGGATTTTCTCTGCAATCACTTAACCTAGGTTAATGATTCAAAATACTATATTATTTGTTTTTTTAAGCTCTATAACATGGTCCAACCCAAAATTAAGTTTCTTAAAAACTTTAGGGTGAAAAATGCAAAAAAGAATTATTTTTGGAAAATTTAAAATCCCCAAAAAAACCCCTTCCCATAGTCCGTTTCTTCTGGTTTTCGAACTTTAAGTCATAAATGTCGCTTTACACATTTGAGCCAAATATCATCGAAATTGGACTTCTTTACTCAAGTTATCGCATTTACGGACACACACACACACACATATAATATATATCAATTTGAACGAGGTAGTGTTTTTTTCATCTGGGGGCCTCAAAACAAAAAGTTATCATGGTCTCGGGCTTAAGTCTTACCATGAGATCTACGGTAACAGATTATACTTATAGATTTTTACAGCAGTATTAAGCTACAATAAAATAAATATCCTGATGGGTCCTCCAGTGGAACCAAAGTGTAAATAACTACTTTTAAACCACGTGCTCTCACTGATTGGGGACCTTTATTGCCGCCAACATATTATATTTTATCAAAATCTTCAGCTAATATTATTATGAGGGCCTAGATGATACAGCCCTCAGTGAGACTGAGGTGTGAGTAACTACTTCATATGCACTTTGTCTGACTGATTGACAGATTTCAGGCCTCATTGTTTGTCATGTTCTGGATTTGTATGTCATTGTCAAGCTGCAGTTATAATGGAGGGCCCATGAGGTATATTGTCAATTGAAACATTTTTTTTGTATTTTACGCGATCACTCAATCCTTATACGCGATATCAGAGCGTACTCCTAGTATAATACTATAGAGACCTAGATCACTATAAACCACAAGATTTTAAATACAATCGTTAGGGCCATTAATGAGAAATTATGATTTTTCTGTTTTCAAGGGGGATACCTACCTTTAAAAAAATATATATATTTATAAAAAACCTGGTGATACAATAGAGTACCAAAAATATCAAATTCATACCAAATTTGATAAACATTGGCCCACTGGTGTGGTCTTGAGGTCTGACAGAAAGTCAGATAGACGTCAGCTCAAAAACAAATTTTTTGGTTTTAGGGAGCATCAAAACGAATATATCAACTAAGACTATTATTATCCTATATGGCATTGTTTTATCACGATACAATTTTTAAACAAGGTACTACAGATCTCCTATTGGATGACATATATTATAAAATTAGTGTTTTGAATATAAATAAATTGTTACTGGAAATTCACTGTTTTGGTTTACTGTGACAGAACTCTTTTTTAATCTGGAACAGATTTGTCTCTCCAAGGTTAAAAAATTTAAACACGCATAAATAAATCCTTCATCCGAATTTTCAAATATAAAACTATAAACAAAACAGGAAACAGGTTATTTAAAAAATTTTGCGGGGACATTTCTCATCACTAAATGAGAAAAACATGTTTCAAGATGTTTCGGGGTCTGGCATCTTATCCCGTCGTCAGGTAAGAAGAATACTTGGAACGTAAAAAATCATGGCAAAATCCATGCAAAGCTGAAAATAAACAGGAAGCTAGAACAAAAAATTGAAAAAAAAACAGCCAAAAACATAATCATTGTCGCTTGAGTTGTCGCGCTGTGCAGTCCTGTGTCGTGCGTTCCACTTGAGTTTCTGGCTTTTGTGGATGGTTTAGTTTCATTTTTGACTGCTTTCACAGTTTTTACTTTAGGTTTTTGTGTTTTTTTCCAACTTTGCTTGGATTTTGCTACGGATTTTGTTATGTTATAAGTATTCACCTCATCTGAAGGCGGCATTAGATTCGTGATCCCGAAACGTCGTAAAATATGTTTTCACATTTAGTGTGTTACAATACAACCATACCTTAGCTTAAAAACATAAAATAACACAAATATACTGTGTGAGAAAATTTAATGTAAAAACAATCATAGGCCTGAGACAAATCTAACAGCTAAAACCACCTGCACTTAGGTTTTTAAACAAATCTTTTAAAATCCATTTTAAAATAATTTTATTTACATTTAAGGGAGCTAACTTGTAGAATTTAAGTGTATTCGTATTGTATTAAATAAAATAATTAACCTATAGAACATTAAATAACAGTGCAAGCAGTCAAATAACATTTAAACTCAATCCTCCATGAACCGTGAAGTTCGACGTTTCCATCAAATAAAAGGTTATCACGAAGAATTTAAGAGTACTGTTATACACAATTCAAATATAGATGTACTAAGGATGAATTTAATAACCAAAATTGTATAAGGAGGCCTAAATTATAATGCTTGTAAATAAATAAAATACCTAAAGGGTATCAGCTCGTTAAAAATGGCTGTTAAAAGTGTAAACACTGTATTAGAACAGACGTCAGTAGTCTAGCCAAGAGATCAACTGAGCAACTAAAACTATAGTGTAGAGTCAAATCAGCTGTTAAAACGAATTAATGAACCTTATTGCTAATTTATGGTGAAATGGGGATATTTTAATTTATAATGCATATTATAGATCTAATTTAGATAATAATTATTGATTATTTATGTAAAAATAAAGAAGGATTTCAACATTATTTTGTAATATGGACCAAAGTATTAATGATTGTAATACCTATATTAGTTACAGGAATAGTGTAAGCAACTTTCTTTTCTCTCGTTGCGAAAAATTCAAATATTTTAAATTTAATTTTAGTTTATATTTATTGATATTTATTTATTTAATTATATATTTATTTATTTATATATAAATAAATTTATATATTTATATTAAATAATAAATTTATAAGTATAATACATTTATATATTTATTTATTTAGTTTATATTTATATTTATAAATATTTTAGTTTACATTTAATTTAAATTAACTTATTTTGGAATAAAGGTAATAACATTTAACGTGATCATACGGTTATCAGATGTACTGCTTAAAGTATCCAAAGCCAAGTTGTGAAAGTGAATCTAAAGTGCTGCGCTCAATAATACTCCAACACATAGAAGACAAACATAAATAAGGAGCTATTGTTGAGAAATTTTGAGGGAAGATGGGCATTTAATCCAGGGCTCCAGGTTTATTATATATTTTTATCTCACTGCATCCGTTAAAAGTAACCACTAAACAATTAAATAGGATAAATAAACTACGTCTCACAACATTACAAAAGTATATTTACACTTATACTGTACTTACATATAAGACGGTTAAATATTCACAAAAGATGGTACAAGGCCTTGTACCATCTTTTGTGAATATTTTACCGCCTTATATGTAAGTACAGTTTAAGTTTAAATATACTTTGTTGTGTTGTGAAACGAAGTTTATTTATCCTATTTAGTTGCAGCAACACGTATAATGCTACCAAAGAAATTATATAAACAATTAAGAAAGTACTAAATTTGTGTTTTGAGGTGTTTTTTTATATATTTATTAAGCCTAAGAAGATCTCTAAGAACAATTTTTCTACCATCGACCACGTGAACATTGGTAAGAGACGCCTACATCATGATAAATTTATTATCTTTTGGGTTAAAAAAAGACCAGAAAACTTAATATTTTGAAATCTAATATAACGATTTTTTTACTTTTAACTTAACAGAACATTATCTGTTTAACTAGCCTATACAAATTCGCATTGTTTAATATTGTTCGGAAAATAATTTGGTAACCGATGCTGGAGGGAAATTTACCGCTATAATATATTGAATTAGCTTGAATATAACTAAATTTGTCATATTTCAATATGCCAAATTTATATAAATTGGGTAAATCAAATAATATGCCTTGGCAAACAACCTCTCCCTCAGTAAGAACCTCATTATATCTCCCTAACTTTATTTGAGCACCGGAAAATCAATTAAATAATTTGTTAATAGACCATCGATTTGGCTTTTTTTGTTTAATCTAATTGTACATAAATGAATAAAGTATGTTAATTATATTTCTGACTTGTAATAAAGATATCCTTCAAGGACAAATAACTTAACATATTAACAGAAGTTTAGTAATGTAATAAGTAATGGAAAATGTTCGCAATAGTTCGTAATTAACATAAACTTACCATTACCAACAATGAAATTTAAACAAAGGAAGCAGGTGTTGAGATTTGTTACAAAGCCAGAGTAACTCTCCGTAATTCCTGAACACTTTTGACCGCCGCGCCTGGGGCCTCCCGACTCTCACCTGTTCGTTCTGTTTTTGTACGTTATAACAATTGTTTCCTCCTCTACCGCATTTAATATAAGTTGAGCCCCCTCATACACTGCTGCAATCTTCCATTCGCTTTAGCACAGTAATATGGTTTTGGAAAATATTCAGCTGATACAGAACATTATTGTTTGTGATTCAAATTATTTTAACCAATTTAAAAGATTAAAATAATTTTTTTACGTTAAAGAAAATTAGGTTGCAAATGTAAACTTATTCGGGATATTGAAGGGTGATGGATAGTTACATAACATATTTATATAAATAATTAATTTCATAGTAAATTTAAAACATCTGATTATGATTAAAAACAATGATCTCTACAGTAAACGCCTAAATAAAGTTCATGATTGATGTTATTCTTGCAAATAAAAAATATTTACTAACAATAAACATTACAGTACAAATATAACTAGATGTAAACAATCCTATAAAACAAAGCTTGCATTAGATTTCAAAATCATTTAGGGCTGCCAAAAATTGTTTACTCAAACCACTGAAGTCATTTTACGAATTAAAATCCAAACATCCGATAAAGAATACACTGAATTTCTGATATTGAAACAATATTATCGGATTTACCAGTAATGTAAAAATAGTTTGCCCTTTCTTTGTAAAGTTAACAATGAGTTCTTAGTGCTGCCTGTGAGGTGAAGGAGTGAAATGAACGTTCCTAACTTATGATGAATTACTTGGGAAGAAAAGTTAGATTGAGTTGTTGAAAAACTCTTCAATATGATTACAAAGTAATTCTACATTATCGTTTTAACTTGCGGCCAATCATTTTATTTTGAACTTTGCAGATGCTACCCCTTTTTTATTTACGAGATTGTCATTGATTCACTCCTTAATTTGTCAGATCACATTGATAAGGTCTGTATTTAGTTAAACAGCTAAATTTGTGTACTCCGAAAGTTTGTCCATTTTTCCAATAAAGAAGTTCTTCTAACAGTCTATTGTGGCTGTTTATATCTACATATATGATTTGATATTGCAATTTGGAAAATTAACCCAGTAATAAAATCATTAAGAACATATAATTTTTGAGATGCATAACTTAGTTTATGTAGAGGTGTATTTTTTACAATATACCTTCTGACATTTTCTAGCATTTATTGTTTCGAATGTCTTGCATTCCTCCGGAAAGGATTATTCAATATTATAAATTCAAATACTTACAATCATCTCTAGTCTTCTCAAAGTATACAATATTATATTATTTTATTTACAGGTGAGAAGCCTGAAGGACAAGATATCATTTCGGTGACTTGCTATTTTGTTTACACTAATTTGTACAAACATTGAACTAAGACTCGAAATTATAATATGTGTAGATTTTTTTTAAAAGAAGGAATTTTATTTGTGTAAACAATTTTTTATGATAATCATGTTAACCACATAAAAGTATACCTTCTCACATTTTAATCTTTGGGTTTAAACAAAACGAATAGATTTTGGTAAGTTTAAAAATAGGTTGGATAGGTGGTGCGTCATCCACTTTATAAAATGCAGCCCTCCTCGGCTGGGCCCAACTTGGGAGGTTTTAGTGCCCTAAGCTAGTAAAATATCGTTCCACTCTCCTCCTCCCACAAATTATTACTTGCATATTTCGATTTATTTTTCTATTCATTTCCCAAAAAAAATCCTTAGATCTTTATTGCAATCTAAGGTGTGTTGGTTTAACGTTGAAATCCATTAGCGCTATATTTTTTAGACACGTTACGAGATTATATCATATCGTCGTATTTTTAAATAACTTTTTGACTCTTACTCGCCAATTTTACACAACTAAAACTATTATTTTGCATACATATTTGTAATGAATCAAAACCTGTTATCCACTACAACTTTTAAATAACTGCGTTTTACAACTTTTAAATATAACAGAGCTCCAGCCTCGTAAGTTAGCAGAGTTCAAATGCTAATATTATGGAGCTATTTTATAAAGTCAGTCAGCTGGCTGTATTGTAATTTTCAGAATCTGACAGTGAGATGAGTTTGTGCGGAGAACGAGAGACCGTTTGGTAGTGTTATCAAAAATGTTTGAAGCAAAACTTTTCAAAAATATCTTTAGACGACTTGCCAATTTCACCCCACAAACACAATTTTTATGAAATGACAGAAGGGGAAGTATTTACAATAATTTTGGTTTCTACTACAGTTCAAACAGTTTAAGAGGATGCTCCAAACCCCATGATACCCAGACCCCACATTATTTAGACGAGGAAAATTCAACAAACCTGTAATATTGAAGGTGGAGTCCAAAATTACTACGCTTTCAAGGTTTTGCTGCAGAAGCACGGGCTTTTCATCACCACCCGAAAAGAGGGACACATTGCCAATTCTTTCCAGATGCATTGAATGTCTCGAGGACAGTGCTCGTCTTTAAAAAGGGGGATCCTTAGGCAATGGTATGCTACAGGCCAATATAACATAAATTGTACTAGCCAGAGACCTCGAGACTCTAATAATAATCTTTAATAATAATCTTTATTTTCCAAACAGAATACATTTACAATCCCAGAAAATACAAAGATTCTTAGGTCAGCTGGGCTAAGATCAGTGATTCCAATACAGTAATTACAAAAAAAATCAATAATATATAAAGAGTAAGTTAAATAAAATAATTAAAAAATAGCCAGGCTGACTTTGGAATTATAAAATAGCATAAATTAGCTTGTTATTATAAATTTGGAATTAGAGGTTTGGCTTCCAAGGCATTGCCTGTAGGGAAGCTATTACAGAAATAGATAAATTTAGTGGCTAGACAAATCAAATTATATACTTGAATATTACATCAAACTCACAGCTGTACATAATAAACATAAAACAAAATCTTAACAATAAATACTAATTGCCTACTACTGCCTAATGGCAACCTCCTTTGTTACGTATGTTCAATGCCACTCTTATCCCCACTTTAAATAATCTTAATTGTTTCGTTCACTCTAACAAGGTACTTGCACAAAAATTTTCTAAAATATTGTCACAAAAAGTCAGTCTTAGAAAGTTTCAGATGATTACTCTCATCATCAATAGATAGTGGAATATTTTGAGACGCTCGACCTCTTTTCTGAAGCCTAGCATGGGCTTAGGAGGGACAGGTTCACTGATCTTGCCGAACTGATAACCCATATTTTGGACTTTTTTGAGAAGCGGGACTCTGTGGCTCTGATTCTGGCCGACGCGTTTAAGGCATTTGATTGTGACCCCATGGTATTACTCATCGGTAAACTAACAAGTTATGGAATGGATGGTGAGGTTTTGGAGACTTGTCAGATTTGTTTGCTGATACAAAAAGGCGGTTCAAGATCTACAAGCTGATCCTAAATGAGAAATGAGGATAAAACGCAGGAGATGATGTGTAACCTGAATACCAACGGGATCCTGGAGGATGTTCAACTCCTTGGCGTCGATGCAAAGTTATCCTGGAAATTTCAAGGATATTACCAACAACTGTACTAAATTATCACGTGTGACTTAATTGCTGTGCAGGCCCGTATGATATCAATAGAGTAACTGATCAATATTGACTATGGGCTGTTTCACAGCCACGTCATGAATGCGTTTGTCTATGGGACCATGTGCATGGTCGCGATGATGTAATCATCCTCCAGAAAAATGTTATGCGGATAATCTTCTCTGGAACCCAGAGACCATTGTAAGCCCATCTTTATGGAGCCGGGTATTTTGACCAGTATGTATTGGTCAGCCTGATGTACATTAAGAAGAACCTTGCGACGTTCATCAAGAGGACCGATGTGCACCTGCATAACACCCGCAGAAAGTTTGTAGAACATTGATGTCCCACAATACAAACCATGTAAGAAGGACAGCTTCCCGGTACTTGCTATCAGGCTTTACGATGTCTTACCAACTGATGGCAAGGAGGTGGAACTGCATACTTTCAGACAAAGATTATAGGTGTAGCACAAATAATCTACTCTCTCAAAGAGTTCTTTGAGGCTTTGGGGCAACGATTGTCTAATCCGACGCCATGTGAACAACCAAGCATGTCAACAATTGTAAATGTTAGTTTTAGTTAGTTAACTGTGACGCAGCCTATCTAGGAGAACTGTTCATTGACGAAGAGGAAGGTATACAAGTATTTAGGTTAGTCAACTTAATATAGACACGTACTTCCTTGAAGAATTATCAAAAATCATTAACTTGAGAATTATTTCGAAGAGAAAAATACACTAGAGATTTTCACAGATGGATGTAACTTAAAATCATAAATAAAAAACAAATGTAACTAAATTCATCTGGCAAGAGAGGAGTGACTATTGGTGAGTGATTAGTGAATACTCTCAACTAATCTCATTGGATAGAATGGTCATGCAATAAGCTACAATCACAAATGAAAAAAATCTCATGCATTTACTTATGCAACTTTACAGAAAACGAAGTAAACAAATTTTTTTAAGTTGGCAGCGCTGCAAGGAAATATGGAATGCATTTGCGAAATTAAGTATCGTTGTTATTAAACTAAATATAATGTTATTTTTGCGTGACTCGGTATCTCTAGCCAGTAATTCAGTTCGAGAATGATGAAAATACTTATTTGTGCGTGCTGCAATAATACTGTTAGTTTCAATAATATCAGTTACGATAAAATAACGTAAAACATCCGTGTCAAGGTAAAATTCATCGCATTATTTGGAGCTTTCCATACGTTACGCAAACAAAATAGTTCATATCAGTGAATTCAGTTTTATTTACTCGAACTAAATCCGACAAGAGAAACCCTCAAAGATAAACACATTTGGCTGCACAAACATATCGATTGTTAATTCCACACAAATCTACATTTTTATTTTCAGTTTACTCTCCAAACGAGTATATACCTCTGAATCGATTGCAAGTAAATGCCTATTGCATTGCACGTATTTGCGACAGTCTTATTTGCGTCCGTTCAAAAACACTGTCACTTTATATTTAAATCAATTCAGGTAAACTAATAAAAATAACTAGTAGGTGTCCTGTTCGCCACACGGGAATCTTGTATGCATAGGATCAGATGTTATGAAATGTTGAAATGTGTTGAAACATTATACTCAGCTGTTTGACTAAATGACATATAACTCTATAAAATTAAAATTAACAAAAGCATATGGGGCAGAGCCCTGAAGGTAAATGTTTTCAAACATCCAAAAGGCACATGAGGTAAGAGCTTTCGATTCATACAAAACACGTAAGAAAATAAGTAATTTTAAAGGCCTAAAATCGCCGAACAAAAATCAAGAAACTATTTTTATAACATTACATTTTGTTATTAACAAATTATGTTTATAAAAAGGTAATTCTTTGGCACTAATGCAATTTTAACTGTAGATTAAAAATCATCAAGACATGTAGAGTTTGTATTGGCATATTAGGAGTTTTATTAAAACAAGATGAAATGTAAAAGCAACAAATCGAAATGTTTTGCCTTACACCATTTTCAATGAATATGAAGTTTAATAGTTATTTACATTTTTACCGACTTTTAATATATTCTTGATATGTTATCTTCTCTTTTTAGCGAATTGATTTGTTATAAGGCGTACTTTATTACACCCTGTATAATAATCTGCCACTCTCATTGTTACATGTTGAATAACATGCTCCAAAACGATCCGGTTTTCATCTTTCTATTCAAAACTTAATTATTTTCTATTACTGATGGGAAAAATAATTTATTTATAAAAGTAAAAACTCTACTAGTCTATTACCTTGACGTCAGAGGTAATAAACAAACTATTACTTTGACATAACTTGAAGCACACACAAAAATACTCCCGTCGCAGCGTACTCAACGAATTTCCAATGTATATATATTTTTCTCACTGCAACATAAAGCCACCGACCAAGTTTCATAAAAATACATGAATAATTAAGTGATGTACAGCATTTTATTTATTCTCCATATCAATTTTTTTATCCCATAAGATTAAAATTGGAGTCATTTTAGTGGTACTTGAGTCGTTGATATTCAGCCAACGTCTATGTTTCAACTACAGAGTAACGAAAGTATTGTAGACTTTTACTGTCGTCAACTTCATGTAATTCCTACAAATTCTTCAAATACGTTTGATTGTTGAGGAAGCCGTTTACGCATCAACATTCACACAAAATCTGTCCAACAATTGCGAATCAATGATTTCCGTAACGTAACGTAACCTAACCTAACCTAACTCCTAGTAACCCCAGTTTTCTGTCTAGACACCGCTATACGGAGTTAGGTTAGGTTAGGTTACGTTGGAAATTAAACTACATATAAACTAAATTACACCTAATAATCGTCAAGGACGAATACGGTAAGGACTGATTAGTAGCGGTCGATAACAAGAGATAACGCAGAAAGGACTTTGACCTTTTGACCTTTTGAGGGTCGCCTAAAATTGAAGTTGACCCACACATTACTTAGCATCACCCATTCTATTATAATGAGTAACTAAATGAAAGTTATTCGTTGTCTTAGTTAAGGTAGGTCAGTCGCGGGCCGCCGCGCTGCCGGCGATGCTACGGTGAACCATTATCTCTCCTAGACAGATAAGATAAGAGCAAC
Organism: Allygus modestus; assembly: GCA_963675035.1. Taxonomy (NCBI): domain Eukaryota; kingdom Metazoa; phylum Arthropoda; class Insecta; order Hemiptera; family Cicadellidae; genus Allygus; species Allygus modestus. The sequence goes on from OY776112.1 coordinate 103,694,956, forward strand.
AACAATAAACTACCAAATAACCTTAAATGTTTTAGTTTTACTTCATAAAACACTCAGTCACTAAAAACACTGTTTTGTAGAGTTTAAAGTTAATAGGGAAAAGTTAAAGCATTGGGGGCACATAGCGGATTTTGACCTTTTCTCAGTTCATTTTACCGTAAACTTCACATTTTCTTTTACCAATCAGTTTAGCTGTACAAAACAATAATTTTGGTGTTTAAATTGTGATTCTACGTCCAACCGTTGCCGAGATATTCAAAGTGCTAAACACAGTACGTTTTCCAATGTTATCCTTTTGGAGAATAATTAAAATTTGATGTCTCGATTATTAATGTACGTATATTGATGTAACTTGTTATGTGGCTTCAACTAGTACTGATATACTGATATACTGATATTTGCTCAAAAATTGATTTTTGTTGATTATCCCCGTAGAAGCAAACCTGCATACTCAGCCATAATGTTATTCTTATGAAGAATACCTCCCTTAATTATGAACATAAATTACTAGGAGTAGGTACGCTCTTATATCGCGTATGAGGATGAGCTCACAGTTAACAATACAAACAAAAATGTTTCAATTTACCTAGATCCCTCCACCCCCCCCCTATTTTCTCTGCTACTTGGCAATGACGAACAAATACAGAACATGAGGAACAATGAGGCTTGAAATCTGACAATCAGTCAGACAAAGTGCATATGAAGTAGTTGCTCACCCCTCAGTCTCACTGAGGGCTGTATCATCTAGGCCCCCATAATAATATTAGCTGAAGATTTTGATAAAATATAATATATTGACGACAGTAAAAGTCCACAAATTTAATATAAACTACAAAACTAATAACAATTGATGAGCTGGGTATTGCAAAAGAAAAACATTTACTTGAATACAGGCAACTGTGGATTCGCTTGGTTTAATAATATAATTTGATAGATGTACCGTTAAAAAAGTGAAATAGACAAAATCTAATTTTGTAAACTAAAACTAATTAACCTACTCAGTTAAGTACATTGTTATTAACATGTAAATGGTATCGATAATTGTGATAAGTGTGAACTAAGAAAATCGATTACAAACTAAATAATCATAAGAATTAATATTATTCATCTCACCTATCAGAGTGGCATAACATGAAATAGAGCTGTAGTTAATAATAGAAATTCATATTTATTGCACACTTATAAACTGTTCATCAATGAGATACAAAAAGCTAACCAATTATTTGAAAACCATTAAGAGGGTAGCCATTTAAACAAACTTTTACCAAGAAAACACCAGCCTATGCAGATTTTCCTGTAATCCTTTTAAACAAACAGCGTTTGAAAGCAAAGTATCTCCATGCATCGCCATGTATTGTCATGCATCGCCATGTGCTACACATTCAACCACATTTTTATGGTCTAAGAGACATTTCTTATTTTCATATTAGACTTTGGAAGAGAGCTAAGAGGTTTAACGAATACACAATTTATTTGGTTCATTTTTATGCACGATAAGGGTAATAATACTTACGCTTATAAAAAAACATTCAAAATCACGCAAACATAAATGTCATTGTGTATTCTTATAAATCCTGTTTATTCATTAAAATATCATCGATTGAACAAGTCACAATTATTACTAAGTTTCCGGAACTTTAATCTGAGCCAGTATTTTGATACGAAGCAAACCTAAAATATAACATAGGTACTGTAATAACCAATAATTCAGCTAACACTGAAGTAATACAAAACTTAGACAAAAGTAACTGACAAGGCAAAATCATATACCGGTTCACGGAATTTCGTAAAACCTTACTTTATTTCCTCCAGTGATCAAAGATGTTCACATTGGCGCGGAAAACATTAGTAAAATCTTTCTTAACTTCATGACATTGTTGTTAGTTGTTGTTAGATTCGTAGTGCACAGATAAAGATCGAGTAGATCCCTATTTAACACCAAGAAAAAGAAGAGAAGGATACCTTACTACTTTATACGTGTCGAGAAATAATTATTTTTCTTCCGTTGGGGGGATGTATGTCCTGCCCCCCTCTTTCCCCTTGCCCTCACTGCGTTGTCACTTAGAACCTATCCCGGAGAGTGTGAGAAGTTGTCTAATTGTTCTTTTGTGGTAGATTTACGATTTAAGGCCATCTCTGAATCAAAGAAAGCGATATTGTTCAACGCGTAGCGTAACAGTGATTTCTCTCAAGTTAATACTTAGTCTTCTTTAAGGTAACTATTTTACGTATTAAGATCGTAAAGTAGGAATTTATCACTTGGGTAATTTTTCGAAAGCGATAAAGAAACTTTACTCGAACTACAAAAAAGATTTTCCTACAACTGTAATTATTATGGATCCTACAAAATATAGAAAAAGTCACATTCATTCATTTTGGCTGGATTTGAGAGATTGAGGTTATAAACATCGAGTCAGTTAGCTTGGTCTAAGCAACAATCAATCACCAGTTTATTACTGCAGCGAACGAAAATAAAAGGCGCAGAGAGCGAAAAGACTATTTTGCTTGTTAAACAGAAAACAGCTATTTTACGATGTATTTTGCTATTGTGAAGAACTTTAATAAGACGCGGTTGTAGGAAAACATCATTAGAATTTCCTATACCCAATTTCTTTGCTTACCTTTAAAACTTCTACGATTTCAGGTGAAAACTGCATGAACCCGCTGGCGGCCATTCTCCGATAAATTCGATCAACGAATATTCCAGCTCGGATGGCCTGCGCGACGGATCGGAACTTGGGCTTCTCCTCTTTCCGACAGCGGGTGGGCGCGAGTTGCCGGGTGAACGTGGAGGTCAGCCATTCCCGGACCTCGGCTGGGACGGCGTCGGGCTGGACCTCAGACAACTCGTCATCCTCGTCCGCCAGGCGCCTGGAACCAAGAGGTCCGCATTAATAACAGTAGAGGGTGCGGAGGCTGCAGGTTCATGCCGGGTCAAACAACAAGCAAGGGAACAGGACATGTTGCGGTTAATGTGATAAGTTAGTATTACATTATGCCTCTGATGCGACAAATGATCTATAACCCTTTATTTGAAAGATTCTGTTTGAAAGTTAATGGCTACAATAACCATAAGTTATTTCATCTAAAACTTAGTTTTTCCACCTCAGTGTGATTATGTGCTTTATCGAAATAAATACAGAGCATAAATTAAGGCTGCTTATTTGTTTTACAACTATTTTACAGACATCATATACCCTCTGAAATGTGGTTTTTGAGGAGGAATTATTACACAATTCAGAAGTGTATTCAGAGCTGGTATATGCGAAGTGTTCTCAGTAGTTCTATATCTCGTTAAAGTGATCCATTTGAAAATTTAAGCAGAAATGCATCTTTTTCATGTATATGTATACGACAAATATTAAATAGTAATCAAAGAACATCACATAAAGTTTTAGTTTAAATTTAATACTAAGTCTGTAATATTTCTCGACGGTCATATTTTATAAGCGATGAATTTTATATTGAGTAATCCATATTTTATAAGCGAAATTGCAAATAAATTTATTTACTCAGCGTACTTCCTGAGGTTCGAAGAAAATACCTTGATAAAGACAACACCCGTCTTGTACCTGTCAAGACACCCTGTACATAGAAAAAGGGAGACTACATTTTAAAAGAAATATTTTTAATTTTATCAGCCAGCTGCAATGATTAAATGGAAAATGTTCAATAAAGAATTTAAAACGTATTATTTTCAGCTACTTTAAACAGAAATTAGAATAGTACAAAAATATACAACTATAAGACATCACAGCCGTGGTTACATTTCACGTTGCGTGACCACGAGTGGTGAGCCAAACTACAACCTTTGATAATCTGTATACGAGAAACATATCAGAATTAAGCTTTTAAACATTTCCAGAACTATGTTTTACAATCGTACTTAGACCGAACGCCTTTGATCCCTTCGAGAAGTTTCACATTTTAGGCCAGTGGGGTGGAGCCGCGTTTTTCTTGGGGAAAAATCATATTCAAAATGTTTTTGGTACCTTACAATGTGATTAGGAGCAGTTTTGAGGAGCAGTTTTCGAAATCACTTAGAAACACACACGCACATGCACAACTCTCTCACACGCACTACTACTTAGATATCTCTTAGATATCTTAGATATTTTTGTTAATTAGTCACATCTGAAGGGTAAATACTTTAGTTTTCATTTTTGATAGCAATATTCAGGGGGAAAAGATAACTTGGTAAATATTTTGAAAATATGATAACGACATAAAATTTAGAGCCTGATACTTTTTCTATTTGTCCAAATTGAAGGCGATGAGTAGTTTTCTTGTTTTTTTTCCAGAAAGTAGTTGGCATTAAAGAAAACGAAAGTACTTATGATAAAGTTTGTAAATAATTTACTGAAATATGTGATATACGATTGAAAACACAGTGGTCTATATGTATTTAAAGTTTAAACCTGATATTTATGTTTTAGAATAAACAGATTTGGATTAAGACAGACACAAGTTGCAAAACCTTAGAAATAACTGCTCCTCTGAAAATATAGTTTAAAATACATCAAGTATCGGTGAATTGTTACGAATATATCAATAAATTACCTTTTAAACAACAAACAAGGCTTAAAACAACGGAATCGTAGGGATGTAAATATTTATGAACAAAAACCTTTAAAAATAACGTTTATTTTTTAACATATTTCCAAAATATTTCATTACTGTTTTTATAACAAAAATTAAGAAAAAGCCGCAATACTGTCCAAAGGAAAACACATTTACATACTTTATAAGAGGAACATTGTTTTCTCATTGTAAAGAATAAAAAAAGAGTTAAAACAAAATGAAGTCACTTTTAAGTGTTTGTTTTAAGATATTTTGTTTAAAAGGATTTGTATTTTATTATTTGACTATTCGTTATATAATACCACGTTTTTGTTAAAACGTACAATCATTTTGTTTGAAGTTATAATCAAAAACATTTCAGAAGGTTTAAATATTTTGTGTACTCACAATTATGAGTCTTTTGAGGGTGTTAAAAACTACTGAGGGTGGTTTCAATACATCTTTAAAGCTATCTATATATTTAATATCTTGATATCTCATATCTTGGAATATAAATGTTCGATGACGAACAAATATACTTCTTCTTACTGTAACTAAATGGGTTTTTCTTTGGACGCACACTAAAGTTGAAGCACATCGAAGCACATATCTGCAGGATAATACATCAATATGAGTAAAACGATACACAAATAATGAATAATAACCCAGTTTAGTCTTAAAATAAATAATTGTTTATGTTATTTATCATCTAGTATTTCTTTTACTTTTAACTTTTTTATACAGGAAACGATTAATGATATTGTAAACAAATTTATAGATATTTTATGTGAATTCATATTTTAAACTTCAGTAAAATATTGCTGAGGATACATAATGATAATCATTACGCTTCGGAGGAAGTATAGATTTTATACCTGGAATTTATTGTTCAAGATAACAGTATACAAATGCAAACTTTTCGACCTTATTTGGTTTTCCAAACAAACAAAAACCGTATATAAAAAGGTTGATATCGTGTCTGAAAGACCGATTTCTATATTATCCTCAAAATCGATCCCTAATATTGAATCATACTATGTTGACTTAAATTGGAAATATTTTCTGAAATATCAACAAAGGAATGTTTTGCAACTTTTTATTCTGGTGTAACCTGAAATTTGAGAACCTTCAAGTCATTTGATCCCCTGAGTCTTTGATTTGAGATGTTTTAAATGCACAAGTTTAACCTGTACAAAATTTTTCCCAAAAATAAATCAAATTAAACCTAATTATACAAAAATACTATTGTTTAGCCGTTCGGGCAGATTTTGGTTATTTTGATTTGAATCACTGGTCAATGCAGTTTCCTTCATACGTAAAAGGTATAATAAAGGTACGATTATGGCACCGAAATTGACTGTACAACTTAATACAATCAAGTAAATATGTTTATTTTATTTGTATTATTTTGACTATTTTATTGCTTGACTATCCATGCTAAGTTAATGCTTGATTAAACAGAACGTTTGCATAACTGCGTTATCATATTTGCAGCTAAACAAAAACAAGAAACTACGCAGGCAAAAATCAGCTTAGCAGTTGTTGAAAAATATATTTTACTATTTATACCTGAAATATTCAAAAGTTTCCTTCATATAATCAAGTCAAAAAGTCAAAAGTTGAAATAAAGTTAATCACTCCTTCTGGATCTACTAAAATGGTTGTGATTTTCTAAAGTAAAACAACATTACACAGAGGCAAACCCAAAAAATAATTTATTTATGTCACTGATTGGGTTTTAAGAAGATCACAAGAATGGGTGCTGTACCAAAAATGAAATTGAAATGCTTCTATCTTTGTAATAGTTTTAACGGCTATTTTCTCTTTAAATAATCACTACTATGTGAGAGCTGCTAGTATTATTTTAATCATATTTTTAATGTTGAGGTTCTAGTCCATTGTAAAGTGAAACACGCGAACTGAATATATATTAAATAATGCTACTGAGTACATGGGTGCATTTATTTGATACACAATAGACCATGGGCTTAAAGAGAAGAAGTGGAGACCGCTGCTCCTAAATAAATAGAAAATCTTAAACAAAATTCAAACTACTACAACTGTCCTACTACTACTACTACCTATTACTATTATTAGTAATAATAGTAATAGTAACCCCTTAATGAAGGATTAGCGATTGCAATTGCACATGTTGAAGAGTGGAATAATTAATTAGACGATTTAATTTACTTATAAGGGTCTAAATAACTTGAATAATCCAAAGTATATTACAACCAGAATTTAACACTGGGTAAACCAAATTGTAATCATGTCCTGAATACAAAATACCCCCGTCGCAGCAAACCTGCGTACTCAGCGAATTTCCAATGAATATATATGTCTTAATAACACATTATGCCTCTTACCAGAATTCATAAGAAATATATTCATAAATAAGCGATATTTAAAATATTCATTATTCTCCATTAGAATAACATTAGGGATGAGTACGCAGGTTTGCTGCAACAAGGAACACAAAATAATGGGTTTTTATGGAAATATCAATAGAACTCATCTAAGTGAAGTCACATACCAAGTTTCATCCATATAAATTCATAAATAAGCGATATATAACATATTTATTATTCTCCATAAGAATAACATGGGGACCGAGTACCTAGGTTTGCTGCTACGGGAACCATAGGCGAAAAAGTAGTTTTTTGTTTAAACAACAACAAACCACAACCAGATGAAGCGATATACCAAGTTTCGTCAGTTTATGTTCATAAACAACCGAGATATAAAATTTTTCTTTTTCTCCATAAGAATAACATTGGACAACGTACTGTGTTTAGTACTTTCAATATCTCAGTAACCAATTGACGTAGAGCAATGATCAAAATACCAAATTGTTTGTTTTTTTAAGTTGAATCCAATGGTATAAATTAAAATTTGATTTAAATGATTATTACATGTGAAAACTCCAAAAAACCTATTTTCGGGGTACAAAACCCCCCCAAAACCCCCCTTCGGATGGTGCGATTTGTCTGATTTTCGAACTCGTTCAAATAAATGGTACTTTATACGTTTGTACCAAATTTAATTAAGATCGGACCTCTTTTACGAGAGTTATCGTGCTTACGGACACACATATATATATATATATATATATATATATATATATATATAAATACCCCCGTAGCAGCAAACCTGCATACTCAGCGAATTTCCAATGAATAACACATAACATAACATAACACATTAAAACACTTAACAGGATTCATAAGAAATGTATTCACAAACAAGCGATATTGAAAATATTAATTATTCTCCATAAGAATAACATTGGGGATGAGTATGCAGGTTTGCTGCAACAAGGCACACAAAATAATGGGTTTTTATGCAAATATCAATAGAACTCATCTTATTGAAGTCACATACCAAGTTTCATCCATATACATTCATAAATAAGCGATATATAACATTTTAAGTATTTTCCATAAGAATAACATGGGGACCAAGTACCTAGGTTTGCTGCTACAGGAACCATAGGCGAAAAATTGTTTTTTTGTGCAAACAACAATAAACCACAACCAGATCAAGCCATATACCAAATTTCGCCAGTTTATGTTCATAAATAAGCGAGATATACAATTTTTCCTTTTTTCCATAAGAATAACATTAGACAACGTACTGTGTTTAGCACTTTCAATATCTCGGTAACCAATTGACGTAGAGCAATGATGAAAATACCAAATTGTTTGTTTGTTTAAGCTGAATCCAATGGTATAAATTAAAATTTGATTTAAATTAAAATTACATGTGAAAACCCCAAAAAACACATTTTTGGGGTACAAAACCCCCCAAAAACCCCCCTTCGGGTGGTGCGATTCATCTGGTTTTCGAACTCGTTCAAATAAATGGTACTTTACACATTTGTATCAAATTTCATTAAGATCGGACCTTTTTTACGAGAGTTATCGTGCTTACGGACATATATATATATATATATATATATATATATATATATATATATTAAAAATAACTGAGTGATTAGGGCTACTAATATGTTAGTTGTAAGCATAATTTAAAAAACAGAGTACCCTTTTTGGTTTTAACATAATATGTTTTATTAGACGACTAGTTTCAAACCTTTAGGTCATAGTCATGTCTTACATTATTTTTATTATGTTCTTTGCCTTTTTGAAGGTACTAGAGAGGAGGCAGAAAACTTTCACACCTATCTAAACTCACTCTCTAACAAAATTCAATTTTCAAAAGAAGTACAAAACAATAAAATTAATTTTCTAGATATAACGAATTCTAAGGAAAATAACAAACATTCATTTGAAATCTATCGAAAAGCAACTACAACAGAAACAATAATACCTTCAGATTCAAACCACCCGTGGCAACATAAGTTAGCAGTTTTTCATTCAATGACTTATCGATTAATCAACGTTCCTATGTCGAATAGCAATTTCAACAAAGAGAAAAATCTTATAAAACGCTTGGCAATAAAGAATGGCTACAAGCCGACTATAATTGAAAGAATGATAAGAAAGAAGATCAAAAAGAAAAATGAAAGAAGAGAAACGTCAACGGAAGAAAACCAAAAAGAATATATATGTATTCCTTATAATACAATCATAAATAAAGCTACAAGAAGAACATTTTATAATTCAAATATTAAGACCAGCTATAGAACAAAAAATAATGCTTATAAAATCATGAACAACAGAATACTAAATAAAAGAAACAACCAAGTAAGAGATTTAAACAAATCAGGTGTCTATCAGATTAAATGCAGCGACTGTGAAAACTACTACATCGGGCAAACCAGTCGAAGTTTTAATACGAGATTTAAAGAACACATCCAAGCCCTAAAATCCGGAAACAGAACGACAATGAAATCAAACTTCGCTGAACATTTAATTGAAACAAGACACAGCTACAAAAGTATCAATGACAACTTAACAATATTAGAATACGAGAAAGAAAGAGATAAATTATATGTAAAAGAAGACTTTCATATATATATGAATTACGAAAATAACCCGAATAATTTGCTGAACACCATGAACATACATCAAAGAAATCCGATCTTCGACAAAATTTGTCATATAAAAAAAGGATAAAAGAAATAATTTCATATTATACACCTCAAGACAATAAAAAAATATTATATTCAAGAAAGTCCCCCATATTCTAAGTTTAATTTTAACATATGATTTTTAATTTGTTTACCATTTAATAATTTGAACAATTTGAACTATGTGAGGTTACAAAAATAATGTAAAATATGACTATGACCTAAAGGTTTGAAACTAGTCGTCTAATAAAACATATTATGTTAAAACCAGAAAGGGTACTCTGTTTTTTAAATTATGCTTACAACTAATATATATATATAAAAATTTGAACGAATGGTGTTTTTGGCATCTGGGGACCTCAAAATGAAAAGTTATCATGGTCTCGGGCTTAAGTCTTACCATGAGACCTACGGTAATAGCTTCTTCCCTATAGGGGAAATTCGCTAAAATTTGAACGAATGGTGTTTTTGGCATCTGGGGACCTCAAAACGAAAAGTTATCATGGTCTCGGGCTTAAGTCTTACCATGAGACCTACGGTAATAGCTTCTTCCCTTATAAGGGAAATTTGCTAAAAAAAAAACATAAAACTTGATATTGATTATAAACCAGTTGTATTATTTCGCTTTACTAAGGTGAAATAGTACATATATTTCAATTAACTTGGGAGAGTAATCCAGTATTTTGATTACTTTTAATACATTGACACTGTAAATCCTTAAAAAATCACTTCAAAAATAAATCCAAGCCTCTTCATAAAAAAACTAGCTGTTATTAGCCCGTCAAAAATTACGGGCTTAAACAAACTAAAGAATTATTGTTCACTAGTTTTGAAATAAATTTAATGGCTTAGCAATTTATATTTAAAAGTCTAATTTTTAATTGCATGTAACAAAATGGTCCGCCGTGTAAAATTTAAAGGTATTATTGTAATAAAGCCCCAACATAATGCATGATAAAATATTCATTAGAAAGTGTATGAATTGCAAAAGAGTCTTTTTACGAAATACATTTTACGCCTGCTTGCAATAGCACAAAAGGGTTTCGTTTAAGCAAACCCATTTTGGTGTCACTTCAAGCCAAATTTAGTTTCTTAAAAATGCAGTTTAATTTTATTAATTGTTTAAGGGTTTGTTCATCGGGTTCAAATTTTTAATACAAATTAACCTAATAAAACAATAATACAAATTACAGTCTACATATTTACCAACATTTAATTGTATTTAATTCATCTGCTAACATACAAACTTTCTAAAGATAGACCAACAAAAATACATGATTTATTAATCTATCTATCTTTCTATATTATTAATACGCTACATGTAAACTATGTAAACAATAAGGCTTTTTTGTTTTATGATTTACTCCCACATATTGTACATTAAAACGCGCGTCTAGATTTGCAGATTTGCTAACTGGCTTTAGATTTTCGATTTAGGCCTCAGAGCCTTGCCCTATGGGACTTCCAAGTCCCCATATGGATGAGTGTTTTATTTGGTTTATGTCACATGTGTTTTTCCTTCATTCAATTCAATTAAATAAGCAGCTGTTATAAGGATTACATTTAATGACAGACTGTCATTGTTTTGTTTACTATTTAACTATTTTCGCTTCTCAAAACGGGATGCGCAAACTGCGCACAGGAAATTCTATTTAGCTATGAACTGTATGAACAAATATTCAATGCTAATTAATAGGATAGGTCAAGATTTCCTTAGATTTTTCATCCATTGCATTAAATTTCTTACCAGAGTTTCATCCAGTTTCACCCAATTTCATCAAATACAGTACAAGAAATCGAAATCGAACTAAATTTTAAATAAAAAATCTGAATCGGAATTTGAAGCTTGAACTAGGTAACTGAAATATAGTTTACTGGATTATATCAATTGTCTCCTTCACAAACCTGATGTGATTAATTTTACCTTCGCATTTATTTCTCCCAGTTTTAACTGTATTTGTGTCTTAGTCATGGTTTTATATAACTCATACACAAATCGCTGCACTACTTTAGGGAGTATAATGACTATCATCGATGTTGTAAAAAAGCTTTTGATTCAGTTCTACACAACTCCTTAAAAACTACAGTTCAGGCAGTGAACCACTAGAATGCAACCCTGTTGTCGTATTTTCTGAGACCCATAATTTATCAAAGGAAAATCATCCACTTCTGGTTCCATTAACTCAATAAAACTCCATAATAAAACTCAAACATCCATATAAAACTCAATTTCGCCGCAAAAGTAAAAGTAAACAATAACTGATATATAAATAGTAAATATATAATACATAAATCTGAATTGAACTTTGCTGACACTTTTATACAGTACTATAAACTCCCATTTAGCATGGAATTTGTGTTCCTTTCTGCTTGTAAATTTCAATCCAAAAACCTAAATTTAGTTAGGAATAGTTGTCTGCTTTGTTAAAAAAAACAACATTAACTTTACTCACCTGTTGTATTGAATTTGGATGCAAAGTAGGGAACACATGGCTCGGTAAACAAGGTGATTGCAAATAAAATATGGCAAAATAAAACAGTGTTTTTTACCAATTACAAAATTATAACTAAATAAATGTAGGATATCGTATTTTTTCATCATTCTGGGCCTAAGGGAAATCTTTTAACACCAACCTGGCCTCTCTACGTTCAATAGTTTACTCAGAATAAATGGTTACACGTTCCTTATACATGGGGATGGCGAAAAAGGCCAAAAAAACATAGTTTTTTGCCGATTGCAAACGTATAACTGAGTAAATTTAGGATATCGTATTTTTTCATCATCCTTGGCCTTTTTGTTGGGAAATCGTTTGAAACCAACCTGGCCTCTCTACGTTTAGTAGTTTACTTGGAATAGGTGGTTACACGTTGCCTTGTACACGCTATTATTATATAGGATTGTAATAGTTAATAACAATATTTTATACTAGCAACGTTTGAAAATTGATGCAATGCTTCGTTGTTTCACTCGACAATATTTTACACTTCAAGTGAAGACTTAATCAATAAACTTCAATTTTAACAAAACCTTGATACTTTGAAAACTATCAAATCACAAATAGCTGTAAAGAATTTGAGGAACTACTAAATGTTTAAATTACAATACCCCATCGTATTGTCTCGTATTTGAATAACATTGAAAAGCGCGTGAATACAGATTCTGGTTGGTTTTGACACAAAGAGAAAGTCAAATAAAAATTGAAGTACTGTATTTATTATTTACAGTACTTGTTAAAATATAGTACTTTATTATAACGAAATTCAAAACAAGTCAACTGTCCCTGTATTGAAGCAAAGTGAGGTTGCCTCTTATACGAAGCTGAAAATATGATGAGAGGTTGACATTTTTCCAAATAATCACTTTACGATAAGCATTAATATTAACAACTAGAATCCCTACGTTAAGCCTTTAGTTTATCAAGACTTGATTCTAAGAAAGTAATTACATTTTAATCCTGCCACTAAAAATTGTGAAATAAACTCGTTTAAACAAAAATTAAAACCTATTCCAATAGTTGGTAAACCGCTCTGAAGTTGTGAAATAAGTAATTCCCTGTTTTTAGAAATATATTAATACCAAGAACTATACAAAATTAATTAATTAAGGAATTAAGTAGACCTATTAATGACTGACCGTAGTATGTGATAATTTAAACATATTTGTTTATTTTACGCTTCTGGCACTAATATATTTTAAAATACGTAATTACATATTTCACACTTTTTAGCGCGTTTTCACATTTATTTGAGTCGGTCCTTTTTCCGGGTCTTTACGCTACTAGGCCCATTGATGCAAGCACGTTTTTAAAGGAGGTCCAGGAGGTATGATTTAAAAACTTGGTATAATATTTTTGTATTACATTTATAAAGTACACAAAGTAACCACCGCATTCAGCTCGCAGAACAATATTTGTCAAGATGTTTAGCAGAATACGCTAGTATAAATTTACTTGTTTGGCAAACTTCGGCAAATATTTCACGCTACTATAACAACTTAGTGTCTGTAGTGTCTATGTTCGTAATAGGTAGATTAAACAACAAATATTTATTCGTGTTATCTCTGAAGAATCTAGATTAGATTAGAGAGTCGTGCAGTAAAATGACAATTACATTTTTTGAAAAAGTATAATATTAGAGTGTGGCAGCAAAGTATATCAAATAAAATTATAAGTACCTATTTGTATACATGTGTTTTTAAAATAGTTTACTACACTATCTAGTATCTTTAAACTTGATTCAAAACGTTTTACAAATATAAAGGATAAGTTTTAATTCCAGGTAATCAATGGAAAACTTTATTAAAGTGTTTATAAAGAACTAACACTAACATTTATATAGAAAATATCTTGTTAAAAATGACATACACATTCTTAAGTTTTCTTGGATATTATTCTCTAATGAACTTCAACATGTTTCCAATAGTTTATATAAATAAGCGCAGTTCGGTTATCTACCTCTTTCCACGCCGGATGGCGAATTTAATCATTAATAACGCGAAGTATGTGTTAATTATTAATCTTAGTTATTGATAATTTGATACTTAAGGATTATAAACTTTGTATTTAACCTATAACGAAATCAAACTGTAATGAGATCTGGAGGCAGTGGGGACATTATATGGAGCTGTGAGCGCGTTCTTAGACGGCTTTATTGTGGGTTACGTTCCGTGGTTTAAAGTTTTGAGGTACAACTTTGCACTGACGTGTCGTTAAAAATTACATTAAAGGAAACTTTATGAGCTTTGCTATCATATGGCTATATTAAAAGTTATATAAAGATTTGTCCGGGCATATTTTTAAAGGCTTTAAAGTTGTTCATGCTTTCGGAACACCAGGAATGTAATAGTAGTTTATGGTAGCATAATACCTTTTAGCATAACTTTTTGGGAAAAACTATTAGTGCAGAACGATGCTTTACTACCACATGCAGGAACTAAGTTTCATACTCATACGTTTTACAGAAGAAACTAAACTCCCAAACAATTCTTCGACTATTATTTTATTTCATGTTGTGTTTTCATTTCACAAAAAACTGTAAACATAATCGAGAGTTGATGAAATTCCAATCCATGATTAAAATATAATAAATTATACTCCAAGAAGACTTAGAACATATGTTGAATAGGATAAAATGCTGAAACTGGTATTAAATGGTGCAAGTTAAAAATAGTCTGGGTGCTTTTTCTATATGAGTGCAAGTATGTGCGATGTTTTAATTATAAGTCATTTTATATGCGTTAATCAGTTAGACATACCTCTTATGTAATCATATAAAAAATAACTTAACATCCAACTTAGGTAGTTAAAAACTGGGCATAAAACCGTAAATAGTTACATTAACCAGTCAAAAAATAAACAAATCAAAACACCATAACTATATTAATTAAAAGCTCCACTTCGTTTGAGCTTTGCTCATCAGCTTCGCTTGTTCATCTGATTCATAGTAAAATAAAATCAGCCTCACAGCTGATTGAATTCCTATATTTAAAATTTACTTGACACCTTTGTTTAATTCATGGCCTGACGAGAGGACGAATTAAAACAACCTAACACTTTCTCTCGGATTTTCTCACCGAGACCTTTTATTCCAGTATAATATGGTTTTTGGGGTTTTCTCAAAGGTTCCTGGCTTTAAGGTTTGCTTGCTGTTGTTCGTGTTTGCTTGCAACTCTGATCTCAAAAACGACTCCAAAAATGTCTTTAAAATGTTAGAAATAACTAATTTCTGGGATAAAAATAAGTCTCATACTCATAAAACTCAAATAATGTAAAAAAACCTAAATGAAAAGTTACAAAAAATAACATTGGGCTTATGGAGTTTAAAATCAAAACTAAATAATTGTAACAGCTGATCATAATCAAACAGGGAGCTATTAAAGTAATACTCGTGTTGTTTACAATTAACATGTGGTTTCCTGAGAGCAGTGACTAAAACCATTGAATGGAGATTACATATATAGAAATTGGTAATATCAAACATAAATCAAAGTGACATTGAGCTGTAAAATGAGCTATAAAGATCTGATTATAAGTAGGGTTAAGTGGTGAAATATTACCCCAAGGCATCTAACAAACTGATTGGCCTTCCTAGAATATAGCTTGGCCCCCAGGTACTATAGATAAAATGTCTCCATTAGGCTCCAGATTCCGCAGATTTTAACGACAATGAATGTTTCTTTGAGTAATAACAAATACACCCGGGGGGCAATTACTGCATTACATTTCAACTACTTATTATGCATATCAGAATAATTGTAATAAGTAATATTCAATCATTCAAGTGAGTGACGTGATATAAATATTTAATTCCATCCCTTTAATACAGTTGTGTTTTTTCTGGCTTAGGTAATTCACTTTTCATTCTAATTTATAATGCCGACAGGAAAAACCTCACCTGCCTGATGGAGCAATAATGGGACTGTCCGCGCCACAATGGCATGATCGGACAGCTATCTGTACCATTAAACAGTTCCTTTGACGCAACGCAGGACGAGAGTGATTAGATTACCTGTTCTTTGCCGAGAGGATCCATGCCTACAACATCCTTTGAAGGGCCGAACACTAATGGATATTAAGCTGACCAAAACCCATTACATAATTTAATCCATTCGGTCTTACAACAGTTTCAAATCATAAGCCAGAAATGAATCTGAGTAAAGGAGGAAACTATTAAAATAAAAATATAAACAATTATTTAATTGAAAATTGAAAGAGTTTTGCAGGCTTATTTAGTTGGTGGCATTATTAATATATTTAGTTTTTAATAATATCGATTCATTTATGATTCATTTAATTTAACTCAATCAATTTATTCAATTAATTTAAGTTTCATGTTAAATTAATTTATTCAAACCTTCTGTCTGGCTTATTTAATATTTAAGATTTTTTCAGATATTCCTCCAACCACTGTGTTATAAGGAGTGCAAGAGTGTGATATTATTCCACAAAAGAAAGAAATATCACTAAACCATAATACTCTCGTTTGTGAGGCTTTTAAGGAAACATTTATTAAATTAATTATCAGTTTAGTATGAGTGAGATGACTTTGATAGCCTTGCTATTAACAATGGACTGTTATAGCCCGAAAACAGTGAAGAAACATGTGTTTTAAAGTAATCCAAACCACAAACCGCAATTCCTTATTTAGATCTAGTTATATTTGGGGGTTCTGAACATTAGCATTTAAGGGTTTAACAAAATATAATGGGTTACAAACCATAGAAGCTCTACTTTTTTAAGTAAATTAAACGCAGTAAATATTATATGGGAAACTATACTCAATTTCAGTTGCTTTCCGGAAACCCGAAAAAATACGCTAAACATATCTTTAATATATTCCTTTATTGGAGGTATTTTGTATTTTAATAAAAAAGTTGTTCTCAGGGTTCCATCGTTATTCTTTTTACCAAGTAAATCCATTAAAATCACAATTTTTCCCTGCGTGTTTTTTTAAAACAGTAAGTTGAACAAAAGTTTAAATTTTGCTTAAAAATTATAAATAACACTCTTAAAATGATATTCAATTCGTATTTGGTAAATTCGAAAAGAAATAACTCTCTCCCCATTTCCCGTCTTGTTATTTAATACAAGATTTCTCAGACAGTGATAGTGTAGTTCAGTTTATATTGCTATTTAAATAAAAAAAATCAGGATTTACATATTGTTTACGTATTGATTTATATATTCATTGTTTGATTCAAAGTAATCTAAATCTAAATTAAAAAAATGCTACAAATATTACAACGTATTTAAGGCCTAACTCTTTTGAAGGATTATTGACTGCATCAATTAAAAATAGGCTAAATTAAATTATAATCAATTATAAAAGAGAAAATAAATAAAGACAAATTTAGAAAATTTTTTAATTTGATGTCAGTAATCTTCCTTGCCACTAGAAACCACTTCCTTGCCACTTGGCTTCACTCAAACCATATGATTAACTATCCTGAAGGTTAGCAATAAGCTCTTCTATTAAATCGTCACAAAGGCCCTTTTCACAAAATCATTGCCTTGAAGCCTGCATTAATCGCGCATTTATTCCAGTCTTCTATTGAAACGTTTATTGTTGTATTTGCAATAACTGTTCGAGAACAGATTTAAACGAAGTATATTTTGTCGCTGTTCTTCCACTCGTGCCCAAATCAATTCAATTGGATTCCTTTGGTTGTTGTTGTTGTTTTGTGAGGTTCCAGTGGGCGGGAAAGTCCCTGGCCCACTGAGGCTGCTTTAGGGCGCTTGGGCCCTCTTCAGCCGTCGGAATTCCTTTGGTGGTAGGGAGGTTGACGGGGCCTCTGCAATGTGAGTTCTTTCAATTTGTAGTGTCAGTTAAACTTGTATTTGTCCGGTCGTACGATTGTACGGCGTTCAGCGAAAGTGCTGACTGATGGGTTGTGTTGTATGATGTTATCCGACAACCACTTAATAATGCCTTTCTGCTTTGGTTTTATGATTAATATAGTTGATAATGATAGCTAAGCATTGTCTATTACTATAATTCACCCCACCTCTAGGTGAATAATAAGTTTATGAACCAGTCTTCAAAAACGGTATGTTTTATCTGTTAGTGATAATCCCTTTGATTTTTGACTGAAAAAGAAACTGTGCATCTTCAATAAAACAGCGCGTGCGAATCCAGTGGTGCATACAATTAATCTACACCCTTGCCTACTGGGATTCAAATCTCACCTTTACTGTTAGGGCCTTGCGTCTTTAGTGGTTTAAGCCGCCCATGTTGACAATTGGGTGAGCTTTTCTTCGCGTTTGAAATAATTCACTTTTCTAAAATTGCCACCCGTGAAGCAACTATATCACTATACTCCATCAGAAATCTTCGATCATCGTTGATCTTTTGAAACCTAAATACCAGATTCAGAATTTCCCACGCAGTCTGTGCTTCCACTGAAGCCGATATTTTCTCTTAACATGAGTTTTATTTCCTCCTCAAGTATTGTTTTATACTGCTCCAAATAAAAAACAAGCTTTCGCTATTGATCTTTGAGTGTGGTGAAATACGTATCACCCAATCAAATTTGGCACTTAAGTAATAAGCCATTAAAATAATAACAACACCGAAAATTGCCAATTTTATTTTGACATCTGATATTTTGTTCCATGCTCTCATTTAAATTAATCATTGAAAACTACGAAAATATTAAAAGTAAGACACCAAGTCTATTACGGTAATAATACAAACTAAATAGCTCAGTTTTCATATAATAAGATTTAATGAAGTACAATCTAAAAGAAATAAATATGCATTAGCTATGACTGATATTAATTGGTTGACAGCGGGAGAAACGGGATAAAACGGGGCAGTTTAAATTCGCCTTTGGACCGCGAATTAAAATGCGACACTCAATAGTATGTAAGAATAGTTAAAAGGTGCTAGTTTTGTAATGATTATTAACTTAAAGATAACCTAAGTAAAATACTAATAAAAGTCGGTTTTTGCTCAACGATATCATTTGTGCCACTTTGCAAAAAAGTGAGGATATGTATGAACGCCATGGCACTTTGGATTCAAAGTGGCACTAAAAATACACTTTAAATGTACAAGGGGCTAATAGATCTTTGTTTAGTGACTAATATTCGTCAAACATTTAATTTCCTGATAAACAAAGTAAATTTAAAGTAACTTATAGCAATGTATAGCATATTTTTTCTTTAGCAGATTATACAATTAAGTTCACGATAGCAAGATGAAGCCATTATAATCTGTTTACTCTCGGAGTGCGGTTGGCGAAGGGTCGGTCGCTCTCACACACACATTGCAGCTCGTGAGTGCGACAGGGACAGGTAGAAACCCTTAGCTAGCCGCACTCCGATAGCGAAGGAGGTATTAATACTTCGATTAGATTTTAATTACTAAGAAGTGACTTATCCATTTAGTGGTTCACTTATTTAGGTAATTTTTAATGACAGTGATTCATAAAACAAATTTTACAGGAAAATATATTATGTTTATCACTGTTATTAGTTTGAAAATAAATTATTTATGCAAAATAATTAACACGATACTATTACTGGTGTGTTTTATTGTGCTTTACTATTATGCTATCTGTTGATCGTATCGATGCAATAACAGTGATTGTGGTGTTTTCTAGAACTAGTGATTATTCTAATTGGCAAGGTGACTAATCCGAATTAAAATCAAAGGGGGAAAGAAGAAAATGGGAAAGCGATGCAGACACATTGACTGGAAAAATCCAGTGTCACAAACCTCGTCGGGTCCCCAGCTTGATCCTTTTTCCTTACAGAGGATCTAAAAACCAAAACAACTTTAGACAGGTAAATATATTAGCGAATAGAGATTTAATAGAGTAACTAGAAAAAACAGGTTTGTATGATGTACCTATAAAAATATCTGATGCACACCGAAGACCGACTCTGCATTAGTTGTAATTAGGAGTAATATAACGAAGTTGACATTAAGTATTTGAACTTAGCCAAATAACATTATAAAACTATGCATGCAGCAGTTTTAAATACAACTATTAAAAGCAGATTGAAATTGTAAACAAAACATATATACGATAAACCAATCATAATAAATAGTTGTTGACTTTACTTATTTAAATACAACACTTTTTAAACATCACAAGAGATGAGTAGAAACTGTATAGGCAACTGCAGAACAATTATTTAGTTAAATGTTTAAATTGGATTTAGCTTGTTTTCAATACTCGAAATACTTGCTAATTTATTTCAAGTATTGTTTTTGAAACGATTCGCTTTTAAGGACTTTATTTTATTAGCTAATCGTTAATGAACAGTTGATTATTTATTTGAAGGTTTCCTTGCTCAAGGGAAATGTCATAATAAATATGCGTTAAATAATGTTTGGTTTGAAAAATATCACTTATCAATCCATATACTGTTAATATACTTCATTGTAATGTTTTCACTGAACAATTAACATTTAACTAATCTCATGGAGGAAAACAATTTAAATTCAAACCCTTGCAACTAGCTATCATATGGTTAAATATTTTTAAAATTAATATTAAGTAATAAAGGATGAAATCGGGGCTCCAGAGTTGATGAAAATACAATCCTAATATTTAAAATATTTGAACTAGTTGTTAATAATATTCTGTAATTTTTAAATTACATATTTATTTAGATGGGAGCGTTGTAATATTATATTAAATACAAATTAATAATATTGTGGTTTAGGACATTTAAGTAAAAAATAGTATGGAACATTTTATGATTATCAAAGTGAGGCAGTGTCAAGTAAAATAGATTTTACCTTTCGTTATGAAATATATAACAAAAATGATTTTTATTATTTAAGTGATTTCGAGAATTTTACTGTATTTTAAGATAAATTACTAGAAATAAATTTCAATGGAAAAATGCCCTAACAGAATTTGTTTTTATAATTTAAAGGAATTGTAACTTATCTCAATCTTATGTATTTTCGTGAGTTACACGTTTACTATAAATAAAAAAGAAATAATATCATAACGCAGAACTAATTGAATGTTATATGTAGTGTTTAGCATTTTAGGAGTAAGCAGTAACAATTAAACAAAATAATACCACGTTTAGCATGTATTAATGTGTTTACCGATTATAATACGCTTGAAGTAAAACCATTTAACTGAAAATAATTTAACAATACATAGAAGCTACTTATTACACATGTAAAGCAAAAGGTTCATGACACAAAATTATTGGAAAAGATAGAAATGAGTGAAGTGACGTCTAATGGTTAATTTCTAAAATTAATTTCTAAAACAGTTTACATTAACCTAATTAACAGAACACCAATTCACCATATTCTCCAAGAAGTGAGGCCTCAGGTAAAAAAAATAATAAATTACAATATATATTTTCTAATGCGCCAAAAGAAAGATGAGCAAAGTGGAAAAATATTAAAATTATCTTAAGGTATTGTTCCATGTCAGCACTGATGATCCACTATCAATAATACGATAAAGATTTATATTTTATGAGGATGCAGTAATAGAAATAAATAAATAAAAAGGGTTTATAAATTTGCAAAAGAATTAGATGAAACAAAGCAGAGTGTGACGAAATAGTTTCTAAACTCAAAATTATTTTAAAATATAAAAATTAAAAACATCCATAATAAAACGTTTTTATTTGGAAACAAGGTATTCATAGTTTTCATTCACGCTGTGGTCATCATAAAGTTCCAATGTTTACGTTATTACGTTATAATAAAGTAATAAGTATTGTTTGAATAGTGATTAATTTGTATTCTTTTAACAAAGCATATGCAGAACAAATGTTAACGTAGGGAGTGGAAGGCTTGTTCGCCAAATAAAACGTTTTTATTTGGAAACAAGGTATTCATAGTTTTCATTCACGCTGTGGTCATCATAAAGTTCCAATGTTTACGTTATTACGTCATAATAAAGTAATAAGTATTGTTTGAATAGTGATTAATTTGTATTCTTTTAACAAAGCATATGCAGAACAAATGTTAACGTAGGGAATGGAAGGCTTGTTCGCCAAATAAAACGTTTTTATTTGGAAACAAGGTATTCATAGTTTTCATTCACGCTGTGGTCATCATAAAGTTCCAATGTTTACGTTATTACGTTATAATAAAGTAATAAGTATTGTTTGAATAGTGATTAATTTGTATTCTTTTAACATAGCATATGCAGAACAAATGTTAACGTAGGGAATGGAAGGCTTGTTCGCCAAATAAAACGTTTTTATTTGGAAACAAGGTATTCATAGTTTTCATTCACGCTGTGGTCATCATAAAGTTCCAATGTTTACGTTATTACGTTATAATAAAGTAATAAGTATTGTTTGAATAGTGATTAATTTGTATTCTTTTAACAAAGCATATGCAGAACAAATGTTAACGTAGGGAATGGAAGGCTTGTTCGCCAAATAAAACGTTTTATTACTGATTTTTGTTTAAATATTAAATTCATAGTAGTAAAAGTAAGAACAGTGTCTTATATGAACGATATGATGTTCAACCTTTTTTTTGATTATGTATTAAATTCTATCAATTGTTATTAAAATGATAGTTCAGTACATAAAAAGATCTTGATTGTGATAACACAAAATATTTTGGTGTGTGTCATAGATAATATTTGAAAAAATATATCAAAGAATTGGCTTAATTAGCCCTCATTACATTCTCAGTATAATTTCAAAATGAACGACCAAATAGGGTTTCATGTGACGCAATGGGAGTAAACAGTAACATATTTATTGCTTAGAGAATACCAAGAATATTAATTTTTAGGACTCAATTTTCAAAACATTTCAAATTTCTTACTTACAAAGCGAATAAAGTGAATAAGTTTAAGGTGTAGACAGTTATACAAGTGTAGCGGTGTTATAATTACTTTTCAAACACAAATCATATCAAATAGTATAAAAAATACTAGATTGTATTTATGGTAAACACAACATATTTTCATGCAAATAAATAATATAAATGAGTTGCACTCTTTCTCAGTATAATATCTATTATTTCCTAGTTAAATGTTAATTTACACTTCAACCCCTTGTTATTTCCCACCTCCCTGCAAAACTAATGTCAAGTCTGTTTGCAACATGTTTAAACAACTATACTAAAGTTGTATATTATACTATCGGACATAGTTATATATTTATAATCGCTATGACTAGACATGACAATCTGCTTACACAAACACACTTAATCGGTACTACCACATTACTATTATACAGAGAAAAGACAGGGAAGAAAGAGATGTTTCATTCCGGTAGCACTGTAAACACGGACAAGAACAGAGTGCATTCGGCATTCCACTGAAGAAGTTAACAGAGAAACAGAAACAGATCGTTTTGACAGGTTCGTGCAACAGGTAACATGTAACGTACCTGGAGAAGGAGAAAATCCACCTAACCCTAGCTGGGGGATCGGTGAGGAACGTGGAAAGGTAGGATGAAAAGTGCTCGTTTTGTTCTCATTTTCTATTTAACAAAAGGTGTCAGGGCAGGTTTTACTAAGTAAAGGAATTCTCCGTGCTGTGCTTACTATTCCTCGGGACCTAGATTGCATAGCCAAGAAGATGTGTTAACCTGACGGCCCAGACGGGAGTCTTGAGTTTGCGCTGTTGGATGCTGATGGTAGTCTCCCCCTCGGAACGATCCGTGGCAGCCTTCACATCAGCTCGCCTGCGCCATACCATCATTACACTAACAGCTGATAACACCCGGTCAGTGGTCTGTCAAACACACCTAGCTAACACACAGTATGTACAGCCTCTCCCGGTCACCCGACTACATATAAATAACCTATACGGGTGCGCCATGCACAAGCCTAACACCTGGAAGAGACCTAACAAAGATGAGGATGCAACTACTGAAAGTGTAGACACATATAGTGGTATACCTAAAACATTCTTGATTCGTTAGTACAAATAGTATGGTAGGAAATATTTACACTTAACTAGCAGAAGTACATTGATAAGTCAGAGATTCAGCCAGGTTTTATATATTGTTAATAATTGGCGATCGTAAAATATCAATTAAAACATAATCGTAGAAACTTCCAATTGAGTAGTGGCAACTGAATGACCAACGTCATTTATCTAGCTAAGCAGGTCTTAACCAAATAAAATTCACTAAATAAAAACGTCGTTACAAATAATTTTATTAAAAAATAAATAAAAGGCTAAATAAAATAAATTAGAGAGATTCGGATGATTCTGAACTATAAGCATTGACTATAGATTATAAAGTCAATGCTATAAGTAAATTTGACAAAAGCACGTAATATTGTGATAAAGGAAAATAATGTTTACGTGACATAATATTATAATATTTTCCAAATAACAATATTAAAAAATAAAAAAATATGAAACAACATGTCAAACCGAATTTTACTGTCGTAATAAAGGGTTTTTACACGAATTACTTTTCTAAAATGTCTAAAACGGTGTACATAAATTAATATTTATATCATTGCGAATTCAAAGCATTCATAATATGCTGCAAAGATAATCTGAAACTTAAATATTGGGTGTTGACAATGGTTTAAGTTAAACAGCGACCAACCCGTATAAGAAACATCGATGTGATAGTCTGGTGCTGATAGTTAGAAAAACGTCCACACGTAGCTCAATAACTAAACAGATAAAACATTTTAAAATTACTTTACTTACTTGGTCTCATCTATGAAGACAGCTTCGAGAACTCTGGCTGCATACTGCAAATTTTTTTGCAGTACGTCAGCCGAGATCTCGCCTCGTTCTAATTGCTTTAATAGGCACCGTAACCTGAAAACAAACGCATCAGTTAACATTCTATTTTAATATACTCTTAACAAATGCATGCAATTAATATATTAATTCACAAAATACAAACAATTGTAAACACACACATTTTTGAACTTGTCAAATTTGTACTATCAAATCTTAAAGGTAGTTTACACATTTCACGATGAAGTTGGTACAAGTAGAGAGTAGGTATTATGACGAACAAGAGATAAGAACTGACATTTAATAAATGTATTACAGATGTATTTTGTTGAAGTATATCCTATTATTGGTAAGGAAAGTTAATTATTTATACTGGGAAATTACTCATTCCCAGACTTCTGAAAGGTCCCGGAATGGTTAAATCATTCAAAATTTATGTGATAAAAATGTCACATTTGGGTTCTGGTGATGAAAAAAACATTTTTGTTGTACAACTCATATACACCCTGTTCAAAAATACGATTTTCAGGTGTTCCCTACATTTTAATATGTAAACTCTTATTAAGGGCCTATTTAGTTTGAAGAGCTTGATGACAAACCCCGAGGTTGATACCATGCTCAGATATATATATATATATATATGGGGAAGATTTCAGAATTAAAACTGGCTATTAAGGCTTCAATGAAAATCGGACTTGAATCAGTTTAAAAACTTTGAAACGATCAAAGTTACAGCAAAATGACTAATCTCGATTACCTATTTTTTTAAACTTTGTTATTGTGGCTCAGAATCACTGAATGTTGAACATGAAGATGAAGCTTAGGCGTTGAAATCACGTGTTAGCCAGCAAGGATCAAGCATTACCGTTTAGGATCACTATGACGGAACAAAAGGTAAGATAACCTTTCTTTGCAGTTCGATTACCTCGAAAAACCACAACATTTTTGTGTATGGTTTATACAGCTTCTGTCCCAAATTGCTATTTGGGGACAAACTTTTGCATTTCAACGGTTGTACAATATCACAAGCTATTTAAACTCAAAAGAATTATAATAGTAAATGTTTAGGCAAAACATACAACAGTTTGTTACTGGTGGTGTTAAACATCACAGAGTAATTTAACCTTGTGCGAGGCGATGGGAAGAAAGAAGAAGAAACTGAAGATATTTATTGGCTTTACGATTGTGGAGGAGGGGCCAGCTAGCCACATTGTTGTCATTCCCCCCTTCTAGGAGAGCGGCTCAGAGGAGAAACGAAGGACAAGAGTGACGTCTAGGATCACCACCAGAAAGCACTGCTCGGTTGGTCATTGCTTCTTGACATGTAACTCTTCTCGGAATGAGCAGTTATGTTATTTCGTGGTAGCTCAGTAGGTGGAATATCAAATTCTCGAACATGAGTTACTGGGTTAAACTCATTATATTCATTTACCTTTTAGCGAATTTCCCCTATAAGAAGCTATTACCGTAGGTCTCCTGGTAATCCTTAAGGGATATTTTTGGTTATGTTTAACAATCTGTAAAATCTTTTTAATAAGTCAAAAACAAATAAAAACGCCTTACGTTTATTTTCGGGACCAGAATAAAAGTATACATACATTGTAGAATATGTTGATACAGATCCCTATCTTGATGGGGTCGACGCCACAAAAATTCACTAAGCACGGAGTCAAGCATCGAGCGGTGCGTGCCGCACTTAACTTTACTGCGTTGTTTAGCTAACCTCCAATGACTCTCTACAGTTTGTATGCGCACCAGAGTCGGGATCAACGAAATAATATTTGAGGGTGAATGTTTGGTGGTTATAACCGTGTTTATACAATTGATTGAACGATTTCCATTCATTAGATATAGTAGTTGTACTAGGAAGTGCATAGGGGCCTACTCATACCATACATAATCATACATAACCATAACATAACATACATAAACAGTAACAACACTGGTAACCGCTCCACGCATTGACAGGAATCATACTGCCGGCTAGCGGCTCCGGCTTGGCGGGCAGTTGTCCAGTCGTCGCTGTCAAGTCGCTTTATCATTTCTGTCTACCAAACTTTTTCCAATTTTTTATTCATCAATTGCTCATGTTGATAGTTTATTTTCATTAGACAACACCTCCTACTGCACACGTAATGTTTGGAGGTTTGTTTTGCATTGTTGACACATAACCGAAAAGATCCGACCTAAGCCCGAGACCATGATAACTTTTTGTTTTGAGGTCCCCAGATGCCAAAAACACTATTCGTTCAAATCTATACATATATGTAAGTCAGTGAGTGTGACAGCTCGAGTAACAAACTTCCGATATCGATGAAATTTGGCTCAAATGTGTAAAGTGAAATTCATGAGTTAAGTTCGAAAAACAGAAAAATCGGACCATTGGAAGGGGGGCTTATGGGGTTTAAATATTTTCCAAAAATCAGTTTTTTACCATTTTTTCCCTAACATTTTTAAAACGCTCAATTTTAGTTTTGACCATTTTATAGAGCTTAAAAAAACAAATAATATAGTATTTTGAATTATTAACCTAAGTTAAGTGCTTCCAGAGAAAATAAAAAAAGTGTTCATAAAATCTTCCATGTTAATCTTATGGGAAAAAGGTTTTTAGCTTTTCCTCTGTTAATTTTACCGTCAACTTTACATTTGCTTTTACCAACCAATTCAGCTCTATAAAATAATCGTTTTGGTGTTCAAATTGCGATTCTACATCCAACCGTTGCAGAGATATCCAAAGTGCTAAACACAATACGTTGTCCAATGTTATCCTTATGGAGAATAAATAAAATTTGATATATCGAATATGTATGAATGTATATTGATGAAACTTGGTATTTGGCTTCACCTAGTACTGGTATATTGATATTTGCACAAACAATTGATTTTTTGTTGATTATCCCCATAGCAGCAAACCTGCATACTCAACCATAATGTTATTCTTATGGAGACTAAGTAAAGTTTTATATCTCCCTTAATTATGAACATAAATTATTAAAACTTGATATGCAGCTTCTCCTGGTTGAGTTATATTGATAATTGCTTAAAACCAAATTTCTTATCTTTCTTGCTGCAGCAAACCTGCGTACTCAGCCCTAATGTTATTCTTATGGAGAATAAATAAAATGATATCTATCACTTATTTATAAATATATTTTTATGAAACTTGGTAAGTGGCTTTATGTGGTAGTGAGAAACATATACATGCATTAGAAATTCTCTGAGTACGCAAGTTTTCTGCAACGGGAGTATTTATATTAAAAATAATTCGAGATGTTACTTTGATATTTTTCTACACAAATCCATTTGTAATATAACAACTTAGTTATATCGGAGTTCTAGAAAAAGATTATAGGTGTGGTTGGTTGGTGGGAATTGGTATGGCTATTTAGTGATGGAGAAACACGACAAACCCTTTTGCCTTTTAACGTTAATTTAGGTTAGGTTTGGTTTGGTTATCAAAACTTAGTACGAGCATTTTGGTTGGTAATTTGTCACTTAATTATGGAGGAACCCAGATATATGGTTTATGTTTGGTTTATTTGCGATTTGGCAGCGCTTTTTCAAGGAACGGTGACTCAAGAAACTACTCGGTTCTCCCCTGACTCACATGCTCCTCCTCACAACGAACACCTCCCACACTCAGCACAAGGTTACATTATCTCCAGTATAGAAATTTAATTAAACTAGTGGCTTGAAGGGGCCAAAGCCCCTAACTTTGCTCCAATAACCTTACCCGTCTGATTGTTTTTACTCTATACATGCTGAGGAAAATAAAACAGTATAAGTAGGAACATTTTTCAGTTCGTAGTCAAGTAGACAAATGTTTTAATATGAACAAAGCAGACGTTTTTAAATCCCCATGTTTTTCTTATGGGAGATGTTTTACGATATTGCTCGATTGATGGTAACTTCTTAGAAATAATGCCATTTTTTCCGAGTCCCTGGAATTTAACCCTCTTCCATCACCCTATAATTTTCCAAATGCCCATAATTAATTTTCAGTTAAAATAAGCTATTTTTCTTGAGTTCCCGGGTCCCCAGACCTTTAATTTGAGCCCTCTCTCATCATCCTGTGATTTGCCCCACTCCCACAATTTTGAATTAAAACTTCGCTTACAGAATTATACATAAAAATAACAGCGTGATACATACCTAGCCGCGGCCTTATCGCAGGCGTCGGGTGTGTCTATAGCCGGCAGGTTGTCTGTGGTCAGATCGTCACTATCTACGGGTTCTTCTTCACTCGTTGTTCGTTGCTGTTTTTTGGCACTACTTCGTCTTACGATTGTGAGGGAACCTTGTTCTGGAACAATAGAAAAACAGTTTGTAAAGTAACAACTCAAACACATTTTATATTTAAGAGCTAACAATCACTTTACCAAAATACTATGATGCTGTAGTTAAATTATTAAATCATATAAAAATCCATTCTGAGAAAAGTTTGTACGGGTTCTCATCTAACTTAGACAAATGCCGGAATGGTTCCCAAAAACCCCGCCAGGAAGGGAAAGATAGTACTCAGGCCTACCTTACCTGGATAAAATAATTTCCTATGAATAATTATTTTGATGTAAATTCAAATACATTGTTAACCTTTGTTATGGAATAAATTGTCAGAGGCTGTTTTATCGAAGCATATGTTTAAGTTTTGTTCTTATTTATTAATTTAATAATATTTACTAAACACCCGCTTTTGACTTTCCAATCTTTCCATCAACCATAGGATTAAATATTATTCTAGTAAAGTTTGTACAACTATGAGGGGGTCACCTCATAAGAAACCGGGATAGGAAAAAGGGTCCGAGAAAATAAAATTTAAAAGAATAACATTGTGTTTTGGTCAGCTTTATTAAACTACCTTTAACTTAAGAACAAATATGAAATTTAATTTACCTGATTAACCTAGTAAGTATTAAGTTTACTAATAGTTACAACTGAATTATTTAAACCTTCATTTTACCTAAATTGAAAATTGCCATCTTAACACTCTGCTTTAACTGAATTTTGTTACATTTAGCTAAAGTTAATTCACTTTTGTTCTTTTGAGGGTCCTGCCTGTCTTGTAGTTTCTAAATTTATCTAATCTTTTTAAAAACCTCATAGGTTTTGAGATCATTACACAAAGACTGGTCACTGGGTCAGTCAAAAATGAATCTATCCACCAACATTTAAATAAGATTTCCTACATCAAGATAAGATTTTGTTACAGATCATCAATTGTTCATTACAGACCACCATGCTTCTACTGGCTCTCTTGTTCCCAGCAGACATACTCGTAACAATTCAAACTCTTATAAAATTACGAAACTTGAAATGTCCTTCTATAATAAGATTAGTAACTATTTAGCCCTTTTTATAAAAAAATACATCAAAACGATTTAGTACATATTTTAAATTTTTAGGCAGAAAATGGGAAAAACCTTAAAGCAGGACAGGATATCCTTAAAAACCTGAAACAACGGAATAGTCCCAGTAAAAACGGGATGAAACCAAACATTTAATAGGGAAAACTTATGTAATTGCTAGAACAGATTGATAACAATAAAAATTTATGGCAAAGTTAGGAAAAAGGAGCTAAGAAAAAAATTAAAATAATTTACTCATAAAAGTGAACTATTAAAAATGAATGGACACTAAAGATAAAATAATTAAGTTGTAATTTTGAATTGATATCGCTATTTTAAAAAAATCCATAAATCAACGATTGAGGATCATTAATTGAGGACGATTATGGACGGGCTTTGAAAGTCAACTTTGGACTTATGGGGGAATCTGGTAAAACACCAAATGTTTCGAGACTGGAGTCCCTCCTATCTCACATTACTGGATGACAGAACAGTTGCGTACTCACTGGAGAGTTGGCCGTTGCGGTTGATGGACGGCATCTCGCCTGTCGGGGAAGGGGCGTCCTCCTTGCTCGGGGGCCGCTCAGGGGGACTGGCCACTGGAACACAAACACCTAGGTTAGTGAGAGGATCGGGGGGTGTGAACTGGTGGAAGGGTTGGAGTGCATGCCTCTGGTCTTCAAGGTTCCGGGTTTGACCCTCACCTAACACCAATAATAGCCAATAATCGCCTATGTGATTATACCGCGTCCCAGCAGTTCCAACTTGATCTGTAGCACCTTACGAGACAGAAATGGGGTGAGAAAGCTGGCTATGTAATAGAGATATCTAAAAACCATACGATACATATTGAAAGGGAAAATAGTGGGGCACATGCGGAAAGCAAGATCTCGTCAATCGCTCAGCAGCCGCAGATAACAACCAGATAACCAACCATCTAGTGTTCCGAGGAACATTAATGACGGTCTACGGCTTGTACAGCGTACATAATATGGAAATGAATGGACTAGTAGTGCCTCGTCGGAACAGAAATCCGGGGTAACGTAGAGCTTGAGGTTGTAGGTGACCAAACTTGTAGCCAGGCTGCCCCTGATTGTGACCTGCAACCACTCACTTCTTCGCCATAGGAAAACTGCCATGTTAACCAATCTAAATATTCGTCCAGGAAATAGTATTGAAGTAATTGTATAATATTTTATAAAGTAAAATGAAATACGCCCGTCTCAGCAAACCTGCGTACTCAGCGAATTTCTAATCCATAATATATGTTTTAATACCATATAAAGCCGCATACCAAGTTTCATAAAAATATATTCAGATATAAGCGATATACACAATTTTAATTATTCTCCATAAGAATAACATGGGAGCTGAGTACGCAGGTTCGCTGCTACGGAGATAATCAACAAAAAATCAATTTGTTATGCAAATATAAATATACCAGTACTAGGTGAAGCCACATACCAAGTTTTATGAATATATATTCATTAATAATTGAGATATCAAATTTTATTTATTCTCCATAAGGATAACATTGGACAACGTACTGTGTTTAGCAGTTTGAATATCTCTGCAACGGTTGGACGTAGAATCACAATTTAAACACCAAGATGATTTTTTTGTGGAGCTGAGTTCATTGGTAAAAGCAAATATGAAGTTTACATTAAAATTAACTTATGAAAAACCAAAAACCTTTTTCCCATAAGATTAACATGGGAGATTTTATGAGCATGTTTTTTTATTTTCTCCGCAACCACTTAATCTAGGTTAATAGTTAAAAATACTATATTATTTGTTTTTTTAAGCTCTATAATATGGTACCAACCAAAATTAAGTGTTTTACAAATTTTAGGGTAAAAAATGCAAAAACTGATTTTTGGAAAATTTAAAACCCCCCTTCCCATAGTCCGATTTTTCTGGTTTTCAAACTTAAAAGTCATAAATGTCACTTTATACATTTGAGCCAAATTTCATTGAAATCGGACGTTTTTTACTCAAGTGATCGCATTCACGGACACACACACACACACACACACACACACACACACACACACACACACACACACACATATATCAATTTAAACGAATAGTGTCTAAGTCATCTGGGGATCTCAAAAAAAAGTTGTCATGGTCTCGGGCTTAAGTCTTACCATGAGACCTACGGTAATAGCTTCTTCCCTATAGGGGAAATTTGCTTAAACAAATTCGGCGAAGTTAAATTCGTCTGTCAAATCAAACTATAGCTCACCTCATAATACGTCCCATGATTCTATTGCAATAACCCAACCGCATGGACTAAATGATCCCGCCACTACTCCATGGGTCAACAGATCCTCACATTTTGTAAGTTAATAGCCCCAGTGCAACCAATATGTAGCCGGTAGGTTATTACAACAATTAATTTGTTGTTCTACCTGCACTACAAGATTGGCTATTTGGCCCAACTCAGAAAATATCATATGATTCTAATTTTATTTTATACAAAATATGACGGAAATGATTTTAGGTGCTATACCTGTTAAAAAATATATATTATGAGTTCGTTTATAGAACAGAAGGACTCCAAGAAAAAGTTAAACCTCTTGTGAAACGGTTTGAACACTCAGCTGTTTTTTGTTTTGAACTTGAAAATAATTTTCCTATAGACAAATTAATATTAAAATAAACAAGTATTAAACAATACTACTAATATAACATCTTAAATTAAGATTACACCTATTGTTTAAGTCCATTGTATAATGACGATCATTAAACAATGCAAACTTAGAAAAACGAGGATATTTTATTGAGAGCTTGTTGTCCAATTCCCTGAGAGAAGAAACGTTCAGTCACTGACAACCGCAGAGATGGACCGATGGCTGTATTGGGATTTGAGAAAATGTTAAATCCACCTACAGCACGTGCAAGTGTGGATATGGAGGATTCTGTAATTATAAAAGGCCAACATAGAGTTTGTTATAAGTTTTAATATAATAGACTTGGCGATTCTAGTTACACCAGTAAGATTGATGGGAAGCGAAAAATACCCCCGTCGCAGCAAACCTGCATACTCAGCGAATTTCCAATGAATGTATAACATAACACATTAAAACACTTAATAATTCATAATAAATATATTCACCAACAAGCGATTTTAAAATATTAATTAATCTCCATTAGAATAACATTGGGGATGAGTACGCAGGTTTGCTGCAACAAGACACAAAAAATGATGGGTTTTTATGTAAATATCAATAGAACTCATCTTAGTGAAGTCACATACCAAGTTTCATCCATATACATTCATAGATAAGCGATATATAACATTTTAAGTATTTTCCATAAGAATGACATGGGGACCAAGTACCTAGGTTTGCTGCTACAGGAACCATAGGCGAAATTTCTTGTGTGCAAACAACAATAAACCACAACAAAATGAAGCCATATACCAAATTTCGCCAGTTTATGTTCATAAATAAGCGAGATATACAATTTGCCTTTTTCTCCATAAGAATAACATTAGACAACGTACTGTGTTAAGCACTTTCAATATCTCGGTAACCAATTGACGTAGAGCAATGATAAAAATACCAAATTGTTTGTTTTTTAAAGCTGAATTCAATGGTATAAATTAAACTTTGATTTAAATTAAAATTACATGTGAAAACCCCAAAAACACATTTTTGGGGTACAAAACCCCCCAAAACCCCCATTCGGATGGTGCGATTCATCTGGTTTTCGAACTCGTTCAAATAAATGGTACTTTAAACATTTGTACCAAATTTCATTAAGATTGGACCTTTTTTTACGAGAGTTATCGTGCTTACGGACACACACACACACACATATATATATATATATATATATATATATATATATATATATACATATATAACAATTTGAACTAATGGTGTTTTTGGCATCTGGGGACCTCAAAATGAAAAGTTATCATGGTCTCGGGCTTAAGTCTTACCATAAGACTTACGGTAATAGCTTCTTCCCTATAGGGGAAATTCGCTAAAAGGCACTGCAATCTGTGAAGAAACTGATGTACTTTTGCAACTAAGATAATTGTTTATATAAGTACTTAGTCAAATAACATGGTCGTCTGCCAAAATAAACACTGAACATTTTTGGGCCAAGGGGGACCCTGCGAGAATTCGAACATTTTCCCAATTTTGACACATGTAGAAATCTTAACGAAATGTTGATACACAATCAAAAGGACAAAAAAGAGCAAAAGGGCAGTCAAAGGGGGCAGGGAGTGTATTAGGGCTTCGCCACGATTACACCTTTAATTTCGGCACAGCGGTTTTTCCATTTAATTCAATATATTCCAAAATAAGCATTTTAAGTATAAAAGTATATTTGATGGTTTTTGAAAATGTAAATAAGGTTTCTTAAAAATAATTATTGTGTAAAAAATGTATGGGGAAATATTTCTATAAACAGTTTCATACCTCTGATAAGTTCCATAATGATCCCTCATATCTCATTTTGTAAATACCACATTTTTAAAACGTTAGTAAAATATTTCTAAAAGTTGAAAAGTCAATGCTTATCTATAAAAGGCAAAGCCCTGGCTGACTGACTGACTCCCTCATCACTAATTCTTCACCTTCCCATGTAGGTAGAGAGCTGAAATTCTGTACACTGATTCTTCAGGTATAAAATAGGAAAACTAAATGGTTTTTATCCTGATCTGACCTTAGGGCTCCACCAGATATCCCGACAAAGTTCCCATGTATTTCTTAAGCACATTCATTTTTGTTTGAGCTAATGAAAATACAAACAGCTGATCTTGATTCGTAGTAGTTCCACGGGCTAACCACAGAATGCAGCACACACAACTGTCAGTTTTTATAAATTATTTGCGGGGCGAAACCTGCGGGAACAGCTAGTATATATATATATATGTGTGTTCGCACTCTAGCGGTCGCATTTTTTGTCCGATTTACTTGAAATTTGGTGAGAACCTTCTCTTCTGTAAACAATTGGACAATATCGTTGGGAAAAACAATCGGATAACTCTAACCCCCCTTTTCGGGGATTTTAATTTTTCAAATTTTGAGTTTTTGGGCCCCAAATATGTCAGAAAAGTCCAGATTGTAAAATTGATACAAGTAAAAGGATGGAGATTAATAAGGAAAGAGTTGTAAGCGCTCTCTCATCGTTCTAGCACAAATATTTACCGAGTTATTAAAGAAAATGTTAATTGTCTTAACATAGTACGTTGTCTTATGGGGATTTTACACTAGAAAAGGCTGTTTTTCATATCTTGATGTAGTTTATCACCCCCCAATATCACTAAACCAACTTGTTATCCTGACTATACCTCCTCCTAACCTTATAATGTACAACATTGTCATCCTAATAGTGAATTTAAGTATAACCGGGAGCATCAGAACAGCCAAAAATTAATATTTTCAATTTTAAAAAAGTGTTACCTGTGTTGTTTTAAACCCTTTATTAGATGTTTTAAAGATGTTAATGCGGAAATTCACTTCCCTCACGTCAGCGCGCTGCGTGTGAACTCTTTGTTAGTGCATTTCCTATGGAAAAATGAACTATTAGCATGGCCCTCACGGTGAAACTGAAGCCCGGGACCACCATAGAAGTTCCTACTGTGACACCCTGAACACGTTTTGGGGGGTCGCTAAAAACGTTATGTGTGTGTGTGTGTGTGTGTGTGTGTGTGTGTGTGTGTGTGTGTGTGTGTGTGTGTGTGTGTGTTCGCACTCTAGCGGTTGCAATTTTGGTCCGATTTACTTGAAATTTGGTATGAACCTTCCCCTTTGTAAACAGTTAGACAAGTTCGTTGGGAAAAACAATAGGCCAACTCTAACCCTCTTTTTTTGGGGATTTTAATTGTTCAATATTTGAGTTTTTGGGCCCAAAAAGGGTCATAAAAGCCCCGAATGTATAATTATTGCATATTAAATTATTGCACGTAAAATGCCAAAACTTTTAAGCCCTCTCTCATCATTGTAGCAATATTCACCGGGTTATTAAAGAAAATGTTAATTGTAACACAGTACGTTCTTATGGGGATTTTACCCTGGAAAAGGCTGTTTTTCATATCTTGATGTAGTTTGATCACCCCCAATGCCCCAATACCAACATGTTAACCTGAGTATACCTCCTCCTAACCATAAAATTTACATCATTTCCAGCCTAATAGTGAATTTAAATATAACCAGGAGCATCAGAACAGCCAAAAAATAACATTTTTTAATTTTCAAAAAAACATGTTACCAGTGTTGTTTTAAACCCTTTATTGGATTTATAAAAAAATTGTATTGCATAAATTCACTACCCTCACACCAGCGTGCTGCGTGCGAACTCATTTTTAATTATAAATAGTTTGATTCATAACAAGTTGAAATAATGTTACTCCCAGTAATATTTGGTAAAAATCGTGTTTTTTTATGAGGTAAAATGTTGAAACAAAAAACAGCTATATTACAGTTTCAATAGTTAAATGAACTTTCGATAGTAATAAGTGTTGGGTCATCTGCATACTCACAGATTGTAATTGTTAGTATTTTATTTCCGTTAAATATTCACAACCACTGACGATCTTGCTGAATCTTTAAATGAGTGGACAGGTGATCTTACTTTTATAAAAGTGACTAATTTTAAAATGTAAGGTAGATATCAGATGTAAGGTAGATAAAATATAATTTATACTCTAAAAACTTTCGTAGCAGAGAAAAATTAACACACAAAAGAGCGGAGATCGAAAAGAAAAATAGATTTACAAAGAAAGATAAAAGCCTAAAACAAAACTGTGTGCTTATATAAACGTATATATGTAATTATAGGAAGAAACCCAGTCCAAGCTTGAGTTGATTCTAATTCCCTACTCGACATTTATTCATTGAGAAAGTTTTGATACTAGCTACTTTTCTTGTTGACT
Source organism: Allygus modestus (assembly GCA_963675035.1). Taxonomy (NCBI): domain Eukaryota; kingdom Metazoa; phylum Arthropoda; class Insecta; order Hemiptera; family Cicadellidae; genus Allygus; species Allygus modestus. The sequence continues at coordinate 103,731,954 of OY776112.1, forward strand.
TTCCAAGTTTCAAACTAATTAACCAGTGATGAAACATCGGGTCGACTTCATAATTCTTCATTAGGACCACCAAAGCCATGAATCTTGTTAACTTACTTTTAGGAGGGCTGAATAAAAACAATCTTTCGTATTCAAAAACTACCTTCAAAGACAACCTACCTTTCAAAATGATATTAGGTGGTAAAATACGAAGAAATAATTAAATTATTTGTGAATTTGGATTTTAAATAATGTCAAGAGATGAGAGCAACACTGCTCATCCAGTAAACATAGAAAACGTTACTTATAAATTTCACATCACGTGACATAAATGGTGGTACATAATAACAAAATCTTTAAAAATCACAAAATTATACCAGAATGAAAAGCATATGACTTTTTCCAGGCTTTTAAACGTCATATGTTACAGTAACTGTGCCCACAATCTATAGACCTATAATAAACTAGATGTAATACTTTACAAATTTATGTTGATTTGATTATGTTTCTAACAGTAATCTTTAATCATCTCCGATTTGTTGTGCTTCTTTTAATAGTTTTAATCTATACTTGTTTAATAGGTGAGCAGGTTTTTTGTGACAATCACTCCTCCTAAACTACTGAACCGATTTTCATGTTTTTGGTGTCATTGGAAAGAGCCTAGCGTGAAGTTGTGCGGGAAACTTTTTTTATAGAGAAATAATCTGTGAGTGAGGCCCTGGGGCCCCTTAAAGTTGAGTTTTTTTCCCATAAGCTTAACATTGGGAAATAAATATAAGTTTTAAGCAATCAGCTGGATAGAGTAAACACAGTTAATCAGCAGGTCACGTTGGCTTTGGAACGGTAACACAATATTTATACGGGAATATCAGTATAATATTGCGTTGTGATCCCGAGCGAAGCCGCGACAGGCTACTAGTAATTGTAAAAACTTCTGCAATCACAAAAATCTCCAAGATTGTTTAAACTTTAAAATATATAGAAAAATACCCCATAGCAGCAAACCTGCGAACTCAGCGAATTTCCAATGCATATATATATGTCTCACTACTCTCATAAAGCCACTCACCAAGTTTCATAAAAATACGTGAATAAATAAGTAATATATAGCATTTTATTTATTCTCCATTAGAAAATATTGAAAGCTGATTACGCAGGTTTGCTGCAACAAGGAAAAAAATATGTTTTTATGCAAATAGTAAATATAACTTAACCAGTCGAAGCTACATACTAATATCTGAAATATGAAATAATGAAATAATGATTTATTCCACCCAAACTTACAACACTCAAACACATTAATTTTCTTGGAATTTATTTATTTATGTTCATAATTAAGGGAGATATTACATTTTCCTTATTCTCCATAAGAGCAACATGGGGGCTTAGTAAGCAGGTTTGCTGCTACGGGGAAAATCGGAAAAAATGTTTTCATTACTCTACACACGAAAGTACACTTTCTAGACGTAAAATGAGCTAAGAAAATAGGTTATTCCCGCTACTGCACGGCAAAATTACATAACGTTAACTTTCTGTGCATTTGTGGTGCACGTTATGGGATTTTGCGGTGCAGACCGATCAGCTGTTGCATTAGGCCGATCAGCTGTTGCATTATTTGCTGTTGCATTGTTATACAAAACAAAGCGTTTCATCGCTTAGTAAATACTGACATTGTCAGTTAGGTTATATAGTCCAGGAGCTCAGGGGGTTTGAGCATACATAAAAGTAAACGCAATATTTTTGCAGATTGTTGTAATATGGACCTTGGTGATACCGGAAACGCATGTCGTCACTTTCCCAGGTGGTCGATAACTTGGAGGGAGGGGGGCAAAGATAGCGGGGGGCGCTACGCGTTAAAACGCCGATATCTCGAAAACGGTAAAGGATAGAACATCGGTTAAACCTTTGTCCTTTTTGTAAAAATATGGGAAATAAAAAAGGTTAGCTGGTCTGAAGTCGTATCTCCATTAATAAAAGAGTTATGGAATAAAACATGAGAAAATGGGATATTTAGGTTGATTTTTTTAACGACTTTGCATTAAAACGACTGTATCTCTTCAACGGAATGAGATAGAACAACGGAAAAAACGCCATTTTAATCACAATAATTAGTACAATAAAAAAGATTATTTGGTCTAAGGTCGTATGTCCTGTAATAAACGAGTTATAACAATCATATATTTCAAAAATTAGTGTTATTATCATGATTTTTAACGAAAACACGATTTATTTTTATATTGTCGGTTGAAATTAATAATAACGGCAACCCCTATTTACTAGATACATTTAAGAACACTAATAGAATGTATTAATGCATAAATGGTGTCTTAACATGTAAAACAAGTTATGTTAGTTACGCCCAGTAAGTGAGATCGCTGCACCATAGGGAGATAAATGGTAATAACTACTTATACGAATAACATTTTAATTTTAATCGCAATATTATATGAACTTACATTTTTTATTACGTGACTTTATGTAGAACAAACAGTGTCTAAGTCTAAAGAATTGTATACAAACTTTGTATGTTTAATACTTTTGTTAAGAGCTAATATGAACTCGGTAATTGGCGACGATTGCTTATATACCCTTTATATAACCTTACTTGGTTTGAGTCCATGTTCTTATCAAAAATAATTTTCTTCCGTTTATTAATAAATTCTTCTTTTGACCTGAAATGAAAAACAACACGTAAATTCCTTCGCAACTTTTATATAAAAAGTATATCCATGTTTAATTTTGTATATCGTTAAAATAGCCAAAGTTGATTAATTGGAATTTTTACATTTCCATTTCCGGTGAAAAGTTATAAATTGTAATACCCTTAAATATAATACAATTTGTTTCGCTATAATTAAGATCAATGACAGTCACGCACTTGGTGTTTGCAATTTTGGGGTTTTGATATCTCTGAGGCAAATTTTAAAAAAATATTATCAAAACATGAAAATATTACTTGCCACACATTTTAAAAAACATGATAAGCTTAATCCATGGTTTAGATATGAGGATATGCGATAACTTTTACTTCGGTTATGAATAATTAGACTTTCAATTAAGATAGATGCTTATATTTTTGATTTAAATTCTCTGTTAAGCATGCGGTAACATCCTGTAGTAACCTTTGATTTTTCCTTCTTAAACTTTGTCAAATAGATCATTTCGAACATTCTTGCAAGATTTCTTGCAAGATAGGACATATGTTTATATAAACTTTTTTGCTTATTTTTACCCAAGGAATCACTACGTAAATTATGTCCCCACCTTTTTTGAACACCCTGTATAAAGGGTATATAAGCAATCGTCGCCAATTACCAAGTTCATATTAGCTCTTAAAAAAAGGTATTAAACATAAAAAGTTTGTATACAATTCTTTAGATTTAGACACTGTTTGTTCTACATAAAGTTACGTAATAAAAAATGTAAAGTTCATATAATATTACGATTAAAATTAAAATGTTATTCGTATAAGTATTATTAGCATTTATCTCCCTATGGTGCAGCGATCTCACTTACTGGGCGTAACTAACATAACTTGTTTTACATGTTAAGACACCATTTATGCATTAATACATTCTATTAGTGTTCTAAAATATATCTAGTAAACAGGGGTTGCCGTTATTATTAATTTCAACCGACAATATAAAAATAAATTTGGTTTTTCGTTAAAAATCATGATAATAACACTAATTTTTGAAATATATGATTGTTATAACTCGTTTATTACAGGATATACGACCTTAGACCAAATAATCTTTTTTATTGTACTAATTATTGTGATTAAAATGGCGTTTTCTCTGTTGTTCTATCTCATTCCGTTGACGAGATACAGTCGTTTTAATGCAGTCGTTAAAAAAATCAACCTAAATATCCCATATTCTCATGTTTTATTCCATAACTCTTTTATTAATGGAGATACGACTTCAGACCAGGTAACCTTTTTTATTTCCCATTTGTAGAAAAAGGACACCGGTTTAACCGATGTTCTATCTTTTACCGTTTTTGAGATATCGGCGTTTTAACGCGTAGCGCCCCCCGCCATCTTTGCCCCCCTTCCACCAAGTTATCGACCACCTGGGAAAGTGACGACATGCGTTTCCGGTATCACCAAGGTCCATATTACAACAATCTGCAAAAATATTGCGTTATACTTTTATGCATGCTCAAACCCCCTCAGCTCCTGAACTAATAGTCGTTGTGACGGATTGTTTGAGTTAAGTGTACTAATATTAATAATATTCCTAAAACTTTGATGAACAGAGCGGTAAGTGTAACTAACGAATTACTGCCTGATGTGTCGCGTTTAAGATACGAAAACGAATACGATAAGCTTTGTGTTTGGTGTCGAAAAGAAAACATTAAACCTAGCCAGGTTAGTGATGACGTACTCATAGTCTACATGTCAGAACTGTCGAAAACGTTAAAACCAAGTACTTTGTGGAACAAGTATTCAATGGTTATAAATGTCTTAAAAGTGAAAGAAAATCTTGGACATTTAAAATTCCCAAAAACAATTTCATTTTTAAAGAAAAATCTATTGGATTCAAACCTAAAAAAGCTAATGTTTTTACATCTGATCAAGTCACTGAGTTCATGGTCAAAGCTCCCGACAATGAATGGTTGTTGAGTAAAGTAGTTTTGACGTTTGGCATCTTTGGAGCCCTTAGGCGAGATGATCTGTTACGCCTAAGCATAAATGACGTAAAGATTGTGGCAATTTCATTAAGGTTATGTTAAGAGATGACAAAACACATGCTAGTAGAAGTTTCATCATAACAGACGATGAATGTACGTACCAACCCTGCCAGCTAGTACGTAAATATTTATCTTTACGCCCATAATAATGACAAGCACAAAACCTTTTGTTGGCTTTAGGCAAGGTAAATGCGTAGCCCAACATGTCGCGACTCATACGATTTCTGGTGTTCCAAAAAAGGTCACCCAGTACCTTAACCTAGAACAGCCAGAATCCTATACAGGTCATGCTATTCGACGCACATCCGCGTCAATGCTAGTCGAAGGAGGAGCTGATTTGCTTACACTTAAGAGACACGGAGGTTGGAGAAGTGCAAACGTTGCCGAAGGGTACATTGAGGAGTCCATAAATAGAAAAATTGATGTGACAAAACAACTTTTTTCTAAACCAAGTACGTCAACCTCAAATCACAATAATTCCTCTTTGAATTCACTACCACTCAAAGACATTACTAGCAATGATGAAGAGGGGAATCAGGTTTCCAAACACTATTTTACAATCTACGATGTTATTTCATCAGAAGAAGATATTGTGGAAAATAGCAATTTCATTCAAGTAAAAAACAAAGTTCATGGAATACACTCTGAAGTCAATGTTGCAGAAATGAAAAAAAATCTAAAGCTACCACAAAAAATTATAAACATAAGTGAAAATCAAAATTGCAACTTCAACATCAATTTTAATTTTCATGAATAATGATTTATCAATGTTTTAACTGTTGTTGTTATGTAGTCATCAGAGGTTTGTTTGTTTATTTATTCATCATCTTGTTCTATAGTTAAGTTAATAAAGTTCCTTTTTATTTATACAAAATCAGTCATCAGAGTTTTAAAAGTTTCTTTTTTTAATTATTCATCATCTTGTTTTATAGTTAAGTTAATAAAGTTACTTTTCATTTATCCAAAATCCTGTTTTTTTCATCAAACTATTGGGCATGCAGTTATTAATAAGTGCACGGTAATAACTCATAACGCTGAGTTTCCGTGCGTATGTACCTCGACATAAGCACGGAAATTCAGCGTTATGAGTTCGGTTTTTTTCTTGATACTAAGTTGAATAAACAAAAATATTCATGTTGTTTACAAGTTTTTCGATATCGTAATGAAAAATAGTGTTCAATACTCGTCTCAAAAGTGCCATTGCGGGGCTCGATAGCTTTTTCCACGCTCGGCTTCGCCTCGCGCGTAAATGCAATCTCTCCCCGCAATAAGTCACTTTCGAGACTAGTAATGAAAACTACTATTTCGTCATACTGCTTGGAAAACGGCTGTTTTCAATATATGCGTTGCGGGGCGAAGTCCTAGAACGGAAAATAATCAGCTGGTGTCAGCTGGCGTTGCTGGTGTCGAGGTCATCAGCTGTTCCGTTTCTGTCATTTATAAATATCAATGTAGTGAATCTGCAAACTTGTGTACGTCGTCGATTGTAAGTAATCGATTGTATCGAGAGATGTAATCAATTATTTTATCGATTGTAATTCACTGTTGCATTGTTCTCGGTTTAAGTATATTTTTTGCGTTTCAGTTCGACAAGATGAGTGACACGGCAAATAAATATATATTACAAAAAGCCCAAGAAATTCAAGAAAGCTTATTACCAGCTAAATCTAGGAAACAATACGAGTCAGATTCCTGATATAGCTCAAAAAGGTTGACTAAAGTATTCCTTCTTGCAATCGATAGTCCACAGCATTCGATATACCTATCGTTATAGTTAGTCTAACCTAACACTAACACAAACGTAACAGGCAATAGTTAAATACATCTGTAGTAACAGCTGTTTGTTTTAAATAGCAAGAGCAAGATGGAAGCCATTTTGGGAGCAAGCTTTTAAAGATAAACAAGTTGTAAAATGTTAGTTTTGAGAAAGCAGTTAGCTTAATATATTGTGCAGCAAGACGAAAAATATAGTTCACCACATGGGCCAAAAGTGGCTTTTCGATCCTCGCTTATTTTCCGACCTCGGCTTCGCCTCGGTCGTTAAACTTGAGCTCGTATCGAAAAGCGTCACTTTCGGCCCTAGTGATGAAATATACTATTTTGTGCAAATATCAATTTACCAGAACTAAGTGAAGCCACATGCCAAGTTTCCCCAACATACATTCATAAATAATCCAGATATCAAATTTTAATTATTATCCTTAAGGATAACATTGGACAACGTACTGTGTTTAGCACTTTGAATATATCTGCAACGGTTGGACGTAGAATCACAATTTAAACACCAAAATGATTGTTTTTAGAGCTGAACTGATTACTAAAAGCAAATATGAGGTTTACATTAAAATGAACTGAGGAAAAGCGAAAAACCTTTTTCCTATAAGATTAACATGGGAGATTTTATGAGCACGTTTTTTGGATTTTCTCCGTAACCACTTAACCATGGTTAATGATTCATAATACTATATTATTTATTTTTTTAAGCTCTATAAAATGGCCAAAACCAAAATTTGGTATTTTAAAATTTTGAAGGTAAAAAATGTAAAGAACTGATTTTGTAAAATTGTAAACCCCCATAAAACCTTCTTCCTATGGTCCAATTTTTCTGGTTTTCGAACTTAAAGTCATGAATGTCACTTTGCACATTTTAACCAAATTTCATCAAAATCAGAAGTTTTTTACTCAAGTTATCGTGTTAACGGACACACACACACACACACACACACACACACACACACACACACACACACACACACACACACGCATGTATATGAAATTTATATATATATATATATATATATATATATATATATATATATATATATATATATATATATAAATTTGAACGAATAGTATTTTTGGCATCTGGGGACCTCATAAAAAGTTATCATAGTCTCGGGCTGAACTCTTACCATGCCACCTACGGTAATAGCTTCTTCCCTATAAGGGAAATTCGCTAAAATGAGAAAAGAAAGAATAATAATAAAATACCCCCGTCGCAGCAAACCTGCATACTCAGCGAATTCCCAATGGAGATATAAATCTTTTAATACTATATAAAGCCGCTTACCAAGTTTCATAAAAATATATTCACAAATAAGCGATATATACAATTTTAATTATTCTCCATAATAATAACATTGGGGCTGAGTACGCAGGTTTGCTGCATCAACGAATACAAAAAATGGGTTTTTATGCTAATATCAATATAACTCAACAAGGTGAAGTCATATACCAGTTTTATTCATTTATGTTCATAATTAAGGGAGACATAGCATTTAATTATTAGTGAATTTCCTATGGAAAGTGAACTATTAGCATGACCCGCACGGTGAAACTTAAGCCCGGGACCACCATAGAAGTTCCTAATGTGACCCCCTGAACACGTTTTGGGGGTTCGTTAAAAATTTTATATATATATGTATATATATATATATATATATATATATATATATATATATATATATATATATATATATATATATATATATATGTGTATGCACTCTAGCGGTCGCATTTTTTATCCGATTTACTTCAAATTTGGTAGGGACATTAATTTTTGTAATCAGTTGGACAAGTTCGTTGGGCAAAACAATCGGAAAACTCTAACCCCCTTTTTGGGGATTTTAAATTAAGAAATTTGAGATTTTGGGCCCAAAAAGGGTCAGAAAAGCCCCGGATATGAAATTAACGAATGAAAAACGGTGGGAATTAGTGTGGCGAAACTTTTAAGCCCTCTCTCGTCATTCTAGCATATATATTTACCGAGTTATTAAAGAAAATGTGTATTGACCAAACACAGTACGTTGTCTTATGGGGGTTTTACTTTAGAAAAGCCTGTTATTCATTTGTTGGTGTACTTTTATCATCCCCAACAACCTCACGCCTACTTTAAAGCCTGACTGGACCTTCCCCTAACCTTATAATGCGCAAAATTGTATTCCCAGCATTGCAGGTAAATTGAACCAGGAGCATCAAAACAGCCAAAAAATCAATATTTTCGGATTTGAATAAAAATTGAAATAATTATATGTTTTTAACTGATTTTGAGTTTTATAGTTCTTTATGCGGAAATTCACTTCCCTCACGTCAGTGTGCTGCGTGCGAACTCGTTATCCATAAGAATAACATGAGGACTGGGACGCAGGTTTGCTGCTACGGGAGCCTTTGGCAAAAAATGGTTTTTTTAAGCAAATATCAATAGACCACAACCAGATGAAGCCAAATACCAAGTTTCGTCAGTGTACGTTCATAAATAAGCGAGATATACAATTTTTCTTTTCCTCCATAAGAATTACATTGGACAAGGTACCAACATACAGTTGTGTTTAGCACTTTCAATATCTCGGTAACTAATTGTCGTAGAGAAATGATCAAAATACCAAATTGTGTGTTTTTTTTTAAGCAGGAACTAAAATTATACCATTTCAAAAATTATATGTAAATCTTTCAAAAAACCCATTTTTGGGGTACAAAACCCCCCCAAAATACCCCTTTGGATGGAGCGATCTGGCTGGTTTTTGAACTTAGTCATAAGTTTTTCTTTACACTTTTATACAAAATTTCATCAAAATCGGATCATTTTTACGAGAGTTATCGTGCTCTCGGACATACACAGACACATACACACACACACACACACACACACACACACACACACACACACACACACATATACATATATATACATATATATATATATATATATATATATATATATATATATATATATATATATATATATATACAGTTTCAAACAAACGATTGGTTTTTTTGGGGTCTGGGGTCCTCAAAACGAAAGTTATCATGGTCTCGAGCCTAGGTCTAACCTTGCCGACTACGGTAATAGCTTCTTCCCTATAGGGGAAATTCGCTAAAATTATATAGTTACAATAGCACACAGTTAATATAGCTTATGTCTTGAGAGGCATATACAAAAGTTTTATAATAAAAATACCTTATACCTATTTTGTACCAGCATTTGTTGCGCTCATGAATGGTGGCTGTTACAAATTTATTAAAACAGATTTTTTAAAATATTAAATCTTTACTGTTCCTAAACGAGTAAACATACAGTACTAGCAAATTTTACAACCTTATCCAAGCAAACGGGAGGCGAAATGGGGAACATCACACACAAATATTTACACAAACAGCATGCAATCAGAAACCCTGGGCCCTATATTGTCACCATTTCACTCCAGTTTATTTTAAAAGTTCTCACTAAAATTTGACTCTCACAATGTGTTTATATGCCGTTTACAAAATATAAATACAAATAAATTGTAATTAAAAAATCTGTATAAACAATGCTGATTTTGCTGAACGTCATCACTAAAATAAACGTTATCAGGAAACTGGCACATAAAGTACGGTATAATGCACAGAAAATCTTCTAAAAAACCTTTTTTCAGAAATATTCACCCAAATCCCATTTTTGGAGTCAGTACGAAATCCTTTGCTACACACAGTGGTTTTAAGAGGAGAATCGCCCCCTTACCCCTCCCCCCCTCAGGGTTAGGGAATCCATATTTTGAATATCCTCTGTTGGGCTAACTCGACCTGCATATCAAATTTCCAAAAAATTGATCATTAAATAAGAGAGAAATTGTAATTCTTGTATTCTCCATAAAAATATCATTGTACAACGTACTCTGTTTACCGCTAAATGAAAGTTTTAATTTTCTCCACAACCAGTAATCGTAGAATAATAATTCAAAGTACTAAATTGTTTAATTTGTTGAGATTTCTTTAACGATGATGAGTATTATTTAGCATGTTAACAAAAATGAATTTTGGAAATTTGAATTTTTGGTCATTTCCGAACCCGAATTTTTACAGAAATGCGGGTGGTATCATTTTGTTGGAAACCTAAAGTTCTACAAACTACTGATGTTTAATTCAAATCGTTAGATCCGTTTTTAAGAAATTTGGATTTTTCAGTTTTTTTGCGGTTTTTGGGGGATAATTACCCTTAAAAAAAGCCTGGAGATATCATAGATTAGTACCTACATGCCACATTTCATCAAAATTGGACCACGGGTGTCGTCTATAGCTCTGTACACATCCAGATAGACAGACAGAAATCACTCAAAAATCACTTTTTTTGGATTCAGGGAGCACCAAAACGAATATTTCCACTTAAAACTCAAATTCGTAAATTTTGAAGAAAACAATACTTCCTCATTATACTATGTATATCGGGAGAAAGTAAAATCAGTTTGATTTGCATGTTAAGTCTTGTTATAACAACAAAATGTAACTATACAACACTTCAAAATATATTACGCTTATGCTCTGCACTTACAAAGGTTCGTTACGTTACCCAAAAAGACTGGCCTTTTCTTTTAACGGGTTTGTTATACAATTGTTGTGACTACACTCAGGCGAGTTTCATTAGGAGCAGGAATCATGTAGTTCCTTGTACTTGGAACGTAAAACGAAAGTTTATAAATTAAAATAGTTCGTATATTTTTTCAGAAGAATTTGAATAACAATTATTTGTTTTATCATTTTTGAAACGGAACTCATCTATTACAGTCCCTTGTTGCTGATACTTTTAGAAAATTCAGATTTTTTTTCCAAGTGCCAAAGTAAGTTGTGGCTCATACATTTAAATTTGTCAGCCTGTTTGACGCTCTTTGGCCGTTATACAAAGCTTTCATGACACTGTGAAGAGCGGAATTAGGAAGAACGAAGAACATCGTAGAAGAATACGCAAAAAGATAAAGATGAGGGTCTTCGAAACAATGACAGTATCCCTAACGCATGGTCGAGCTATGACTATATTTAATACATTTTTACATTAAAAATAAAATTATCAATTGGTAGTCAAAAGTCCGTTCTAGACTTCATTTTATAAATGGTGAATAGGTTTATTTCCTTTGTGGTTTTGTGTAAGTGAAATCGAGGATTGAAGGAACGAAAACTAGAAAAAATAAAATATATAAATTGTTATTTAGACTGTGTTGTTATATTGATGTTGTATTAGAAGTATATTGATGTAAACGCTACAAAATAAATGGAACGCAAACATCACTCAGTTTTGATACTATCTCCATACCGTTCTTATAAAGTATGATGAATATGTAATCCTTTACTCAGTGAAAACAGAGTTGTAAGCCGATATTGAATTTGCGTAATGAAACTTATATCGGAATTTTGTACGTTTTTGTACCATAAAAAGAATTGTATAACCCTTTCATTCGAAAGTTTTAACCAATAAAAAAATCAGACTAATTGTCTATCCCAAAAACACCAGTTTAATTAAATTGAAAACTAATTGCGTCAAAATTGTTTTCTCTTTGTGTGCTAACAAAAGAAGTGTTTTTTCCATTAAAATAATGGCTCAGTCATAAAAACAAAGTCAGCTCCCCGGTCTATGTAAAACACAAGTATCTTAAACCAGAGTTCTTGGACTAGTGTTTTATTAAACTGTTGCATTGGTTATAACTTCAAAAGGAAAGGGGTACATTTTCTCTTGGCAGTTCAAAAAGGTACAACATTCCAATATAAGTTTTGTTACGAAAATTCAAAATCGGTTCACAACCCTAGGGAGGTAGTGAAAATTAACATACTTCTTCCCGTTTGTTTGCTTGGAAAAAAATTAGCTTAGCCCTTAAAATGTTAATAGTGGAACTATCTGTTAACGCAATCTCTAAGTTAATAGTTCCCAAATACAAACGCTGCATACAGACTCAATTATTAATATGTCTTCACTGCTAAAGGAAGGTCTGTAACCTCTCAGAATAATCTTAGAATTTGTGTTAACCTTAGGATCTTTATTATTTTGAAAACATGTATACACAATGAACAAATTTATGTCTGCAAGCGAGTAAGACAACATATTAACATCGAATAACTATTCAAACTGTTCGTTAATAAATCTCTGTTCAGATCCGAGCTGCCTTCTCCGTTTGGTTTCAATAACGATACCACTCGTTGTTTTTTATCCATTATCACCTTCGTCAATCACTATACATTTTTAAATCCTGTATTGCAGACATTCCAGAAGAAAAAATCCTTCATAGCAATCTCAGAGATGTAGGTTTATAATTTCAGTTTTGAATTTCTTAAGAAATTAAATACAAAATATATATGGTTATTACTACTGGGCTATTGAAGCTAAAAATTTCAGATTTTAACTCTAAGGGGAGCGTAACATTACTTGAGGGCTAAAGTTAGTTTCTTACCTAATTACCCACCGTAATTTACTTATGAATCATGCAGAGTTTATCAAAACGTAAAACATCTATAACATAATTAACATTTCAAACTGTTACCGCATTTATTGCATTTTTTTAAATACTATACATTTTTACCGTGCTTGTATAAAGAAACTTTGAAATAATTTTGCAAGTCGGATGAACAAAAATTATTAAACCAAAACCTTTCAAACCTCAGTAAAACCCCATTCTGTGTCTCAAAGCAGAAGGGCATAAATAGACAGTGACATTCACGAATATCAACATTGCAGTATAGAGCCGTATCTCTGATGTTGGGAGCGATCCCCTCATGAATATTTCAATTTATCATTCTCTCTGAACTGCTCACAGATTCATCGCGTCACCTGTTCCTACAAATTGATTTTTGACTCTATGTAACTAAATCATTTTGATATCTAAACACATGTTTTATTGTATTTTATTTTTCTAAAGATTTATGGCTTATTTTCTCCCTTATTTACCAGTCCATATGGGTACATCTGAGTTAAACGTTCAGGTAGAGTAGGGAAAGAGCCGTTAGAGTACAAGAAAGAATATAAATACAAAGGATAGAGTAATAAACGGTGCCAGGAAACTGACACATACTTTCTCCCTTTTAGCCCAACTTTAATAAATTACTTTTTATTTACTAAATATAGAATACAAAGCACGGTCGAATGTACAGAAAATCTTGTAAACAAGTTGTTTTCAAAAACATCCACCCAAATCCCTGTTTTTGAGGCACTACAGAATCCATTGTAACATTGTACACACGTGGGTTTAATAGGGGAAATGCCCTCTATTCCCCCCCAGGGTTATTAAGAGGCAACATATTTCGAATTTCCTCTGTTGGTCAATGCTAACTTGACAAGCATATCAAGTTTGAACGAAATTGATCAGTAAATAAAAGAAAAATAGTAATTTTTGTATTCCCCTTAAGAATAACATTGGCAACGTACTGTGTTTACTGCAAATTGAAAATTACAATTTTCTCCGCAACCAGTAATCGTAGAATAATAATTCAAAATACTAAATTGTTTAGTTTTTCGAGCTCTTTTTGATAGTAAATAGCAATCTTTTTAGCATTTATATTTTTTTAATGAAAAATAGAAACAATTAATTTTGGATGTTTTAAGTGTTGTGATTTCTCAACCCGAATTTTCCCAGGAATGCGGGTAGTGTCATTTTGTTGGAAACGTAAAGTTCTACAAACCACTAAAGTTTAGTTAAAACTGTTAGGGCTGATTTTAATAAATTTGGACTTTTCATGTTTTTTTAGCAGTTTTTGGGGGATAATTAGCCAACCATTAAAAATAAAAAATTCAAAAAATGAAAAAAAATCGCCTGGAGATATCGTGGATTAGTACATACATACCACATTTCATCAAAATCGGCCCACTGGTGTCGCCTCTAGCTCTGTACACATCCATACAGATAGGCAGACAGACATCACGTAAAAATAACTTTTTTGGATTCAGGGAACACCAAAACAAATATTTCCTCTAACAACTCAAATTATAAAATTGTTACGAAAAAATACTTTCTCCATATACTATTCAGGGTGTCACAAAAATCCGGAACTGGCTATACATAACCATATTCTACATACAAAAATAAATCGAAAATGTTCAGTAAAATCTTTTCGATTTCAACTTCGTTTAGCCGCTATCCGCCTTTTTGTTTTTTTAACTTAAAAATTTCTATTTCCGTAATGGATTAATGTATCAAGTAAAAATTTGGTATGGAGCTTTACAAGATAAATGTCTAAATCCACAACAAAAAAATATTTTTTCCGACGTTTATTTTCAAAATGGCGGCCATTTTAAATTTTTAAAGTCAAATTCCATGAAAACTAGCAGATTTATAAAAAATTGTTTAGGTACAAAAAAACTGGATATGTTTAATACAAATCTAACAAGACCTTGTTTGTTAAGATCGATCAATAAATAACGAAGTTATTAACATTTAAAATGTTATCATTAGAACCAACATTACGGTTTAAGAGTTGCATTGCAACAAATTTCAATAAACTACTAAAAAAATAACGTTACTAGTATAAATAATAGTAATAGTAATGAATTTAAGTAAATCTATTAAAAAATTATCCCATTTCTATAAATTTCAGTGACCTCTCAATCGAAAAATAAAAATAAAAAAAACACTTATTTAGTTGGTAAACTTAATTCATTTTGTATTTCATACAATCAGCTGATCACTGCCTTTCATTCAGTCAGCTGTTAAGTTTCATTGTTGTTTTCCGTCAACATAAACAACGTCTAAATTATTCTGTCAACTTATTGAATGAGCTTCAGGATTACTTGTGTTTTACATTTATTAATATTTCTGCGCTGATATTAAAGTCATCTGCTTAAAATGCCAGAAGAGTTTTCAAACGTTGAACTATCCGATATGCATTTGATGTATGGACTCGCAGAATACAATCGTGCATTAGCTCGTCGTTTGTATTCAGAACGTTTTCCCAACCGAAGACTGCCAAGTGAAAAAATGTTTGTCAATGTGTATGACCAGCTTCGTCAACATGGATCCTTTAGAGTACCTACCGTCGGACGAGGAAGACCACAGACTAGAAGAACTGTTGAAGTGGAAGAACGAGTCCTGCAAGCTGTTGAAGAAGATCCTGTCACCAGCACAAGAAGAATCGCGTTCGCACATGGGATCGACCATTCATCTGTGTGGAGAATCCTGAAGAGTCAGCAACTCTATCCATATCATGTACAACGAGTCCAGGCTCTTTCAGAGCACGATTACCCAAACAGGCGACGGTTTTGTGAACGTTTTATGAATAAATGTAATCTGAACCCCCTATTTGTATCATCTGTACTCTTCACCGATGAAGCAGGGTTCAATAGAAACGGAATCACAACACACACCATTGGGCAGAAGAGAACCCAAAAACAATTGTGCAATCCAGGTACCAACACAACTTTTCTTTGAATGTGTGGGCAGGTATTGTTGGCGATTGTTTTATTGGACCAGTGTTTTTGCCGCAGAGGTTAAACGGAATGATCTACTTACAATTCCTCCAAAATGACTTCAAGAACGAGATGGAAGAAGTGCCCCTGGACACAAGGCAAAGGGTCTGGTTTATGCACGATGGCGCGCCTCCTCATTTCAGCAATAACGTGCGAGCGTATCTTGATCGTGAATACCCGGGTAACTGGATAGGTGGCCCGACGGCGTGGCCAGCAAGGTCCCCGGACCTGACCCTATTGACTTTTTCGTTTGGGGTCATCTAAAATCAATGGTATATTCAACGCCGGTGGACACTGTTGATCAACTTAGAGAGCGAATTGAAGATGGATTTCGAAGGGTGAGGGAGATGCCTGGTGTGTTGGAGCGAGTCAGACTTTCTTCGGGCCGTAGAATGGAACAATGCGTTATCACTGAAGGGGGTCATATTGAACATTTAATATGAATAGAAGGTTGAATGATTAATTAAACTATCGTTTTAATGTAAATAACATAATGTAAATAAATTCCTTATACCTGTTACTGTATCTTATTTAGTTCTATTTTAACGTAATACCGATAATACTAGTAAAACTTGAAATTTTATAACAATGTTAGTTATTAACCAATTTTAACAAACAAGGTATCGTTAGGTTCATAATAAAAAAATACAAATTGTTAAATCGAATTGAAAAACAACAATGCATTTCAACAAAAGCTGATGAAACTAGTGATCAGCTGATTGTATGAAATACAAAGTGAATTAAGTTTACCAACTAAATAAGTATTTTTTTGTTTTTTTTTCGATTGAGAGGTCACTGAAATTTATAGAAATGGGATAATTTTTTAATAGATTTACTTAGATTCATTACTATTACTATTATTTATACTAGTAATGTTATTTTTTTAGTAGTTTATTGAAATTTGTTGCAATGCAGCTCTTAAACCGTAATGTTGGTTCTAATGATAACATTTTAAATGTTAATAACTTCGTTATTTATTGATCGATCTTAACAAACAAGGTCTTGTTAGATTTGTATTAAAAATATCCAGTTTTTTTGTACCGAAACGATTTTTTATAAATCTGCTAGTTTTCATGGAATTTGACTTTAAAAATTTAAAATGGCCGCCATTTTGAAAACAAACGTCGGAAAAAAAAAATTTTTGTTGTGGATTTAGACATTTATCCTGTAAAGCTCCATACCAAACTTTTACTTGATACATTAATCCATTACGGAAATAGAAATTTTTAAGTGAAAAAAACAAAAAGGCGGATAGCGGCTAAACGAAGTTGAAATCGAAAAGATTTTACTGAACATTTTCGATTTATTTTTGTATGTAGAATATGGTTATGTATAGCCAGTTCCGGATTTTTGTCACACCCTGTATGTAAGGGGGAGAAGGTAAAAAGGTTAATTATATTACTTATTGTATATGTGTCAATTGCATATATGGAAACAGATAAAAATAAAGAGGTATTTCGAAAACTATGTCGGCCCCACAATCATAGAATTTGACCAAGATCTTTTCCACCCCAACTTCACAAAGTTACATCCACCCACATAGGTTCGAAATCTGTTCAGTATGGTCCTCTCCTTCCTATAAAGCCCAAAATGATCATCATGTGTCATAATACTAGTACATACCAATAACCGGAGGATATGGATTGATGACCAAGATTTCTCCACATGGTGCGAAAGACGTGATAATAAATAAACCAATCACTTCAACCCAGGAGGGGTCTACAGTTTTATTAACTATGAATAAGTAAAGGTGGTTAATTAGTGTCGTTACCATCAGAGGGAAAAGGGAGGGATTTTGAGAATATTCAGCTATGATGGCTTTATTTGGGCCGTGTTAGAATTAAATCGGACAGAATGAGGAATGGAACTATTAAGAGGGGTCGTACTGGGTTCGACGGATATTTAACCTAATTTTGTTTGTTGAGTTTCCGTCCAGCACCAATATTGGTTTGAAAAAAAATTGTCGTAGGATAGTTTCTGATGTATACATTCAAGGAAAACTAATAAATAATAACACTGTGATAGTGTTTAATTGCATATTATATTATAATTTATCCTGAAAATGCACATATCATCCAAAGTAGATATTTGGAGTGACACAACATGTCAAAATACATGAAAAAGTAATTACATCTCCAAAATATACTTAACACATTCTAACAAAATAAAGACTTTCGGTAAAAACTCAATAAAATACCTGCTTAATCAAACTTGTTTATCTAAATTTGTTAAATCAACTACCTTGATCCAATTAAATACAATGAAACAGCTTCATACACTGAATCCGTCGAAATATTGTTTAGACTATTAACTTCATGATATTTTTCAAAATCGTTTGACTCAATTATAGTTAATCGATATTATGCCTTTTTGTAGGCCACTCCAGGCAATCTCGCGTTGTGCAAATCTTGTTCCAGTTAACAATTAAGGTGAGTCCAATAACAATGTTATAAGTTCAAACTAAATTACAGGTCCGATAAAAACTAATTTCGATAACACTTTTTACAGCAAGTTTGGTGAGTCACAAATTGTAATTATTATATTTAATGCACCTTATAATATTTTCATTCGAAGTTTAACAAAACTGTATGAAACTTAAAAAATTAATCTTATTTAATATGACAAATATTTTAGTTAATTTCCTAAAAGAAATAGGATATGGGAAGTCAAGACTTAAAAAATATAATAATTATTAATAGGTACATTACATTCGTTAACTCAGTACTTATAACAAAATAATCCTTCTAGAGGTGTTGATAAAGCTACAGGCTAGCTGGTAGAAATGTTTTGACAAGAAGTCAGAACATTTCATGTTGACTCACCAAGTTACAAGGTAATTAAGCAACGCTGCCTTCCCTGAGTACTCCTCTCTCTCTCTCTCTCTCTCTCTCTCTCTCTCTCTCTCTCTCTCTCTCTCTCTCTCTCTCGCTCTTCTAAGTTCCAGGGTTCTTTTCTTAAATTCATATTCTAGTATTATAACTATGATTTCAAATTCAAGAGGAATTTTTATCTTCCAGTAACCTTAGTTTACTTTTATTAGCGTTTCCTTATACGTAGAACATGTTGGTATTGATACTAAACATTTATGTTTATTAAAATTACTTAAGTTAATATTATGGTTAACATTTTTTATTTGAGATTCAAGTGATTCTTTAAAGCTATATTTATCGGATTATAAATCAAAGACAAACTGCTTAAATTTAGGTAACAATAAAAACGATATAAAAGCTCTTAGTCATCTTTTTAAGTTGCATGTAATTTATATTTTTTAAGTTTGCCTTTACTCGGTATGAGTAAAATATTCTCTAAAAATCACTCGTTATGGTTTTAATTTAGTTTATTTTCAAGCAATTCTTACAAAATATAGCAGCCAGAAAGTAGTCATATTAAAGCACATATGTATATTTAAAAAAGTTAGTAGGAGTTTGTATGTTTATCATATAAATATTATACTAACACATTTAAGTATAACTTCACACATACCCCACTAAGTAATTACCAATCATTTAATATTAGCATTGATTTTGAATACATAATAGATTTCCCAAGACCGGTTAATTTTTGAAGCCAGGAAAATGAACCAGGTGGTCCACTAATCAGGCATCTATATCAGCCGCGTACGAAAAAAACCCCGTCGCAGCCAAACGAACGCAGCGAATTTCTATTGAATACAAATGTCTTAATAACACATTAAGCCACTTACTAGGATTCATAAGAAATATATTGACAAATAAGTGATACCGGTATTTAAACTATTAATTATTCTCCATAAGAATAACATTGTGGATGAGTACGCAGGTTTGCTGCAACAAGGAACACAAAATAATGGGTCTTTATTCAAATATCAATAGAAATCATCAAGTCAAGTCACACACCACGTTTCATCCATATACATTTACACATTATTTATAAGTGATATACAACATTTTAATCATTCTCCATAAGAATAACATGGGGACCAAGTACCTAGGTTTGCTGCTATGGGAACCATAGGCAAAAAATTGTGTTGTTGTGCAAACAACAACAAACCACAACCAGATGAAGCCATACACCAAGTTTCGTCAGTTTATGTTCATAAATACGCGAGATAAACAATTTTTCTTGTTGTCATAAGAATAGCACTAGACAACGTACTGTGTTTAGCACTTTCAATATCTCAGTAACCAATTGACACCATTGATAAAAATACCAAATTGCTTGTTATTTAAGCTGAATTCAATGGTATAAATTAAAATTTGATTTAAATAAAAATTACATGTGAAAACCCCCCAAAAAAGCAAGTTTGGGGTACGAAACCTCCCCTAACTCCCCTTTGGATTGTGGGATTCGTCTGGTTTCCGATCTCGTTAAAATATATGATACTTTGCACATTTGTAAAAAATTTTATTACGATCGGACGTTTTTTTACGAAAGTTATCGTGCTTACGGACACACACATACATACACACACACACACACACATATATATATATAAATATATATATATATACATAAATACAAATTTAAACGAATAGTGTTTTTGGCATCTGGGGACCTAAAAACAAAAGGTTCTCATGTTCTCGGGCTTAAGTCCATGAGACCTACGGTAATAGCTTCTTCCTAAAAGGGGAAATTCACTAAAAACTAAAATAAACACACAATACCCCAGTCACAGCAAACCTGCATACTTAGCGAATTTCCAATGGAGATATCCATTCCAAACCTTCCTGCCAAACCTTTCCTTTGGGTTTTTTCTTTTTGGTATGTCTTAATACTAAATAAAGCCACTTACCAAGTTTCATAAAAATATATTCACAAATAAGCGATATATGCAATTTTAATTATTCTCCATAAGAATAACATTGGGGCTGAGTACGCAGATTTGCTGCATCAGCGAACATAAAAATGGGGTTTTATGGTAATATCAGTGTAACTTAACTAGGTGAAGTCATATACCAGTTTTATTCATTTATGTTCATAATGAAGGTTGACATTGCATTTCATTATTATCCATAAGAATAACATGGGGCTAAAGACGCAGGATTGCTAGGACCCTTGGCTAAAAATTGTTTTTCTGAGCAAATATCAATAGACCACAACCAGATGAAGCCATAGACCATATTTTGTCAGTATACGTTCATGAATAAGCAGGATATAAAATATTTCTTTTCCTCCGTAAGAATAACATTAGACAACGTACTGTGTTTAGCACTTTCAATATCTCTGTAACAAATTCATGTAGAGAAATTGTCAAAATACTATATTGTGAGTTTTTTTTAAGTTAAATCCAATGGTAACAGTTAAAATTTGACTATTTCAAAAATTATATGTAACAAATTCAAAAAACCTATGGATAAGGCTGGTTTTTGAACTGAAATTCATAAATGATGCTTTACACGTTTATACCAAATTTAAACAAAATCGGATAATTTTTACGAGAGTTATCGTGCTCACGGACACACACGCACACACACACACACACACACACACACACACACACACACATATATATATATACATATAAAGTTTCAAACGAATGGTGTTTTTGGGGTCTGGGGACCTCAAAACGAAAGTTTATCATGGTCCCGGGCCTAGGTCTTACCGACTACGGTAATAGCTTCTTCCCTATTGGGGAAATTCGCTAAAATTGTTCATAAATTTTGAATAGACTTACTACTTATGTTACTTATCTCAATCAGGTATAGTATATCTTTAAGATAACATTTTTAATAGTGGCAGCCTTCTTCTAAAAAAAACGAATAAATATAATTGAACCGCTTTATTATAATTGTAGGAAATATGTCATGTAGGCTATCATACAAATTATACATATCATACTATAATCAATATTTGGCAGACGTAGGACAAATTTAATAAGCAACTCGTGTGCAAAGAGACATTGCTGCACTCGACCGAAACTATTCCGCACTCGCCTACGGCTACGGCTCGTGCGTAAACATTTCTCTTGATTGCAGCAAAGTGGGCATCTTGCGCACTTTTGCATAAATAACTATTACCAGCTGATCTCTTTTAATTGTACCATATATGTTTATATTTTTACATACAGAACATTTTTCTAAACTTTGATACGGGACGAACAAGGAATGTAATATTGGTGTTTTTATTCCGCATCCCGTTTTAATCCTGTGGAGGGCTCGGAAATCCCGGAAACGGAACAAATATCTCGCAAATTGAAACATTGGCTGCCAGAACCTCCTTTGAGATGGTGTAGCACTAGTTTTATGGTGTATTTTTGGGTTACAGATGGGCCTTAAAGTATTCAAAATCAATGGTATTAGGAATTTGTGTGCTTTGGGAACATTATTTTTTCCCCACCGAATTTTAGCATGATCGGTTCAGTAGTCAGAGCGTAAAAGGACAACAAATAAAAACGCATTCGAATTTCTTTTATTAGTATTTAGTAATGATTACACTGATGTACTGCCCTAATATGTAAATCTTCAATGTTGTAATTTAGATAAATACATCTTAGATTCATAGTGTATTATTTTAAGATTACACCTTTTTTAATCAGTGTAACAGCAGTAAATACAAGTAATGGTTTTAAATGTTGTCGTAGTTGTTGAACACGACTAGCAACACTTTATTCACTAGTTATAGCGAATTTCCCCTATAGGGAAGAAGCTATTAGCCTACCGTAGGTGGCATGGTAACACTTAAACCCGAGACCATGATAACTTTTCATTTTGAGGCCCCCAGATGCCAAAAACACCATTGGTTCAAATTGTTATATATGTATATACATTTATATATTTATATCTTTATTTATGTGTCCGTAAGCACGATAACTCTCTTAAAAAAGTTATATCACCGATCTTGTTGAAATTTGGTACGGACGTGTAAAGTAGCATTTATTTGAACAAGTTCGAAAACCAGACGAATCGCACCATCCGAAGGGGGTATTTTGGGGGGTTTTGTACCCCAAAAATGTTTTTTTTTTGTTTTTTTACATGCAATTGTTGTTTAAATCAAATATTTAGTTATACCATTGAATTCAGATTAAAAAACAAACAATTTGGTAATTTGATCATTGCTCTACGTTAATTGGTTCTGAGATATTGCAAGTTCTGTACACAGTACGTTGTCTAATGCTATTCTTATGGAGAAAAATAAATGTTATATCTCGCTTATTTATGAATATAAACTGACGAAACTTGGTATATGGCTTCATCTGGTTGTGATTTGTTGTTGTTTGCACATACAACAAAATTTTCACTTATGGTTCCCGTAGCAGCAAACCTAGGTACTCGGTCCCCATGTTATTCTTATGGAGAATAATTACAATTTATATATCGCTTATTTATAAATGTATATGAATGAAACATGGTATGTGTCTTTATTTAGATGAGTTCTATTGATATTTGCAAAAACCCTTGATTTTGTGTTCCTTGTTGCAGAAAACCTGAGTACTCATCCCTAATGTTATTCTTATGGAGAATAATTAAAATGATATTTATCACTTATTTGTCAATATATTTTTATGAAACTTGGTATGCGGCTTTTTGTGGTGTTAAGACATTAGAAATTCATTGAGCACGCAGGTATGCTGTGACGGGGGTATTTTTATATACCGTTTACACTATGAAGAGCTTGAATCGTTTCGCATCAGTAAAGTCAGCGTCGGCCTGACGTCACCATGGCAACGTCAGTGTAGCGTAATTAAATTAGCCGGTGCTCTGAGTATTAGCTACGTCTCAGCATGGCACTGCTTACTTGAGAAAAATAGAGCGGTGAAAAATGTAATTACTTAAAACAACCACTTGGGAAATAAATAAACTGCTTCAGTGTTTCTTTTTCCTGCGGCAGTATCAGCATTGTATTGTTGAGAAAATTTTTTCTACAAGTACTTTAGAATCTTTTTTCTAAAGTATCGTTTATAATTAAACTATACAAGTTTGATTAGTAATTACTTGTAATTTGACTTCTCTCGTGGCGCTACTTGTATAATATTCTAAATAAAATATTTTCTACATTGGAATTTGTTATCACCAGAGAGGGAGAGTTGATAAAAGGGGAATATAGTTAGTGTGCCAAAAAAAGAGGATATTAAGTGTTATGTAATTTGTCATAAGTAATAAACTGTTAGTATTGCACAGTATCAATGTCGTAGGCAGAATGATAATACAGTACTAAAACTAAACTTTAATTGAATAAAAATATGTCAATATCGCAACAGTTTTATATGACAAAACAGAATTTGAGACTGTCGACTATGTTCGTGTGATTGGTTCCTAACCACGCAAATAACAGGATGGAAGTTAAAGAGGTTAAGGTGCCCATACACGTACCGGCAGGCCTTTCAGTTCTGCCTGAACAGTGAACAGTCCGCCTGAGACCGACGCCGGCGGCCGGACCGTGTGTTATCAGTTCCGGCTGTCCTATCAGTTAAGACTGAACAGGCGGTCGGTGACCGAACGAAAATACGTTCGACCATCCGGCTGGCCGGACGTTTGTTCAGTCCAGCCGATACGTGTGTGGGCCGCGAGGAGAGGCCGCCGCCGCCGCGCCAGTAGCAGCTCAAACTGTTGACGCATTGTTTAAAATGCCACGTGAAAATGAAAATCAGTATATTGAGGAATGTATTAGTATTTACGAAAGTGAAAAGTGCCTACGGAAAATAAAATCGCCGGAATATCACGATAGGACGAAGACGGAAGCGGCTTACTGACGGCTACTGGACGTGTGGAAACAAGTTGATGCAAATTATACGAAAGCTATTGTTTAGACAAATAATAAAATAAAACAACTTGAGAAGCAGCTACAGAAAAAAGTTAAAAAAGTGAAAGAATCTACAAGGTTTAGTTCTTCTCGAGAAAATTTATATGTCTGCACCAAAATGTGGGTACTGCAACCTTCTACAGTTGTTCGATGTCCAGGAAACCCCACGCAATTCAATAAGCAGCTTGAGTGACGATGGAAGGTAAGGGTCACCCCTTAACTCGCTCAGCATATTCACGTGTGAGTACGTTTCCCTCTCCATAAACCACCTTTTATAAAAGAAAACTCCAGTTTTTCCCAGTGTTGTTGCCTCCAACACTACCAATAATCCTAAAACAGCGTTTGCATCACCATCATTGTAGGATATTTTATTTTAAAATATAAATACATTAAATATTAATAACTCACAACTTCAACTGTCACATAGTGCTTGCCGGCCTCGATTCAACTGAACGTGTATGGTGTGATCAGTCCAACAGGCCGCCGGTCGCAGGCGGACTGTTCAGGCAAAACTGACAGGCCTACCGGTACGTGTATGGGCACTCACACTGATAAAAATGATAAAGATGCCCAGTTTTATAATTAGCCTATTCAACTTGGCTTCTTACCCATATAACTTAGATTGGTGTAATATATTTTGCATTTAATAAATCATCTGCTTCCTTCTTAGAAAATGATTTTTTTAAAGAAATAAGAGAGCCAGATTGTCGTGATGTAATAGAGATTACAGCTCCCTAGAGACCGGCGAAGACATCGCGGCGTCCCAGGAGCGCGCCTGAGGAGAACAAATCACTCCACGGAGACTCATTAATTTGCGGAGTTAACAAAAACATACAAGTTTGCTCTCATCAGTATTTCCTTTAGGAGGTTTTGTCACGTTTCATTACGTCGAAGTTCAAACATCGAGTTGTGTAAGTAACTCTGATAATGAACAAATATTCCTAAAGACTAGTCATTGTCTTACGAAAACTACCAAAGGGAGTTTAGTTATGTTTTATTACTTTGAAGTTAAAAGATCAAGCAATAACAACATAATAAGCTCTGTCAGTAAATAACATATTAGTTTTTAGTATAGCCATGTTTTGACTAGTGTTCGTCCACAGTGAAAACCGGTCGTCATTTACAGCGATTGGATCATTTGACAGTATTAAGGTAGTTTCACCTCTTGTTATAATTAACTCACTCGTTCACTTGCTGTTTAATGTAACTCAATAAGCTTAAGATAAAAGTTATAACGTTTTTTACAATGTTAGTTTCTATAAGTATACGAACCGTAACAATTTAATTTTGATTGCAAGTTTCTAAAACATAAAGTACGTTTGAACGATTTATAAGGAAATCAAGTATACATTTATAAGGAACAGGCAAAGATATAGTAATTTTCCTGTGCTTAAATAAACTGGGGATTAAAGGTGAATGGATACTGACGCACAGAATAGCCTAATCATAGTATTTAAAATGATAAAAATTTGATTATTGAGGGTTGCCGATGGAAAAAAGGTTTTTGAATTTAAATGTTTAATGTGTGTCAAACAACACAAACAACACATGCATGCTCATCAACTATTTAACTAGCAATTTGTTATCGTCATTACTTAAGGCTTTTAAGAATAACACAATATATATATTTTTCACGAAATAATGTAAATGGTATTTATTAATTTATACCCTTATATTTCTCAAGGTATGTGATTATAACGACATAATAATTATAATTTTTAACATCAAAATAAATAATTTTACTTTATTCTTCATCATGGCTCTATTCCCAAAACTCACCTAAAGAGTCTGTCTAACCTTTTATGCTAATTTAAAATTAAATACAATATATTTCCATTTATATGCAATTTTAAATATTTACATTTACTGTAAGAAGTTCTTACTATAGGAACTTATTAAATTTCAAATTTTAAAAATTCAAATAAAACTATAGTATCTTTCGTATTATACTGCAAGTATTTAAAAAACATCTGTGTTGCTAAAATATAAAATATATACCGTATACATTTAGAATTATTTACCAAATAAGTATAACAGCGAGAATGCTGGAATAAGGCCTTCCCAAAATACAGTATAATTTAATAAAGCCTTATTATGATTTTAAAAGCAAAGTAAACTCA
Source organism: Allygus modestus (assembly GCA_963675035.1). Lineage (NCBI taxonomy): Eukaryota > Metazoa > Arthropoda > Insecta > Hemiptera > Cicadellidae > Allygus > Allygus modestus. The sequence goes on from OY776112.1 coordinate 103,758,663, forward strand.
AAACGAGAGAATGTCAAAGGTTAAAAGGGCTTGGAATCGATACGCAACGCTACCTCTGTGGCGCAAGCGCATAATCTGAATTCTCAAACAAAATTATTATTACAGTATAATACCAGTTTATAAAACATTAAGTTAAAATATATTAAATGTAAAAGCATTCATACAAATAATAATGTTATAAATAACTATACGTTGTTGAATGTGAGTTACATTAATGCAATAATAGTTTTTTCAACTGGTCAGTTGTCACTCATATGTTGAAAAACATCTTTATCAAATTAAAGATAAATATTATTCCCAAAGACCCATTTATAAACTATGTAACAAAATCGTACTCCTAGGAACACATAAACAAATTGTCATGTAGGTAGACACATTCATATTCTTAAAATTAAGAGTAAAAATTGTAATCAAAAAAAGAATGTTAACTAAAGTAAAATTACTTTATTTAACAAACGCTTACAAACGAACTGTAGGGCATTAATGTAGGTCTATAAAAATATATATATGATTTCGTTCCCTACCGCAAGCGTAGTTCACATATTATTATTTATTTATATGGAAAACATTGTTTTATATTATTTTAACTATGCAGCTAATTAATATGGACACCTTTCCGTCGTTCCTTTCTGACATTGTCCTATGAAGTTGTAGAACAACACCACTAAACATTACTGTTTGGTACTGCTCATAAAGTTGAAGTTAAAAGCGGATCCTGTTACTGTATGTGTATTAAAAAATACGCGATTGATACAAAGTTAACTGATGCAAAGAGTAACTAATATATGATAAAAACTAATACTAACATCTCTATTCTACATGCGTTACCGCTATCTGTTACTTAGAAGTAGCTATCTGTTTATCTTTCGACATCTGCTTTCCTAATGTATCAGTTCTAACTAATACGAAACTGCCGTCTGCTTGGTATTATCTGATCTGATGCTCCATATTCAGGAAAGGGATGTATTAACGTGAGCAAACAACATTGAAAGCATTAAACTAAAACTCGGCATTTGTTTAAACCGAGTAAGCTAATCTAATATGGTACATCCCTCGAGTGGATCAATTCTTCAACTTTCTTCTCAGTTTTAAAAATAATAATGAGCAGTAATTTATTAACAAATTTGGGTTTTACAAGGTTTTACTAATATTAAAGTTAAAGTACAATTTTAACAACATTTTGTTAAAAAACGTTACGATGAATGAAGAAATACGTATGATTTCTATTTATTTACAGAAATATAGCGTTATTGAAGAAATATATAGCAAATAGCGTGTTATTTATATTTTAAAGATTACACTCATTCCCCAAATGTAATTATTAGATTTCCTAAAAATTTATATACCTGTTTAAAATAAAATTAACTAAATTAAGGACCATTTCAATTGTTAAACTTAAGTAAGCTTATTATTAAACTAATAATAAAGTTGTTGACAATTCCATGCTAATTAAACTTTATTTTCCCAATACATTTTAATGCCACTTTAGACATACTCATTGGTGGGAAGGTGAACTTTTACATCTTCATCGGCAGGGAGATATAGGCTTCCTTCTAACCGAACAAGATATTTAAAATGGCATTTTAACGTATAAGATAATTTACAGTTTAAGTAGGGGCCTAAGTATAATCCTGCCAAAAAGCTATCTTTTTTTTAGTATTAAGGACTGTTTCTGTTTATCAAAATATAAATCATTGAAATCATCCAAAGAAACTGCTCATTTTGGGCATTTTCATGCAGCGGTACAATCTTCAATTCCAATTACATATTTTTCGTTTGCCTCTAAGTTGCGTACAAAATCTACCATATTGTAGGTTTAAAATCTGTTAAATGTATTATTTGTACAAATTACGTATTATAGTATCAGGAAACTTCTATTCATCCCGATAACTCTAAAATATGTTTAGTTAACCTTTACAATAAACTGTCTTTTAGGGTTCTTTGTTATGCGGGACATATTCAGCTTAAAAATATATACTGCGCATATATAAAACACTTCACAAGAAATATTTAAAGAATAAAATGCATGCAACTCAACCAGAAAGTAAAAATATGTAATTAAACTACGGTTTAATTAAAAATAAATTAATATAACATAAAAAAAATTCGAACGGTCGCGCTCGAGACAGTGATGCAATTCAATTTGTCATGCACGGTGAATAGAGGGGTGCTGCTAACGTTCTCTCTGAGAAGATTGAATCTTGGAATGATTCTATTTTCCAAGTGGTTTGTTTAGTTGTATTTCTTTCTGTACATGCCAGTGATATCTTTTAACGCCTTGATAAGGAACGGTATAAACCTAGTCTCGATACTATCTAAGGTCGACCTATACTTAAAAAGTATATTGACCAATAGCATCATGAGAAATGCAGCTGAGTCAAGTATCCTGAGCTCTATCCAATAACAACTTTAAAAAAGACTTTAGATTTTGCTCAGGATCGATCTAACAAACCCAGATACCTCGTAAAGAAATCTAACCACTCCACTACAAAACCAGTAATACTATGGTTATTCTATGTTCACATATATGTAACTGTACGGAGTTACAAATTGGTAACGGTATATGTAAAACACTTCGCTATCTAGTGTTGTATTAGCTTGCTTCTGTCGTCATTGAATCGTAGGAGTTATGTAAATTGAGTTGTTATTTAGAACTGTGATTTAAAAAAATAATTATAATAAATCATAAATTATTATCATACATTCTATACGTCTCACTAACCTAACTGTTAGTGTTTTTTAATACGGTTCAAGGAGTCACTTGTCGATCTCAAGATGTCCACCACTGTATGGGTTTCACCGCTACCCTTGAAGCGTTTAGTAAAACTCTCTTAATAAAATGCTTCTGTCTTGGGTATATAAAAATTACAAGCACACTAAAAGTATTTTAAAAACGATTTACGTTTTATTTGACAAATTTTGTTACAAGATTTGGGAAGTTTTATACAGTTCATTCCTGTTTTTACATTTCGAGAACTATAATTTAGTTAAGGTATACGACACTAATCATGTATGAAATGTTTAAAATAAATAAAGGAAGATTGGTTTTGATTGTTTGATTGGATTGACATAGGCTTAACTTTAAAATTTATGTCAATAAATAAAGAAATATATTCAAGAACCATGTAATAAAGTAGAAAATCAACATTTTATGTGATTTTTTCAAAATTAAACCGAACAATTTTTAACTAGTATTCGGTTCAAAATGAATTGACAGATTACTCAAATCACACAATTAGTTCACTGTTAAACAAATTGCCATTACATCAAACAATAAACATGTAAAACAATAAATTTTACCTAAACTATGGTAACCAATCTTGCACTCATAAAACCAAGTTTTTGAACGATAAAGTTTTAGTAAAATGTTGAGTAAAAAATAAATAAAAATACTTAACTAAAACACACAGTTTAGTTGAGGTGTATAAACCAGTTTTCATATTTACGCCTTTACATGTAATCAACTGTTAGCATAGTAAAACCTAAATTCATTTACAAAAATATATTTTCTACAGTTTCGTTTCTAATATTCAAATAATAAAAATAACTCATCGCAAAACAATATCATCGAATTAGCAAGTTATAAACGGCACTAATGTCGGTTTGTGATACCAAAGGTAAAATTATGAATCATTATTTAATGAAAATTTGTAACACCCAAGGAAAATTGATAAATAATCCTTTAAAATAGTAAAATACAATAACATAACAATGTTTAACAATAGTCTAAAACGCTTACTTCTATCTTCACTTTTCTCGGTACAAGTTAAACTTATCATAGCAGAACTAATGTCTGTATTCCACTTCGTCCACCGGTTGGGGTCCCTCGAAATTAGTTCACTTCGTCCAGGGGACAGGTTGAATAAAAAGGGTCATTCTCAGGTAGGTCTATATCGGTGGTGCAAAACCTTTCACTTCGTCTGCGACCCCCCGTGCACCCCTCTCGCCCCAGCGGGCTGCGGCAACTTAGTTGCATGTTATATTAAACTACTCACCTCATAACATATTAAGTGCTTATGAATGCCTTTTTAAAGTAATACTCGCATATGCTAAATGCGGTATGAAACTGTCTTTTTAGACGGCTAATTTATCCTTGTTAAGTAATCAAAGTTGTTTTATAGTTATAGACGTCAAAATGTTATAACATGTTTAAGGTGAACATGTTTATTCACACCATACTTGGTGTCAAACTGAAGTTAAAAGATTAGTTGTGCTTTGAAGTAGGCAGATAATTAACTGATCCACAAACACGTAAATTTAAAACTGGAATTTCGCGAAAAAGACGACGTAAACTGTTGCCCATAGGGATTTATGAAGGATTTTTTACATAATTAACGACGGGATCCCTCCAAGAAAACGTAATAAATAAAGCTATGTATGAGAATATTTTTTGTAATAATTTCGACGCCTCTTGCAGGATTACAATGAATAAACTCGTATAATAGTTTAGCAAGCATATTCAGTTATTTCAGCTACTAACGCATCTTATTTCGTAGTTGAATCACGTAATGCATTACGGGCAGCTGATTAATTTAAAAGGGGGTAAAAAACTTAATAATTGAAATAGATCTGTTATTTAAGTAGGTACAGTCTAGCCAGTTTAAACTAAGTCATTTTTGGCATATTTATATTTAACTTCACTAACTTGTTGTAAAATTTCTTATATATGTTATATTATATTAAAAGAGTTGATGTGTCACTAAAATGTGTATCTAAAATGTTAATTATAAATATGTAAGTCCCATATTAAACATGTTTGTACATCAAAGTACGGTAGTACATAATTCTAAGTAAGTAACTATGAATGTTATACAACGAGTTAGTTAAATATTATTAGTTATGGATTAATAAAATGGTCGTTAAACACAAACAAGTATAATTTAATTAATGTTTTGCCTACCTAAAATCACAACCAATCTTTTAAATTCAGTTCAACACCAAGTATGGTTCGAATACAAAAACTACTAACTGTTATAAACACTTTGATGGATTAACTATAATACAACTTTGATTCCTTAACAAGGATATATAAGCCGTATAAAGAAATAGTTTCATACGACATTGGTTATAAAGGTTAAACTAAGCATACATGAGTATTACAACAAAGAGGAATTCATAATTTCTTAAATATGTTATCAGGTGCGTAATTTAATATAACATGCAAAGTTACCACAACCCGCTGGGGCAGGAGAGGTAAACGGGGCGCCGCGGATGACGTAGACGTTTTTCGCACCAACGATGAGGACCTGATAATGTAACCATTATATAACCTGATGTAGACCTGATTATAGACCTATAATCTGTCCTCCGGACGAAGTGAACTGTTTTCGAGGGACCCCGGATGAAGTGGCCGCCAGCCGAACTTAATACCCCCGTCGCAGCAAACCTGCGTACTCAGAAAATTTCCAATGCATAGAGCCACTATATAGAAGTTTCACAAAAATATGTTCATAAATAAGTGATATATAGCATTTAATTTATTCTCCATAAGAATAACATTAGGGCTCAGTACGTAGGTTTGATGCAACGGGGAATATATGAAATGTGTTCTTTTTGCAATTACCGTATGAAAATAACTCAACCAGGTGAAGCTACATACCAAGTTTTATTAATTTAGGTTCATAACTAAGGGTACAACTAAGGGTACTAAGGGGATATACAACTTTATTTATTCTCCATATGAATAACTTGGGGGCCGAGTATGCGGTTTGCAGCTAGGGGGAAAATAAAAAAAATTTTTATGCAAATATCAACATACCACAACTAGTTGAAGCCACTTTCCAAGTTTCATCAATATACATTCATAAATAATCGGGATATCAAATTTTATTGTTTCTCCATAAGGACAACACTGGAAAACGTACAGTACTGTATTTAGCACTTTGCATATCTTTGCAACGGTTAAACGTAGAACAAAAATTAAAACATAAAAATGATTGTAGTGTAGAGCTAAACTTATTGGTAAAAAGAAATGTGAAGTTTTTAGTAAAATTATTTGAGGAAAATCTAAAAACCATATTCCCACAGGATTAACATGGGAAATTTTATGGATGCGTTTTTTGACTTTTCCCCTCAAACACTTATCAGGGTTACTGATTAAAAATACTAAATTATAGGTATTTTTAAGCTCTATAAATTGAGTGTTTTTAAAATTTTAGGGTAAAATATTAAAAAAACAGATTTTTGGAAACTTTAAAACACCCTTCCCATAATCCGATCGATCTGGTTTTCGAACTTAAAGTCATAAATGTTACTCTCCACATTTCTGCAAAATTTCATAAAAATCGGGCGTTTATTTCAAAATTTATCGAGGTAACGGATACACGCACACACACACACACACACACACACACACACACACACACACACACATATTTGAAAATGGCCTAAGCGCACGAAACATGTCAGTCTAAAATATTAAAAAAACTTTTATTCAAAAAGGGTACTTTGTTAAATATTGAAAATACATCTAATATATATATATATATATATATATATATATATATAGATAGATAGATAGATAGATAGATATATATATATATAAATTTGAACGTATAGTGTTTTTGGCATCTGGGGACCTCAAAAAAAAGTTATCATGGTCTCGGGCTTAACTCTTACCATGCCACCTACGGTAATAGCTTCTTCCCTATAGGGAAAATTCGCTAAAATGATGTACTGTACTAAAATACACTCTGGATTATTCAATCTCAAGTTAATTCGCATCATTAAAAAAAACTTTATACGATATCGCCAAATGAATATTTATGCATAACATTATTAGAGGTAAAGCTGATTTATTTGTTAGTGTTCTAACAGAATTTAATGTGTGAAATTGGTGTTGGTTAAAACATTCGTAAAAGAAAATCATTATTGTATTAGACTTAGCTTTCTAAATAAGGAATACATAGGGTTATTCATACTATAAACCGTACATAACGAAGAAAAATATCAATAGAAAGGGAAGGAGTCAAGTGGCTCTTGAAAAGATGAAGAGGTTTGCAGAGATACGAGAAGCCCCTTCATTACCTGAGGACTATTGATAAAAGAGTAAATGGAGCACGAGGGAAGATATTTGACCTCTCAGACAATAAACCACCAAGTTAAGGCTCTTAACCTAAAGCATATTTTGAAATGAGACGAAGAAACTCTTTTATTAGTATCTCCCATAAATAACATATCTGTTCTGTAATACGAGCGGGCAGTGGAATGATTTCGCTTGAATATTAAAATTTATGAATTTATTCCTCAGATATTAACTAAAACTATACTGGAAAACGTATTTTATAATTGAACATGTTAACATTGTGCTTTTAGAGTTTACCTCTAAAACAAAAGAATCGAATTATCTTTAAAAAAAGTCATCTGTCAAAGTAACAGTCACGTGCTAAAGAATTTACAAACACATACTGTACCTTAAAGGGTCAAAGTACAAACTTACTGGCCTTCCCCGAGCAAAGATGGTCCCAATGGTTCTTAAAAACGAAGTGCGTTTGCGTATAGTTTAATATTTGTTTAAAATTCGAAGGAAATAATCTACTGAAATGATTTAGTCCTTAAAGTAGAAGATAACTGTGATATTTAAGTTAATTAGAAATAAATTAAATAATCATAAATATATTACTAAGTTTACGGCTCTATATCTTATACAACCTAAATATTTATTACTATTAAATAAAATAAGATCCATCCTGGACTTAAGGTCATCCTCGTGAAGACTAAACACAAAAATATCGTAGGGTGAGAAAAATTAGTTGAAGTTTGTCAATTTTAGACTCCTTTAATGGTTTATCTTTATATATAGCTGTACCCTGCCAAGAACATTTGAAAATTTCCGACATTCATCAACAATCTACTCAAATAAGAATGAAGATCTGAATGAATGAAGTTTTGGCACGCAAATTTAATGGAGATCACTCTTTTAAGGGCATAAATCATAAAAAAGGATAACATGAATAAATATCGCAGGACGGTTTACTAAGATTATTTTATTCAATTTCCTTAGATCATACATCAAACCAGTTAAAACTTATGGCACTTCTAGTTAAAATCAACATTTATTTCTTCTTAAAGTACACATTATCTTTTTTATTTTATTTTTATTTATTTTTAAACACCTTAACTGCCCGTCAACATAGGCCAAGAGGCCTGTGCGGCAATCTAAAGTCAACGGCAATAGTCACTTGGGCAAGCCAGTGGTGACTGACTGCTCATGAAAAATTATCACTGCAGTCGACCGGGATCGAACATACGCTTAACCTCGGCTGACTTGCGAGACCAGCGCTCTACCTCTGAGCTACCGTGTCCGGTATATTAAAAGCCTGAGATCATATCCATAAAATAAACCGTCCTCCATTTCACAAGGAATGCAAAAACATAAAATGTTGTAATGTAACTATCGAGCATTTACATTGAAACATATGGTGCATTTTGCCTGCAGCTAGGGGCTCAGGATCCTATTGTTTACATGGCTTACGGCTGTAATCAAACTAGCTGCCAAAGCACCAGAATTACCGAGAATTCAAAAGTTGTATTCTGATTTGACGTTGTCCTCCTATGTGTTTATGCTATCAACCGGTCAAATAAATATAATGTCAAGAGGAATGGCGTTATAACTTTGACGAGCCGTAGAAGAGAAACCTAATTTATATCGGGATTAGAACCATCACTTAACCTAGTTCAAATTCAATTAATCAGTGAACCAAATTTCATCTCTCATGTATACCGCAAAGTTGGAGAACTTTTGATGAACCCCACAGGGCGTCCGCGTTTATACTCGTATATTTAGATTATTTTGCACAGTTCATGCTACTCTAACCAAAATATGCTGGTATTGTTGTTAAGGTTTCAAATTCATAACGATATATTCAAAACTGACGAAGAATTTGATATAAGATAAATAATATAAATAACCTTTTATGCCGTTTCGGATTCTGGAGGTTATTCCAGATCTAAAGAACACAGTTAGTAGAAACTGTCAGGTAGAGCTATAACGAAATCACAAAATAACTCACGAGAAATCACAAAACAAATGACTAGCTTTGTTCTCGATATTCCTAACATTAAAAGCAGGATCAGATGTCAAACCCCAAAATGGGGAGAAGATTAAATTTCTTTAAAATTTAATGGCTAATATCCACAGTAACTTTATAAACATTAGTTTTAAACAAAGGATCATACAATAAGATGAAAAGTAAAAATTAAATCGATTGCTTTCCAGAAATGTAGAAGATGGTTTGCTATGTAGAGAACAATTAAAATATATACAGTGTCGTTTTAAGGGGCGAAAGAATAGGAGAGTCAAGGAATATATTTAAATATAGGTTTTTTAGTAACATTTGAGCTTTAAATTTGTTAAACTTTTTTTTCGCGTGTAATCCTGTTTTAAACAGCCCATAAATATTGTTTAACTCATTAGCCTACATGAAAACATCTAGACCTTGATTAGTTTTCATTTATAAGTTATTAAGTAAGCTCAACAATTATATGGACATTCTAAACTAATTAAATATCTAAGGCTTATGAAAGGATTGGTGAAGTTTTGTTTGGTGTGTTGTACTGTTTGACAATTCGAAACATACTTGTAGGTTTGGTGTTTTATATTCATGTATAAAATTTAAAACTGTTATATTAGGTATATCAACACGTGGGTTTAAAAATAATACATTTTAGATGTTACAGATGTAGTAAGTATTATACATTTACTAGCGAAACACCCGTTAAAAAATCAATGGAATTGTTATGACTTTGACCTTTTTGAAAAATGATCACGGGCGTTGCTTGATAGATAACATTTGAATATTAGTTTTAATTTCTCCGTGACTGTTAATTTTCAGTTGAACACAGTCAAAACAAATTTGAAGAGCTTGGATTTTATAATCTAATCTCACATGAGTCCTTAAGGAAGTTTTTTGTTGCCTTTTATAATAATCAAACATTCGAGTTTGGAAGCGAGGGGTTATTTTTCCCTAAATAACAACAAACCTTAAATAAGATATAACACATAGGCGCACTGAAATAATAATAATGCCCATTCTAAAATTGAAAATCATAATCCAGGTTTTAAAAATGGGTTCATAGGTCAAAATAAAACCCTGATTTAGCAGAATAGTTTATATTTGGTAGAGCTTAAAATCGTAGATTTTGGAAATACTCTTTCTCACAGATGCAGCCCCGATTTTGCACGGCAGTTTTATAAATACATGTGTAGACCTAATTGATGAACCTTCATCCAAAATTTTCCGTAAAAGAAGTGCAATTCACCTTGGTTATAGAACAGTCTTTACACGACCTTTAATGGTTAAGGTACCATATGTATTTGAAACTACCACGTTACTTACTCTATATACACGTTCGATTAGAATTTAAAGGAAAAACTCCGAGCAGCGAAGGTTACTTGAAATTTCAAACAGGCAGGAAATAATTGTTTTCTTCTACAACAATGTCACCAGTTATTGGGTCAAATTGGTAAGTTACAAATCCAAAAAAGTTATTATTATTTAAGCACCGCAACATCTTGGTTCTTTAGAAAAAACTTAGAAGGATCTTAATGTATCGCTAAAACCATGGTTGATTAATTCCCTTGTTATTGCTCTAATCAGCTGACTAATCCTACAAAAAAAGTAAAATCATTTGTTTAATTAATATTGATTTCTTTGCAACCACTGAGATTTAACTAAATACTGAATGCAACACGGCAAAACTTCAGAATGATTTACTTTAGAATGCCGGGCAGTTGGCTGTTAGGCTGGTCCTCCAGTGATAATTACTTCTATTTCTGCTACAGTAGGAAGATTATTGAATCTAATTGAATTTATAACATTAAATGAACTAAAGCTCAAACAAATTTATTTTATTCGTTATATCTGTGTATTCCTATACAATATAATAAAATACTGATGAAAAATGAATGTAACATTATGTTATGTTTAAATAATGATTTATTATTTTGAGTTTGGCAACTCGTACGTTTTGACCAACATGTTCAGTATCCTCACCAGAAATTGGCGGCCGACACACAGTTTCCTTGATACGTATTAGTAGAATATTTAGTTAGAGCTCAGTGTTTGCGACCTTTATAGCAACGATGATAATATTACACCTATGCTACTATTTAATCAAATCATCAAATTATAATTTTTTGTACACAGTAAAAGAATAAATAACTCTTTGTCCTATTGTTTTTGCTTGTTAAAACTCACATAAACATTAAATAGTTATTTAACATATCGCCAATTATTGAGCATTAAAAAAGTAAACAAAATAACGTGTTTCATCTCAATTGCTTGAGGTTAAATAGACTACAGTTATCTAGTTTTTACTCTTAAAACTACATTTATGTTGAAATTTATTTGAAATTGTTTTAAACAGCAGTTTAAATCGTAAACTGATATAAATAATCTTCTGTTTACTTATGTCAACCACTGATTGAAGCCGTTATTTTAAATACGCTTCAATATTACTGAATAATCACAAAACATATATACAATTGATATTATAATATACTGGCCATTAAAAAAACTGAAAACTATACGGTTGATGTAAATTACTGCTATGAACGTTTTTTACAAAAATCAGCTGTTTCCTTTCAACTGAAAATAATAATTCCTAAATATAGATAGATGTATTTTGTTTATTACAACCAACTAACGAATGTGGTATTAAAAAAAGTTTCTTGATGTTCTAAATTGCAAAATTTGAACTTTAATTAATATTTTACCCTACGGGGCCTTAGATAATGAACTTTTAAATATACTCCTGAACCCCTATGACCTACAAACTATTTATGTTTTAAATATTGCAATTGGGGCACTTCTGGTTACTGAGAAATTTTGATCCACGCACATAATGACATTACAAAATTAGTTATTATTTTAAATTTTATTAAACATTTCCTAGATATATAAAACAAGCAGCAATATGCCTTCACACACAAATTCACTATTAAATATACGAGGGTAAATTGTATATGGTTATTTCAGAAATCCTACATCAGTCCCACCTGAGCCTAAAGACAAATGACTTGTGCCAAGCTAAAATACTTAATAAACTATATGTCTAAACGTTATTGTCTGCCGAGAGAGGGTAGCCCTCGGTTGCTGGCAGAGAGCGTAGTGTTCTACCGTTTCACTGGAGACTAGCGTAAAAGCCATTCTACTAGAAACTCGCAAGGCACTTTGCGAAGGCAGTTCATCAACTGTGAAGTTGAACGCGGTCCAACAAACAAAAGAGGATAATAAAGGATTTAAGATCTCACAGAGTTTCTATTATCAAGCCAGGAACTAATTGGAAGACAAACATCCTTGTCTTTGTTCCAAGATTAAAAAGGGTTTCGGGTTTTTTAGATTTTGTTTTAAAATTTAGCTATATTTTCTCAATCCTTGCTAAACGTTGCCCTATCTGCTATTGTGTTTGTCTAATTTAATTACATAGAAAACCTCCATTTACTCATCACGCTGTACATTTTTACATCCATACACTATTGTGGAACATATTTTCTATCTATATATAAGAATATTTACTATGATCAGCAAAGCAATTATTTAGACAGACCTATTCAATTATTCGATGACAAAATTATTATGAATTTAGTTAATTTTAACTTTTGACGATTTAAAAAATATTTGAAGTTTCAATATCCGTCACCTAGGGCCGATAAGACTGATAGACGATCTGAATCCAGTTAAGGTACCATACTGTCATTAGTAAAGTATGCCCCTAATAAGTATACTAGCAAGTATCCTCGTCATACAAGTATCCTAGCAAGTATCCTCGCCATACAAGTATCCTAGCAAGTATCCTCGTCATACAAGTATCCTAGCAAGTATCCTCGTCATACAAGTATCCTAGCAAGTATCCTCGTCATACAAGTATCCTAGCAAGCATCCTAGATTTACTGACAGCTAGGATCGCGACTGAACCTTGTCGCCTGAATCCATGACAGAACATCTAAGCGAAACTGTTTAAATTATTGTCTATACAAACACCCTATTTGATTATTTTACATTGTCAATACATGCAAGACCGATTTATCAAGAGCTCTTTCGCTAATGAAGAAGAATTTTATTAAATGGCATCCCTCCTGTACTCATCTACTATATTAGTTTGTGCTAAGACAACAATCTCTTTACAAATAATGTTGCATTCAATCTTGATATCTAATATTTTAATTGTGAACAACAACGTCTAACGTATTTAGAACGACAGCAGAGTGAGTGAAAACATACATGTTAAGTATAAAAGTGATCTTATATGTTTCAACGAAAATATTTAATTATATTTGGGCAGATAATTATACAGATGATGACCAAAGCTGATGAATTTTGAATGGATTATGCCAATTAGTCCATTGACTGTGTTAATTATTTCCACAAACGAGCAAAGAACATAACTGTTAGCTTAACAAAAGCACTTATATCTGTAAAATTGGTAAGTACACGACTAATGTCATACAACATAGCTATGAATTGTAGCTAAACGGAGCGATGTAGAAACTAGCAAGTCAGGTGTGCCTTAAGGACGTAAACTTAAAATAAGTAAATTGAATCCTGTCCCTCTATATGTATGCGTTAGGTGTCACAAGATTAGGATTCATACGGTGCACGGAATGTATTTGTCAAGAGGTAATGTTTCCAAAACAATTAGAAAAACGTCTAGATTATTCACGTTAAAATAAATAATACATCCCAACATTTTCTGGCGTATAGTGATAGTCTTATACAGTTGTAGCTAAACAATATTTATTAATTATTTACATCATTAATAATAATGGCATAACAATAAAGCTCAAATAGCGAAATAAGTTCCCAATTTTGTAACAGTTGCGATATATAAATATATATTTTTTAGATCGGGGATATTAAAAGAAACCAATAAAAAAAAATACCCCCGTCGCAGCAAACCTGCGTACTCAGCGAATTTACAATACATAATATATGTCTTAATACCACATAAAGCCGCATATCAAGTTCCATAAAATATATTCACAAATAAGCGATGTGTACAATTTTAATTATTTTCCATAAGAATAACATAGGGGATGTGTACATAGGTTTGCTGAAACAAGGAACATAAACAATTGGTTTCTATGCAAATATTAATATTAATCAACTATGTGAAGTATACCTAGGTTCATCAATATACATTCATAAATAAGCGATATATCTTATTTTGATTAATCTCCATAAGAATACACAGGTTTGCTGCAACAAGGAACGAAAAAATGGGTGTTTAGGCAAATATCAATATAACTGAACTAGGTGAAGTTATATAAAAGGTTTTATTAATTTATGTTCATAATTTAGGGAGACATAGCATTTTAATTTTTCTCCATAAGAATAAGATGGGGGCTGAGTACGCAGGTTTGCTGCTACGGGTACGGGTTAGCAAAAAATTATTTTTTGAGCAAATATCAATAGACCACTACGAGATAAAGCCGTATACCAAGTTTCGTCATTATAAGTTCATAAAGAAGCGAGATATAATTATTTTCTTATTCTCCATAAGAATAGCTTTAGACAACGTACTGTGTTTAGCACTTTCAATATCTCGGTAACCGATTGACGTAGAGGAATGATAAAAATACCAAATTTTTTTTTAAGCTGAATCCAATGATGAAAATTAAAATTTGTTTATTTAAAAAAGTATATGTAAAAAGTTCAAAAAACCCTTTTTTGGGGTACAAAACCCCCCAAAACCCCCCTTTAGATAGAGCGATATGGCTAGTTTTTGAACATAAAGTCATAAATGTTGCGTTACACGTTTATACAAAATTTCATCAAAATCGGACCTTTTTTACGAGAGTTATCGCACCCACCGACACACACACATATATATATATATATATATATATATACATATACAGTTTCGAACGAATGGTGTTTTTGGGGCCTGGGGACCTCAAAACGAAAAGTTATCATGGTCCCGGGCCTAGGTCTTACGATGCCGACTACAGTAATAGCTTCGTCCGTATAGGGGAAATTCGCTACAATTAAGTTCTACTATAATTACTTTCAGACTTGAAACTGATATTGGACTGAAACACTAAATTCAATCTTTCAATAGTACTGTAATTGAAGATGGATGCAATTGTGTGGAAGAAACCCATCTGAGGTAATGAGAGCTTGCATCATTGGGTCTCGAAGTAATCTTCCTGAGGTCAACACTTCAAGATACACTGGACCTTCTCTGATCGATTAGATACCAACTTTTGAGTTTGTGTTGCACTGAAGAAAATTAGCTCAACCAATGCAGGCTATAAAATTATATTTTTTTACATTTTAGCCCCTGAACTGTTTTCCTTAAGAAAGTTTGGTTACTTGTTAAAATGTGTACATCTGTAAACATGTATCTGTTTAAGGTTTGTTATTTATAGTAAATCATAGTATGTTAAAATACAATATCCTTGCTTTATGAATCCTGTCCCTCTATATGTATGCGTTAGGTGTCACAAGATTAGGATTAATATGGTGCACGGAATGTATTTGTCAAGAGGTAATGTTTCCAAAACGATTAGAAATATGTTTACTTTTGTTAATTAAAACTGTGTATGCTTACATTAATGTTTTCTAATTATAGTGAAGTATGGAAATTACCTCAAACAATACATATAATTTGTATTTTTTGTTATCTGAAATAAATGAACGTAATTTGTTTGCTGATTTTTGCAACATGTATCACTTTTCTTATAAAACTTGAACATTCCTGAACATTGTAATGATGACTGTACATCGGTTGGTAATTTTCAAAAGCTGATGGATGTAAAATTGTACATTACATGACACACAATCTAAATATTACAGTGCTCGATATTATCATATGATTAAAGTTAAATTAAAAATAATATATCACAAAGGAAAGTAAATTATATAACTGAATCAATCTAACTGAAACAAAGCAATATATTTCATGATTATCCAACACCGTCCAGGAGTATTTAGCGTGTTTTATCAAGAGTAATGCAGGTGACCGACATGGCCGGCTGAATGACATCGTAACTGACACAGTCGTCATCATCAATCAGAGACCGACAATAATTCACAATTGACCCACACAACAATTAATGATGGTCAGAGTGAATGTTTGATTTATATTCTACGTCACGTATTCTACCGAATGTTCTTGGTACTTTAGAGGGAAACCTGCAGGAGAGACACGATCAAAAAAACGTTTGTTGATCTTTAGTCTTTAGATGGATTGGACCTTCGAAGAATAGCGCTGCCGTCGCCGTATCTTTCTCTCTTGTTCCAATCTTTAGGAGTATACCTCTCCTTTTTTCATTGATTCAAGAAGTTCTTATTGTGGACAGACGACATCCGTAACCGCCAAAAGGGCTTACTTCTTGATCTAGTGTCAGTGTAAATATACTTGAATGCATACCACTTTCTGGCTCACTTTTTAAAACTAGATTTTCTAGATATAAAAAGGCAATGTCTACAACATGAGAAAACAAGCAGTTTACCATTATTTAACGCCACTCATTAACTACTAAAGTTAAACTTGATATAAGCTTCTTATTGATGGATATTCGTATTTGATGACATAAACTAATACCCCCGTCGCAGCAAACCTGCGTACTCAGCGAATTTCCAATGCATACATATGTGACTCACTACTACATAGAGCTATTTACCAAATTTCACAAAAATACATCCATAAATAAGTGATATATAGCATTTCATTTATTCTCCATAAGAATAAAATTAGGGTTGAGGACGCAGGTTTGCTGCAATGAGGAAGATAAGTAATGTGTTTTTTGCAATTATCAATACAACTGAACCAGGTGAAGCTACATACCAAGTTATTTTAATGTAGGTTCATAATTAATGGAGATATACAACTTTACTTATTCTCCATATGAATAACATGGGGGCCGAGTATACAGGTTTGCTGCTACAGGGACTATCAACAAAAAACTTGTTTTTGTGCTAATATCAATATACCACAACTATTTGAAGCCACATACCAAGTTTCATCAATATACATTCATAAATAATCAAGATATAGAATTTTATTTATTCTCCATAAGGATAACATTGGACAACGTGCTGTGTTTAGCATTTTGAATATCTCTGCAACGGTTGGACGTAGAACAACGATTAAAAAACCAAAATGTTTGTTTTGTTGAGCTAAGCACATTAATATACAGAAATGTAAAGTTTTTAGTAAAACTATCTGAGAAAAATCTAAAAAGCTTTTCCTATAAGATTAACATGGGACACGTTTTTTTGGATTTTCTCCGCAACCACTTAACCTAGGTTAATTATTCAAAATACTTAATTATTTGTTTTTTAAGCTCTATAAAATGGCTACAACCAAAATTGAGTGTTTTTAACATTTTGGGGTCAAATTTGCAAAAAACCGATTTTTGGAAAATTGTAAACCCCCATAAAACGTAGTGCGATCGATATATTTCCATATATTTCCATAGTGCGATCGATCTGGTTTTCGAACTTAAAGTCATAAATGCTACTCTCCACATTTGTGCCAAATTTCATCAAAAGCGGGTGTTTATTTCAAAAGTTATCACGGTAACGGACACACACACACACACACACACACACACACACACACATATATATATATATAGATATATAGATATATATATACATATATATAAATTTGAACGAATAGTGTTTTTGGCATCTGGGGACCTCAAAACGAAAAGTTATCATGGTTTCGGGCTTAAGTCTTACCATGCCACCTACGGTAATAGCTTCTTCCCTATAGGGGAAATTCGCTAAAATTGTTTCTTAGACAAAACCATCGTCATTTTCTGTGAAAGTATGTGTCTGTAGGAAACTTCGGATAAATTGCTTGGAAAGGAAAGTTCTTTGTGAGCTAATGGGGTAAGTGTTAGTGAATACAGCCACGCTGGAGAGGCAGTCACTTCAGGCGTACAAACATCGTTGAGTATTTTTATATTTCGATATAAACTTAAGTTAAAACTATTATTAGTCAAATTTAATTTAATCTTTTTAAAATAAAAGCTGGATTTTTCTCGTCTCGTTGAATAAGTAAATCGATATTTCAAGTTGTATTATTCAACTACTGGTTGACAATTTCACAAATGAAGTGACATATTGAACTAATGAACGGTTCATAAATTTGTAATATTCATTGTAAACGTTAAGTTTTAATTAAATAAATTTATTAAAATTAATAAGCCGTCTAAACCACGACTTAAAAGATGTTTTTTGAGTGTTAGTTCATCAAAGTTTATACAGCGTGTTACTAAACACAGCTACTGTAACTTCTTATTATCAGTAATAAGTTATTAGTTTACTGCCTTGTTCTCCATTTCCAGCAAAATTTCCATTTTTCTGGACATTCCTAAAAGCAACGTTGTATTGCCGGTTTTTGGATTATGTTATCATCCTTCCCTGTCTACATTGTTTTTGGACTAGAGATTTTTCACTTACACAAAGAGCAATTCCAGTTGTAACAATCTCCACACTCTTGTAATTCCAAGTCTAGGTGGCCATGGAGCAAGATTCAAAATTATAAACCAAAAAATACTCTATTCGTTTGAATAGTCTTAACATTGAACGTGTCAAATAACTACAACAGCAAAAAAAAAACACAAAACAATCACATTATACGCGGACTTTAAAACCAAAAATCAAATATTGTAACTATATAAACCAAAATCAACACCTTTTATTGAACAGGTCACCCAACTTCACTCAATATTTAGGGATCCCTTCCAAGAAAATATACTTTAACTCTTATTCTAAAAGTATTTATATTATTTTCTAGTCTGATTTGAGAAGGAAATCTGGTATACATTTTTTGACACAAGTTAGAGAGCCCCTTCTCAAACTGTTTTGTCAATCACTGAAAACATGTTTCGTGAACTTGCTGGTTATTCGTGAAAGTGTCCTTTATTCACTAATTCTAAGCAATTCTCTTGTACAACAAACGTTCCTTATAACCAAAAAGACCCGCTGAAGTTTAAATATTAAAATGCACAGATAGGACAAACTGCATGGTCAATAGAGGAAGGAAGCTCTTTATCGAAAATCCCTCAATGAGTTCTAATTTCGATGTCATGGTAAACTACGTCTGCTTATATTCACTCTGAGTTCTAGTAAGTAAATAATGTTGAGCTTCTTCTAGGAAAGGTAATAATCTTACAAACCCCACAGGAGAAGTTTATAAATATAAACTGAATAAATAAAACGAACTATTTATTAGCTCATGTGGGAAGAATTGAAACCACAATTAAAAATAAAACGAAAAACCGAATCCGTAAATGAGATTTATTTGTTAATTTATCAGTCTAAAACAATAAGTGCAACACAACCTAACCACCGAGACAAGGACCAAGCAACCGCAGTAAGTAATTAAGCATCGGAAATGCAAAGCGAGCGTTTTTGAATTTCAAAACAAACCTTGTGTTCCACCTTTCTAAACTGCTTTTGGACCAGATCTTTAAGAACATTATCGGTGACATTCAGCGGTGGTGCATTGTACGCAAATGAATTAGTTTATTTCAGGAGATTTTGAAAGTTTGCTATTCCTATTAAAATATATCGACCGACTCGACGTGCGGGTTTCAAAAAAATTAACAAGTATAACTTACGAGAAATTTGTCCAGTGAGTTAAAATTACTGAACCAACGGATCTAACTCCCGTTTAGAGCAGTCTAACAAGCAAACGAGAGGTGCTCGTCGCTTCATTTAAGAGTACACTACTTTCCATTGTGAAAAGACTTTAATTAATTTATGTTAGTTAAAAATATCCCCGTCGCAGCAAACCTGCGTACTCAGCGAATTTCCAATGTCTTAATACCACATAAAGCCGCATACCAAGTTTCATAAAAATATATTACCAAATAAGCGATAAGTAAAATTTTAATTATTCTCCATAAGAATAACATTGGGGATGAGTACGCAGGTTTGCTACAACAAGGAACACAAAATAATAAAGTAAAGTCACATACCAAGTTTCATTCATATAAATTTACAAATAAGCTATATATAACATTTTAATTATTCTCCATAAGAATAACATGGGGACCGAGTACCTAGGTTTGCTGCTACGGTAACGATACGTTAAAATTTTGTTTGTTGTGCAAACAACAACAAACCACAACCAGATGAAGCCATACACCAAGTTTTGTCAGTTTACATTCATAGATAAGCGAGATATAACATTTTTATTTTTGTACATAAGAATAGCATTGGACAACGTACTGTGTTAAGCACTTGCAATATCTTAGTAACCAATTGTCATAGAGCAATGATCAAAATACAAAATTTTTTAAAGCTGAATTCGATGGTATAAATTAAAATTTGATTTCAATAACAATTGCATGTGAAAACCCCCCCAAAACCCTCCTTTGGATGGTGTGATTTGTCTGATTTTCAAACTCGTTCAAATAATTGGTACTTTACACATTTGTACCAAATTTCATTAAGATCGGACCTTTTTTACGAGAGTTATCGTGCTTACGGACACATATATATATATATATAAATAATATATTTTTATATAAATATATTATTTATATGTATATAAATTATATATATATATATATATATATATATATATAATCATATACAACAATTTGAACGAATAGTGTTTTTGGAATCTGGGGACCAAAAAACAAAAAGTTATCGTGGTCTTGGGCTTAAGTCTTACCATGAGACTTACAGTAATAGCTTCTTCCCTATAGGGGAATTTCGCTAAAATATTCGAAATAAAGTTTATGTCATAAGCTGCTGTTTAGGTGATTAGGTATTTTCATTGTCAATCAATTTTTGTATTTTTTTGTTTTAAACATATTAAACGTGGGAGTATTATATAATTTTTAAATGATTGAGTTTTACAAATTTGGTCTAATCCAATGACAAAATTTACATGCGTAAATTGCAGGGGTAGTTTTTAGTAAAATAAAATATCATCGGTGTTGTTAAAATGTATGAACGTGAAATAATATTGAATTTACAGAATCCGACGTTTATTTACCGTAAAACATTAGTAAATTATTTCTAACATGTAATTAAACTTTACTCTTTGCTTATATTTAGACTGAAATGTCCCAAAAAATATTAATGACAAATAAAACTACATAAAAAGTAAGTATTTTATCCCCAACCTAATTTTGTTAGTTCTCTAATAATTATTAAATATAGATTTATTAATATCAATTAATTATTGCTTATGTTTTCTAAAAATAATTGTAAAAAGGCAAGACGCTGAAATCGATGTTTGATTAAGTAATTCCTCTCAGCCCAGCATATATTAAAATATTGCCAACATTGCAATATTTTTGGTAAAATATGCCAACAAAGATAATAACCAAGAGGAACACTCATTGTCAAGAAGTGATGTATTAAAAACCGGCCGTTGATCCTTTGGTAGTGGTGATTTTTCTTTGGGATCATTGTAAATCACAACAGTATTATCGGCCATTGTCCGGCAATAACGGACGATTTTGGAGGGGTGAGACGCCAAAGTGATTAATTGTTTCATTTTCTGCTCTACTTTTTGTAAAAGGGAAATAATAAACATCCTACTTTTGGTGTTTGATAGCAAATCTTCTATGGGAAGGCAGACTGGAGAATTTGATGGGTATAATGTAATCAACAGCTTGCGTATATTGTTCAGCGATTGGAGGATTATTGGATGAAACTTGCTTGTTCTAGCTGATACGATATATTACCGAATACAATGACATATTTGAAATCTCAATACAATACTGGCTTAGTTCGCTACCGTATTATATATTTAATATTTATAAACATGAATTCGAATTTTATTCACAGACTTATGTAAAAAGGCGATTATTAGTAGTTTAATTTCGTTATTTAAGAAATTATTGAGGACAATTAGTGAGGAAACCCATCTAAGGTAATGTGAGTAAACTGGGAGCTTGTTTCATTGGGGCTCCAAGGGTATTCTATAGGTCAACACTTCGAGTACACTGGACCTTCTTTGATCTGTTTAGATACCACTTTTGAGTTTGTGTTGCACTGACGAAAATGAGCTCGAACCAATGCAGGCTTGGTCGAACCAATCCATTTTAGCCCATGAACTGTTATCCTTATAAAATTAGGTTACTAGTTAAAAATTGTACATTTAACAACATGTATCTGTGTAAGATTCGTTATTTATAGTAAATCATAGAATGGTAAAATAATCCTTGCTTTATAATTATTCTTCGACTATTAACATCACACTATTAATCACTCCACTCAATATTTCTGGATCCAAGTCTGCTGTTAATTAAGTAAAATATACACTGACCATCATAAAACCCACCTTTGTTTTATATCGTAAAGGTTAGCAAACCTGCGTACTCAGCCCAAATGTTATTCTTATGGAGAATAATTAAAATTGTATATATATATATGTGTGTGTGTGTGTGTGTGTATATAATTGGATATATATATATATATATATGTGTGTCCGTGAGCACGATAACTCGCGTAAATTTGTTCATTAGGATTATGAAATAGGTAGGTTAGCATTTCTGATGTATGCGTTCGATGTCACAAGGTTACGGTTAATATGGTGCACGGAATGTATTTGTCAAGAGATAATGTTTCCAAAACGATTGGTGATAGGTTTACTTTTGTTAATTAAAACTGTAAAAACTCCCATTAATGTTTGCTAATTATATTGCACACTGAAAGAAATATTATAGTAATCCAAACAGTATTGTATAGTAAATGCAATTCTGGTAGTTTTTAGAATATTTATCTTAATTAACACAATAGTTATGGTAATGTCCTTCCATCACGTCTGTCAAAATTACAATAATATTCTTTCTAAATTATTTGCAATGAGGCTGGCAATTGCATCAACATATTATTGTTGCTAATACACCATAACGATAGTAGTATAGTAAGTAGAAATGCTTAGCGAGAGTATTCTGATATATTATACCAGATTCCGTTTTTGATTACACGACAATGTCTCAAAGTGGAAATGAGTCGTCACCGGCCTAACCTGAAGCGTGAATGCACCGAGACAAGCAATTTTATAGTTTATCGTGTGATCGGTATCGGAATGTGTTATACTGCAATATGTATGTGTTAAGTGTCTCACTGTCTCACTGTCTCAGTAATGTTTTAATAATGTAAAGAATGAACCTAAGGAATAAGTGAAGATGTGGCTGTAGCCACAGAACATGCAATCGCATAACCTCAAAAAGTATATTGAATAGGTAAACCTTTTTATTTGTTGAAAATGAAAATCCAGCAGTTTCAACATGAATTCAGAATATTATTTAGGCTTTCTATAGCCTAGGTTGGATATTAACAAGGTAAAAATAACAAAGAGACTGAAATTAAGTTACTAAGCTTTAAATAATCAAAATAAATATGATAAAACATATGATTAAAGCCAAGCGAACGGTGGTCTAATGACCCTATACTTCTGCAGCTTTCATGTAAGCAATTTTATATAACTGATTTTGGTTAGTTTTCAGGTTATGTTCGTTAAAATGTAGGGGTTTCCGTAACTACTCCACTGTATTAACCACAAAAACAACTTATTGTAGAAATAAAAAAATATATTGCCATAGCTACTATACATTCTGAGAGGAGAGTCAACCGAACTTATAGCTGCAGCAATAACTTATTGTAAAGGTAAAAATAAAAGTTATTATTATAAATACTATAAACTCTAGTAAAAATTATCATAATGTTTAGTTTTATTAACTATAACTTATTGCTCTGGCAGCAAAATGTATTGCTTAGGCTCCAATTTCATTATTGTAATATTTACAATAATTTCTGTTGCACGCTACAATAAAATATTGACAATAACAGGACTGTAGCTGCTACCTAATACATTGCTGGGACCATATTTACAATAATTTATTGTTCCACATACCATATTCTGGTTCATATAACAATAATCTTTTTTCAGTGCAGTATGGAACTTACCTGAAACAATACATACAATTTGTATTTGTTGTTATCTGAAATAAGTGAAGTTAATTTTTTATGCTGATTTTTTTGTCATGAAAACATGTTTATTATAAAACTTGAACATTCCTGAACATAATAATGATGACTGTACATGTGTTGGTAATTTTCAGAAGCTGATGGATGTAAAATTGTACATTACATGAAAATTTATTAAAACAAAATCTAAATATCATAGTGCTCCATGTTATAATATAATTAAAGTTAAACTAAAAAAAACTTATCACAAAGGAAAGGAAAGGAAATTACATAACTGAATCAATAAATTAAAAGAAATCAATATATTTTATGATTCTTCACACCATACAGGAGTGTTTAGTGTGTTTTATGTAATGAGTAATGCAGGTGAAAGACATGGCCGGCTGAATGACATCGTAACTCAAAACTGACACAGTCGTCATCATCAATTAGAGACTGTCAATAATTCACAATTGACTGTCTGACTGACCTAAACAACAATTAATAATGGTCAGAGTGGTTTCATTTACATTATACGTCACGTATTCTACCGAATATTCTTGCTACTTTAGAAAGAAACTTGCACGAACGAGATGATGAGCACAACGTTTGTTGATCTTTAGTCTTTAGTTAGACCATCGTAGGTTAGCACTGCCGTCGCTATCTCTTTCTCTTTTGCTCCAATATTATAGGAGTATACTTCTCATGTGCTCATTAAGTCAAGAGTTTCTTATTGTATTCAGAAGCCATTTGTAACCGCCCAAGAGCTAACTCCCTCTTTTATTGTCGATTTAAATATACATAAATGCATCACATCTTTCTGGTTCTCTTCTTTAAATTAGTTTTTTTCTAGATATAAAAGCCAATGTCTAATTTTACCATTATTTAATGCCACTAATTTAACTACCAAAGTTAAACTTTATACAAGCTTCAAATCGGAGAATCTTCGTATTAGATAACATAAACCCAAATTGTTCCTTCGACCAAACCATCGAAGGTAATTTCCATGTAATGACGTTTCTGGAGGAAACCTGTGATAAATTGCTTGGAAAGGAAAGTTCTTTGTGAGCTAATGGGGTAAGTGTTAGTGAATACAGCCACGCTGGAGAGGCAGTCACTTCAGGTGCACAGAATGAATTGAGTATTCGTCTATTGTGATATAAACTTAAGTTAAAACCACTACGGTATTAGTCAAATTAAATTTTGTATTTGTAAAACAATAGCTGAAGTTTTCTTGTCTCGTGGAAAAAGTAAAATGGTAAATCTATATTTCCAAGTTGCATTCAACTATTGGTTGAAAATTTCACAAATGAAGTGACAGTTTCAACTAATGAACTATTTATAAATTTGTAATCTTAGTAAAAACTTACATTATTAAAAACATATAATTCATAATTAGAATAAATATATTTATAATTAAATAAATTATATTTCATATATATAAAAAATATATAAAATAGGTCACCCAACCTAATTTATTAGGTACGGACTCTTGATAAGCAAATGATTTTGACCATTTCTTCTAAAAGTATTTATATTATTATATCCTACTCTGGTCCCAGGACTATCTTAAACTGGTCTATACCATTTTTGAGGCTGACATTGGGTACAGAAAATGAAGTTATCATTACATATGGTAAGCCTTTTAGCTGTTCATTATGACAAACTTCCCTTTCACCCTTGGTCCCTCCATTTGCAGCGGCTTGGGACAGAATCTCCGGGTTCGGTCCCCACCTGCCAACTTGAGAATGGATGGTCCCTGGCTGTTGTAAATGGATACCCTGTCATTTGACCAGTTGGAGGGTAGTATGCGGGCCCCCTGTTTGAGAGCTTCATCCCAGCTGTCACAGGGGCATGGGAGTTGGCCCTCTGAAGGGTCGATTTGGCTGCCGTCTCAACCCACCCTTTCCTTTCCCTGCTGTATTCTATCTTTCCGGTAACCTGCGCAATATTCCCGCTTGTGGAAGATGTGACTAGCAGCTATGCTGGGGATTCCTAATCCGCAACAATGATGATGATGATGATCCTACTCTGATTTGAGTAGGCAATCTGCTATAAATTGTAGATAAAAGTAAGAGAGCCCTTTCTCATAAATTTGTGACGAATGTCCAATCACTGAGAACATGTTTCGCGATCTTTTTGGGTATTTGTGAAGTTGTACGTTCAAAACAACAAAAACTCCAACCAGCTCTGTTATACAAATAAAGAAATATAGCTACAATACATATGCTAATATTTACTTCGAGTGTTAGTAATTTAATAATCCCATACTTAAAATTTATATTAAGGAAAATAGCATAGAGATTCTTCTAGGGTAAGGTAATGTACATACTACCACAGAGAAGTTCATAAATTCAAATTAAACAACTAAAAGGTTCTATTGTTTAGTTCATGTGGGCGGAGCTAACTTACAAATACAAAAAACGAAATCAGTAATCGAAATGAAATTGTTAAATTACCAGTCTAAACCAATAAGTGTAACACAACCTAGCCCCCAAGACAAGAAACGCTGTGTTTAAGCATTGGAAATTCAAAGCGGATGTTTCTGAATTTCAAAACAAAACTTGTACTCGACCTTTGTAAATTGACTTTGAACTGAGCTCATTAGGATCATAATCGGTGACTTTCAACTATGGTGCATAGTACGCAAATAAAGTAGCTTTTGTCAGGAGGTGGTAAGTTTGCTATTCCTACTTAAAAATTGCTCTTCGGACTCAACGTACAGGTTTCTATAAAATAACAGGTATAACCTATGACAAAATATTCTTAACATCTTATGAAATCACATCGGTAAATGTTTTTGAGTTACGATTACTGAACCAACGCATCCAACTCCTGTTTCGAGCAGCTTAACAAGCAGAAGAGAGGTGCTCAACGCTTCATTAAAGACCTTTCATTTTAAAAAGAATTGTATTTATTTTTTTAAAGCTGTCAAAACAAAGTTCATGTCTGAAGCTACTGATTGGGTAATGGTATTTTCATTGACAATATTATTTTTACATTTCTGATAGTATAAATTGTTATGGGAGTAATAATGTATAATACTCCCATTTTTCTATTATTGTGGTTTATTAATTTGATCTAATGAAACGTATACATCCTTATATTACACAAGTATTAGTCAATACAACAAAATATTGTTGCTGTAGGTAAAATGTATGTACATGCAATAATGATGAATTTACATTATTCGACGTTCAGTTATCGTAAAACACTAGGCCAAACATTTTTTCAAATGTGCAAACAAATAAATAAAACTACACTGAGAGAAGTATGTTTTACCATATAAAATTTAGTTAGCATTACTTATTACAAAATAAATGCAGGTATGTATTCGTAAAACTATACAAAATAGCAATTGTAAAAAAGCGAGACTTGGAAAACAATGTTTTATCAAGTAATTCTTGTATGCCCAGTCATATATTCGGTTGTTGGTGGAATATGTCAACAAAGTTAGTAATTAATAGGAACCCTCTTTTGTCAGGAAGTGATGGATTAAAAAAACAGGCGTTGGTTCTTTGGCGGCGGTGATTTTTCACTGGGGGTGTTGAAAAACCAGAACAGTATTATCGGCCATTGTCCGGCAATAACGGACGGTTTTGGAGGGTAAAGACACCAAAGTGATTAATTGTTCCCCTTTCTGCTCTGCATTTTGTAACTAGGAAATAATAAACGTCCTACTTTCGTAGTTCGTTAACAAATCTTCTACTGGGAGGCATTCTAGAGGATTTGATGGGTATAATGCAATCAGCAGCTTGCGTATATTGTTCAATAATTGGAGGATTATTGGACGAAACACGCATGTAGCTGATGCGATATGTTGGTGGATACAATGGCACAATCGACAAATGACAAAACAGCTTAGTTGGCAACCGTTTTATATATTTAATATTCATCAACTCAATTTCTACTTTTTACTAGCGCATATGAAAAAGAGAAGATTTTGAGTAGTTTAGTTACGTTAAAACATAATGGAAGTGCGTGCTATTAACTAAACTTGAAAAGGAAATACAAAAAAAAAGGTTTAACATATTGTTTGTTGATCAACAAGGAATTATCGTCAACAAGGAATTATCGTCAACAAGGAATTATCGATAGGAATTATCGTCAACGATTTATTTTTACTGTTAAAAGTTTTACTGCGTATTATATGTTGAATCGGAACCAATATTTTTTCAATTAAATAAAATACATTGCCTTTTACACGTAAAACGTTTTGCGAAATTGGAAAAATAATTACATATCAGTAATTAGTAAAATCAGTAATAATACTAATGACTGATTAGTAATGACTGATGGGTAATTAGTAATTCCGTTATCAGTAATTTTAAAATTTATACTATATTGGAATAAAGCGAATATGCATTACCATCAAACAATGTAAAATAAAACAGTGAGAACTCAATTTATATAATAAATTACAAAAGGTTAATTAAAGTGACCACGAGGATATCTAGGTTTAGTTTGGATTGGTTTAATCAATCTAGTTATAAACTTGATAAACCGTTTAGCAGAGCGACTGGCCACTGACACTAACTTAATTTGTTAGATATTTCAACATAGTAAATGACCTGTTACAAAATTTAAATTTTTTAAAGGTTTCCGGATAAGATATTTAAAGAATGACATTAATATCCGTCTTTATTTGAATATTCATTCAGTAAACTGTGCGGCGGCGGCGGTCACTTGCGGATGAGGTAAACTCTCATGAGCACAGCACAATTTCGGAGCTTCGGAGGACCAGCGTACAAATTGAAAAATTTCAAAGTTTGTGTACAAGATAAACTTCATGTTTTACTTACTTATGAGAACGATTTTAATAGAATTTACACTCGAGTCATGGAAAAAGTCCCATAGTATGCTGAACTAAGCTGTTATTGTAATCTATTGAGAGATTAACCCTAAAACAAATCCCCCCTGCGATGATCATCCCCCTTGTCTGTAAAACATGACAAGGGAACATGAAATATTCATCGTAATCAACACTCCCTCTCCCCCCAAAAAATACCTCCATGAAATATTATGTGGTAGATAAATATTGCCATAGCGTAAAAATTGGTTGTTGTACAAATCAGATTTGTTGTATTTTATATAAATTTGTTGTAATAACAAAGTGCGAGTTTTTGCATCATCATTTCATTAGTTAGGATTATGATTATTATTAGTTCCTTTGGATGCAAAAGAGATTAAAACGATCTGACCTAATATCTAAAGAGTATTAAAGGAAATGTATATACATTTCATTCTAAGTTAGCGCATGGAATTTTGGAATCCAAATTAATCTTTCGTGAGTCAAATTTGTGTGCTGTGAGCTGTTAACACACACACACACACACACACACACACACACACACACACACACACACACACACACACACACACACACACACACACACACACGCGCATGTATACAGCCCAGGCTAACATGACTGTGTGATAGACGTCGTCATTGGAAACTGAAACGGTCATCGTCATCAGTCAGAACTTCTCAGTAGATTACCAGTAGCTTTTTGGTATCTGCGAACTTGGAACTACTTATATTGTAGAGTTGGAAGGCGGTGAATTATAATAATACCAAATAAATACTGTTCATGTTCGATTAAGTTGGACAAATTGGCCTAAATTTTACAAATTATTTCGTACCTAACAATTGCTTCTTATAAAAATTGAAAAGTTATACCGGGGTGTAAAATTTTCAGTTAATGTGAAGTATTTCTGATTTATTTTATTAATTCAGATTCTACGATGGCAATAGTGAAGTAATAAAAATGTACGACTCATTCATTGAACCGAATATCAGGTTACAGTAATTATATTCTCGTTACATAAACAGTTACCACTCCATATACATATTTAAATAGGATTAGAAGTAAGTTTCAGTAATGACAATATAAAAGCATGATAGTCCAAGGTTTGCAAATTAGGCAAAAAATCAGAAATACGGAGATTCGGTTAGTTATTTTCTAGACGTTAATCATTATAAATATTATGGAAGGAACATTTCAATAAATAAAACGAACTGCAATAAAGAACAAAAACTAAATGTAAACACTTATGGAAATATTGTGGTAACGTATGTCTGTCTCCATACAAAAAACTATATTTTCCATAAACAAAACATTAAATTGTAATACACATTTTGTTGACATATTAACATATGCAGGGAGATTTAGTTGGATAATTTTAAGTTGTTGCAGGTTAAAGTAAGAAAGAAGTTCCTACCCGATGTTTCTACATTTTTAGGTTACCCACTTACAAAACTGAAACAACGAAAAGGTTAACTGTAAATTAAACTTGTGTTTGAACTCGTACAATAAAGTCCTGTAATAAAGTAAACATTTTCATCCAAACAGATTATTCAGTAGTGGAATTCAACGTATCATCATAGCTCTGTAATAGAGCACACATTTCAGGACATGATACTATACCAGACGTGTAATGTTGCTAATTAATACCGGCTTGTAGATTTGGCCGTAATTGGACACGACTTGCGAACGGGCAACGTAAATGGACAACATCACTGTAACATGTATCATTGGATGCTAAAGGGCAAGTACTAACATTGATACAACGTAGAAAGATGTGCATATAACGTCCAATTAGGATATTAGAGAAAATGAGATGAAAACAAAAGGCTGTAGACTGTAAGGCAGAATGACGTAGTTGGTAAAAAGCAAGGTCTTCTGAAGATGGCAAAATTGAAAAGAAAACAATAGTCTGATCGACAGTTTCCAATTGTTGTTTAAAATAAAAATGAAATCTTTACGCTGAAACTAATAGAATGACATTGCGAGAGTAAACAACTGGGAAAAACATATATCTGTAATAAAAAATCAATAACCAAATAAGTAAAAGGGCTGCGTATCTCGCTTCATAAAATATTTTCAGTCATGATATTTCTCATAAAATTAGGTTAAAGCACAGATAAAGGAACCCATCTGTTGTTAAAGGAAATGTTGCATCAGGTGGTTCGAAAGACCGAGTTTAAGGAAGAGGACATTTATACTTCACTTCAAAACCATGGAAGGCCTCAATTTGTCATCTGGGAACAGGCCTAACTAAAAACACCATGAATTGAATTTATCACTGTGGCTCTCTGCAACATCCTCAAAAATTAATATCAGCCAACTATGATGTTTACTCTTTATACTTCCCTGTAACCAAAGTCTTGAAGTAAGCAACCCAAACACAGTTAGCACATCTAGATCATGTTTCTCACAGTCCTTATCTCTACCAAATGTTTCAGAAAAGGCACATGATTATCCACGTTGATCGCGTATTTTGATCGGTAATATCCGAGGTGCCAAAGTTGGCATGAACAGCCGCAAACTGTGTCCTACACAAGTCAGTGTTGACAGCTGTGATTGATCATGAGAGGGCTCAACTATTGATTGATCACTGGATTTACTAGCATAACGGGCTCCCGCGAAGTCTAGATTGGCGAACAATACGTTACAGAGGTGTTCGTTCTAGGGTCTTCATCGTGAAAAGAGTATGACACAAATCAAGCGTGAAGATTTAGTGGTGAATTTCGAATTTTGTTAATCTCATAAATCTTGTAATAAAGTGTGTGATAAAGTTGCACTTATATTATATTTTAAGAAATTACTTTTGATAAATAAAGCTGGTGACATTTGAATAAAAGTTTGATTGGTTTATACAAAGATAAATTAATGACACACAAAGTGCATAACGCAAATTTTTCCATCTTAACTAACATTAAATATTAGACCCACCTTATTACAGTCATTGCTATTTGTTTTTAATACTTTTAATTATTTGAGGGACATTCAAGATTAAATTAGAGCTGGAGTTGTTTGCTAACGGTGCACAACATTGTGGAATTAGAAAGCTGTCGTGGTAAACCATCACTCTAACCCTACCCGACCCCCCCCCCCTCACACTGCTGTTTGGGGGGGAGGGGCAGGAACTTCCCTCTAGCTATTAAAACAACCAAACAACATAACGAACGTAAATTCACACAATGTGGATAGTAGGAGACGAATATGTTTGTATTATTATAGTAATTTAAATGTATTTTCCTAGTAGGACAGATAAAATAAATATTGAATGGTTTTATACAGATATATTTTTCTCATTCAAATAAAGGTCTTATCAATGTATTTTTTTATTTCTTTAAAGAATATCTGAACAAATAAATACTTTTACAGCTCTGATATCAACAAGTTTTTCCAAATTAACAATCATCACACTAATATAATTTCATGCTATTATTTAAATTTGTTTAAAACCAAAATTTAACAACAATATTCATCATACTAATATTATAAATGTGAAAGTATGGATGTTTGTGCTTAACTCTGAAGTTCCATCACGTGAAAAATACTGAACCGATTGAGCTGGAATTGTGCAGAGAGGTACTTGATAGTCCTGAGTAAGATATAGGCATATTAAAGGGGTGAAAATCTTAAAGGGCTATGCCCCAAGGGAGTTCATAGTTTCCATGTATTCTTTATGGACATTCATTTTGTTTGAGCTGATGAAAATACAAACAGCTGATCTTGATTCGTAGTAGTTCCACATTCTAACCACAGAATGCAGCACACAAAACTGTCATAGTTTTTATAAATAATTCGCGGGGCGAAGCCTGCGAATAATATTGCATCTCAAATAGTACAGTAGAAAAACCATTTGATGAACTTGCTCACAAATATAGACATAACAAAATAATCACATGGTTAGTTTTGTTTTATTTGACCTACATAATGACCAGGAACGCGTGAGTCAGTAATTCTTAAACACTATGTATACTTCCTTGTAACCCTATTTTTTAATTGGAGTATCGAATCAAAAGTCAGATAAGTAAGATTAACGATGACATCGTGAGTGAATTTATCAACTGAAAAGCTGTCAATCATGTCCTCTTGGATGTTTTGTGGTAGTGCTGTTATGCATTTATCAATAAGATAATCAATCTAGCGTTTAGTAAAATTAAATATGGTTCGAAATTCGGTGTGAAAAGGTTCAATAGACTTCTCATTGCCATTGTAAAAGCTGTCCCTACTTTTGTGTGTGCCAGGATTTAAAATACACCCGTCGCAGCAAACCTGCATACTCAGCGAATTTCCAATGAATATATAACATAACACTTAACAGGATTCATAAGAAATGTATTCACAAACAAGCGATATTTAAAATATTAATTATTCTCCATAAGAATAACATTGGGGATGAGTACGCAGGTTTGCTGCAACAAGGCACACAAAATAATGGGTTTTTATGCAAATATCAATAGAACTCATCTTAGTGAAGTCACATACCAAGTTTCATCCATATACATTCATAAATAAGCGATATATAACATTTTAAGTATTTTCCATAAGAATAACATGGAGACCAAGTACCTAGGTTTGCTGCTACAGGAACCATAGGCGAAAAATTGTTTTTTTGTGCAAACAACAATAAACCATAACCAGATCAAGCCATATACCAAATTTTGCCAGTTTATGTTCATAAATAAGCGAGATATACAATTTTTCTTTTTCTCCATAAGAATAACATTAGACAACGTACTGTGTTTAGCACTTTCAATATCTCGCTAACCAATTGACGTAGAGCAATGATCAAAATACCAAATTGTTTGTTTTTTTAAGCTGAATTCAATGGTGTAAATTAAAATTTGATTTAAATTAAAATTACATGTGAAAACCCCAAAAAACACATTTTTGGGGTACAAAACCCCCCAAAAACCCCCCTTCGGATGGTGCGATTCATCTGGTTTTCGAACTTGTTCAAATAAATGGTACTTTACACATTTGTACCAAATTTCATTAAGATCGGACCTTTTTTACGAGAGTTATCGTGCTTACGGACACATATATATATATAAATATATATATAAATATAAATATATATATATATATATATATACATATATAAAAATTTGAACGAATGGTGTTTTTGGCATCTGGGGACCTCAAAATGAAAAGTTATCATGGTCTCGGGCTTAAGTCTTACCATGAGACCTACGGTAATAGCTTCTTCCCTATAGGGGAAATTCGCTAAAACGTTGTTACACTAACCCCCAACAGTCCAACAGAGTAAACTTCTGTCAACTATTATTTATCCACTCAACAGTTGGTGTGTCACGAAGCAAACGCAAGTTGATTATTTTTTAAACCAGACAAAAATCTGTCTCATGAAGTATGCTATTAATTCATGGGACGCATTTTTGACTAGTTTATACCCAAGTCTTGAACACAATTTTAGTTAAACTAAAATTAGTTATACAAACTAAAATTAGTTATATTTAGTTATACAAACTGACATTTTTAGGCATTTTAGCCACGACTTCATAGGATTTATTTGTGCCAAAAAGAATAACCCCGAAAAATGAAACCAGAGAACACATTAGCAAATACAATTCATAGTATTAAGTAATATTACGTTGTATTCAATTAGTTCAGATGATAATTAATACAACATAATCAAACAATAGTAATATTAGTAACAAAGCAGTTCAATCATTTTACATTGCTTGCAGTGAGATTAAACGATACACAATATTGAATTCAAACTGATTAAACCTTAGTAGCATTGATTATGGTGTGTTATTCATTATTGGTTTAAGAACAGGCTTTTACATACCACATACTACGTCAGTTACCAACTAAACGGTCGTACCGGTTCAACACCCTTCTGATTTTCTCCACAGTATAAGGAGACAGATTTCTTTTTGTAAAAACTTTTGAACTGGATTTGTTTGAAATATTCATTTGGATACTCCTAGAATAAAAAAAGGTGCATTTAGAGATTTATAAACTTGGACTCTACCGAATTTGATGAAGATTTGGTGTTTTAGTGCTCAAATTCTCCAATATAATAATTCCACTCATTATTCTGAGAAATTTCGGAGTCAGAAATTTTCTTGCTTAAAGACTGCTGGTATTCAGTTATTCATTATTTTGTCCGACACTACAATACTTAAATAGAATATGTCCATCACCATGAAAGAGATAAAAGCTGAATAAATCAGCAATTAGAATTATTATTCTAAAACAAATTTTCTGAAGAAAAAATATAAATTTGGATTTACTGGTAAATACATTACGTTGTCTAACGTTGTTCTTAAAGAGAAAATAATAAATTTACATGGTTCCCTTATTTATTCGGTATTTGTCCCAGAATTTAGTAAGTTGGTTATACTATACTGTTTAAGAAATTTCAAAAAATATCAGTAATTTTTTCTGACTTTATTTTATTTTACGATACTTGCAGTATCTATCCAACTTACGTAATACGTGTTATTGTAATTCATCCTAGCATGATTTCTTATAATTTAAACTCCGGAATAATAAATAAATGGAATACATTTTTCATAAAAAAATTCGAACGAAAAACTCTCTGGAATGCAGCTGATACGAGCGACGAGCATTAGGGAAACAGCTTTTACTGTGTTATCGGAAATTAAATGACATCGCAACCAAACACGGTCACAAAACCGCTAGCGAACGTGAATGTTGATTGTTAACTGCTCAATCATGCAACTTGTGCGCGAGACCAACTGACGTCTATCATAGGCACTTTGGTAAGGTCAAAAAGGGTCAGAAAAGGGACAGAGGAGGTAAAAGAATATTTGATAAAAGTAAACACATTTGTTTGAACCACACACAGTTAGTATGTAGTTGAAGAAAACCAATTTTGCAGTACTAAATGTGAATTATAGTAAAATAATTGGAATTTCAACCTCGTATGAGTAGTCAAAAAGAAGATATATCGCATGGCTTCTAAAGCTGCCTTCTTTTCAGCGGTAGCTGACATAGCTGGGAGATTACAGGTGTAATAGTTCAGCCACCACCATTTTTCATTCGTTTAACTACACCCGGGGAGTACGTGCAGCTTGAGGAATTTTTCTGTGGCCGCAAACAACATCACTCCCCCCAAAAAAAAAGGAAAAGGAAAAGATTAATAAAGTATTTAGATTAAATTAGCTTAAAATGTTTAGAACAACACTTTTAAAGGGTTTTTAAACACTTTTTTAAACTCTACGTTATTTGGTCTGCACAACAAATCAATGATGGGATTTAAATAGAGTTATCAAAACAAAAGAATACCAAGATAACAAAGTAATTATTTAACCTATTTTTGGAAGGGGAAAATATGTTAGTTTATTTTACTTTTTTTATTAGTTCTACTATTGTAATAAATCAATAGCGCTGGGGGCGCAGACCGATTAACTGATACTAGCGATCGCCCATAGGCCGAAATTCGACAAAAAAATTGACAAATAATTTGACATAAAGCCAAGCGGTGCATACGAATACTGGCTGCTTGTCTGAATGTTTTTCCACATCCTGCGTAAGCAGTTAAATAAAAATAATTTCAACCAGTGACCTTATGCTAAACTTAATGTATAACCTCTATTTCTTTCTCTCCCTTTTCCCCTCCCCCTCCCCCTCCACCACTTACCCTCGATCACCCTCTCCTCCTCACACGTTGATTTAATTTTTTAATTTGGAGTTAAAATAGATAAGAGAAGGGTGTTACCATTCCAATAGTCAGTAGTATTTTTTATATCGTGAAACATCTGTTATTGCTGTTGTGTTAGCATTTGTAGCATCTGCCAAATATACAATTCAATTGATTACTGTACTTCCATAACATTAACATTGAAACTTTGAAAGCCTGTGGGGCGTAGCCCTGAGGGCCGATATAAATTGTAATGGGTTTCTGCTCATCTACAGTGCAATACCTTTCTAACGGTATGCGTGAATTTCTGGGAAAATGGAGGGACAGTTTTGTCCTTGCCTATTTATATAAATATAATAAGATTGGTCGTGATAGCCGAGTGGTCTAAATCGTAGACACACCTTAGCCAGGTGTACTTAAGAAGCTCGCGGGTTCGATTCCAGCTCCAACCAAAACTGGTCAGATGTGCAACTCACAATGAGTTAACCGAGCAGTGGCAACGTGGGTGGGAAGGCCAAAGTAAAATAAAAGGTGGCAGGCTTCCTTGGAAGTTAATGAGATTCGTTAATTATTTGTGAGTTGCAAATGAAACAAACTGATTTACAACTTTTTACTTAAGTTTACTATTTTTGTGCCACTACGACTCTTTTTAACTGAAAGGAAATAATGTATTAATAAAAATACAACATGAATTAATTTTAAAACATAGTTTTTCTATCCAGTCCATAGGTTTTAAAAATTACAAGTTGTCATGGAACCAGCTCGTGATTACAACAACGGATTAAAACCTAAACCGTGTTAGTTTTATTTTTACTGTTACGGACGTAATATTTTCATTCTATTTCTTTATGAAATTTCAAACCTTCTTTAAAACGCTTCTTTATGTGGATGATTAGCAATGGTTAGAAACTTAAAACGAAAACATTAGGTAAACGAGTATTCACATTAGCAACTGGAACCTGAAATCGATAACGGTAAGTAATACTTTACAAAACGTTATAAACTAAAAATTAAATTAAAAACGTGTTTTAAAATTTTAATAACAGGAAATAATGTATTTACAAATAACTAAAACGTTTAACTTTGTTTACGTATCATAGTTTTAATTAAAGAGTTAGAGAGTTAAAACAGCAGCGCAAACCGAGAGTAATTAAAATGTAAATTAAAGTTCCCCATCTCACTAAAAAGGTGTTCGGCAAAGAATACAAAGCGCTCTAAAGTAGACTGAGTAAATCGTCTTTCCTTTGTTTTAGCTTTTTACATATAAGCGCAGTTTATCTTCATGACACATTTGTTTATTCATTTAAGAAATAATAATTATGGTACTATAAGCATTTGTATTTCACGGGGTCACTTAATTGTAATTATTACTCTTTTTATTTTAAACGGATTTTTAAATACCTTTGTAAACCCGCATCCTACCCTTTTAACATCTGTAGGCTACGACGCGAGGTTTTGTTGCTAACAGTTTTCCCCCCGGAAAGATTCAAAAGAATATACACACAGCCAATTAGTGGTTTCCAGAGTAGAATGTAATGCACCCATTAGGAATGACTTTCTTTAAATAATATTTACTGACAAAACGATGGTCAGAATCCTCTATTTTCAGAACCTATCAAATGACCTGTTGGCTGAGCCCTCTCATTGATCAGTTGACGACCGCTGCGGCGTCAGACACCAATAATAGCAGGACGAGGTCAGGTTTCTCTCAGTCTCAGTCTGGATCCTGTTTCAACATATATCATCGCTCTCTCAAGATTTTCCACAGAGCATCATTATTTCATCTTTATTTCAGAAAATCTAAGAAATTCAAAAACTTAGAGGGTAATTTGTGTAGTTTGTTAACACCTATACAATTGTTGTGCATTTGCTGCATCCTATGAGGAACATAATAGACTCTTTCGATACACTGGTGATTAAAATATAATCTGATAAGTTATAAAGTAGCATCTCCATAAGTTTAACATAGAAAAATGACTGATGGTGTAAAGGCCCTAATAATCATGGTATAGGTTTAGGAGTGTTAATGAGGAATTCAAACTCGGAAAAGTTCGTACGTATTCCAATTACAATTAAACAGTTTGTAATATACTTGGACTGTCTCGTAAATTCTATTAGATTTATATTCTGAATTTTGTTTTCTTCTTGCTCCCACAATTTATGCAATAAGTATTTTGATATTATATTTTTACATTAAAGTACCATTGTGTGGTTTAAAAAACTATATTTATTAGTGAGTGAACCTATTAGCATGACCCGCACGGTGAAACTTAAGCCCGGGACCACCATAGAAGTTCCTAACGTGACCTCCTGAACGTTTTGGGGGGTCGTTCAAAATGTTATATATATGTATATATCAGTGGATATATATGTATATATAAGTGGATATATATGTATATATAAGTGGATATATATGTATATATAAGTGGATATATATATATATATATATATATGTATGTATAGACATACATGTGTTTGCACTTTAGAGGTCGCATTTTTTGTGCGATTTACTTAAAATTTGGTAGGGATGTTCCTTTCTGTAATCAGTTGGACAAGTTCGTTGGGCAAAACAATCATAAATTTCTAAACCCCTCAAATTTCGAGGTTCTGGGCCCAAAAAGGGTCAGAAAAGCCCCGGATGTATAATTAATGCGTGTAAAAAGATGGAGATTAGTGAGGTGAAAGTTGTAAGCCCGTCATTCTAGCATAAATATTTACCGAGTTATTAAAGAAAATGTGTTTCGACAGTACGTTGCCTTATGGGGGTTTTAGACTAGAAAAACCTGTTATTCCTTTGTTAGAGTACTTTTATCATCCCCAGCAACTCACACCTACTTTCAAGCCTGTCTGGACCTTCTCCTAACATTATGATGCGCAAAATTGTATTCCCAGCTTTGCAGGTAAATGAAACCAGGAGCATCAGAACAGCCAAAAAATCAATGTTTTCAGATTTCAATAAAAATTGAAATAAATGTATGTATTTACAATGATTTTGAGTTTTAAATGTTTTTATATGGAAATTCACTTCCCTCACATCAGATTGCTGCGTGCGAACTCGTTTATTTGTTGCCTTAGTTTTAGGCGCGTTCTTACATCTTATAGAGTTAAACTTAACTTAAAGATCAAGAAAATAGTTTTTGTTTGTATAAGTGCCTCAATAAAAGTAACAGATTTGCTAATGAATTACAAAATTAGTAATTCCTAACGAAAATTAACCGATTTGTTGGATTTCAAATTGTCAATAACAATTTGAAATGAGTAGAATTAAATCGCAGCTTACATTTTCAAACGGAAAATGATAATGGATAATAACAAAACAGGTTACTTGCAAAATATGTGCTAGTAACTATTAATTATCATTAAAAAATTAATTATGGTCAAATATGGTTAGTAAAATAATTTAGAGTTTATATTTGAAAAAAAATATTTATGGCCATGATTCGAGTATAATTAATTAAGTTTTAATTTTTGGCAAACTAAATTAATTTGTGAGTTACACAAAAATAAACTAAGTGAATTCCTTCACTAAACATTAATCAACAGAGTGAGGGAAGAAGAATAAATGAAAATGCAAAGGAAACTTTTAATTTGGTTCTAAACTGTGAATTACTAGTTAATATTTCATGATTAGTGATCCAAATACCAAAATTATATTCCCTTGTAAATTATGTTCAACCGAACATATACGCTTATAAATCAGCACACTAAACATGATACGAATATTTATCATGAAAACGGTGTCGGGTAGCTGACTATAAAGCAGTGAATCCTCCACAACAAAGGGATATCTTTTGAAACAGGAGGTCCAATATTCGGAAAGTCATTTCCGCAGGACGCGCATCCGAATTTCTGAGGAGAAAATATTTCACTCCACTGGATTTTCCGATAAATGTCTTTCATGCAGATTCACTAAACGTCGCCTCTGTCGTTCATGAAATAAAGGGAATTTGAAAACTGTTTGTTTCGTTTTCTAAAACTCATATTTTCATCCAAACCTTTTAGGTGTTATCTTTAACGTCCAATTATAGCAATAAGAATTTAGATAGTAATGTAAAATACCGCTGTCGCAGCAAACTTGCATAATCAGCGAATTTACAACGCATGTATATGTTTCTCACTACCACATAAAGCCACTTACCAAGTTTTATAAAAATATATTTATAAATAAGAAATATATAGCAATTTATTTATTCTCCATAAGAATAACAATAGGGCTGAGTACGCAGGTTTGCTGCAAAAAGAAAGATAAGAAATGTGTTTTTTGCAATTATCAATATAACTTAACCAGGTGAACCTACATACAAAGTTTTAATAATTTATGTTCATAATTAAGGGATATAAAAACTTTACTTATTGTTCATAAGAATGACATTAGGGTTTGTTTATTGACATGTTTATACGTGTTGATCCGAAATATATACGAAAATAATGATTTGTACATATATATAAATTTAAACGAATAGTGTTTTGGCATCTGGGGACCTCAAAAGAAAAAGTTATCATGGTCTCGGGCTTAAGCCTTACCTTCTTCCTTATAGGGGAAATTCACTAAAAGTGTTATTAGAAAATTAAATTATTACAGTAAAAGTATAGTTTATAAGATCTAAAAGTCTGAGTAAACAGATTATATGCATTTGCTATGAAGCAGCGCTAAACTTGGTTTATATTTGAATTTTGAATATAAAATACTAGTGTTACTATTTCGGTCAGTTCCTATTATTTGTTAGCTGCAAATATTATTATTCTAAAAGGAGGTAGTAATCTCCATTTACAATCAACGGGGCAGTTATTTACCAGAACTTCTTGTATCGGTTGTTAATCAAATACATAATACAAACATATTAATCAAATTTATACTGCTAATTCAAATAATAGTTTTGTTTCTGAAAATTTTGCAATCTTAGAATTGATTTGTCATTCTAAACTTTAAATTATCTTTGATTGATTTTTAATTTGCGTGATTGTTAACAAATATTCAACCGTTACAATTTCTGTTGAGTTAATTTTTAGTGGGAAGAAACAAAAATAAAATGTTAGTCTTTGTTTATTTTTAATTATATAAAATAAAAACAGGAGTATGGGGAATTAAAGATTACTTAAAATGTATGTATAACCAACCAACCAGTTAGATATTTATGCTTAAATAACTCTATGTATCATGGTTAAAAGTTATCATTTGAAAAACGATTTCAAATTATACTAAGATGCTTTATTTTAATTCAGCTGACATGCACACAGAAAACCTGACTTCACTCGGTTTATCCAAATGTTTTAGGAAAGGATAAAATGATGATTTATGAAATGAAAAACCAGGGGTAGCATTCAAATTGGGCAGAACAGGTAATACGCAAATAAATTAAACAGAAACTCAGTAATCCTCTTGTGGCTTTTGGTTTCGATTGATAATGAGTTGGGCATTGCAAGCACATCGGTTTGCCATAATAATTATTTAGCTTTTGTTAACAATGTTTCAGGTTATGCGTACTTTGCCCAATTATGAAATACAACGGAATTTATTGTTTTAAACATACATTATATAGAATTATAGTAATCTAAATTTTTGTTTGAAGTTAACTGTTGGCTATGCGGAGTATAATTAGTTGCTATGGAAACTGGGTTCTAGAATACCACATAGCGATTTTAATCACGCTCTATAAACATTTAGTAGACACTCGAAAACTCGATATGTCTGGTATTTACCATCAACCGCTTTGTTAAATGGTTTTTTCAGTGGTTTGAAACATTTTATTACGATTATTATTATTTATATATGATACTCTGTTGAAAGGAAATATTAATACCAATGCAAGTAATCATACGACCAAAATATTGGGATTAAATGCGACAGATATAATCTAATTACTCTTTTATTATTCAGAAATATTTTAAAGCATTAATTTAATAACGATTACTTAAAAACGAATGGCTTACTAGATGAAACTGATAAACATATAATCAACAAGTATTGCTATTTATTTATATTTTAAGAATGAACTGGACTATAATGTTATATTAAATAACAACTTAAACACCTTGCACACTTATATAAAATCTCACATTAAAAAATGTTAATTATCGTATTAGTATCGCTATTATACATCTAATAATGAAAATGTCAGTGCACGCAATGTTGTATCAATGTTTTTAAGAGGAAACTTCTTTACTTCAAGGTGTACTTATTATGATGTTTTATTTCTATGGTGGATTATATTGTATGATATCGTGACATGTTCAGGTGCAGTCCCTGCAGTCATCAGCTGATGAGGTCTCTTGCTCTCATGACATGACTGTACTGCTATGATGAAGGGTTCCCTCAATAACGGCAATAACGGCGCGGTGTCCCTCAATACGCAGCACTGGATGTTCATACTACACTAATCTAAATATTTCAGGATTTCAGGAGTAAGTTTTATTTTGCAGTCCTTTCTTTGTCATTTGTTTTGAAATAAGGATATTCTAGTCATTATTATTAATTAATTATGCTAGAATTGCCTTGGAGTTTCGGATCAACACGTATAAACATGTCAATAAACAATCCAAGTCTTCATGTCGATAGTCGTTTTAACTTGATAGTTCTATTCAATAAATATCTTTAGTTTACTGAGTTATGAACGATTTATTGTCACTTGGATTCAACTATAAATTTGGGGGAAAGTATTACTAAATAAAAGTGATATTTTTCTTAATGAAGTCGCTGTCCTTAGGTATAGGGATAGAGCGCATACCTTAAGTCCGTGAGGGCCCAGGTTCAATCCTTGCCAATAACCCATGTGATAAAGCCGTTGTTCATTGGTTTGCCACCGTTGATAGCCCACCAGTTGTGGGCTATCAATGAAAAAGCAATTATCTACGAAAAAATATTGTTGGTATCTGTTTTAGACGTATCCCGCCACTAGAAGTTTAACCTTTAATTATTCCCCCTAAAATGAATAAACTACTAACCTACTTAAAATAAGCACAATAATCTTTGTTTTGGATACCGGATTGGAGTAGAAAGAAATCACGTAAATAAACAAATTAGTGAAGATAAGTTTTAAACGATCTTTGACAATAGTTTTGAATTAAAACAGCCTCTGACAAACAATGGAATCATTCCTTCAGTCTATCACCAATTGAATAAAACTGTATGATATATTTTTTAACAAGAAATTATGCATGAATGGCCTAGAGTTTTGGATTTAACACGTATGCATGTCAAGAAACAATCTGATGTATCAAGAGATCGTACCCCCACCAGGTATGCTGATAGCCATCTTATAGATAAGCCAAGCCAGTCTGTGCAGTCTTAAAGGAATCACGTTTATCTCAGGAGTTACTAAATAAAGTTGTCTGTGTTTATACAAAATGTGAGTATAATTATGTAATAAGTGATCCCATATAACAATCCTCTTAAAGTGACGAGGAGGGGATGCGAACCCACGCGTGCAAGTC
The DNA here is from genome assembly GCA_963675035.1 of Allygus modestus. Classification (NCBI taxonomy): domain Eukaryota; kingdom Metazoa; phylum Arthropoda; class Insecta; order Hemiptera; family Cicadellidae; genus Allygus; species Allygus modestus. Next base: position 103,802,417 of record OY776112.1, read on the forward strand.
TTCAAGTTGATAATTGTTTTAACCGGCAAAACACCTTAGTTTACTGTGTTTTGCATTGGATAGGTCAACGTTGGAATGCGTCTAGTCTTATTCAGATCTAAATTTAGACTTTGAAAACTGTCAGAAACTCTCTTGAACTTCTAATCTGGCCTTCATTAGTAACATTTTTATATTTACAGCTACTTGGTGTTACACAATTTTACATGAGTTTAACAGTGAAACTGTAATATGTGTTATAAAGTGTGGCTGTGAATTAAAATGTGTGTTGTACGTTTTGCTTTGTTATATAAAGTCTTAACACAGGTCAAAGATGTTGTGGATAGGTGTAAAGTAGTATAGTTTAGTATAGTATACTATAGTGTGGCATAGTAACTAGTGGTATAGCAAGTAGTAGTGGATGGCCAATGAAAAATGTAACATACACACAATAAATGTACTGGCACTACATAACACATTTAAGTAAAAATATTTTAGGCAGCATGTTTTGTTTTTTTGTAAGTAATAAGATGTCTACACTAAAGCCCATTATTACAAAGTCTTACTCTTAACGGCTGACTCGCGAAACACGTTTCCACGACGTAATGGTGCTATAAGCACTGAGAATTTGTATGCTAAAAATCACAAAGTGCAATCCGGCCTCATCGTGAGTGGCACGATGAAATGTTTGGATCTTGAAAGGTAACGTAAACGTTGAATGCGATTTAATCCCTATACTCTTGGGTGTAATTTTCACCCTCCAACTTTCATAGACTTTTGAAGACATCCATTTTCATAGTTTAAATTATTTATTATGTTTTAATGTGGAATATACAACTGAAGTAGCGGATCATTTAAGTTTACTTTTTCAAATTATGCATTATTTATTTTCATATAGCGGTGGCAATTTAAAAGATTTGTCTTTGTAAAATTACATTAACAATTTCAAAATCATAACTTACAAAACTTGTATTCTTAATAGTTAACACTATTAATTTATATATTTATAGGACGAACTAACTAATTATTAGTGTTTTAAGTTCACACACGTAATATTGTGGCTGGTTACAGGGCCAATCATGCAAAGTTACCCAAGTTCTCGTATAAAAAGGAAGTTTTTTAAGTATTAAATCAGTATTTAGCTGCTTAAACGTCCATGCATAATATACCGTGGTTGTGCTGTTTAATAGACTTAATAGAATATGGTTTAAATTACCTTTACACTAAAACTTACTGGAAACCTATTAGATTTGTGTATGTATATCATGCCCCATTACAACTGTTTTTGTGAACGTTTTACCAACTATACTTTTAGTTTAAGATATAAATAAGATGGAACAGTGTAAATTTATGCTTTACCTCAGGCACCTTAGTTTTTTTAACCAATGAAAAATTGCACTATTGAGAACTCGATTAAAAATATCACTCATGGTAATGTATGAGTTATAAATGTTCTTAGTTACATCTTAATACGTAATAAACTGCAAATATCTATTCTTGTTAGGAATAAACGTTTGTAATATTATCCAAATGTTTGGGAACTTTGAACTTGTAACAGAAACATTATAACAATTAGTTTTACTAATTGCAAAGACTCTTTAATTAATTATTTGTGGACTATAAATGTAAACTAAGCAACTAGATTTTAGATTGTTTAAAAAGTTAAAAAGTTTCAATTTCATACAAATTTGCGAATATAAAACCAATTTGTCATAGTCTTCAACTATAAAAATATGTTGTATCGTTTCGGTGGATAAATTGTCACTACCTTCATTGCTTACTATTCTAAAGACTTAATGTACGATATGAATTCTTTACTTACGACCTAGCTTTGATATTGGGCAGAAAATATTACCTGAAACAAAAAGTAAAGCAATTAAAATCGTTGACAGTTTAGAAAGAATACAGGTTGTTTAGTTTTAATATCGTGAATATTCATTTATAAATATTATATAATTTGCAAATTTCAGTTTGGCCAACCTCTTAGTCCCAAGTTTGTCATCGGTTCACAACAGTTGTCACACTGTCACCATTGACGGATGGCAATGCAGTACCATGGTGTCCTGGTTATCTCACTAAGTCTCTCTTCCCTATTTTGTTTACGCTTGCTTGAAATCTATTTTTCTGGTTTTATTTTGTGAAAGATAATTTCAGTAGTAGAAAGTGGTGTTGATTTGTATATTTTGTACATTAAACCTAGTAAAAACATTAAATATTCCCCACTGTACAAACCTGAATATCCTCAGCACCTGGTTAAAATGGATATGAAAAATATTTGATGAATTGTACTTCATATTCTTTACAATCGATATGTATTCGTAAACCTCAGCATAGATAACAACAATAACATTTGGACCGCTTTCCCTAAATTCGTTTGTGTACTCTGTTAACAAAAATGCCATTGGTGTTGAAAAAGACAAACTATATTTTCTTCTTATTTACACATCGCATAGTTTGAAATAATTGATCAATTTTACTATTAATTAAATAACATTATTGATTAACATATTACAAAGTTATTACATTTCAAAATAGAGTTTCATCGAAGTCAAAGTACACACATAAGTGTTTGAAATTTCTAATTTAATCTACTTCGTGCTACTTACTTAAAGAAAAACAACTTTAAGTAATTAAACATTGGGATACTATTCTATAAGTTCAGCTGCGACAATACCAAGAAATTAGGCAATATTACTGTTTTAGCAGTATCACTTATTTTTTTATTTTTTAGCACACGAAAAAAAGATTGAAATTTCTCTGTCCAAATTTCTCTGTATTTCAATTGATAACTATTTAATGTAGAGAGTTTTCAATATTGTGCAGTATAAATATAGCCACTGGACCAGCATGTTTTGAAAGAAAAATAATGCTTCTCTGGGTGGTAAATATAAATTGCTACAGAAGTTTAGTAGTAGCGTGTCACGAGGCTCCCTGCTGCGGTATAACCACACAAACTACCTTCCTGTCCAATATCAGATGGTGTATCTTATCGATGGGTTTGGGTAAATCCTTCAGTGCAGTTAGTGTCACAGTTTCTTTTTCCAATCTTACCAGAGAGCCAACAGAATTTACTATGCGTCCAACAAATGAAACGAAGTTGTTTTCCATTCCTGTTTTTAGTTCTAGTAATTGTTTTCATTTTACATAAAACATCTAGGTTTTTTTGAGTCATTAAAAGTAAATTACGAAACTTTCTCTGATGGCATGTATACCTCCGTCTCTGGCTCTAAATAACAGGAATTTACGATGGTAAGTGCCTTTTTATTAGCGAGTAGCCTGGTTTACTTGTTTTATTAACATATTCTTTATGGCTAAATTCAGCAAAACGCAACTCCATAAAAGCAGATTTTTCCATGACCAGAAATACCAATCAGAAGAATTTTATTCTTGATAAGAATGAGCTTGAAGCCATTGCTCAAGTGAAATTTCTGGGTCTTGTGTTGATTGAGAATTTTAAGTTACATTCTTACATGGATGGTGTCTGTATAAATGTGAGTTCGGAATTTTCCCTCTTCGTCAATTGGCTTAATTTAGGAATCAAGATCTGCTGACTGCCTATTATGGCGTCATACACCCTCAGTTGGTGTGAATAGTCACCAAAAGTCAGTGACTCAGTTGTGGTTTATGTTCTAGAAGTGCTTAGGTTTCATATAAATGTCTCAGAGTTCCATAGCCATAGAGTTTTCACTCGTTTTCACTTAGAAGTAGACCCAACTTAAGACATCCGTCTCATTCAACCACTTACAAAAAACACCTGTCCTATAATCCTGTTATCAATATATTTCATCCTCAAAGTAAAGGCTGACCCAAAACGTTTTAGGAGGCACTCGAAATCCTTGCTGATAGAGAAGTACTACTTTAGTGTCCACAACTGTATTGCTGGCGTACTTTGATGGTTTTAGTTACATTTATTATGCCATGACTCAAGAGTTTGTTTACGTTTATATGGTTTTAGTTTTAATTACTATCCAAGAGGATTTGTTTACTAATACGATTGTTTTATAGTCTGGATGAATAAACGAGTTATTGAGTTATAAGAAAATTTGTAGTTCATACTTTCATTTACCTTCAAAATAAAAACAAACTTTTTAGGCTTTTATTGTACGATATTTTAATATACTTGATTAAAAATCGTTCTATTCTAAATTCACCTGTAAGAGTTTTAAAATTTAAAAACATGTTAAAAAAAACTTTCCTGCATGTTAAATACTAAATTTTAACTATTGTTACTTTCCAATGGTAAACATAAAGGTAATTCTGTGAAGGAAAAACACTTTGTTTCGCACATTTTAAATTCTAATGAAGCTCACGGCTACTCATTATAATAAAAAAAGAGTAGCGCAAATTAAATAATAACGAAACGCAATAACGAAGAATAACAGGAACACAAGCATAGTAGCATACTTGAAAAGTCCAATTAACTTGCGTAACATACCACTGTTTGCTCTGGGCAATCCCTATTCAAAGCTTTAACATGTTCATTAGTAAATGACCTTCTCTAACATTGTCTGGCCTCGATTACTACTTCTTCTATTACTATATTTGAAAAATGGCGTTTTAAGAGGGAGCTAAGTTATTTTAAGTTAAAAAAATTTACTAAACCTTTTTTATAACATATTTTAATATTATATTAAAGTTTTAAACAATAAGAAACTGTTAATATTATGTTTTCAGATAAAGCGGTTGGTTCTCATATCTGTGTCTATAGGCCTTAGGGCTGCAGGGCGTGTGAATTGTTAAACACGATGGTTGGATGGGGAGAGATTCGGAGCTGAGGAAATCATTACGTTATAGTGTGCACCGATTAAAGGTAATTACGCTGCATTGGAAAATTAAAATAACAAATTGAAATAACAACAGTATGTAAATTTATTTCTTAGAAATAGAGTCATTTAGTAATAAAATATAAAGTATTGGGTATCACCTGGTTCGGTGTCGAGTAGCAGTCGTTGTAGATAATTAAACCACAAAATTTAACGGTATAAAAAGGATTACATTTTAAATTGCTGTGGCATATATAGAGAGAATAATCCAGAAGAAAAATTAAATGTTGAATCTTATATTATAATTACCTAACGTACCTATACTTAATATTATTGTCATATCGTTTAAGTTAATAACTTTAAAATATAAATAGGTTTATGAATAGAATGAACGATATTTACACAGTAAATTGTTTATCTCTTTGCCTTTTACGACTGATATTCGGTCGTTTAGGCCAGTGTTTCGGGTTCCGATCAACGTTTATCGACTATATTTCGTGTCCAATCGCCACCTTCGCCGGGATTACGTCCCAGTCGTCACTTACGGCGTTACCTACGCGATGCAAGCAGAACCGATGGGACCGGAACCGGAACCAAAACGTATTAATCACTTCCCGATCCTCACAATTACAGACGGAATTGATAACCAGGAACCGGAACCGACATGACACATCCCAAAAGGTAATACCGAGGGTGGAAAGGCAATCCATTCAACTCCCCCTGAATTCAAAGCTGTATCCGCCATTGTTTAAAGCTATTCAGTCCCCGAACGACTTTGTGCATGTGTTCTGGAAGTACAAGAAGAAGATTTCAAGTAATATTCATTTAACAACTTGGCTATCTATCCAATAAAAACACTGTAACTCATTGTCACCTAAGAGTTATGTTTTTACTGACTGGTTCCCTTGGAACTTCCGGCTGAGCCCTGATACCTGGTCACTGTAAGCTTTTGGAATGCTCCATATATCCGAAGGTCCAAGAGGGAATCTGGACACAAGGATTATGATCAACCTTAGAGCCCAGGAGCTGGATTTGTTGAGGACAGATCCCCTATCGACTTTCAGGACTTATGTCCTTTTTCCTCATTTAACATCCACCAGATTCTTCCTTTCAGTGACTGTCTGTTTTAAGTAATCGAGAAGATAGTTTTTTTTAGATAAAGTGACTAGTACTGAAGTATCCTAGTCCAATCTGGCCCTATCTGGCAATGGGTAGTTAGAGTATTAACCTTTAAAAATTATAAACCCTTAAGTAGTACACTGCTTATAAAGTTAATATTTTTGATTAATATCTATTTAAATTTGAGTGTTAGATAAGTTGTGTAGATTAAAGTGAACTCATTTTAACTGTTTTATAATAGAAATACATTTAAAAACCGATATTATTTGTATACAAACATTTTGAAAAAAATACACATTAACAATACAACATATCAAGATAATTCCCCTGTAATAAAGTTTGGCCAGCATTTATATATATTATTAAAACGCTACATGTAAACTTTGTAAACAATAAGGCTTTTTATTTTAAGGTTTACCTACACATATTATACACTAAAACGCGCGTATAGGTGAGCAGATGTGGAAACTGGCTTTAGATTTTCGATTTAGGCCTCCGGGCTCTGCCCCACGGGACTTCCAAGACCCCATTTTATTCATATGGAGGAGAGTTTTATTTGTTTTATGCAACATGCATTTTTTTCTTAATTTTATTCAATTAAATAAACTGCTTAAAATAATTATATCACCGACTATCATTGTTTTGTTTACTATTTAACTATTTACTAGTCTCGCTTCTCAAAACGGGATGTGCATGCTGCGCATAGGAAATTCTAGTTAATCTTTGATTCCAAATCATAAATATTTATAAATCCATCTGGCGATTTGTATATAGGATTTATTTTAGGTACAGAAAATTTCAACTTCATCCAAGTTTACATAAGAGTTTTATGAAACCGTTTGCAAAATGTAAGGGTTTGCCTAATGAACAGTTGTGTTGTCTCTTTGTAGAGCAATACACTGATGCAAGTGAGTGCACTCCGCATGTGGATGTGATGGTTGCTATGTATCATGCCAATATCAGTATATCGCCGTGAGCAAACAAATCGTGGATTCAACGAGAGCACAAATAACAACTAATTATATATTTGTGCATCAATTTGAAACTAAACATAATTAATAATAATATTATTATTATTACTATATTATAATATCAATTGTAATTATTATTTATATAAAATGTATAAACAGCTATAAAATTAAAGGGGTAGATTAACATGTTTACTTCAACCTATGGTATTAACTTGAAATAACAGCATGTTTGACCTTCACCAGAAATATGAGGGCAATATTTCATATTAAATTAGAACTATCTTTGAGGGCAAACAATATAAGTGGCATCAGCCATACTAAATTGATAAGAGAGACCAGAGAACACGCTAAGTGTATGACTTTGGTTTATTCGCTTGAAAGCTAATGGAAGATTAAACAACCCCCTGCAGCCGGTCTACTCAAAGTGATTATTTACCGTTGAAAAATCAACACTTCTTCATTTAAACGGGTTTTATTTAATTTAATTAATCACGTTATTTAAATTATTAATTTACAAATCCTCAATACCAAGTGCAGAGATGGAGAGCAAATCAAACAACCCAATTTAATTAGCCATAGGTCCAGAAAATTCCATCCACGATGAATGACGACGGATCTTAAATTTAAAATATTTGTTTATTTTAAGGAAAGTGAAATAAAGGTCCATACTTATTACAAAATGTTATAGAATAATCTGAATTTGTAGGTGTGCAGAAACTATACCACAAAAATTACGCTGCAGTTTGGGTCATAACGTCAAATATATTTCTCCTTAAACCTTAGAACTTGGGGACGTATGCCATTGGCGTAGAATTGTTGTGATGTCATAACCAAATTCATCCGCTACCATCAGTAAAATGTCAGTAATAATATGATTTTTTGCATCTCTTTCTTGGTGGCTCGTCTGTGTTACAAAAGCTTTCTGGAAGAGTTTATAAGACGTCTAGGAGTATTAAATTAGGACAATACTTGAAATTTGAAATTTATACTTTGCAAAACTAATCTATTATCCCTACCAAATGAAAATTATAAGTTGTACAATTTTCTTAAAGTATTGATAAACCTAGTTATTGTAAAAACAACTAGGAGTAATTTTTGAAGGTTTTTGTTTAGTACGCTTTAAGTTGAACGAATAGTTAAAAAATTGCTCTCAAAACATGGGTAAAACGAAAAAATATTCTACAAAAAAGTACTTAGTTTACTTTAGTATATTGAGTTTAGTTGTTCATTACGAATATGTCTACACACATAAGTGAGAATAACTTCAAATGATTAAATCTTAAGAAAACTGTGGATATTATAAATTAATAAATTATTTTATCAAAGAAAATACTCTTTAATACATTTAAAAACACATTTTGACATTAACATCTTTGCAAGCCTAAAATGAAAAAGCATTAAGGTAATTAAATGCAAGAAATTAATTTATCAATAACTTTCCAAAAAATATTAACAGTGCTGCGGAACATTTTATTTACGAAAATAATTGATTGCAATTGCGTTTGAGGGGTGACCACCAGATGATCGTGTTTTATTATATATACACACTAAATAATACTCTTCCGGTGGTTAGGGTTAACCAAAATGAGGGGAATTAATATCGGAACACCACCACCGTAGATACAATTCGTTCATTATCCATCGTTATCAAATTATTAAGTTTATAGCTGCAAGCACTTATATATTTTTATAAGTGTATAGTTTCATAAATACTTACTAGTATTATGTTTTATTTAAAAGTTTTTAAATTGACTGTTGTCAATAATAGGTTTTCTGAAGAAAATAATGCATACGCTATAGAAGTATGCAAACGATTTATATATGTACAGCGTTTCAAAATTACCATTAGTAGAAGCTTAACATTTTAAGTCATATTTTCTTTTAAGTTCTTATTTTTGTAAATGATTTTAATTATTACGATTGTATTATTCGTAATTTCTCTTTGTAATTTTATAACTAGAAAGATGTCAAAAACAAACAAGAAATGAATGAAAAATTATGATTATAATTGATAAAAAGGTATTTAAGCTTCTAAGCCAATCTCAAAGCTTTTCGAAAATAATTCTTACCTCTAATTGAAACGATTAGAAATACTGCTAAGCCGTCTTCACAAAATACTATAGTCCAATAATATCATTTTTATTTTAGGTTAAAAATCACGTTACCCTGAGTAGGCAACTCCATGGTAAGTGCATAATATTATCATCATAATCATCGGTCCGGGTGTAAAAATAATTCGGACCCCCCCTCTAATTTTATTTATTTTTGCTAAAAAAAATAATTTGGGGATCGATACTTAGGGTGAAGTACCTTATAACAATATTGAAAATTTAGTGCCCCCCAAAAAAGATTTTTATTTTATTTTGAGAGCCACTAACAATTTGTAAACGTAAAGCCACCTTAAGTGACCTTGTTAAAGACCTTTAAGAACTTAGACGAATGGTGAAAATCTGAGATCTCTTTCCTGACCTAGATGGCAGCCACTTAAAATTTTAATTACGGATTTTGCCGCTGAACAATGAAATAGCTACTTATGTATTATGAGCGTCAAGATGACCTTTATTGCTTGAGAAAAACTGTTCCAAATAGCATCACATTAGAATTAAAAATTAGTTTCTACTGCAAAAATTAGGATAACCAGAAAGCAGGTATGTAAACAATTTTTATTAAAACAGTTATATTGATTTTTCCCATTGTTCAACTCTTGACATGAAGTGCATTGTAAAATATTTCCGTGAAATTCAAATACAGTCCATGAGGAAATAGGCATATTATCCTAATACAATTTTACTGTTATCAAGCAAATACTTATAAACCATGTCATTGTAAAGTTCCAATGCAGTGCAGGTTCTCAAGTTATTACCTTAAAAATAAGGTTTGGATTCTTATTAGAATCACTGCCTACGAAAATAATACACAACACTTGACACCTCCCATGGGAGCCGATCAAGCAAAGCAAGAGATAGCTTTCTTGTATAAAGTAAATAAATGTTAATGAAACATGAATACCTACAAAGTATTTGCTATTAAAGTATAGAAAATTGTTTAGTATAAATTAAATTCCTTACTTCAGATACTTAATTTTATATTCCTTCGTTTGAGAATACGGATAGGGACCTCATTTCATGTTGTGATCTCACACTCCAAGATCTTTGTCACCACTGAGTTCCCATTTTCTGAGGCAATTTCCCAACTAAAATCATTTATTAAGAACACAGATCAAGAGTGCATTATTGTGTAGTATAATATTAATTTTAAATTAAGCACATTTATGTTATCGTGATTAAATGTTTCATAATCGCAGACATCTAAGACCTGTTCATATTACGTTCTATACATAAAATATAGACCCCTGATGTATCTCCTACTTTTTAAATAACGTAAAAATCCAACACATTTTAGCAATTTTTGTTATTAGCAATTTGTATTACTTCGAACCCAGTTATTAATTTGGATTGACACTGTTATGTCTTGGCTGTAATTTGTGAGACATCTAGTGATGTAAGGCCAGTCCCTGCAGCAATCAGCTGATGCAGTCACGTGACCTACCCACCTTCCTTGCGATTGATGAGACATGACATCTTCAAAATGAAACTCACGATTTATACAAATAAACTACATTTTGTATTGTAAGTTTAGATAGTTTTTGTTCCAAACAATACATGGAGCTAGGAAAATATTTTTCTCCTACAGCCACACCCAAAGTGTTTCTTTACGATCTAAAAATTTCTTAAAATAGCTGTTTTCAGTTAAGCGAGCAACAAATAATTTTTCACTCGCTCCGCCTTACATTTCCATCACTGAAGAGATGGGCAGCTGATTTCTGCTTTGAACCAGGCTAACTGATTCGGTGTTTAGAACCTAAATCTCGTGAATTCAGGTAACATTGATGAAAGTCCGGTTTTGTATGCTGTGTGGTATCCAACATTATACCAGGTGTAGGACAGATTGTGTATGCAATTCAAGTGTAAATCGTTTTTATCGCTCTCGAAAAAAATTTGTATCTCAAGCGATAAATACCTAATTTACGCTTTTAATGCTATCCAAAACTATTCAAATTAATCCTCCAAACTAAATTAACTATCCAAACATTCAATAATTATTTATTCCGTAATCCCAAAGCACTTCACAAATCGTAAATGCTTTTAATTAATATTACAACACTGCGGACTACCCACACTCATATTGTCTCTATTTGTAATCCGATACACTTCGGATATATTGATCATGGAATAAGATAATCGATTTCGACATCGGCTATCAGTTCATTTCATGAACCGAGTTTTCATGTTTTGTTGAATTTTATGTCATTCTCTCATGAAGCTTGATGTTGACTGATGTGACTGGTCGAAGTCGATTGCATAGACTGCATAGTAATAACTTACATTTATCTTCCGTATTGCATGTATTACAGACGTAAATGAATTTTAGAGTAGTCTAAGGTAATCGACAAACAAATAATTTGCCCTACACTCAATTTGTTGTGTGTACTAATAAAAAGAGTTTGAAAGATTATGAAAAAATCGGTTGATATAATTTTTATCCATGAACAGCTGAAGTAAAACAAAATTAATAAATTATTACTTAAATTCCATTTTAGCGGCCCCTGGACCTAAAATTGCGACTAAACAGGTACTTTATTACCTATGTCAACAGTCAAATGAAGTCGAGATGAGTCTTCCTCTACTCTGAAATGTTTCGTTGTTATTACAACATGCAGGCTGCCACCCGCTCCGAGACCATGGCACTATAAACAGGCTAGGGCCCTTATAGGGCTCTGGTCGGAACCGTCCGCGTCGCACACCATAACTGGCTTATCACTTAAATAAATGTGCTCAGTAGTGATAACATGAGTGGGTTATGTGGTTATTTCAGAAAATAAGTATTTATGTGTTAATTTCACATAAAATCTGTGTGATTTAACTCAAGTTTTATGAGGAATTAACAAATATTTATTCTCTCAATAACCATATAACCCACTCATATTATCAGTACTGTGCTCCGTGTTTCGTATCTATATAGTGTATATGCCTTTGTTTATTTATTTGACGAATTATTTGTTTTGAAAATGTTTTAACTACAATGAAACATGTCTGAGTAGAGTCAGAGTCATCCCATCTTAAATTAATTATTGACAGAGGTAACGTTTTTGTTAAGTCATAAGTTATTATCAATTTAAATTACATATTTATAAACTTAATCTCTAATTAGCCGATCACGGCAATTTAGAAAGAAAATAAATACCTTTTTACCCTAATGTTACATAATTTTGTGTTGGCCATGTGACTGTTTTATTAAATCTTGTGCATTTGAATGTAAATGAAACATTTTATGGCCATAAACCAAATAAGGATCCACTAACATCCGAAGTAAATGAAGTATAATTGTAATTGTAGAACCTCCCCTCACGTCTCTTAAGGTCGTTGAGTAGGATCATTTTCCTACCGCCAGGAGGTTTAGGTGTTGTAGAGGATTAAAAGTTCAAGTATGTGTCAAATAAGAGCAAAAAGAGCGTGTCGAAGTGTAAAGTTTTCTGCCGCAAACTATGCTGCACTCGCTGTGGAAGTCTTTGTTTATGTGAACCTTAAACCTCGTTCGCGGTTTCCGAGTAATGTGCAAACTTTTGAAAAGCTTCAAAACTAGGCTATTGCTTTAAAACTGCATTCTGACTCTTTAAAGCTGATATTTACAATGGGATTTAAATAAATTTTATTTTTCCTGGAAAAATATTAAGTAGAAGAATAAACACCCCGTAGCAGCAAACCTGCGTACTCAGCGAATTTCCAATGCTTATATTTATGTATCTTAATACCACATAAAGCCACATACCAAGTTTCATCAATATACATTCACAAATAAAGAATTATGTCATTTTGATAGAAGAATAAGAATAACATGGCGGCTGAGTTTGCAGGTTTTCTGAAACAAGGAACACAACAAATAGGTTTTTATTAAAATATTTGTATAACTCAACTAGCTGAAGCCTCATATCAAGTTTTATTAATTTATGTTTATAATTAAGGGAGGTAACATTTTTACTTATTCTCCATAAGAACAACATGGGCTGAGTACGCAGCTTTGCTGCTACGAGAACTATCGACAAAAATATTTGTTTGTGCAAATATCAATATACCACAACGGTATGAAGCAATATACCAAGTTTCGTCAGGATAAGTTGATAAATAAGCAAGATACACAATTTGTCTTATTCTCCATAAGAATAACATTTGGCAACGTACTGTGTTTAGCACTTTCAATATCTTTGTAACAAATTGACGTAGAGCAATGATCAAAACACCAAATTGTTTGTTTTTTAAAGTTGAATTCAATGGTGAAAACCGAAAATGGATTTACTAAAATATTATTTGTAAAAAAACATTTTTGGGGTATAAACTCCCCTAAAAATACCCTTTTGGATGGAGCGATCTGGCTGGTTTTCGAACTTAAAGTCATAAATGTTGCTTTACGTGTTTGTTCTAAATTTCATCAAAATCGGAAAATTGTTGCGAGTGTTATTGCACCCGCGGACACACACACACACACATATATATATATATATATATATATATATATATATATATACACAGTTTTGAATGTGAAGAAAAGTCCGTCTAACTATTATTATTGCTGTTTTATTTTTTGAACTCAAATATAAACTTAAATACAAATAAAATATCTGTTAAATTCTGCAAATAGGTTATATTAGTTATAAAAGTTAATTAATTTTAGGTGTAGCTTCTGAAACAGATTGAACGAGTCTTGTATGTAGCTATAAAACTATTAAAATTAAAGAGAGAAATAGAAGGATTAAACTAAAAAGTATTTTATATTTTTGCTTTTATTGAGGTTGAAACAATTGTTATGATGGTAAATACTCAATCCTTGATGGTGTATATTTTTAATTTGTCTACATCGTAAGTATATTGTATACTAACTGTTTGTGAAATGTTATAATAACTTTGTAACATAAAATACACCCGTCGCAGCAAACCTGCATACTCAGCGAATTTCCAATGAATATATAACATAACACTTAACAGGATTCATAAGAAATGTATTCACAAACAAGCGATATTTAAAATATTAATTATTCTCCATAAGAATAACATTGGGGATGAGTACGCAGGTTTGCTGCAACAAGGCACGCAAAATAATGGGTTTTTATGCAAATATCAATAGAACTCATCTTAGTGAAGTCACATACCAAGTTTCATCCATATACATTCATAAATAAGCGATATATAACATTTTAAGTATTTTCCATAAGAATAACATGGGGACCAAGTACCTAGGTTTGCTGCTACAGGAACCATAGGTGAAAAATTTTTTTTGTGCAAACAACAATAAACCATAACCAGATCAAGCCATATACCAAATTTTGCCAGTTTATGTTCATAAATAAGCGAGATATACAATTTTTCTTTTTCTCCATAAGAATAACATTAGACAACGTACTGTGTTTAGCACTTTCAATATCTCGGTAACCAATTGACGTAGAGCAATGATCAAAATACCAAATTGTTTGTTTTTTTAAGCTAAATTCAATGGTATAAATTAAAATTTGATTTAAATTAAAATTACATGTGAAAACCCCAAAAAACACATTTTTGGGGTACAAAACCCCCCAAAAACCCCCCTTCGGATAGTGCGATTCATCTGGTTTTCGAACTTGTTCATATAAATGGTACTTTACACATTTGTACCAAATTTAATTAAGATCGGACCTTTTTTACGAGAGTTATCGTGCTTACGGACACATATATATACATAAATATATATATATATATAAATATATATATATATATTTATATATATATATACATATATAAAAATTTGAACGAATGGTGTTTTTGGCATCTGGGGACCTCAAAATGAAAAGTTATCATGGTCTCGGGCTTAAGTCTTACCATGAGACCTACGGTAATAGCTTCTTCCCTATAGGGGAAATTCGCTAAAATAAGAAAAACACGCTGTTTAATAAGTGTAAAGACATTTTTGTATATTACAACTCTAGTAGAAATAATTTTATCGATTAACATATACTTAAAAATATTATGATCAAAAAAATCTATTTTCGAGCAAAATTAAAATTAGGTAGGAAAACATAAGAATCAAAATATTAGACAGTATAGAGGCTTATCAGCACTACTTTCCAGCTATACGTGATTGACTGGGTACAGGAACTATGTAGAAAGAAAACTGCTTAATATTCATTTAAATAAATCCTTAAGACTATTTAAGCGTATTTTTATGTAGCAAAATTAAAAGGAAGAAAATGTAATTCAGTCTAAATTTGCTCTTGATTGTCCTTCTGCATTAGAATAAATGGTTGAAATCCGTTAGTGTAAGTAGGAAGACGGGAAGCAAATTGACCCATCAAGTTCTGAGCCGAGTTATTTTACTCAAAGATAAATGCAAGACCATCTATAATAACTACATCGCCTCTCTTTTGACGCTTTAGACGTAATTTATACTACAGTATTTCATTTCTCTTGGTATAAATTTATAAGCAGTCTATTTATGTTAAATTTAACATAACTATTTGGCTTTTCATAAAAATGTAGTATAATTTATCATTACGAATAATGTGATGTCATCACCATACTAACAATGCTAAATTATAGTATAGTAACAGTTTAACACCATTTCGTTCTTTTACCAAGTACAAGTTAATGAATAAAATTAATGTGCAATTAATTTAAATAGGTCATATAGTCAAACTCATGATGGTCTTTTTAAAATTGAATTAGTTTTATGGTTAGTTGGGGTAAATTACTTTAAGCATACTAACTAAAAGAAGTATATTTTAAGAAAATATTTTAAATGTATAATCAATATTAAATCAACTCAAGTTTTTCTCGTTATATTATTTTCAGAGAACTTTTACAAATAATTATTTTTAAATATGATAAGAAATAGCCTTAATAGATGTCTTAAACGTTATAATATAATAAACATTAAAATCGGCTTAGATATTTCTTAGTGTAGGGAACTATAATTTTTACTGTAGATAATATTTGCATTGAATATATTTATTTTATATTTACGATTCCAATGGAATATTTACCAGTAGGACTCTAAACCTTATACAATAAAAACCGTGCATTTATATTAAGAACATCATCTTCTCAAAAAGCTTTCAGTAATCAATTTGTAATGATATTATGCAATATACAGCGTTTTTGGTTTAGTATTATACTTCATATCTATGTTAAATTTAACGATTAAACATGATCAACATCACAAGTATATGCACTAGTGTAACCAATTACACATTTAGTTTTAGTATTAAGTATACATTTAATGCGCGGATTTAAAATGGACCATAAATTTATTTAAAACCTGAACCCAGTTTTTTTAGATAAGCTGTATTATCTCGCCAGCAAAACATGCTGATTTGGATTAGAGTTTCAATTACGGCTGGGATTAAATTTTACATGAGTGAAAATATTATGATCAACAGGTATTATTACGGTAAAAAGTAACAGTAACGAACAAATGAATTATCTTGGATGGCATTTAAATACTAATAAATAAGTTTCGATTTTTAAACTGTGATGTCACCTGACCTAAATGTGTTTGGTAGTTTATAATTTACAAGTTAATGGCAAATCAAAAAGAACACTAAGAAATCAACTAATAAACTACTAATCAAACAAAATCACTAATCAACTTAAGAACAATACAAAATTCATAAAATTGCAAAAAGTTACAAATTTGATATAATATAAATATCTTTCATTATAAATGCAAAACTATATGTATTATATTTGTAAAATGTATCAATAAATTTGATTGTGGAAAACTTTAATTAACAAAATAATTCTACTGAAAATTGAGGAAAACATTTAGCAAGCTAAACATTACGGAGGTCGGCTCCGGGCTTGTGATGCATGAATAGTTTCAACATGCTCATTAGTAAATGACCCTTGGCTAACATTGCTTTTACACCTCACCACTACTACCATGCCCGTTCATTTGGTTCTCATGCTTTAAACATTACGGAGGTCGGCTCTGGGCTTGTGATGCATGAATAGTTTCAACATGCTAATTAGTAAATGACCCTTGGCTAACATTGCTTTTACACCTCACCGCTACTACCATGCCCGTTCATTTGGTTCTCATGCTTTAAACATTACGGAGGTCGGCTCCGGGCTTGTGATGCATGAATAGTTTCAACATGCTCATTAGTAAATGACCCTTGGCTGACATTTCTTTTACACCTCACCACTACTACCATGCCCGTTCATTTGGTTCTCATGCTTTAAACATTATGGAGGTCGGCTCCGGGCTTGTGATTCATGAATAGTTTCAACATGCTCATTAGTAAATGACCCTTGGCTAACATTGCTTTTACACCTCGCCGCTACTACCATGCCCGTTCATTTGGTTCTCATGCTTTAAACATTACGGAGGTCGGCTCCGGGCTTGTGATGCATGAATAGTTTCAACATGCTCATTAGTAAATGACCATTGGCTAACACTGCTTTTACACCTCACCGCTACTACCATGCCCGTTCATTTGGTTCTCATGCTTTAAACATTACGGAGGTCGGCTCTGGGCTTGTGATGCATGAATAGTTTCAACATGCTCATTAGTAAATGACCCTTGGCTAACATTGCTTTTACACCTCACCGCTACTACCATGCCCGTTCATTTGGTTCTCATGCTTTAAACATTACGGAGGTCGGCTCCGGGCTTGTGATGCATGAATAGTTTCAACATGCTCATTAGTAAATGACCCTTGGCTAACATTGCTTTTACACCTCACCGCTACTACCATGCCCGTTTATTTGGTTCTCATGCTTTAAACATTACGGAGGTCGGCTCTGGGCTTGTGATGCATGAATAGTTTCAACATGCTCATTAGTAAAAGACCCTTGGCTAACATTGCTTTTACACCTCACCGCTACTACCATGCCGTTCATTTGGTTCTCATGCTTTAAACATTACGGAGGTCGGCTCTGGGCTTGTGATGCATGAATAGTTTCAACATGCTCATTAGTAAATGACCCTTGGCTAACATTGCTTTTACACCTCACCGCTACTACCATGCCCGTTCATTTGGTTCTCATGCTTTAAACATTACGGAGGTCGGCTCCGGGCTTGTGATGCATGAATAGTTTCAACATGCTCATTAATAAATGACCCTTGGCTAACTTTGCTTTTACACCTTACCCCTACTACCATGCCCGTTTATTTGGTTCTCATGCTTTAAACATTACGGAGGTCGGCTCTGGGCTTGTGATGCATGAATAGTTTCAACATGCTCATTAGTAAATGACCATTGGCTAACATTGCTTTTACACCTCACCGCTACTACCATGCCCGTTCATTTGGTTCTCATGCTTTAAACATTACGGAGGTCGGCTCTGGGCTTGTGATGCATGAATAGTTTCAACATGCTCATTAGTAAATGACCCTTGGCTAACATTGCTTTTACACCTCACCGCTACTACCATGCCCGTTCATTTGGTTCTCATGCTTTAAACATTACGGAGGTCGGCTCCGGGCTTGTGATACATGAATAGTTTCAACATGCTCATTAGTAAATGACCCTTGGCTGACATTGCTTTTACACCTCACCACTACTACCATGCCAGCTCATTTGGTTCTCATGATTTAAACATTACACAAAATATAACTCTATTATTAATCTAGTTATTGGCTTATCATAAACGTGTTGCAGTGTAACAAAAGTTAATTTTGTATTTTAATAACGCGGTATTCCCACGGTATTTGTGCAAAATCGAGGTAATTTCTGGTAATTTACACGGAATTCGTACGATTTTACTGCAAAGAGTTGAGTGATTTATAAAGACTTTATACAATCTTTTTGGCTTAAAATTTTACTTTTTTTATAAGTAGATCAATTACTCAACCATTTTCCGTTTTAATAAATTGTGCTTTGGAAACTTTAAATGGCCACCAATCTGAAACGATTAAAGCTATAAATCTCAAATTCAATCCCAAATTAGCCTTACACTAGTCCCAATAATACACTTATCAAGTTTCAAGTTAGTACCTCAAGCGGTTCCTGAGGTATGCGTATTAGTTAGAAACACATAGAGACTCACAAATAAATAACGGAGTGATATAAGCCCTATGTTTATGTAACGTTTTTTGTTTTTGTTGACCTCAGGACCACGTTCGGGGAGTTCGGGGACACTCTGAATAAGGGAATATGAACTCGCTAAAGAACTGACATTTTGTCAAACATTTCGAATAAATTATAATCTCACAAATAACGAAACTAGGAAATAAAATCATAAGACTAATATATAACAAAACATTCAATACGTTTTATATGACTAAAGTAGATTTACGATTTTAATAATTTATTTACTAACAAACAAATTTTGGGGTATTTGTACCATCGTCTAAAAAAATCATTTCGGGGCGAAAAGCTTAAATTGAAAATGCTCTATTTCAATTGTATGGTAAAAAGAAAATATAAAACAATTTCTTAAACAAAATTTTAATAGGTACAAATTCTTAACGTCAATTTTTTTAAAATATATCATTAGAAAACTAAAGTAAAATAAACTACAACTGTTAACCCCATTTGGCGTTAAAACTCAAGCATTAAGTAATAATTTAAAATTTGCAGGCTCATTCGATAAATAATTACTTATCTTTCTTAAAATCAACAGTGTACGATATTAACAAAAGGCACAACTTAGTATCTCATAAAATCACATTTAATTCACGTAATATAATTTATCGTAACCTGAAGACTAAAATTAAGTTTAAGTTTTTGTTGATGTTAAGTACCGTATAAAATGAGAAGATTTCGACTTATGAATATAGGGTTCAGGGTTAATCGGTTGGTTATTTTTGACAGGCTATTTAAAATT
This sequence comes from Allygus modestus, assembly GCA_963675035.1. NCBI lineage: Eukaryota > Metazoa > Arthropoda > Insecta > Hemiptera > Cicadellidae > Allygus > Allygus modestus. The sequence continues at coordinate 103,822,104 of OY776112.1, forward strand.
CAGATTACGATCGATTGCAGCATTCGGGTTATAATTAGTTTTGTGTATTTTAATAGATGAGTAAAACCTTTTTTACAGGAACTAAAAGGTCATTTGCTATGTTTTTAAGTGTTATCTTGTATTGGTCAAGTTTTAAATTGTGAATGATGTCAGTTGCGTAATATATTTATTTATTTAAAAAACGACTTTTGAAGGTTTAATGTGGTATATATGGTGATCATTGGTTAATACGACACCAAAAATCCATATAAAATGATTTGTGAAAAAATTGATGCCTTTTTTACTTTCTCCCCTTATACATAGTATATGGAGAAAGTATCGTTTTAGTCAACATTTTCGAATTTGACTTGTTAGTGGAAATATACATTTTTATGTTCCCTGAACCCAAAACGTGATTTTTACGTGATGTCTGTGTGTCTGTCTGTCTGTCTGTATGGATCTGTACAGAGCTAGAGCCCAAACCAATGGTCCGATTTTTATGAAATTTGGTATTTAGGTACTAATCCACGATATCTCCAGGAGTTTTTTCATTTTTCTTGAATTTTCGATTTTTAAGGGTAGTTATCCCCCAAAAACCGCCAAAAACATTAAAAATCAAAATTTCTCAAAAACGGCTCTAACGATTTTAATTAATCTTTAGCCGTTTGTAGAACTTTAGTTTTTAAACAAAATGACACCCCGCATTTCTGTAAAAATTCGGGTTCAGAAGTGATAGGGCTTAAAACATAACAATTTTTTTTTTTATTTTCCTTAAACAAACTTAAATATAAAAAATATTACTATTCACCATTAAAAAGAACTCAAAAAACTAAATAATTTAGTATTTTGAATTACTATTCTACGATTGCTGGTTGCGGAGAAAATTTAAATTTTCATTTTGCGGTAAACGCAGTACGTTGTCCAATGTTATTCTTATGAGGAATACAAAAATTACTATTTCTCTCTTACTTACTGATCAGTTTCGTTCAAACTTGATATGCTTTATCAAATTAGCATTGACCAACAGAGGAAATTCGAAATATGTTGCCCCTTAACAACCCTGGGGAGGGGGGAATAGGGGGCATTTCCCCTCTTAAAACCACTTGTGAAGCAATGGATTCTGTAGTGGCTCCTAATCAGGGATTTGGGTGGGTGTTTTTTAAAACAACTTGTTTACAAGATTTTCTCTACATTCGACCGTGCTTTGTATTCTATATTTAGTAAATAAAAAGTAATTTATTCATTAAAGTTGGGCTAAAAGGGAGAAAGTATGTGTCAGTTTCCTGATACCGTTTATTAGTTAAGAAATAATAAATATTTTCATAGTTGTAGTTTCAAGTAAATTTCTTTCCTATTTCTTGATCGCAATTATACAAACGTGTAATTAACACTATATTATCAAGCCCGTTACAACAAAGAGCCTATACAATTTCTTTTGATAAATTCCAATGGAATGTATATAATATTTGTGTTGTAACTCTCATATTTTTTATCTTAAGCCAACAATTGTTTATTTTGATATTATTTTTCATGTTAAAACCAGTTACCTGATTTGTATGCACCACAGGTTTCGACGCCCAGTAATCCATGGGCTAATCAGGTAGTAATTAACGTCACATCCTACCAATCTCGGGTATTAACGCATTTGGGCCTATTATGATCACGTAGATGCACCAGCATTTGTTTCGTAATACAAATTGTATGAAATTGAAAATTGAATAATTTGAAATTTTATTCACGTAAAAAAATGCAAATCCGTTCTGCTCCTGCATTGAGCAGATATAATGAGTTACTGGCCTTAATCCGTTAATGATTCTGAATATCACACTCTCGTTTCTTCTGCATTGACAGACCATTTTTAGTCCTAGTTGAAAATTTGTACTCCACGATGAAGCATATCCAGAATCGCCGACCAGATAAGGTTAGTAACCTGTTATATTATATTTAATACTGTAAAATATCAATGTCTAATTCAAAAGTAGTAAAAATTCCTTGTGATATAAGAAATTTATAATTTATCTTATTAGTTCACCTTAGCTGAGGACAGTTTATTAATTTATGGGTGTTGAAAATGAGCGGCAGAGATGGCCCTGCAACTCCTGTTGCGCGATGAGGAAGTAAGCACTATTACAAGCAACCTCATTAAAGAGTTTACTTAGAGTTGAACTAACGCTCCGGCAACATTTAACAGTCTAAAAGTGTTCAGGGGTTCAATACTGGACCCAGCTGCCTTTGGTGATTACCTAATGATCCTGGCAAATGAATCGGCTGATTGGTTGCGTGATAAGTTTGATGTCTTGTGTGTTTGATGTTGACCCAGTGTCAGTGTCTTTTTAGATTGCGTACTCATTGACTCGTACTTTTCGGCAAAATTATTTCTGCAAAAATGTTAGTTTTATTTTTTATAGCGATAGACGGTCTGCATTTAGGAACGGATACAGAAATCGTAAATTTGGTTGAAAACTGAAGTACCTTATTTTAAAACCAAACATAATGAACATGTTCTCTAAAATAATTAAAACTTTGTCGACGTGAGCTTGACCGTTAGACGTTGGGCGGAATTTGGAATTTGACTGCTGTTCTAATCTAACTGACTTAGTTTTTCTTCTCTTTTTAAGCTGTAACAATGACTGTAGAAAAGTTCGGGGTGATATAGAAATCCAATCTTTAACCACAAATCACAAATAACTATTATATACGTTAAAAACTCAGATAACCTGATCCCTCAACATAACATAGGACACTGTAATCAGCGTCGGTTTGCGGGGGCTGTGTGATTGATGCCCTAACATTATTGCCCCGTACAGTATTGCGTTACATGTTGGTTATAATTATATTAATCATGAAATGTTAACCTAGTCTAAAATATTAATATATTTTTCAATATGAATACGCCTATTTCTTATGGAAGATAGTCCATTTTGGTTTTAATTTTTAAAGTATCTCCTGAACTGTTGTTTAGAAATTATACCAGGTTACATACGCTTCAATTCAAATAGTTCAGTTTTTACAACTTTCTTCATGTTCAGAATTAACATTCCGTCTTCAGGTTACTTAAGGCGTTATATTACATTTTTACAGATTTGGTAAGAATTTAGCATAAAAAGTTCTGCAAATAATAATAACTTTTACAAATAAATACTGCTTGGAAGTAAAGGTATATTAATCTGATTGAAATTACTACAAACTTATCTTAATTTAACTGCGTTTATTGCAATTAAAAACAGAAGAGCACTTTGCCTTTTATAACGAACATATTACAAACATCATTTGTTGGTCGTTATTCTCGATATAGCTCCTTAAAACTTAATGTTTAGCACACACACACACACACACACACACACACACACACACATATATATATATATAGTATAAATTGTACTTACGTTCTTTTCCTCTTTGTTTAAAGATTAAAAGATATAATACTGCATGCACCCTCTTATCTCCTGCTTTAAATATAAAAAAAAACCTGCTGAACCAGTTTCTCCAAATCAACTGATTTCCTTTTTAACAAACCAATGATTACTGTTTTTGTGTGAAAATATTGATATTTACAGAATAAACTGTAAAATATCCTGTAAGTTTTTGAAAACATTAGAAACACTTTTTTTAATCTTCGTACCCAGCATTAATTAATAAACCCAGCATTTTTATGATATGCTACATGTCAGTATTAAAACAAAAAGAAAATTAGTTTTAAAATGTTTAAGCACAAAATTTAAAAACATCAAGTAGGGCCACATGTCAAAAATCATACAATTTTAAAAGAGCTATTTTCTAATTTAAATCAAGCTCTTTTATTAGTTTTTTTATTTTCAAAAATCAATTTTCCTTTGTATGAAATGCTTGTTAATTGTACAAAAAACATGAAATAAAAGATATCACAGAATGCTCGAAATGGTAATTCACAAATAACATGCATTTCCTAAGGGAAAATTACGTATTTTGCTGATTGAAAAATTACTCAAAGACGGACAAGGCCGTTTTGATATCGAATATTTCTAGGTTTAAAAGACCTTTCAATTTGTATGCTTTTAGAATTATGGTACTATTTGACTTTTTAGCGAATTACCCCTATAGGGAAGAAGGTATTACCGTAGTCGGCATGGTAAGACCTAGACCCGGGGCCATGATAAATTTTCGTTCTGAGGTCCCCAGATGCCAAATACTCCATTCGTTAAAAATTGTATACCGGGTATTCAAAAAGTCCGGAAACACCGTAATATTTATTTTATTAATAAACGCAGAAAAATGAAACTCTAGGATTACGTCCTCACTGTAGTTGCTGACTTTTTGGCCATTTTTGTTCTGATATTTTTATTTAAAAAATAATTTTTATGTCCTGGCTATCAATAATCTGAATTAGCAAGTAATTAGTTCTGCAAAGAACGTTATTTGCCATTGCATTAGCATTAAAATCAAACAAACTTTGAGAGGCTGCTATTTCCAAACGAAATGGCTGTGTCCTTTTTCAGTCGGGATTGCGGCAATGTGTTTCTCTAATAAATACCTTTAAAATGAGGTATAATTCGACCTATGCTTCCATTTAAGATTTTTAGACTTCCTCCATAGGATGTCCCCCCAAAGCGAAAAAAAATTTAAACGGCCAAAAAGTCACTAACTACAGTGAGTACGTAATCCTAGAGTTTCATTGTTCTGAGTTTATTAATAAAATAAATATTAAGGGGTTTCCAGACTTTTTGAACACCCGGTATATATATATATATATGTGTGTGTGTGTGTGTGTGTGTGTGTGTGTGTGTGTGTGTGTGTGTGTCCGTGGGCACGATAATTCTCATAAAAATAATCCGATTTTGACGAAATTTAGTATAAACGTGTACAGCAGCATTTATGACTTTAAGTTCGAAAACCAGACACATCGACCTATCCGCAGGAGTATTTTGGGGGGGGTTTGTACCCCAAAAATGGGTTTTTTGAATTTGTTACATATAATTTTTGAAAAAGTCAAATTTTATTTTTTCCATTGGAATTAGCTTAAAAATACGCACAATTTGAGGTTTTTTCATTGCTCTACGTTAAATAGTTACAGAGATATTGAAAGTGCTAAACACAGTACGTTGTCCAATGTTATTCTTAAGGAGAATAAGAAAAAATTGTATATCTCGCTTATTTATAAACTTATCCTGATGAAACCTGGTATATTGCTTCATATAGTTTTGGTCTATTGATATTTTCACTAAAAAATATTTTTTTTTTTCCTATAGTTCCCGTAGCAGCAAACCTGCGTACCCAGCCCCTATGTTATTCTTATGGAGAATAAGTAACGTGTTATCTCCCTTAATTATGAACATAAATTAATAAAATTTGGTATGGGGCTTTACCTACTTGAGTTATATTGATATTTGTATAAAACCCCATTTTTTGTGTTCCTTCCTTCAGCAAACCTGCATACGCAACCGCCATGTTATTTTTATGGAGAATAATTAAAATGTCTTAAATCGTTTATTTATGAATGTATATTAATGAAACTTGGTATTTGGTTTTTTGTGGTATTAAAATACATATATATGCATTGGAAAATCGCTGAGTACGCAGGTTTTCCGCTACGGGGGTATTGCAATTTGTGCTTGTAAACATTTTCAAAAGGAATAATTTTGAAATATATAAATGTATTTTTTAATACTGTCATGTAGCAAATCAGTGTAAAGCTGAGGGTTTTACGATTAAGAAATGTGAATCAGAAAACGTAGGTCCAGTGGTTTAGAAACTGCATGGTATCCCGTAAATGGAAATTTATTTCCTATTTCCTGTGCGTGGAACATATCCAGCAAAGCAATAAGTGAGCCGTTACAGTACGAGTTGAACATTACTGATACAATTTACATGCCGGGGGTGGGAAATATTCTGTTCATCTTTCGAGGAAAATTAGATCGTCTATAATGTGCTTGAGACACCCTTTGAAGGAGATGCCATGTGATAGGGTGTCCAAACATATTCTTGATTAACACACGACGTTAAAAGACTCTCCATAAAGGTTTAGGGGAGTCAAACAAAATACTGGAAAATACACTGTTATTTTATTTATAGGTTGAGTTATTAGAATCAATTATAGTGGGATGGTTTTATCATGATTGGAAATAAATCATAATTACACATTTGAAGTGAAATAAAACTTATCATGAGAGTTATCTCTACTAAAAGGTTTGATAATTTGCTATTCAAATTAATTTGATTAGTGGTCACATTCGTAGTGTTCACCTAGTTAAGTTATATTGATATTCGCATAACCTATTTTTGTATTCCCTCTACAAACCTGTGCATTCAGCCCCAATGTTATTCTCATGGAGAATAATTAAAATTGTATAGTCTATATCGCTTATTTGTGAATATTTTTTATAAAACTTGGTAAGGGGTTTTATTTAGTATTTATATATGCATGGAAAATTCGCTGAGTACGCAGGTTTGCTGTGACAGAAGTATTTTACATTACCGTAACAAAAACCTACAATGCTAAATTAATTAAAATTTGATAATTTAATCTAGTTCTGTGTCAACACAATCTTTTACTCACAACAAAATTTCAAGGCTTAGAAGTATTGCTCTTCAATGTACCAGACATAGAAGTCAAACAGTTCCACGATGTTCCGCAAGATTTGTTATTTATTCGATAACTTAAGAAAATAAAAATTTTAAGTTTGTTATACATAGACGTTTTTAATAAGCCACTTAAAAACTGTAAAAAGTGACTTTTATTGGAATGTTTAACAGCGTGAGTGCCAAATGAACGGGCAAGGGGAGTGGTTGTGTAGTGTAAAAGCAATGTTGGCCAAGGGTCATTTACTAATGAACATGTTGGATTTATTCATGCATTATAAGCCCGTAGCTGCCCTCCGTTATGTTCACACAATTGGTTATTTTCCTCATGTTTTCATGTTTAACAATACTGTTTGTAAAAAATTGTTGTAACTGCACTCTTTCACAACGAATATTATTGATAAAATATTAAAAATCCAAAGACCTGATAATTATATTTGTTAACATATATAGAGTATACTTAATCTATGATGATACACTTGATAAACTGCATAGCACGTATCGAAAATGAATTAATAGTTTTAAAAGCAAATCCAATTTAGTAATGACATCTTACATAAGTAATTTATTCGTTTACTCAATTGTTAAATTCACTTGTAAGTTTAATCATGCTACCCCTTATCTCTTGGACAAAATTAGATCACATTTGTAATTGAAATTTGAACAAAAAATTACAGGTTTTGCTGTCGAGATAATTTAACGTATCCCACTAAACCTGGTATGTATCAGTATTAATTAAGATTGGGGTACATTTTAAAACCGTGTAGAATTTTATATCCTAATATAACAACTAAATTTGTAATTGCCAACACTGTGCGTAAACCTTCAATGTTTAATATATACCATCGTTCAATAGACATGAAGTCTAATGTTGATTAAAACCCATGTAAACAAATATAACTCACTGTCTTTTTTTCGCAGTACAATAATAAAATATGTGGCTTAAATACATATTAACCTATATTCAAAAACGTTGTATATAGTTTCGAAAAAGTTGATTTATTAGACGATTTTTGTGTTCAAGGCAATGTTCATTATATAAATGCACTCAAAAATATATAAAAATAGAAAACCATAGACACAATATCTCTAATCTAGCTCTTGTCGCTTCCACGTCATATAGACATCCCCGTGTAAACTTAACGTGGGAGAAATGATAAGCGAGGTGAAAACACGAAGGATTTCATGCACAATTAAACTGATTGTAAACGTTAATTTTCTATTTGATTTAGGATTATTATAATTTTAATAAAATAATTATAAATAATCATCCTTTCTGAAATAATTTACATTATAAGCTAAATATTACTAAACCATTCTTGTTGACATAAATATCACATAGTTTGCTGTTATAGAAGTTAAACAAGTATTAAAACTAGTTCCAAGAACTTCCATGGTTGATGCTTATAGAACACACAAACTATTGCATTACGCATAGAATGTTTCATTGTAACACACTAGTTGTTTTTTGGATTGCTTGTTTTACGTCTGAGCCAGTGCCATGAATTTCACATGCATAAAAGCAATGAGCTTGGTCAATTTAAAGTTCAGGAGAACAGTCCCTATGTGATTTCCCTGAGGAAATGCAAACAATGTTTTCATACTCTCACATGGTATGTTATTATATTAGGTTTTATTATTAAATATATTTGTATTAAGTTTTTTTTTCAGTGACAAAAACCCTGGATTTAGGTCAAATAGTCTGCCAACAAACTTGAACGTAAATTTGTGTAGCAAAAACTTTTTGATTTTAGCAAAATCAACTAAAAATAACTTGAACATGATACATCAAATGAATATGCCATAATATGTGCCTCCTATATGTAAAACGTGACTTCCTCTAATGGTCGACCCTTTAGAGACAGACGTTTTAATAACTTATTCAAGACTTTGATTATATATAATATATATAATTTTATTGCTATTTCATAATATTCTACATGCCCCACGCATAGATTGATAAGCTGAAGAGCTGAATATACAGGGGAAAACCGTTTTCGTTTTGCTAATCGAACTAAAATACAATTGCATTAACTGAACGCCATTTCCAACTCAGAGGTATGTTAAGTCAGAATGATTAACTAATGAAGACCTATCATGTAAAACTCAACCAATGCTCTTATTTATCCTAGTGAGCAATTAGTCATAAAAAAGTAAGTTCAAATATCCTTCCTCGAAAATAGGGAAAGGTAATTGATACCGAAAAATCATTTCGCGTTGTTATATCAATTTTTCCTTTTGTAAAGCTACAATCCAATCCCAGTCATTGATTAAACTAATCTGGTAGTTGGTCCTGCTGAAGGAGTTATTAATTTAAAAGGGAGACAATTAAGAATGTTATTTTATCCTCTGACAAAACTCTTAAATTTTGCCAAAGGCTGGAAATATAATATGTTATAAAATACTATATAACAAATAAAAAAATAACTGAAATGTAGAGTTGAGCGAAAATTGAAAAGAAATCAGTTCCGTTGGCTGACAATAAGCCATAACATAGATATAATAAACATACTAGATCACATACTGAAACAAAAGTATACATGAAATTATAAATTTACATTTTGCTATAACTTAGACCCGTTACTATTTACTCCATAAAAGGGTTTTAATCAGGCATAAGAAAAGCTGATAAAGTTTAAATAAGCTTGACCAAGTAATATGATGAAATGTGAATATACCTGTAAAAATGTAAACAATCTTGACCTAGTTTAACAACCTCGATCAGATTTGATAAAATTAGAACAAAGGTTATTATCAAGTCTGATCACATTTGATATGCTGATCTAATTTGATCCGGAAATGGCCCATAATCCATACCAGATTGACCAAATTTGATCTAAATCTCAATTACCTTTTGATAAAATCTGATTGAATATTTGTACTGAGGTACTGTTGTAGATATAGTAAAATCCAATATGTAACTGTTGGTGATAATCAGCTCTATTATGAAGTAAGGAATAGTAAACATTAAATTTGCAAACATTTATATCTAAATGGCTAAGCTGAGAGGCAGTTAGCTAACTGCTTTACTGATTTACATTTCGGGTAATGTGTTGAAAGGGTTGATAGCTTACTCCCGTACTTAACTGACAGAGTAAAATGATTCAATTGAGTTTAAGTCACATCCTTGTTTGGTATGAGCTCTGATGTACGGAAACATTGAAAACCTCATAGGGAGAGGACGGGTAGCAAATTGAGCCATCAAAGAACCGAGCCGAGTTTATCACTGAGAAATAAATGTTTCGTCATCAATTAGACTCTTTCCCTCTCTCCGCTACATTTAATATTCCCACAGGTAATATATTTAATCTAGTTTTATAGTCATCGTAATTAACTGGTATAATTATTAAACGTGAAAATTAAAACTGTTCTGTATTAAAGTATTTGTTTAAAGTATTTAATTAGCAGGACGGAAAGTTTGTTAGAACGCAAAGAAGTTATAAATCGTGATTAAACAGTCTTAGGAGAACTAAACATACAATTTCAGTTGAAGGAGAAATTAGTAATTCTTTGTTGCTTTTTAAGATTTGCTGAAAGCTTAATTTAATATGTATAACTTACACAAAACTTTAAATTCATTATGAAGTTTGCGTTTTGAATAAATATTTTAATGTATTTTATGAACACCTCAAAACGTTAGATTTAACCTCTAGTTTTAATAACTGGTACTCGTAAAAAAACCGACACTTTTCCTAAACTTGATACCCTTTACTACATTTAAAATGCAAAATTAACACAAAGCGGTTCAAAAACAATGCCAATAACTGTCATGCAGAATTTTGCATAGAATGCGTACGTTAAAATTTTAAACTCTATTGATAAAATATAACAAAAATAAACTTAATAATATATACGTTAATCGTAAAATGTAACTAAATTCCGCTAATGCTTTGTAATATGCAGAACAAAGCCAGATTAAATACAACAGGTCAAAGAACATAGACTTAGCATTAGGAACGAGTTACGTTGTTTAGGCTCTACGCACACGGTTAGTAGAGTGAAGTTTGTAATGAAGTTTCCAGGTCATATTATTCATTCTCCTCTTCTACCTCAATTATTACAACGTCAAATATTCTTGGAACTTTCAAAGTTGTTGGCTCAATACGACAATGTCTTTGAAATCTTTAGTTGAATGTTTCACGTATTTAACTCACAAAAGTTACAGTATAATTTATTAACCAATATTTTACAAACCATGTTGAGATTATTAATACTATTAACCTATTACTTGTCAAAGTCTACTACATAAATTAAGGTGGCAATGTTTAGGAAATATGTAACAGTTTAAATTTGATTTTATTTCAACAAAATTAAAATAATATAAGGAAATATAGTCGATCACTGTATTAAAAAGAATGTAGGAAAACTAAATTCATTATAAAATATTTCAGTACCAATGTTATTCATACATAAAATGTATCCAAGTAGAATATTGAGCTAACTTACAGGATTTATACTAACCTGATATAAATTAAATTATTACTCAATTTATAAGAATAAGGCGATTTTTGTGCAGAAGATTTTTATGGCCAAACTACTGGGTCGATTTTGATGATTTACGTGTCGTTTGTTGTTAATGTCTAGATGTGCCTTTTGGGGGTGTCTCAAGACAGTGCGTGGAACCAGAAACCCTTGGGAAGCCCTCAAAGTACGGCTTTGGCCCATTTAAATAACATGGGACAGCAAATCAAAATAAAAGAAGCAGAACAGCTGGGATTAAAACAAGCAGACAGCTACAAAATGTAGATGTCAAAATAGAACCTCTAAAGCAAGATTCAAACATGGTTTCAACACATACTATTTTATTTTCCTCTACAAAAATATTATTTTTTATTTAAAATCTCAGATGAACTACAATTTTACATAACATTCGTTTAAGATAGGTAACCTTAATGAACTATCTTATCAATAATTATTGTTGTCACAGTTAGTTATTATATATTAGCTTTTATTTTATATTGCGAAGTGTTTTTGTGCAAATGTGTTTTAATATTTTTGCTTTTATCATAAATAATGCTACAAATACCATATTTTATGAACGTTAATCGTGATTTCTTTGAAGTTTATTCAAGGGAATGAAGACATTTATATTAATATATGTTCGTGTAATATTTATACTATGTAATATTTATCGGCATACAAGCAAAAGGTGCCACAAAGGCAACGCCGTGAGAGACAATGCAATCGGGAACGGATGAGAAATGTAAGACAACGGGTGGAGATCCCAATTGCTCTCAGAGTTGAAAAATCCCGAAGCCTGTTTTCTTGGCAATTTGGACAATAGGTGTATATTGCCAAGCACGACACTTCATATCCGAAAAATCTTTGGGAGGATTCACGAAATGCTGCCGCGAAGGTAAAGTACAAACGGTACAAGCAACACGGTCCGACACCATAATGATGCTCTTAACAAGTGGTACCAGAGAAGCTAAAAACTACAGAGAGCATATACGTTCGTACAACTCTGCTATGGCCATGGTAAGCAGTAAAGCTGAAGTTAATGAGCCACAGAATGGAATATACCATTACAAAATTCAAGGCACAATTTACCACGGCCTAATCTCGAAAGACAATAGTACTACGTATTCCCAACTATATATTTTTGAAAATGAAGTCGCCAACCATCATAGTATAAATCATTCAAGGAATGCAAACTGTGACCCAAGGGTGTTTGATACCTTATCTAATCATTTAGATGAAGTGAATCCTTATGTTCAAATATTTTAGCAAATGTTTAAAATTGTACAAAGTGGCAAATTTGGTGATCTACTTGAACTAAAACTGTCTATCGTCAATGACCGTAGTTGCGATCAGCGACGTTATAAACCTGCAAGTGCCAATGATGTTGCTGCCATTTTTACTTCTGCTGACGGTTCTCCTCCAGGTGAAAGGGATTTAATGATATATCCTCTAAATGGAAACTAAGCCACTAGACGTATCTCAGTTATCAGTTCTTATTTAGATCCCTTGGCCTACCCGTTATTATTTCCTTTTGGCGACATGGGTTGGCATCCTGATATTGGATTCACAATGTTACAGTATGCCAACATCGTATTGCCATTCGTTTGCCGGACATTCTTGACTTAAGTCAAAAACCTTTTTTACAATTTCTAGTTGATCTGTATGTTTGTATTGAAGACACACAATCAAAAATCTCTTCGAGTTGAAACATATGAAGGTCTTACAAAATTTCTTCAAACAATAGCTGAGAGAGACAACTTAAGAGTTGGGCGTTGTGTTATCCTTCCATCGTCTTTTATAAAATAGAAATATGCAAGAAAATATAAAGATGCTATAGTTATTGTTCGGAAATTCAGAAAACCTGATATTTTCTTGACATTCACAGCGAATCCCAATTGGATCGAGATCAAAAATGAAATACGGCAATTAAATCAAGCAGCTTGGATGAAACCAGACATAACAGTTTGTGTATTTCATAAAAAACTAAAAATGCTATAAGATGACTTATAAAAGAGAAAGATATTTGGTAATGTGGCTGCTCTAATTTACACAATTGAGTTTCAGAAAAGAGGACTTCCACACTGTCACATGCTGATTTCTCTTGAAGAAGAATTCAAATTTCAGTCTGAAGATATTGGCAAAATAAATCTGGCTGTCTCAGTCGAACTCCCCAACAGAGATGCTGAACCATTACTTTGGGATTTGGTTACATCTCATAAGGTGCATGGACCCCATGTGATATCGCACATCCAAGGTCTCCTTGCATGAAGAACGACACTTGCAGCAAACACTTTCCTAAACAATATGATGATGAAACAAAGAAAAATTAATCAGGATTTTTGAGGATTAATCAGGATATTGGACGTAGTAATGGAACAAAATTTACAAAGAACAACTTTAAATTTAACAACCAATGGATAGTGCCTTACAACCGGTATCTGCTTCTGAAATATCAGTCTCATATAAATATTGAAATATGTACAACAGTTGTCTCAGTTAAGTATATTTGTAAGTACATTTACAAAGGTTATAGCTGTGCAACAGCACAATTGAAATCAGGCGATACACTTGATTATGATAAAATAGATGATTTTTTTAGACTAGATGGATGGGCTTTTGCGTAGCTGCATGACGCATTTTTGAATATGAAATGCACTACCAAAGCCACAATGTAGAGCGCCTCGATTACCATTTACCAGACCAACAACTTGTCTACTTTCAAGAGAACAATGAAGACCACGCAATTGAATATGTACAAAATACAAAGCTCCAAGCATGGTTAAAATTAAATGAGACTGACGTAGAAGCTCGTCAATATCTTTATATTGAAATTCCCGAACATTATACTTGGAACGATTCTTTAAAATCATGGAAGCCACGAAATAGATTCAGAAAGTTGTTTCAAGACTGTACACTGTAAATCCTAAGAATTGTGAACTGTTTTGCTTAAGGGTGTTGTGTGGTGCAACATCATTTAACAATTTGAAAACTGTGATAAGTTTGTGATACCTTTCAGGAAGCAGCTATTATGTAGGGCATCGCTACGGATGATTCATGTTGGTGAAACGCCATTGCAGAGGCAGTTCAGTCAAAGCTTCCATACCAAATTCGTGCTTTGCAGTAATTTGCAGTAATTTGTGCACTAAATGTTCCATCCAATTGCAAACTATTATGGGAAACATTCAAACACGCTATGAGTGAAGACTATCTAAGAGATGCGGATGAAGAAACTGCATACAATTGTTCTCTGGTAGATATTGAAGACATTCTAAATACACATAATACATCATGTGAAAATCTTGGAATGCCCATCCCTGCCAGGAGGGTCAATATTCCACAAAACGATGGACTATTGAATGACCACATTGAATTTCATCAGCAGATGTTCGATCAAGCTACTCCAGAACAAAGGTTTGTCATAAGTACAGTGATATCTGCAGTTTCAAATAATTCAAGGGAAAATTCCAATTTGTGTTTTCTTGATGCACCAGCAGGATGTGGGAAAACTTATGTTCAGCGGACTATTATGGCATATGTTAGAGCCAACAATCATTATTGCATTCCAGTTGCTAGCACAGGCATTGCTGCAAGCCTTTTAGAGGGTGGAAGTACGATTTACAGTCAGTTAAAGCTACCAATAACCCTTATCCATGAGTCTGTAATGAGAAATCTTAGCATAAAAAGGGGCCTCATTAATGGGACAAGATTAAGAATTTTAGAGTTGAACTCTGAGTACATAGAGTCTAAAATATTAACATGAGTTCAAATAGGCGAAAAATTACTAATCCCAAAATTTAAATTAAATGCATCAGAATCAACCCTTTCAATTCCATTACAACGTCAACTGTATCCACTGTCCCTTGCCTTCGCTTTTAAAATTAATAAAAGCCAAGGGCAGTCATTTTCTAAAGTAGGAATTTATTTGAAAACCCCAGTTTTTTCCCATGGACAAATTGTATGTGGCCTTAAGTAGGGCAAGATCATTTAGTGGCGTTCGCATATTTATTGAATATTGTAAACAACAGGGAATATTAGAAAGTGGTGAAATTTATACGAAGAATGTAGTTTGGTCTGAAGTTTTAAGCCAGCACATGTGAAAAAGTTATGTATCTAAAAGAAGATCGGTTATACAAGCTGCTCAAAAATAAATCTATTAAGAGAAAATTGTGATTTATAACAATCGTTATTTAATTTATAATTTTTTTAGCATTACTGTTTTTTTTAAACCACAAAGTTGGTTTATGACGTGTATTTTTAGGTTTAGTATATATTAAAAATAAATTAAACAGATAAAAATCGATTACCATATTGTTATTTAATTCTCATCATTCATCCTGGAAGGATGACTGGTTTGCTAGTATTTGTTATTATACATTGTTTTTGTGCCTGAGTTACACAATCTTACAACTGTTTAAGCTATCGAGCACTCGGAACTCATGGAATTTCATATCCAATTAGGTCATATACCTAATGGAAGTTGGTCGTCAAACAAACAAAAAAACCCACCCCATTACATTTTCAATATACCGACACATTTAACTATTTTAAATGACGAATCCAAGATCCGTTGTTTTAAGTTTAACAAGGTCAGACGTGAACCTACATCAGCCGTATATCTTGTAAATTGAACCTCATATTAAATGGATACAAGCAAAAGTCAATAATAGGCTTTTTCGGAATCTTGAATAATTTCTATAAATGTGACCAAATTCAAAATCTTATTGTTAATGGAAGACGCTGCGAATTCATAAAGTGGTCATTATTTATTACAGATTTGGTCTCTAAAATGGAATCAGGGTCTTCAGCTCGTGTTATCTTTTTCATAAATCTTCACTACAAAGACCCAAAGTTTCTGCGTGCTTAAGACACGCCCGAAAATAACGCAGGCGCCCTTTAGACAAGTTTTTGAGAGGTGGGTGGGCGAAAACACGCACACACAGACCGAAACTATAAACCAGAGAGGCTCCAAACGAATTAGTGAATAAACGAAGGGAGGGATGAGTGAAAGTATGTGGAGTGAATGAATTGTAAATTGTAATTATAATTCATTTGTAACAGTCTTGATTTCGTGCAAGAATGTAATTTATCGTTGCAATGGAATTTGTAAACAGCTTTTGAATTGCAATAAAGAGAACTATTGTTATTTATATCTTTTAATTTTATCACTAGTAAAACGCTGTATCATTAGTCAAACATTTAAGTTAGTTTAAGTCATGTTTTAAACGAGATTTTAAAGTGTAACATTGTGTTTACATATAAACATTAATCAAGCTGCTCAAAAAGTTAAATAGTAATCCTTTGAATAGTGTAATTTAGTCTTAACAAAATGTAAAACAGCATTTCGGGTAAACATTACTATTACGAAGAAAATTGGTTTAAAGTGTATTGTGTATTTATAAAATATATTTTTTAATATGCAAATCTGTGCTATTAATAAATTATAGTAATTCTGGTCAAGAGTGAGACGGATTTTGTAAAAGTAATTTCAGATAAGAAACGTGAAGAGAGTTTAGCTGAGGGCTGATTACATATTTATTCCCACAACACGTTCATTAATAAATGACCCTTGGCTACCTCCGCTCTCCCTGTTCCCCCCCTCACCACTCTCTCAAGCGTAAGCCACCACTTCATTACCTCCCTCTGTCATACGGTTTGCACTATTATACAGTCTATATCAAATGCTTTGTTTAAGTATATTGTTTGTTGTTTAAATTTAATACAATAACGGTCAATGTATTTCTCCGGATTGTGGATAGATCTTCATAGTTAACTGTGAGTATTTTAAGGTTAACAGTCTTACAAACTTATTCAAAAGTGATTTCAAAAATACTGAAAAGCTAGAAAGAATAAAAAAACATATTAAAAACAGTCTTGCAAAAAATAATTTCAAAATGTAATAACGGAAGAAGGCTTACTGAAGATGAAAAATCAAGGCCAGCACTGCATTTTCCGGCCGGATGTGGAGGCTAGATGAATATGGAGAGTTTGCTATTCGAGAAACGTATTATAGGTTTGAAATCTATTAAAAAATACCTTACCTTTATTTAGTTACATAGATGTAGCTTCCCTTGCATTACATTACCTTGCAGACAAAACTAGGCTAGGGGCAATTAGAAGAGACTGTTCCAATTTACTTATTTCAAGCTCATGATTACTAATGTTTCATACATAATGCACATTGAACCCGTTTCTATGGTGAATGAGGGATTAAACGTTAGTCTATTATTGTATTGACAAATTATAAGTTTTATAAACCTAGAGTTACACTCGATGGTAAGTAACCAATAGTTCCACGCTCTGGTAAATAACAACAGTTAAGCGTTCTGGTAAAAAACCAATACTTACATGCGCTGCTGGTAACTAACCAAAACATACACGCGTTGTTAACTATTGAAGAGTTACATACAATATTAACTAACCAAGAGTTAGCGCTGCTTAGTTATACAATGAACGAAACACATACATTTTAATTTCACAAAAAATATTGAATAAGATTTCGATTAGCTCAATTTTTCGTGGTCATATGATTTATGTGAGGTTAATGTAAGCGGTTAAGCGGTAATTTTTAAATGTTACTCGTGTGCATGAACTAAAATTTATGTTTTTTAAGTTGTTAGACAAGAACTTACTAATCACAAAATAATAGTTTAATTTCAATGACACTGCTGACGATGCCTCTAGGAAACGGGGGTGAAACAGCTGTTCGCTTACCCATCTCACGGCTTACATAGTTGATAGTGGATACATTTAAACAATTAGCAAATATACCACTCCAAATTAAGTCTCATCAATCTGCCACTTTAGACTTTGTTTACTATTATGATAATAAATACATTTAATAGTATATGTACGTATTGTTTTTATATTCCATAGCTTGAGCTACTAATTTCATGTATGTAAAGGGCTAACAAACTTAAAACTTAAGTATAAATCCGTGATAAGAATTAAGAGATAAGAAATGCAGACATTCTTTTTAAGTTGTACTTTTCAAAAAAATATTATGGAATACTTTCCATATGATCCAGATGATTAAATATCTTATTTAACAGTTAAACTAGTTTTCTTTCATCATTTTATGCAAATAAATTCAAAGGTATGTACATATATAATGAAATCAGTTATCATGAAATATTTATTATTAATTACAAATTTGCAAACGAGTGTGCATAAGTTATCGTCTCGTAATAATTGTTTGATACAATTAATTTGTAATAATTTAGGAAAACCTGTTGATTACGTATATGTCAATGCTGCACTGGACAATGTTTGTTGGACAGGTCATTAATGTTGCAATAGCCTGATAGACAGTGACGGGGAGTAGAGGTAGATCCCATTGCGATGTCTGAGGATATTGCGTTCTGGAGTTTGACGTCGAATGGCTTACACACATTGCTCTTGGCGGCCAAACAACATTGCTTTGGCCATTTTAACATTGCTTTGGCTCTGATAAAAGCAGTAAATAAGGACTATTTGTTGTTATTTAATATCAGTTCAAACTGATGTACTATAGTGTCCTGATCGTTGTCAAAATACCTGGAATACGAAAAAAGTGGCTTTATTTGATAATGAAGCTTAGAAAAACACATAACGATTTATTTAACATAATAAAAACATTTTACAGTGACTATGAATCAGAGATTATTACAATTTGCTATCTTACAATTCTAACAAACCTTAAAATGATGTTTTAATTATTTTATACACTTTATAACTGCTTATACCGTACAAATACTATCGAATTGGGACAAAACCCACATTTTTAACATTAAATACATTTTGATTTCTAATTTATTTTTAAAAATTAATCTGTGTTAAGTCTTTCAAAGTTGGCACATTTTTAGCAACATGATAATGTTTAGCAAACAATAAACTAAGCGTTGGGCTTTAAAATAATGAAATCTATCTTAATTGACCCCTGTTGCCAAAATAAGTTATTTATGGAGTTCCATTATTGAACTGAGCTTGATTACTAAGTAATGTATACATTTATAGTAAAAACCGCATGTTTACCGCAAGCATAATTCATCTTATAAGAGTTTTGTTATTTGTTTTTATTTCCTACTCAGATGAATCTACTCTTGTATCTGTCACTAATCTACTTATTTGGCCTTTTCTTACGTTTAGTAATCCAGGTGTTAGTAAATTGAAACGTTCTGTAGCTTCTTATGAAGGTTTAAATGGAATTTACTTAACAAATTTATAATACAGTAGATATTTTTCAACCCGATTCAGCCCTGAAACTGTATTTTAAAATTAAAACACTTTAAATAGTAGTTTCAAATTAATTAATCCATTTTTCCGAAACCTGACTTTAAACTAAAATGCAGCGCTTATTGAAAATATAAGCATGGGTAAAATAAACATATTCTGCACAAACCGTATGCAAACCTGCCACCGATTAAAGTACACTGTTTTTAATTCAAGCAAACTGTTGAAATTGACGAAATTGGTTCTTTATACAATTTTATAATTAGAAGTACAAATTTAAACCTCTGACTTTTTCCTGTACTCCAGATTGTCTAAACGTCATTAAACGAAAAGTCTCTTGTGTATATTGGTTGCGATAAAATAAAAACAGTCAATGATAAAAACATTCTTATATCAATTTCTTTGGTCGGACATCAGTATTTCACTCAGAACCTAAATTTACAAGTGCAAAGTAATAAATGAATAGGAAAATAAAACCCAAGCTTCAGAGGATGGGTAGCAAATTATTCCATCAGGATTGAGCCGAGTTTATAACTCGAGATTAATGCGTGGTCGTCTAAAAACCGTCTCTCTCTTTTATTTTCTTTTGAATTGTCCATCAAACGGGTTTTTATATTCTTGGTAGTACTAGCACAATAGGAGTAAGACATTGTGGTTTTGCTTACATTGCACTAGGAGGTTGGTGACTTCAGAGAATGCTTTACAATATTACATGAGATTTTTAACTCGCATATATATAAATTGGAAGGGGTAAACGTGAAAACAATACGCTAAAACTGATGAATTATTTTTAATTGTTATTCAAATGCAATTCATAAATTGATAAATAGTGTTTGAAAATTGTATATAATATACCGGTATATAGTGTTTTTTGTGGAATTATTTTACTAGACGTTAAACCACTATCCTGCTTTAAATATTCGAAAAATCATTCTATTTGCCTAAATTATAGTTTAACACATTTTAAAATACTTAAGGTTTCTAATAACATTTGTGTAATGTAATTTCTTGATAGGCATTTAAAAGAAACTCACTTAAACATTTGAAATAACCATGATTTTTCCACACATAAAGGTATATATGATTAAAATGTTTATAAATTAAGTCGATGCAGCTTTTAATATGATAAAACTAACTTTTGGGGGTATGTAAATACGCAGGAAATAAATTAAAAGACAAAACTTAAAATATTATATGCTACCGGTACTTACTTATGCCTTGTATAATTCACCACAACACTGAACATGCGACATTACCTATAACAAAATAAAGTATATAATTAGTACAAGTGAATTAAGGAATATTGTGTCAATAACAATTTTCGGGCAATGCACAGTTTTTAATGTGCAAGCCCATATATTTTTAGCTTTGCCAAAAAAGACGGAGCTCTGAGGGCTTAATCCTAAGGTAGGCCTAGTCTGAAGCCATGCCCAGATAAACTGAATCTAGGTTAAAGACCGGAAGAGTAGGAGGTTTTTTAGAAGGTAACAACGTTTCGTAGTCCCGCACTACCAGCTGTGCATGAATCTTGTTTTCGCCTGTCCTTAAACAAATTGGCAAAATCATGACAAACAATTCGTAATGGTGCGTTACGATAAACAACCAATAGATCAGTCTGACTTACTCTAAAAAACATTATAGTAGTGTGAAATCTTTGAAAACTCAAACCTTCTTATTCGAAATAGAAAGATACGAAGTAGACCCAACAAATTACCCGACCAGTTTAAATTCGATAAACAGCTGATGATACGACATCACTATTACAATAACAGCGGTCATATTGTGTGCGGTCCAGCGACCACAGAATAGAAATAGAGGTGCTACGTATATCCAACAAGCATTACGGGTAGTAAAGCCAATTCCCTACCACTCTTAGGGCAAGTCCCGGGAACTGCTGCAAACAGCGGCAGAAAACATTTTTCAAATATACAATGACTAGACACATTTATAGTAGACTTAAAATTACCAAACTTGGCACAGAGAATATTTGTAAGCGCTCTTCACTGATGGTAAGCTTAAATTTAAAATATATTCTATTTTATTTTTAATAACTAATGATATTTGAAGAAATGGTTAAATTAAGTATAAAAGCATGAAAAAGTGAGTAACCGAGGAATTTTGTTATTGTTTAGTTAGAAAAGTTTTGTCAGCGGCAAAGTTTGAGAGCTTGAGTTATATCATAACATATATTTTTCGAAAAATTTAGATCAATGGTTATGGAAATAAATCAGGTTGAAGAGGTAGCAAAATTTGTGTTGCGGCGACGCTCGGGCGCTGCCACTAAGAGCTGCCGCGTGTCGCCTCTGCCCGTGTTTCTCGACGTAAACGCAACAAACACAATGACAATGTGCTGTCTCTGGCATTCATTAGTGTAAGTGGATAATAAGGAGTGTTGTATGAATGATTGACGTTGACGTAATGTTTATTCCTTACGAATGGGTTTATTTATCCCTCTTGTACTGGTCTGTAGGACAAGAAAATGTCTTCGGAAATTTTGTCCATCCGAAAAAAACATTGGTGATACAATTTTCAAGCAACATTAGAGAATTACACATTTGAAGACAAAGGTAATTTGTTAACAATAATTGTATTTGCTAGTAATAACGTGCTCACAAGATAATTATAACTGTTTTTTTGTGTATTTCATAATTAATAGAAGTAGCAATAATAACAATACCAACGGTCTACAGCTTATTTTGTCGGTTGGAAAACTAATTTCTTGAAATACTTTAATACTTACTTTCTTAAATACTTGGGGTTCCCAACTGGTATTGGCAATACTTGGGCAGGTCATTGGTTAACGAGTTTTAAAACTTGTTTCTTTTAGTACAAGTCTTAATTGCCATAATTTTAATTTATGGTTAATTATTGGATTAGACTGTAAGCTAATAGCATTAGATTATACAAGCTTGATCCGGACAATCAACATTGCATGCTCAAGACGCGCGGGACTGGACGACTCACCGCCCTCCCCTCCACTGACGGACGGGGGCACCACCGATATTCGCGTGGCTTCACCATTGGCTTCACCTGCCGTGCCCTCTGCCCTCTCTATTTCTATTCTGTGCTCGCTGGTGCGGTCCTACTCAGTGTATGCAAGCTCTCATTGTGATGGATGGAGCATGTAGCATTGCATATCACAAGCTTTTAAATTTAAACTTATTGTTTCTCATGTATGATGGACGCAACAGAAGTTGTACAGGTTTGTTTTCCCATAAACTACATGGAAAGTCTTGTAAAATGAGATTGTACTTTTTGACAATTACAAATTTGGTTATTAACAAAAAACACAGCCTTGCAATGCTTAAAAAATAAATATTTCATTTAAATTACAGTAGTAGGATCAAAACCCTTTGTACCACTGCCACTAATTTACAGGTGTGAAGAATCTAGTTTGCTCGAAATATAAAAATGTATTTTTATTTTAACCTTTTATGGCTATAATATGCTTGTATGACTGGATAAATATACATATTATAGTATACAACATTGTATATATTTTATGTATTACATAAGTACAATACTATTTATACCATACATTCACGAGGCCGGTTTTACTTCCCAGATTGACCGAAGAAACTGTCTATTTACACGAGCAAGTACAAACAGTTCTCTTGAGGAATAAACCTTTACATAACCATACACCACCAGAATTACCGATGGTTGCAAAGTACATTAAAACTCAAACCATGTTCATTAACCCAGCAGATTTATACTCACCAGAAGCCTCCCACCTGGCCTAAGTTGAAACTCGCTTTTAATCATGATAAACTTATAAATAACAGTTTAAAGCTGGAAACCCTTCGAATGACTGGAAACCCAATAAAATATCGATCTTCATTGGTACTTCATATTGATTATACAATCTAAAAACTGAATATAAAAACTGACCGTGGAAATAAATAAATAATAAATAAAAGTAAAATAACTTAATTGTATTTCATAACGAGGACTTTATTTCAAGTACAGTGTATTCATTGAGGTGAAGTATTCAAAATACCCCCGTCACAGCAAACCTGCGTACTCAGCGAATTTCCAATGCATATATATGTAACTCACTACTACATAGAGCTATTTACCATGTTTCACAAAAATACATCCATAAATAAGTGATGTATAGCATTTTATTTATTCTCCATAAGAATAAAATTAGGGTTGAGGACGCAGGTTTGCTGCGATGAGGAAGATAATTCATGTGTTTTTTTGCAATTATCAATACAACAGAACCAGGTGAAGCTACATACCAAGTTCTCTTAATGTAGGTTCATAATTAAGGGAGATATACAACTTTACTTATTCTCCATATGAATAACATGGGGGCCGAGTATGCAGGTTTGCTGCTACGGGGACTATCCACAAAAAACTTGTTTTTTGTGGTAATATCAATATACCACAACTAGTTGAAGCCACATACCAAGTTTCATCAATATACATTCATAAATAATCGAGATATAGAATTCTATTTATAAGGATAACATTGGACAACGTACTGTGTTTAGCACTTTGAATATCTCTGCAACGGTTGGACGTAGAACAACGATTAAAACCCCAAAATGTTTGTTTTGTTGAGCTAAACACATTAATAAGCAGAAAGGTGAAGTTTTTAGTAAAACTATCTGAGAAAAATCTGAAAACCTTTTCCCCATGAGATTAACATGGGACACGTTTTCTTGGATTTTCTCCGAAACCACTTAACCTAGGTTAATGATTCGGAATACTAAATTATTTGTTTTTTAAGCTCTATAAAATAGCTATAACCAAAATTGAGTGTTTTTAACATTTTGTGGTCAAATTTGCAAAAAACTTATTTTTGGAAAATTGTAAACCCCCATAAAGCCCCCTTTCCATAGTGTGATCTATCTGGTTTTCGAAAAATTCATAAATTCATAAATTCATAAATGCTACTCTCCACATTTGTGCCAAATTTCATCAAAATCGAGTGTTTCTTTCAAAAGTTATCGCGGTAACGGACACATATTTATATGTATAAATTTGAACGAATAGTGTTTTTGGCATCTGGGGACCTCAAAACGAAAAGTTATCATGGTCTCGGGCTTAATGCTTACCATGCCACCCACGGTAATAGCTTCTTCCCTATAGGGGAAATTCGCTAAAACTAAAATATTCTATCAAATATAAGAAATAAAAAAGTTTAATAATAAAATAGCTCCTTTATGAAAAAATATTCACGAATAGGATGTATTAGTAATCACTGTCTCCCTTAGGGAGGGTCAGTCCTTGAACCCCAAACGTAGCAGATTGAGTTTTAATAAATGTATAATAGAAAGAAATGTCTATAAATTGCAAACTATAAAAATTGTATGCACGACGTGATAACGCTTAGTAAAATAGTAAGTTTTGAATTTGTGTAAATTATAAAATATTTAAGTTTTTTTGTGTTATTGAATTTACAAATATATATTTTATACATGATGTGTTCAAACTTTATTGATTTTTGCATATTTTTACACTATGTTGTGGTATTTATAGGACCCTCAGAAAAGAATATACTGTGGATGGTGAACGAACAACAATTATTTTCTTCTTTATCCATACTATTTTTTCAAGCAGCAGGTGTTTTCGAAGTTGAGATAATTCCTTGATGGTTTAGGGTCAGAGATATTAGGGTTCATAAAGAGCTGTAAGTCCCCTTGGTAACTGTGGCTGGGTCTAATATATATAACGTGCATATTTTTTTCTAGTTCAGATAATCTTTAACAACCACTGTACTTTTTACACCAAGATAAAATGCATTATATCATTTTAACCATATTTTATATTTTTACTAATATGATTACTATTTTGATAACAAATGTATTAGTAATATCCTAAACAAGTTAATAATAGTTTACAGCTTTTTAAAAACCTTACAACTGATACATTCCTAACACAATATGTTTATATTTAAGCTAGTTACCACCCAGATGATGCTTTGCCATCCACGCTTAAAACTTTGTTCTAAAACAATAAAGTTTATAAACCGTTTATTTAAAAAATTAATTAATTTTATATTTCGATAAAAAGCTTAACAATTGTTTCCAACCCTTAGTCAGATTAATAGGTATAATATAGAGAGTATTAATCTAAAAGTTATGAGTAAGTGTTTGTGGTGTTATCATAATAGATGATAATATAATGCAACTGATACGTGAAAATCATCGAGTGGAAGAATGCGAAAACAAACTTCTGCTCAGTGTAAATAAACCAAATTGCTACCTGACTACTGCCTTTTCTTTTCATAAGTTATACATGGGTGTGAAAATCTACTAAAAATCAAAAACCCACATATGGTAGGGGTAACAAAATTTGATTAATGTTTATAATTATGTATTTAGTAATTTAAATAAGTTTTGCGTAAAATGAGCAATACATTCCCCCTTTCATTAAGGAGGTGTTCACTAACGTCGATATTAAGGTGAATACTGATCACTAAAAATAATTGGATTTATTTTTTAAAAACTAGTAATACAGTATAATAACGTGTTACCCTTATAAATAAAAGGTGAATAAGTGCCGAATAAAAGAGTGAAAACCGTCCATAGTCAGTTGTTTTACCGATGATTCAAGTACAAAATAAATATGATATTCAATATCGGTGTAACATAAATACGCAGTCACTTGCTACAAATATTGCGACGTGTGATTGGCAGTAGGTGTCTATTGACATCTTCTGCTTGTCATAATGACATACGATTAGTTCAATTTTGTTACCGGTAATGTATGAAAAGGAAATTTAGTATTTAACAGTTTGTGAGAAGACTCATAAAATATATTTCACAGTGCATAACAACAGAATGTTACATGTTTTTTAGATTTAGTTCTTATAAGAATCGTAATAGCAAAAAACAATATTGAGTTACCGGATGTAATATTTCACTAACAAAATCTTTAAACGGAAAGACGAGTTGTGTAGCAGCTTAAATAATTGTCATTGATAGTCTTAATTTATGATCACAACTTTAGATAAAGGAGTTAAACAAATTAAAGTTAATGTTGACCAGGCATTTTTATTACTACCAACGTAAAAAGTATAATACTATCCTTGGATGATATTGTTGTTTTATTACCTCTTAAACCTGAGTAAAAATATAAACCTAGAAGTTGTATTTAGTTTGATAATTTTCGGAAAAGCATTAGTTTATTTATACATTTTAGATAGTTTTTACTTAATCAAAGCGTCCTAATGGTATCTCCTGACATTTTTATACGATATATATATTCGTGAGTTATTAACAAAATTGTATTTGTCAAAGACAATGCTGAAAAATTGTTTTTCATTAATTGGAATAGTTTTACCATCTCCAATACCTTCTTTTATATCTGCTAAACCTTCCACTAACTACATAATGCAAAATATGACCATCCTTTCATTGCAGAAAAAATAACCAGGTACATAAGAACATACAAAATTAAAATTCCATAAAATTTTCACACAAACTGACAATTTAAGGCCTTATTCCACATTTTGGGGTTTAAATGTAGAAATTCACTACCCTCACGTCATTTTGATTCATGCAATGACTTTTATTCATGTAAAGACATTGTTAAACCCATTTGCACATATCAACAGGCTTACAGAAACATTATAAAAATCGTTCCACTCATGTAGTGCTGTATAATGTTTTTGATATTATATCGGAATTTATTTTGTATTATAATCGAATCCTCTTGTTTTACTCCTGCTACGATGTAGGGATCGCTGTCGACGATGTAGAGAAGCATGTAATACACACTCCCTGCGGCGACAGCAGATTGGTCTGGTTATTTACTGATATGCGCTACAGATCGATATCAAATAAAGTTCAACAACACATATCGGTTGGACGGAAAATAAAAAGATAAGTAGTTATTTAAACAAAGTGATACTGTTAATTTATATTTCTTGTAAGATAACAACAATTGGTTCCAACAAAAGGTAGAACAGTATCATAAAATATAAGTACAGTTTGATAATATTATTAGTCGACTGAGGTATTACTCATGAGGTCATTGAATAAATCTAAGTTGCTTTGAATTATTTTCGGATAAATGCTAATTTATAATAAATTAAATTTATTTTAGTCCTGCAATTTATTGCCAAGTGTTTTAACGCCCAAGACTCCAAACGCACTCCAAGAGAGATTCTAAACTCAGATTTTACGCCTTTAATTAAAGAAAACTAACGTAATCTCATTAAAATAATATATGCCTATTGAAAAAGAAGTTATACTTTTACATCAAAGCTCAACATTTCCAAATCGTTTTAGTTGGAAGTAAGTTATATGCAAGTCAATCAAAGTATGCTAATTGAGTTTTGAAGTTGTTGTTCTATCGATCTTCTTGCATAAACGTGAGATTTAACCATCTGCAACTGCTCTGGGTCGCAGGGGATTATGGTAGAACTTGTTGAGTGATTCCTGCTTATATCGGGTTGATGCTTTATTAATAAAGAGTTCTCAAGACTAATCGAAATACTTGTTCATTTACGCTTGGTTTTAAGCTACAACAAGGATTTTAAAACTTGATTACAGTTAAGGATAATAAGACATAGAGCAGATTATTATACTGAAGTATTATTGATTTTTAACGATATAGTGAGATGCGGCCCTTTTTTATCTAATCTTTATACGAGATATAATTCTGGAAGCGAAATGTTTAAGTCAAAATAGTGGGAGTTTGGCAGAATGATGGGAGACGGCTCAAATTAAAGGTATTGATCCAAGGGACTCGGGAGAAATAGCAGTATTTATAAAAAGTTACCAGCAAACGAGAAATAACGTAAACCATCCCCCATAAGAAAAGCGTGGGGATTTAAAAACGTCTGCTTTGTTAACATAAAAACATGTTATTAATTGTATTAGCGAATTTCCCCTAAAGGGAAGAAGCTATTACCGTAGTCGGCATGGTAAGACCTAGGCCCGGGACCATGATAACTTTTCGTTTTGAGGTCCCCAAACCCCAAAAACACCATCCGTTCGAAACTATATATATGTATATATATATATATATATATATATATATATATATATATATGTGTGTGTTTGTGTGTGTGTCTGTGTGTCCGTGAGCACGATATCTCTCGTAAAAATGATCCGATTTTGATTAAATTTGGTATAAACGTGTAAAGCAACATTTATGACTTAAGTTCGAAAACCAGCCAGATCGCTCCATCCGAAGGGGTATTTTTGGGGGGGGGGGGTTTGAACCCCAAAAATGTTTTTTTTTTTTATTTCTTACATATAACTTTGAAATAGTAAAATATTAGTTGTTACCATTGGATTCAGCTTAAAAAAACACACACAATTTGGTATTTTGATCATTCCTCTACGTTAATTGGTTACCGAGATATTGAAAGTGCTAAACACAGTATGTTGTATAATGTTATTCTTATGGAGGAAAAGAAAAATTTTATATCTCGCTTATTTAAGAACGTATATTGACGAACCTTGGTATAAAACTTCATCTGGTTGTAGTTATTTGCTCAACAAAACCATTTTTTGCCAAACGCTCCCATAGCAGCAAACCTGCGTACTCAGCCCCATGTTATTCTTATGGATAATAATTAAATGCTATGTCTCCCTTAATTATGAACATGAATTAAACCGATATACGACTTCCCCTAACTGAGTTATATTGATATTAGCATAAAAAACCACTTTTTGTGTTCCTTGTTGCAGCTAACCTGTCCCAATGTTATTCTTATGGAGAATACTTAAAATGGTATATACCGCTTATTTGTGAATATATTTTTATGAATCTTGGTAAGTGGCTTTATGTAGTATTAAGACATTTATATCTCCACTGGAAATTCGCTGAGTGTGCAGGTTTGCTGCGACGGGACGGGGGTATTTTTGTTTACAAGCTGTCATTTATGTTGAGTCATTCTCATCAGCATTCAGTACAAAATTCAAATTGGACTGAATATTGGAGCAAGGTTAGGGGCTATGGACCCTTTAAGCTACTAGTTAATTATATTTTGTTAAAGCTTGAAGGGCCGCTTTTCCCAAGTACGGTTTAACACTTTAATTGATAAGAAATCCCGCTTTCCCAATATGTAAGGGGCAGTTTAAACCGGTTTATCTTAAACCTACAAAGAGAACACTGATTAATGATTTTATTCTATATTAGCATAATCTTAAACCCTGTGTAATAACTATTTGTTTTCAGTTTAACTTGAGGGTAAACATACATACAATCTGATTTGAAAATGTTACCAACTTGATATTTCATGGATTAAACTAAACTAGCTAGATACATTTTTGGGAAAAAAAGAATTGTACCTTAATCTCAAATTTAAATTAAACCCAAGTTTAGTTTAAACTTGTGTTGGAGATAGCGGCCCTAAATCGTACTTTTTAATTAGGATTGTTTATTTGTGGATTACCGTCTACAGTAATGACAAATAATTTCTTTATTTTGAAAACTAAAATCCATCAGGTTTATAAATTATTAAAATATCTTACACCAACCGTCATTCAATTAAATAGAAGTTGTTTTACTAACAGTATTTTATTTTTAAATAAATTGCTGCCGTCATCGTCATGAGGAAGCTAAATCTGAAAGATCACTAATAGCACTTTATTAGCTGCCTTCACTAAGGTGATCGATGATGCCAGCGAATGGATTTACTCGTCATCTCACCATTAATCTTAGTTCTTAGTCTTTGACTGGACATAAGCCCATACATTGATCACACAGCTACATTGATCCCGATAATTGCCTCATAAATTTGTTAACATGCATCTACGATCCCTAAAAGATTTAATAAAACCTCTTTTATAATTATCTCCAATGTGACTTAAAAGAATGTAAACATGATATAACTTTACAACAGACTGACTGCTTCAGTTACTCGTTTGTTATATAATTTAGAATCTTAATTATAATAATTTTTCTCCCTCTGAACAAATTAAATATCAAGGTTTATCGTAAAACATTATGTTTGCGTGTGAGTTTAGATGGAATAAAGAGTAAGCAAAATTAATCGTGGTTGCTTTGAAAGTCACTTAAAAATATTTAATTTAAAATAATATAAATAATTAATTATTACAGTTTTATCGATAACCTCGCCTAATTATATATTACCTTCGATACTAAACGTCCACGAGTCCCATCGACCTAGAACGCTCTACTGATATACAACCCTCCCAATGGCACTTGTGTTGCCCTTGTCTTCCACTCTATTGAAGGAAACTATTCTCATTTCCCATCCTTTTATTTTGCACCGCTGGAAACTCAGTCAAGCTACCAGAAGTTATAGAATGGAGTCACTTTGCCTCATGTTTTTACCTCGATATAAAAAAATATAAATATGTTTTATTGTGTGTGAAACATAAATGCGCTCTTTTAAAGTTTATAAAATACTTAGTGAGAACTCAAATACTCATAATTTGTGTAATAATTTGTATAAATTGAATTTAATGTATTTATTAGGTGATCATAAATTTTTTAAAGGTTATTGGTATTATACTAAGGCCTTTAATTGCAGTCTATTTAATTGCATGAAGTATCACTTATGTGAAAAACATCTAATTAGCCTTGAAGATACTGTGATTGTTGTAACCTATGAATTGTTCCTATGATTTTACACCTTGTTGGTTGCCTATGTACTGCCCTTTAGTTGTTTTATTATTCAGTTAAAAAATATATTTTGTAACTAAATGGTTACCTTCTCAAAAATGATTTTGAGGCTTCATTTCTATTTCAGTATATTAGATTGTTTGAATAGCTCATTAAACTTGACTGTCTTATAAACAAATCCTTTGTGACCTAAATAAATTTACCTAGGACCAAAATTGCTATCGTTAACGTGTCTAGGTTGCCGTAAGGAGATAAAAGTTTCTAGGAGGATTCTAGGTTGGTAACGTTGTTTGTAGGTCTGGAATTAATTTCTTTAGAAATTAAGAAAATATTATTTTTAGTTTGGAAATAGACTGTGGGAAACAGGATTTGCATTATTGAGATTAAACCACAATTTAATTTCCAGATCTTCCACTCAAGTTTAAAGGGATGATTGAAAGAGATAATACAATTTCATTAGAAGTTATGGGGAGGAGGAGAAGATTGAAAACACCTCTCCTATTTAGTTAACATTTCGTTGTGACTGGGACTGAGAATTATCAACATATATAATCCTCAGTCGTATTATAAATATGCTATATAGTATATTATATAGTATATAGTATATATATATATATATATATATATATATATATATATATATATATATATATATAGTGTATATAGTGTATATATTTACAACGATTTTAGTAGTTTTTATTTTACTTCTAAATAAATTAAGTAACTATTTAGCTTTGGGTTTTGAATTAACCAAATGTTTTTCCGCATTATTGAAAACCCTCAGTAAAAATTACAACAAAAAACTATTAAGTTATACTTATTACCTTAAAGCACCAACTTTATACGTAAAAAGCTTGAAAATAAGTTTGATTTATCCTCATCTTCTCTCACATAAGTAGGAAACAGCCAATTTTCTGTTGGTACAATTAGGCGTTTGAAAACTATATTTTCTAATTGGACCGAGATAGCCCAGACGAATCAGTGAATGACATATCTATCCTAATTAAGATCCAATAGTTATTACTAACATTACCCCACACAATATTTATGAGAAATTAATTAGTTATCTAAATTATAAGTTATAAGAATAATATATAATCCAGTATTATGTATTTGTATTACTCACATCCAGTTACTTAACATAATAGAGAAAATATTTTGTCTACATTTTTCAACCATTTAATGTAAAGACCTGGGGAAAAGAAATTCATGAAAGTGTGAGGGAGCGTATGCCGGTCAGATGTATATCAAAGCAGCGGTTTATTGGTCTACCCTAGTCTGGCTGAAACATTAGTCCCCTGACCTAAAGTGCGGTGGGAAATTTAATCAAACTACATGGACTCTTCAATTCAGTTTCCATCACTGTTTGAAACTTTCACTTATTTTAATATCTTCAATCTGGATTCATATCATTATTTATTTTTTATTTTACAAAGGACTAGAAACTTGAACCTATAATTTCTTATATTTTAAGAAATAAAACTTCCATTCTGCCACTTCTGCTTCTTGTACTTTTCTTGGTATTAGCTGATCTCATGGATAAGTCTTTTTGATGTTAGGCATATTCAACCTATCGCCTTTCGCGTTGTAGATCTAGAACTTCTAACATTAACCAATTAAGCAGTTTTGTCTATCTGATGGTTAATTTAACTTGTGTTCATAAATAAATTTCTTGACAATACATTATTTATAGCCAGAATGTAGACCATGCATTTGTTGTAATGTTATTTACAATATCAAATAAGTATTATTAAAAATCAATCTACTCTGGTTTACCGTAAAAAAACTATCAATCTATTTAAAAACGTGAGTTTATAAAGCTATTATCATTACATATAATTCTGTAAGCGAAATATTTAAGTCAAAATTGTGTGAGTTTGGAAAATTGCAGGATGATGGGAGACGGCTCAAGTTAAAGGTCTTGATTCCAAGGAAAAATAGCAAAAAGTTGCCAGCAAATGAGAAATAACGTAAAACATCTTCCATAAGTAAAGCATCGGGATTTAAACCAGTCTGCTTTGTTTACATTAAAACATGTGATTAAGTGTGTCCTTTATTTTCGAACTGACATGTGTTCCTTCTTAAATTGTTTTACTTTTCTCAGCATGAAAAAGGCAAAGAAAATCGGTTGAGGCAGAGAGTTCTAGAGCAAAGTTAGAGGCTATGGCCCCTTCAAGCCAATAGTTTTGCTTTTAAATAGATAAGTAAAATCTTTGGAACTTATTATGTGCATAGTAAAAAAAGTTGTTCCCATTACTTAAATATTGACTTGACTTTAAAGTAAGTTAAAGCAACTTAAAATACCGGGCGCGAATCACCGGACCGCCGACTCCTGTAAGATCATGAGCGGTCACCTCTGGCTTACCCATGTGACTAATGCCGTTACGGTACCTCACTGTCTTTAGTTCAACACCCAGGCAATAATAGCCTATGGTGACGGGCAGTTGAGGTTAAAAAAATACATTTACATTATACCAGTTAAAAATTATCCGTGGATACGGTTCACCATATTTTTAATTAGTAGTGTATAGTTTAAACACAACATAAAATAGCATTCTTAATACATATGTGTATTTAAAAGGTAAATAGTCTCCATTTCAAAACAACGTCCTTAGTACTATTTTAGTGGTGAATGAAATATATAGTAACTGGAATATTTTATAACGCAAGGAAAATTGGTATTTCAAAAATAATTATATTTCTTGTGTCTTTGAAAATTCGGTTAGCTAGAAAACCTATTGCTTGGTTTTAAGAATATATCACGATAACTAAAATTTAATTCCTATTCAGTGTCAAGGAAAGCTGTTGGTACGGCTGTTCTTATAAGCTTTTAAACTTTCCAAAGATTACATTAAAATCTGAGATATTAATTATAGGAATGTTCCTTTTTACATTTCTCCTCTTGGATAAGATAATGACCACTTCTTTTTTTATTAAAGAAACAGCCGAACTCAAAGAAAATACTCTTAAATGAGCAACGTTTAAATCTTTGCACACTGTTATGCGTATATCTCTGGAAATCCAAAATCTATCAAAAAACCTTTTATAATTAAAACCACTTTAGTTAAAGTTATTGTGTTCCTTCAGGCCAAGGTCTGTTGTCAAGAGCTTTCAGGTCGCACTAATGGGTTATCTAATGGGTCGCAGGATTGGTCGCTAATCAACTAAAGTGAATAAAAATCACTTTAGTTTGAGAAAATAATAGAAATTTAGATCGGATAATAGTGTAGTTTATATCATTTACAGAGATTAGGTTATAATAATGTTGAGTTGTAAATAGTTTCCATACTCTGAGAGTTTTTCTTGTATTATGCTGTATATAGTAGGCACCCAGTGACATTTTTACTTTTCTATTAGCTAAAAGTAAACCTTCTGTTAATGTATTAGTATATTTTGTAGAAGTTTCGTTTAGCAAAAAACAAATAAAATGCGGTATCAATATTAAAAACTACTTATTTATCTTGTAAATTAGCTATTGATTCCAAGAAGTTATTTGTTTGATCAAAGGAGAATTTCAAATTAGATTGCAGAACTCAATTGAGTTGCTGATCGCAAGATTGGTGTAGCTGGAGCCAAGTATTGATATAATTAATTTCAACTACACAAGAGAAACTAGAATGTTATTGAACTATATTATTCGTTTAAAAAACTCTATTTTGTTACATCTCCAACTCTTTGCCTTTAAAATAAAACTTCTGATTTTTTTCACCAAAAAACTGTTTTGACTATTCTCTTAACGATCTCTTCCAGTTGTATAAGTCGGAATTTTAAAACTTATCTTACATGGGTTTTGAAGGGTTTTTGAAAAGTTTACATTATACGAATTGATTAACTAACATGTTGCGCTTAGTTTTGCTTAATGAAACTGAATATTACTGAGGAGGCCCATCGATTTTGAAATTCCCATATTATCGTGAAAAATAATATTAAGATAGGCTGTCGTTCACCCTTACAGTAGCTGCCACATTTAGTTTGCCACTGCCCGTGATGGACTAAGCTACCAATGTCGATGTTCATTTAGCTACAGAGTTAGTGACCAACCACTCAATTTACTAAAGCGAGTAAACTGTTCGCCTACTTCTTTACTGAGTGTTCCCTGTAAGCGACTAGGGCGACTAAATTATGCAACAGGTTATTCTCTACTCTTTAACACGGAATTCTGCATTCTTTGGAAAACAGGAATGCAAGCTTTCTGACTAAAATAAACATAACAAATCTTCCCCTTCGCTCACAGTACTTAGGGAACATAGTGAAATTTAAAAACCGTATCTAAATTACTAAAGAGAAATTAGGATTTTACAAATATAGTCATCAAAACATTTGCCCGAGAAAATCCCCCGGAGTGGTTTCGCCACTTATTGGGATTTCACAGCCAAAGTTGTGTAAAAAGCCTAATAACTAAATTGCTAGTGAAATTTATGTTTGAGTTTACGTTTGAATGAACATTTAAAAAAAGTTTTAGCAAATTTCTTATGAATATATAAGCCTTAATAACACATTGAGCCACTTACTAGGATTCATAAGAAATATATTGACAAATAAGCAATATTTAAAATATTAACTATTTTACAGAAGAATAACATTCGGGATGAGTACGCAGGTTTGCTTCGACAAGGAACAAAAAATAAGGAGTTTTTATGCATATATCAATAGAACTTATTTAAGTGAAGTCACAAACCAAGATTCATCCATACACATTCCTAAATAAGCGATATAAAACATTTTAATTATTTTCCTTAATATGGGGACCAAGTACCTAGGTTTGCTGCTATAGGAACCATATGCGAAACATTTTTTTGTGTAAAAAACTATAAGTCACAATCAGATGAAGCTATATACCAAGTTTCGTCAGTTTATGTTAATAAATAATCAAGATATACAATTTTCCTTTTCTCCATAAGAATAACATTAGACAACGTACCGTCTTTAGCACTTTCAATATCTCAGTAAAAAATTGACATTGATCAAAAAGCCAAATTGTTTGTTTTTTTGTAAGCTGAATTCATTAGTAAAAGTTTAATTTAAATCAAAATTACATGTGAAAACCATAAAAAAAACATTTTAAAGTACAAACCCCCCTTTGGATGATGCGATTACGTCTGATTTTTGAACTCGTTCAAAAAATGGTACTTTACACATTTGTGCCAAATTTCATTAGGATCAGCCCTTGTTTTACGAGAGTTATCGCACCCGATTCACGCAGCAAAATTATTAAAAACACAAAGTTGTTTATTTTTCAAGCTACTTCAAATAGTAATAAAAAGACTATAATAAATTTAAATCCGCGATGAATTAAGAGTATCAATTATTGATAACTCCCTTTACCCGCACCGAATCTCTAGGCGAAGGAAATAGTTAGTTGTGAATTAATCTTCAGGGTTTGAGCAACACCATAAACATTGTTTAGTTTCCGTACTCTGAAATATTTGACAAACATAATTTTTGTTAACCAAATTAAATATTTTGCCAAGCTAAATAATTGCAAACCAAGCTGTATATTCTGCATGCAAGTTATAAATTAATCGTATTAGCTAGTGGTTTAACCAAAACCATTGTTTAATTGGTTATGAAGTGGCAAAAGCACACGATGATAAACATTTAGCATTTGCAAACTCTCTCTGTACTTGAAAGTGGCGTTTTATAAATAAAATTTCACATGATCTAAATTACTTTGTACCATATTTGGATTTTTTATAAATTTTCCAATCATTTATTAAAATTATTTAGGTTAAAAAGCTAGAAAACCACGAATGGCCATATTAAATAATTTCATGAGGGAACAAGATAGTTATAACCAGTAGAAACAAGTTGTTAGATAATCCTAGTTCAGCAAATTAAATCAGGAAAATCAAGATGGTGGAATTAAGTAGCTAGGTGGGGGTTAACCCTTCATCTGCCAAATGTAAGTAGACGCTCCTCATTCGTGTGGCAGCTCCCTGGTCGTCTACCCACGTTTCCTGGTCTTCACCAGACTTCCCTTCACCTGAAGGTACCGTCAACTTTATATTATATAATTTGTAATTTCAGGAAATTAGTAATAAGTCTTGTCTATAGTGTAACAAAGTTTATTTATTCAATGTACATTTCAGCATATTAGGACATGGCATTCGTTGGTATAAAATGATTGTAACAAAGTATTAAAGTTTATTTAATGGGGAAATAGTAAAGTATTTTTTTGTCTTATGTTTAATCAGATTACTACAGCAAAGACTGTGCTGTTTTGTTAATAGGGCTGACGAGAACGGATGAGTAACTCCTAGAATGGATTCAAATCGACGAATTCCTTTTGTTTTCCCAATACCCTTTTTATCAATGTAAAAATTAAAACTAGTTGGGGTAAATTCAATTAAATTTCAAATTCAAGTTAATTCAACTCATTTTTTAAAATTCAAAGTATGCTTAGTAGGGTAAGGTTTTATTTTTAAAATGTATGTGAGAAATGTTAATTTTAGTTTTCTTCAATAAACCACAATTTGTACAATAAATGCAGAAGTAATTATTTTAAGTTAGATCCTTAACGCTAAGTTTGTGCCGTGCCAGTGCTGTAAAATTATAGTAAAAATGGTTAAAGGTATCAGAGCACTGGGGTTGAAGATAAAGTTTTTATCTAACAGTGCGTTAGGCAGATTTAATTTTGAGATTTGAAAATGATTAGGTAACAACGACGGTACAACTTTCAGGACAATATTAACTAGTTTTGTCTTGAGATACATTAATCACGAAGTCAAATATCTCTGAATTGAGTGAATATTGTATCGGTAACTATTTATTGATTGACCAGATTTGTTTACCTGGAATAACGTGAATACCTGGTAATTCGTTAGTTCATTGAGGGTATGTAGTAGTTTAGCTGGAAAAATCGTATTATAATATATTGTAATTAAGTTTTATTTTATTTTTTGTTGTAAATAAAATAAAACTACGTCAAAAACTTGTTTTATGAATGTACATAACTTATTTAATAACAAATAATTGTATACTTAATTTATATCAAATACAATAATTAATTTAAGTTGGGTTAAATTTGTGTTATATTTTATACCGTTAAGAACAATCTGTTTTGTGAAAAGTTAAGTGCATTTTAATTTTAATACCAATCTCAGTCAAGTTTCTGTAGAAATACAATCAGCAGGGATTGCAAGGCTTATAGTCTAATTTAATTAACTCCTTCAATATGCGGAGGACATTAAAACGACTGACTTTAGTTAGTCCTTAACCTAATGATTTTAATTGGAATTCTAACCCACCTACGGACCTTAAACATAATTAAAAGGTGCTGTTTAATGGATAATCGCTTTAACAGGATTTTCCTTTAGAAAAGCCAAGTTTTCCGAGTTGCCTTGTTTGACAAAACCAATTTAAATTTACAAAATTAACAAAATAATGGATAAAATATGATAAAATTAGGTACAAATTCAATAACAGTTTAAGGGTGGAATACCTTTTTCCTATAACATACACAACATGTTATTCAAATATAATATAAAGAAATATTTGTATTGACTCCATGCCATTACAAAAGTCAATATCTTGAAATATATTTTGTGTAATGTATTACTTAATAGTAATATACATACATTTTTTATACGTTTTAGATTATACGTACGTAAATAATTTCTCCATATATATTTGGTTGGTTTCATAAATTCTTTTTACTAGACAGAATACAAATTGTTTAGTTAAAATTATTTAAATTGTTGTCCAGTCGTACAAATAAAAAGAAACTGGTTTCTGTCAGAAGACATTGAGAGACGCGACGGATTTAGTTGTTTTTAAAGAAAGGTAATTTTGAGTAGAAGGAAATGTTAGTTTAATTCAGAATTTATTATTTTTTGTTTTACTTAAATTTACATAAAGGCCAACGTTAACATAGTTGTTGTTTCAAACAAAAAGTTTAAAATCATGTGCAGTAAATAAAAAGCTGTTAAAATCCACTACGTAAAATTATAATCATCGGTGATAATGCGATGATTTTGTAATAATGACTTACTTTTTTTAATTATCCTTTCACATATAGTACTTGAAACTTTATTTTATTTGTATAAGTACAATAATATTCATAATAGTAATAACAATTTAAATAATACTACTTAATATTAATAAACTCGAAAGTTTAGATGTGTGTATGTATAAAATGTATAAACTTATTTATAAACATAGACAGATTACATATCACATCTTTATAATTCTGTAAGCAAAATTGTTATGTCAAAATCGTGGAAGATTGGAAAATTAATGAATAGTGGAAGATGGCTTAAATTAAAGGTCTTGATCCCAGGGACTCGGGAAAAATAGCAGTATTTCCATATAATTACTAGCAAACGAGAAATAACGTAAAACATGCCCCATAAGAAAAGCATGGGGATTTAAAAACGTCAGCTTTGTTTACATTAAACATGTGATTACCTAAGAGCCTACTTTGTTTACGAACTGACATGTGTTCCTACTTATACAGTTTTATTTTCATCAGCATGTAAATACAGTAGTAAACAAATCAGATGTGGCACAGTATCGAAGCAAGGTTAGGGACTTTGGCCCCTTCAAGCCACTAGTTAACATATAAACCTGATAATGTCCAAATCCAACCTTGTAGTTAAAATGTTTGTCAGTTACTGCAAAGGAAATCATATGGTAAAACGAATTGATGGTTCTAGTTACATTAGTATTTTACATGTTTTTTTTCGCAGTGAGCGATGCCACGAGTATCAGTTAGTGGGTATACAAATATAAATCATCTTTGCTGCAACTATATTTCTTTGTAAAATATAAAATAGTTGAAATATCGTTATTTAGAAGAGGGGATCATATGTTGTAAAATTTCGTGTAGCATTTTTTCGTATAGCTCGTATAGATAAAATTTCCATTTATCATCAACGTTAAATTAAAATGACTATTTACTTACTTTTTTAAGGTCAAGCACAAAGTGAGTCAAGAAATCAGAAATTAAAAATATTTAAGCCTTATTGCTGTTTAAACACCAATTAATAATTTGTTTAAAAACAACAACCATTAAAATATTTCATAATCTAGTTTGTTATTTATGATCAAGGTTTTTATATTTGCTTTTATTGCTTCACAATGTATTTTAGTGAAATACTCTTTTGAGATACAAATATTCGAGTAACATTATATCTAGGTAGGAGAATAATATGTTATTGATTGCTTTCGTTCCATAACCAAATTACTGGCTGATTAAACTTTACTTAGACGTAATTAGGTTTCCAACCTTTCAGTTGTAATCAGAGAGCTGAAGGAGGAAAGTTCTTTATAGAGACAATTTATGTAATGAAAATTACATCAGCATTTTACATTTTACGATATAACTCATTGTAATTTACAGACTCGAAGATTATGTTTTCCTGTTATTAAGCTCTTATTAAAAATGTGTTTGTAACTTGAATTGTGTAAAAAAAACTAATACTGTTCATAATAAGGGAAACGTTAAAAATAATTTAAAATAAAATAGTGCTGATCAAAACACAGAGTAATATAAATTCAAAATATAACTAAACACCCACCTACTTTTAAATACGTGTTTTAAAATAAAAATTGGCCATGAAAGGTGGTAACTAAAATACCCCTGTCGCAGCAAACCTGCGTACTCAGCGAATTTCCAATGCATAATATATGTCTTAATATCACATAAAGCCACAAACCAAGGTTCATAAAAATATATGCACGTATAAGCGATGTATACAATTTTAATTATTCTCCATAAGAATAAAATTGGTGATGAGTACGTAGGTTTGCTGAAACATGGAACACAAGCAATTGGTTTTGATTCAAATATAAATAGAATTTAACAAGGGGGACAATTTGAAGCCACGTATCAAGTCTCATCTATATACATTCATAAATAATTGAGATATCAAATTGTATTCATTCTCCATAAGGATAACATTGGACAACGTACTGTGTTTAGTACTTTGAATATCTCTGCAACGGTTGGGTGTAGAATCACAATTTAAACACCAAAATGATTGCTTTGTGGAGCTGAACTGATTGGTAAAAGCAAATGTGAAGTTTACATTAAAATGAACTGAGGAAAAGCCTAAAACCTTTTTCCCATAAGATTAACATGAGAGATTTTATGAGTAGGTTTTTTGATTTTATCCGCAACCACTTAACCTAGGTTAATAATTCAAAACACTATGTTATTTGTTTTGTAAGCTCTATAACATGATCAAAACCAAAATTAGGGGTTTTACAAATTTTAGGGCGAAAAATGCAAAAATTGATCTTTGGAAAATTTAAAACCCCCATACACCCCCTTTCTGTGGTCCGATTTTTCTGGTTTTCGAATTTAAAGTCATGCATGTCACTTTACACATTTGAGCCAAATTTCAGGGAAATCGAACGATTTTTACACAAGTTATCGCATTCAAGGACACACACAGACAGACACAGACACACACACACACACACACACACACACACACACACACACACACACACACACACACACACACACACACACACACACACACATGTATGTATATATATATATGTATATATATATATATATATATATATTTGAACGAATAGTGTTAGCGAATTTCCCCTATAGGGAAGAAGCTATTACCGTAGGTCTCATGGTAAGATTTAAGCCCGAGACCATGACAATTTTTTTTTTAGGTCCCCATATGACTAAAACACTATTCGTTCAAATTTATATATATGTATATATATATCTATATATATCTATATATATATATATATATATATATATCTATCTATATATATATATATATATCTATATATGTGTCCGTGAATGCGATAACTTGAGTAAAAAACGTCCGATTTCGATGAAATTTGGCTCAAATGTGTAAAGTGACATTCATGACTTTAAGTTCGAAAACCAGAAAAATCGGCCCATGGGAAGGGGGGTTTATGGGGGTTTTAAATTTTCCAAAAATCAGTTTTTTGCATTTTTTACCCTAAAATTTTTAAAAAACTTAATTTTGGTTTAGACCATGTTATAGAGCTTAAAAAAACAAATAATATGGTATTTTGAATTATTAAGCTAGGTTAAGTGGTTGCGGAGAAAATCCAAAAAAACCTGCTCATAAAATCTCCTATGTTAATCTTATGGGAAAAAGGTTTTTGGCTTTTCCTAAGTTAATTTTGATGTAAACTTCACATTTGCTTTTACCAATCAATTCAGCTCCACAAAACAATCATTTTGGTGTTTAAATTGTGATTCTACGTCCAACCGTTGCAGAGATATTCAAAGTGCTAAACACAGTACGTTGTCCAATGTTATCCTTATGGAGAATAAATAAAATTTGATATCTCCATTATTAATGAATGTATATTGATGAAACTTGGCACGTGGGGTCACGTAGTACTGGTATATTGATATTTGCACAAAAAATTGATTTTTTGTTGATCATCCCCGTAGCAGTGAACCTGCGTACTCAGCCCCCATGTTATTCTTATGGAGAATAAGTAAAATGTAATGACTCCCTTAATTATGAACATAAATTAATACAACTTGGTATGTGGCTTCACCTTGTTGAGTTATATTGATATTTGCATAAAAACCCATTTTTTTAGTTCCTTGTTGCAGTAAACCTGCTTACTCATCTCCCATGTTATTCTTATGGAGAATAATTAAAATGTTATATAGTGCTTACTTATGATTGAATATTGATTAAAATTGGTATGTGGCTTCACCTAGTTAAATTATATTTATATTTGCATAAAAACCAATTGTTTGTATTCCTTGTTTCAGCAAACCTATGTACTCATCACCAATGCTATTCTTATGGAGAATAATTAAAATTGTATATATCGCTTATAATGAATATATTTTTATGAAACTTGGTATGCGGCTTTATATGGCATTAAGACATATATTATGCATTGGAAATTCGCTGAGTATGCAGGTTTGCTGCGACGGGGGTATTTTTGGCATGTGGGGACCTCAAAACAAAAATTTATTACGGTCTCGGGCTTAAGTTTTACCATGAGACCTAACGGTAATAGCTTCTTGCCTATAGGGAAATTCGCTAAAATGATACAACCTCGATAAAACTAAATCAAAATGTCACCACCATCAGAAAAGTCAATAATTATTTTTAATATTACTAATTTTTACAAAATCTTTAGGGTTGATTATGACAATTTTAAACGAGAACCTTAACTGTATTCTGGGTCAGGAAATACTCATATAGCCTACACAATACCATAAACAACCACTCTATTGTCATAGAGAATCCAAAATCAGAGCTAGTTCTCTTGTGAGACCTGACGAATCGTGTCAAAAACATTTTGAAAACCTAGGAATATTAGCTGTTCCGTCTCTTTTAGTGAGTTTCCCCCATAGGGAAGACGCTATTACCATAGTCGGTAATACCTAGGCCCGGGACCATGATAACTTTTCGTTTTGAAGTCCCCAGACCCCAAAACACCATTTGTTCGAAACTGGTTTTATATATACGTGATCACGATAACTCTCGTAATAATGATCCGATTTTGATGAAATTTGGTATAAACGTGTAAAGCAACATTTATGACTTTAAATTCGAAGATCGCCCCATCCGAAGGGGTATTATAAGGGGGTTTTGTACCCCAAAAGTGTTTTTTTTTTATTTTTTACATATAATTTTGGAAAATGTCAAATTTTAGTCTTTACCATTGGATTCATCTTAAAAACCACACAATTTGGTGTTTTGATCATTTCTCTACGTCAGTTGATTACCGTGATATTGAAAGTGCTAAAACAAGTACACGTTGTCTAATGTTTTTCTTATGGAGGAAAAGAACAATTTTATACCTCGCTTATTTATGAACGTATTCTGACGAAACTTGGTGTATGGCTTCATCTGGTTGTGGTCTATTGATATTTGCTCTAAAAAAATGTGTTTGTCAAAGGCTCCTGTACAGAAAACCTGCGTACTCAGCCCCATGTTATTCTTAAGGACGATAATTAAATCCTATGTCTCCCTTAATCATGAACATAAACGAGTACTAACTAGTATATGACTTCACCTAGTTGAGTT
Organism: Allygus modestus; assembly: GCA_963675035.1. Classification (NCBI taxonomy): domain Eukaryota; kingdom Metazoa; phylum Arthropoda; class Insecta; order Hemiptera; family Cicadellidae; genus Allygus; species Allygus modestus. The sequence goes on from OY776112.1 coordinate 103,865,870, forward strand.
ATATTGAAATTAGGATAAAAACCCATTATTTGTGTTCGATGATGCAACAAACCTTCGTACTCAGCCCGAATGTTATTATTATGGAGAATAATTAAAATTGTATTTATCGCTTATTTGTGAATACTTTTTTATTAAACTTGGTAAGTGGCTTTATGTAGTATTAAGGAATTTAAATCTCCATTGCAAATTCGCTGAGTATGCAGGTTTGCTGCGACGGGGGTATTTATATCTTAAACCGTTTTATATGTCATGAAATCAATCAGGTTGGCCAGACACAAGTACAACACTCAAAAACAGGGCAATATATCCATCAATAACTTGAAGAATCAGAAACCATTTATTTAGTGAATAACAAATTGTTATGTGAAACAAGTCAGATTTTAAACTGTATTAGTAAACCCCCTCACAATACCCCTTCGGATGGAGCGATCTGGCTAGTTTTCTAAATTAAAGTCATAAATACTAAATTTACAACTTAAAAATTTTCTCAAACAAAAAAGAGTGCACATTTCCTTCACATATTTGTGCAGTCTGACAGGAATCATCCACCGAGGACGGACACCTTTCAATCAGAATAGTTTTCACCTTTTTAAGAAAAATGCTTGCACTGGCTATGTTTTTCTGGTGCCGGGGGAGAGCATTGTAAAGTTGTAGAGTAGAGTAGTGGATGCCCTTTTCAAGTAGTGTAAAGCTATGGATAGGGTAGACCATGTTACACCTATGACGTGAGTTATAGGGATGTCTTCAAAGAGAAGAGTTGCATTTCAAAAATGATAAAAACCTCAAGAATAAAAATACTTGGGGGGGGGGGTGAAAAGATGGAGATGTTGAATAAAAGCTTACAATGCGCTCGGTAGCCAGCTCCACACATAACACGAACAATCTTTTTTGGAGTCTAAATGCTTCCGAGAACTCACTAGACGATCCCCAGAAACCAATTACATATTTTATTATATTATATACATAAGCATAGTAAATCTTTAGGGTAGTTTCTTTACCACCTACAGGCATGCATATTCGAAAAGCGAAAGTAAGTGAAGACAGTATTTTACATAGGGAGTCAATATGTTTAGACCAGTGCAGCCTATCATCCATGGTAACGCCAAGAAGACAGGCGGACTCTGATGGACCTATTCCGTTTACACTGAAATTTGCTAGATATTTGAGAAAAAAACCGGAAGGTCTGAAAGCGTTCTAAATACTTTCATCGGAAATAAAAGAAATCTTACGCCTAAAAAGTACAAGTCAGACATAAAAACGTATCTGAAGAAAGATGATTTTACCAACTGCCTATTTCTCCTTAACCTAGCCTTAATCAGTTTCCTCCCTTCTCATCTTTACCTGGTATAACGGACTGGAAATAGAAATAAGAGAAAAATGTAACCTACTGAGAAAAATTTGAATTCACTGGACTGGTGGTATGCCATTGGATGGATATAACCAAGCATGTATCTAAAATAAATTCACAAAAAAAATTAAGTGTATTGAAGTCACGACTAAACTATTTATAAATTAAAAGAAGATGGACCCAAGGTATATGTTAAGCCCAAAACTAACCCGGATACCCAACGGTAACATTACTTACGTATTTGAAAACTTTAAAAATACTGTAAAGTAGTACAGTATATTGTTTTTTACTTTAATCTACATATAACATTTTAATAATCGCTACGACTAAACCAAATCCTCGAATTCTTATTGCACTAAAGACTACTATTAGTGAATTTCCTTTGAAAAGTGAACTATTAGCATAACCTGCACGGTTAAACTTAAGCCTGGGACCAACATAGAAGTTCCTAGCGTGACCCCCTGAACACTTTAAGGGGGTCGTTCAAAATTATATATATATATGTATATATATATATATATATATATATATATATATATATATATATATATGTGTGTTTGCACGCTAGCGGTCGCATTTTTTATCCGATTAACTTCAAATATGGTACAGACGTTCCTTTCTGTAATCAGTTGGACAAGTTCGTTGGGCAAAACAATCGAAAAACTCTAAACCCCTTTTATGGGGATTATTCTTTCAAATTTCAAGTCTTTGGGCCCAAAAAGGGTCAGAAAAGCCCCGGATGTAAAATTAACGTTAAAAGATGGGAATTAGTGAGGCGAAAGTTTTAAGCCCTCTCTCGTCATTCTAGCATAAATATTTACCGAGTTATTTAAGAAAATGTATTTTGACTAAACACAGTACGTTGTCTTATGGGGGTTTTACACTAGAAAAGCCTGTTATTCCTTTGTTAAAGAACTTTTATCATCCCCAGCAACTCACACCTACTTTCAAGCCTGTCTGGACCTTCTCCTACCATTATAATGCGCAAAATTGTATTCCCAGCTTTGCAGGTAAATGAAACCAGGAGCATCAGAACAGCCAAAAAATAAATGTTTTCAGATTTCAATAAGAATTGGAATACATGTATGTTTTTACACTGATTTTTAGTTTTAAAAGTTTTTATGTGGAAATTCACTTTCCTCACGTCAGCGTGCTGCGTTCAAACTCGTTTAAATATGCATTTGTAAGCTGTGTATCTGATTAATACAAAATAATATGATGATTGTAATGGTTGTATAGATTTCATAACAATTAAGATTGTTACGGCTATTATCTAGAAGTAGTAACTTTGACACACTCATTGATGTTTACCAATGATATTTTGGCAGAGTAATTTTTATAATCATGGTCTCAAAGTATTTCCTAATCAAACTTACCAGTTTGCTTCATATAAAAGGACAGTTTTGCCCTCTGATCCCCAGTGCTTTGGTTACTGTGGTGCTTGCGGTTAGGCTAAGTTAGTTGAACACATTTATGATGAACTAACCAAATCTAACCACTATAGGACTCTATAAATATATGGTATTCAGTCCTCTCGGGAGTCCGCAATGCGCCACGGATATATTTGGCAATCTGATGTATGTATGCCCCCCCCCCCCCCCCCCCGGTAGGGTAAGTCTGGCCACAAGGCGTCTCTCGTCCCTGGAAGTTGCTGGACGCTCCTAGCTCTAGCCCTGCGTTGTGGGCTTTAACGAAGAGCGACTGGTGAAAACCCCCAGAGTGGAGCTTGCCACAAGATGTCCCTCATATCTGGAAGGGTGGTTGATTTAACCACGCCGTTGAAAGTTCTTTGAAAACTACCTCCATCGGTCCGGGTTTCAACGTGACGATGCCCAATGGGTCGAAGCATGAGGGACCCCTCCCTCACTGGTTGGTATTCAGTCGGTCGTTAAACAGCCGAACAAGCACCTTCCAGAAGTATGCACTGGCTGCTGCTGGTTCTTGGCAGACGGGGTTTCGTAGCGAACCCCCACCCCCCATTTAGCTGGGTTTGGCTTCGGCTTCTTGGTGGTGGTGGTGGTTCAATTTGTCATACCAACGGGACCCCTGCCAGAGTGAGGCTTGTCTTGCTAACGTCTCTCTTCGTTCCTCCTAGTTCGATCAAAGAGGGGGTTACCGGTGGTGATGCGTGTTGGTTAGCAGGGTGTTTTTCGTGTCAGGCTTCTGTCGGTGATTCACTTCATCGATTGGGGTGGTACCGATAGCCACCAAAGGTTCTATGCTGTCTAGATTATAGCCCAGCGGTAGCACGCGGGGGGCACAAACTCTCCCCCCCCCAGTCGAATCGGCGTACATTAGCATGTCCTCACCGGAATATGCTCAGTCCTCTCGGGAGTACGGACAGATTTTAAGATCTCATGTATATTTCCATCCACAGTGAAGCTTGCGGCTGCTGATGCACTTCGGTGAAGAGGCTGCGGCTCTCATCTCTGGAAGTAGCCGGTTGCTTTTCAGCGACTGGTAAAAAATATAGAGAACCACCTCCATCGGCGCGGGTGTCAACGTGAAGAAGTCCAACGGGTCGAGGCATGAGGGAACCTCCACTGGTTGGTATGCACTCAAGCCACCTAACGGTTGGATGAGAATCTTCCAATAGCATTCATCGGCCCTGGCTGGGGCTTGGCGAACGGAGGTGTTCACACTTCGTAAATTACAACAACTCCAAAATAGTATTGCCTTACTGTTCAAACTTCCCATTTTGTTTAATGACAGCGTTTTATTAAAGGTTATATCGATTATAAAATGACTAGTCCCCAATTATACACATCTCCATAGGTATGGTGTCGTACAACAATTGATCCCGTGAAACATAAATAGGTTGTCCTATATAAATCACCTTAAGGCGTACCTAATGTAACTTTAAACTTGTATATATCATATAAGAAAATGTAAACCTTTATGTCAATATAGTACCAGTACACTAGAAATTTGGTTGTTCTAGTGCTTGTTTGTTATTTGTTATGCGAAGTTTATTTAGAGAGTGTCAACCAAGTCAAAGAGCTGTCAGCCATGTGATTTAGTTTGTATACTTCATTGATTCACAATTGCTCGCAATATTGGCATCGATATTAACTTGTTAGTTCCAAATTGTGACTCTAGTGATACTTGTTACCAATAGTAAAAGGATAAATATTTCGTTTATCAAACATACCGATACATAATTCTAGTACTATTGGATTTTACAGTTTGTTTTCATTAGTTTAGTCGTCGGCTCAATTTATGTTTCTTTATTTTGTTATGAACTGGCCTTGATAAGAGAAGACCTCATACCGGCTCAATACTCTAATAAATCCAAATAGTTACAATAAACTACTTACCCTTAAGTTACTTAACTACTTACTTCTTTACTTAAAGAAGAAATTATTTAAATCATACACAATCCTTTATTTGGTATCTAAATGTTGCAAATTGAAGTAGAATTAAAATTTGGTGCCCCCAAGGTTCAGTATTAGGGCGAATATTATTTTTAATATACACTAATGAACTGTGCAATGGAAGTTTCAATGGTAAGCTAACAGCATTTGCAGATGATACAGCTATAAAATATTTTGCAGAAAGAAAGGAAGCACTCTTTATAACGATGCAATCTGACATAAATATAATAAGATATTGGATGGATAAGCACTATTTAACTTTAAGTGATAAAAGCAAATTCATGTAGTTTGATTTGAAAGATACAATCGAAATACCACCACAGTTAAAATACCAAGTGAATCAATCATATTATGTTGATAACCGAAATTGCAGCTGCCTAGAAGTCAAAGGAATATATTATTACAAATACCTTGGAATAACAATAAATAGCCGGTTAAATTGGAAAATTAATATTAAAAATATTAGAAATAAACTTTTGAAATCTGTAAAAAAATTATATTTTTTTAGAAAGTTGTACCCACTGAAAATAGCCAGAATGGTGTATTTTTCAACAATTAAATCCCAATTTTCATATGGACTTAGTTGCTGGGGAGGCACATATATTACAAATTTGAATCCAATAATTAATTTACAAACGAGAATTCTCAGACTGAATAAACACACAGAGCCTTTATTTTAACAGTTAACCATATTATCTTTACGTAAAAAAATAAGTTTATCAGTTGATTTTATCGATAAGGAGATCAGATGATCTTTACAGAACTGCCAATGTTAGCAATGTCAGAATACGAAATCACAGAACATATAATGTACCTCAGACCAGATTAACATTGTTTCAGCAGTTTTATTCTTTTAATGCTCCAAGAATTTTTAATCTTTTGTCACTGGAAATATAAAATGTTAAACAAAAGGATAAAACTTTGAAAATGGCGAGAGATTGGATTTTTCTCATGAAAACATAGAATCCTTACTGACATAAATGCTGTTTACTCAAATTAAATAATCTTTACTTAATCTGCTTTAAGTAACCGTCTACTTAAATTAAGTAATTGTTTATTCGATTTCATTTACTAATGCAACAGTTACTTTGATCGTATAAAATTGCTTGATTTTTTTAAATACCCAATATTTAGTATTTTATGTTAGTTGTACTATTTGTATTATGGAATAAGCGCATCTCCGTTATTTAAAAATAAAGCGATAGCAATCCCTTAATTGTACTTAGTTACTGATACTGTACTTTGCCTATTTTATTATGTTATGAAGTAATCAAATGTGTGATGTGATGTGTAAACAGTCTGTATTTGTTTCTGACAAAATAAATATATATTTGACTCTGCCTTTTACTTTAGGACCTTGAGTTATTATGGGAATCAATATAGTTGTAATATGATGCCTTATTATTTACACTATATAATACGTGAGTGTGTTTATTGTGTGTCGAGAAGAGCTGTAGACTTTGCATCCTTATTTGTGGTGTAGTACTGAGTGACGAACTCATTCCTCACGCAGGCCTACATGCCTGTGTCAGGATTTGTATTTCCAATGTTTCAAAAGTTTTATATTACTATACTGTTTAAATTGGAAATAAATTTGGAATTGAATTTGATTGGACTCCAGCACTACTCTTCCATATACAGACGTCCATCAACATGCAGATTTTAGTACTTAAAAAATGTAAAAATATGTGGATTTTGTACAAAGAAGTGCCGATTATTTTATAATAAACAAACCGTTTTCTAATACCATGAACATTTAATATTACAATTTTAAACTCAAACATTAACAGGTTTTAGGTGGTTGTAGTATATTAGAATTTATTTTAAATTCACAAGCCTAAAAATCCAAATTAATGAGTCTCTAAACAAACTGTTATGTAGTCAGCCAAGTTTTAACTTGATGACTGATTTTTAAGATTAATGTGTCAAATTATAGGGATTTCCCTCTAAAGGTTTTGAAATAAACTGATTTTACCTCAGTCCTTGGGGCTATACCTCACTGTTAATGTGTGTTAATTTTCTATTTTATTCTTATTGGAGAACATATATGTTTAGGTCACACGTGTTTTATATTTTTCTTTTAAATAAACAGTTGTTATGAGAAACATATGCAACTGCAGATTGTGTAATGTATCATTGTGCTGTTTAGATTTTAAGTTTATAATGAATTGAATTTCTTTTGTGCGAGATCCTCTGGTGAGAAAGGGCTACCAGTTGGTTATTATTAAGAAACAAATAAAAAAATAATTGTAAACATAGGTCTCGTTGACGTTGTATTTCAAGAAGATAGATCACCATTGCAAAGTAGTAGGAGGAAAGAAATTATTTGTGGAACAATTTTAGTCATGAGGAATAACCGTTTACAACCTTAGTATTCAGCGGTAAACGAAACGAGGTAGAAGGTAACACTGGTATCATCGTTGTATAGTATTTAGTGTCAGTAATAACTTTCAACTTGATAATTATTTTATTTGGGTGTTTTTCTTTTTAATTTAACGCGGTACCATGGAAAAAAGAGAGAGTATTAAATAAGCACACATTTTGGCATTTTTTATTAAAGAAAACTTTTCAAAAACTGTTTATATTTTCTAAACAAATTACTGTAACATTATTTTTTTATACAGAAAGTGATCGGAAGTTAGGAAATCTTACACGATTCAAATATGTTTTGTTAGCTGCACTACCGAAAAAAATACTCTCCGAAATTGGATTAGGAAGTAGGTTTCCAAATATAGTGATCAAAAAAGTGGGAGAGAAAGTTGGAAACAAATGACATTTACTATCAAATGACAAAATGACATTTGACAACAAATAAACCTTCTAGAACTGACATGATTACTTTGGCGAAGATTCGATATACCTTTGAAATGCCTGGAGGTGGGATAGATTTCCGCAAATGAAATTATAGTCCTTAGAGATGATGGAGGAAAACGGTTGTCTAAAAACTTGAAATGTTCAAACTAGTTAAATGAAATACCCATTGAATTGAAACGTGCTTCAAAGAGTAAACTAAATATGTTCAAGTAGAAATGAACAATGAAAACGTTGAGATATGGTGAGTAAGCTGTCATTAAAGTGCATTTAGAAATTTTATCCTTAAGCTGAAGTACATATCTCATGTTTGTTTATTTCATACTTTATAAAATAACTTTTCATATATAATCTTATTAAAATTCAAATATTCGTTTTTACCATTGGAGCAAAAAAGTACTTAGTTTGGTGTTTTCATCATTGGTTCAAAAAGGCTCTACGTCAATTGATTACAAATATATTGAAAGGGATAAACACAGTACGTTGTCCAATGTTATTCTTAAGGAGACAATAGCAACATTATATCTCGCTTATTTATAAACGTATAGCCTACTAAAGAAACCTTGTATATGACTTCATCTGGTTGTGGTCTATTTCTATTTGCAAAAACAGTTTACCTATGGTTACCGTGGCAGCAAACCTGCGTCCTCAGCACCCATGTTTTTTATGGAGAATAATACAAATGTAATATATCGCTTATTCGTAAAAATATCTTTATGAAACCTAGTAAGTAGCTTTATGTGGTATTACGACATGTATATGCATTGGAAATTCACTGAGTACGCAGGTTTGATGCGACTGGGGTATTTTAACACTTGCTCACAGTTTTCACTGAAACACCATGAATAAATTAAAATTTGCTCGAAGGTTAAAGCTGTTACATTTTCGTGTTAAAGGTTTAAAAGGACCTACAATAAAAATCGAGATTACTTTTTTTTGACTCGTGACATCAAAAGGATTTTGAATTAGATTGCAAAACTCAATTAAGCTGCTGATTCCAGGGTTGACGTGATTGGAGTTAGCATAACTTTGATAAACCACTTGATTAGAAATGGAATTGATATTGATCACTGAAGTTTGCCATTTTTGTTAAGAAATATAATATGACTCACTTAATAATTGCCCAGATTGCCTCATACTGTGCGTCAAATTAGTTTTAACACCTAACGATTACTTTGTCGAATCTGAAATTATAAATTAAAACATTCACCAATACAAAACAACTTTTATTGGGACATTTTTGAAAAATATTGTAACAACTATACATTATAAGTTATTTATTTAATAGAATAGTACAGCTCGTTGCTGTAGATTGACTTAAAATCTGTTTATCTCTTGTATAAAGCTATGAAGCATATCTCTTATATGTATATTAATTGCGCTTAAAAAATGGATTCTGATGAACTTACTTTTAGATGGATTTTATTTTAGAATAGCTTTATCTTTTTCCAATAATAACAACCATTATATGGAAAGTTATCGGAATGGACAAAGGTGGATATTTTACCGTAGGAGGCAATGAAATTTCATTATAAAATTAAAATTCCATCCAACGTATTACTGGCCCAGGTAACAAAATAAATAACTATAGTCTTACCTAACTAAACCTCTCGAACTTAGATTGTTAAAAACGTCCAACCAGCAAGAGTAATCTCCATTAGAGGTTTGATGGTAGATAAAATATAATACAAGGAATAAAAAAAACCTTCTTTCAGTATAGGATGTTTTGTTATAATTATAGGATATATTAAAACAACACTTACAATAAATATACTCAATTACAATGTATAATATACTTACATATACTGAATATAAAAGAACGGAGAAAATGTAAAATCTAAACTTGTACTAAGTTTAAAAAGCAGATAAAAATGTCACAAACCCAACAAATGAGTCAGAAATGGTAATCGGTCATACTTGAAAGCGTGATGATTTCCGATAAAATCGTCATATCAAGTGCCGATTTGCGGCAATCTGCAAATGAATACTAGAAACTTTAATTAATTTAGTTCACTATGCAAGAAACTTAAATTCATTGATAACGCTACAGTACAACCATATAACGTACAGTAATTTAATGATCGTTCTACAGAAGAAGTTTTGTAAATATTGTGGGAGGCATGGGTTATGTTATACACCATTTAAAGATTCGTACATAGGATTATTTATCGCCACAAATCGAACCTTGAGAGAATAATCAAATGTTTTAGTTGTGTTAATAGCCCTTAATTGTAAACTTTGATCAGCTACAATTTCCGGCTCGATTGACCGATTGGGGTTCGGATTTGTGGCATTGAGTTCAACCAAACAGGACCTGTATTTGAAGCACATCTCAAGCTATGCTCATATTAAGAATATCCTCTGACTCCTTTTGAAAGTTACCCTGAAGAAGTAGCAACCATTAAATAATTCATAAAATAGTTTTTGTGTCCGATAACTTTGTTTGTGGCTCCCTAGATAAAATATAACGCTAATAAAAAGTGTTATAGTATTAACGAATGGTAGGTTATCTCGGTACTTTATTTAAACCCTGAAAATATTTACCGTCTTGATAGTGAGTTTAGAGAAAGAGTAAATTTATCTTGAAATTTTAAAAGACACATTTCATTGTATGGAAAAGAATAAGATGTAAAAAAATGTTATAATTCTCCTATCATGTATATACTCATACTTCCCGAGGTTTTTTGAGCATGTGTCGTCCTCTTGAGACGCTGCTAAATTGATATCGATTAAAGGAACGGATTTGATACATGGGCCACAAAGCTCTCATGCTGGGTGAGCTTACCTTTGCGGTAGACTCCGATACCCAGGGGCAGGTCTCTAGCACTCATATACTTTGTGGTAGACTCCGATACCCGGAGCAGGTCTCTAGCACTCATACACTTTGCGGTAGACTGCAATACGCAGGGCATGTCTCTAGCACTCACACACATTGCGGTCGACTCCGATACCCGAGGCTGGTCTCTAGCACTCATATACTTTGTGGTAGACTCCGATACCCGGAGCAGGTCTCTAGCACTCATACACTTTGCGGTAGACTGCAATACCCAGGGCATGTCTGTAGCACTCACACACATTGCGGTCGACTCCGCTACCCGGGGCAGGTCTCTAGCACTCATACACTTTGCGGTAGACTCCGATACCCGGGGCAGGTCTCTAGCACTCATACACTTTGCGGTAGACTCCGATACCCGGGGCAGGTCTCTAGCACTCATACACTTTGCGGTAGACTCCGATACCCGGGGCAGGTCTCTAGCACTCATACACTTTGCGGTAGACTGCGATACCCGGGGCAGGTCTCTAGCACTCATACACTTTGCGGTAGACTCCGATACCCCGGGCAGGTCTTTAGCACTCATACACTTTGCGGTAGACTCCGATACCCGGGGCAGGTCTCTAGCACTCATACACTTTGCGGTAGACTGCGATACCCGGGGCAGGTCTCTAGCACTCATATACTTTGCGGTAGACTCCAATACCCGGGGCATGTCTCTAGCACTCACGCACATTATGGTCGACTCCGATACCCGGGGCAGGTCTCTAGCACTCATATACTTTGCGGTAGACTCCGATATCCGGGGCAGGTATCTAGCACTCATAAACTTTGCGGTAGACTCCGATACCCGGGGCAGGTCTCTAGCACTCATATACTTTGCGGTAGACTCCGATACCCGGGGCAGGTCTCTAGCACTCATATACTTTGCGGTAGACTCCGATACCCGGGGCAGGTATCTAGCACTCATACACTTTGCGGTAGACTCCGATACCCGGGGCAGGTCTCTAGCACTCATACACTTTGCGGTAGACTCCGATACCCGGGGCAGGTCTCTAGCACTCATATACTTTGCGGTGGACTCCGATACCCGAGGCTGGTCTCTAGCACTCATACACTTTGCGATAGACTCCCATACCCGAGGATGGTCTCTAGCACTCATACACTTTGCGGTAGACTCCGATACCCGGGGCAGGTCTCTAGCACTCATATACTTTGCGGTAGACTCCGATACCCGGGGCAGGTCTCTAGCACTCATACACTTTGCGGTAGACTCCGATACCCGAGGCAGGTCTCTAGCACTCATATACTTTGCGGTAGACTCCGATACCCGGGGAAGGTCTCTAGCACTCATATACTTTGCGGTAGACTCTGATACCCGGGGCAGGTCTCTAGCACTCATGCACTTTGCGGTAGACTCCGATACCCGGGGAAGGTCTCTAGCACTCATATACTTTGCGGTAGACTCCGATACCCGGGGCAGGTCTCTAGCACTCATATAACTTTACCCGCACCAACAATAAGCTTCACTTGCCAAAAGTGAAGCTTGAAGTTGGAAGACAGGGTTTTTCCTACTTCAAACTACTATGACTATGAGTTTAATTTAAAATAATTAATGTATGAAATCAGCTCAAGAAAAAAGGTTCTTTTATTAACAATGTCATTCAGTAACTTTCTGAGGATTAGCATACATGTATAACTAACGAATGAAAAACTCTAATTGTAATTGCTGATTTAATCATTCCCTTTTATTTTAGTAATGACAGCTTTTAATAACGACTCAAAGCTAGTTTAAATGGTAGGTCAACTAACGCAATTTCATGAATTCATCCCGCTAAAGCTTCCAATCAACCTATGCTTTTGAGTCCCGGTGGTCAACCAAACAACGTAGATGCTTGCTATTTATTTCTATTCTATCAAAACATAGAAAACTGATATTTTGAAATAATTGTCTGTACATTAATAAATTTAGGTAAATATACTCGAACTAATAATTATACTGTTTTAAATTGTAAAGGAAAAAAACGAATTTATAATTTTGTTAACTATAAACGTTAGCTTTTTCTCTGTATCAACTATAAGTTGAATTTTTTCAGTTACGGAAAATTATTTGTGCGGTATTAGGCAAGACAAGACGAACTGTATTTTATAAAATGTCAGGCCAAATATGTTATTGGGGAAAGATCTTAAAAAGTCCCTATAATTTCCCAATATTCTGATTAAGTGTTATTTAATTATATTATATAAACCTAACAATTTCTCTTAAATGCAAGATTAGACAGTTACATCTCTTTAAAAATACTGTTTAGTATTATATCAATTGCATGAATTTAATTTTTTCAAATCTTTTATAAGTGTATTTTTTATTTATGGTAAGAAATTATACACTTCAACTTAAAACTGTGGTTTTTAGCAATAAATTTATAAATATAAGCTACAACTACATCAAATTAAAATGTGAACATAATACGAACATATTCTTTACTATTTACCAGTTTTTAACATAGCCAAAATAAATGTAAGTAGTTTAAATGTAATCCAAACATAAAACGTTATTTTTATTCGAGCGTATCAATTGTAATTATCCTACCTTCTGCTCGGTGACTACTCCAAATGAGAGATAGAAATCTTTCAGCTTTGCACCCACCTGAAAAAATACAGTACAGGGTACTTAATTAAATAGAAAATTCAAAGTGTAAAACATATTGTAATTTTTTACATAAATGTTTGATGAACAACACCACTATTTAATATATTTTTACATACTAACTGACATATTTTAACATATTACTGACAGTAACAATACTGTATTTAAAAAAAATCATAATTACGACCCCACTAAATAAAAACTTAATCTTTATTTGCTGGAAAATTATTAAATCACCCTGTTTATCAACATTTTTATAACGGAAATATAGCTCATGAACATTTCATCGCTTAAGTTGGGTCTTGAGGATTGAACTAAGTATCAGATTATTTAAAAACAATTTAATTTGATTTTATATTATAAGTAACATTTAATTTGTTAGGAGACTATAAGGTGACAGAAATGAAATGGCTTCCGACATTTGACAAGAAATGAACCTTCTCAGAACTGACAAGGTTACTTCTAAAAAGATTTTGTCCGCCTTCGAGGTTTATATTGTTCTAGATAGATTGCACTTAATAAAATTGACATTTTTATCTGAGCTAAGAAACAACTCCTTACCGGCACCCGTTATCTTAACTGATTTGTATGAAAAAAATGATAGAAATTTCAGGTTGGGATTAAATTTGCAATTTAAAAATAAATTCTAAGGAAACAATTCTAATTTTTATATACGTTCACTGATAATGAAAAATAAGTCATACGTATTTTTCGGTTAAGATAAAATTTAGAAATATCAAGTAAAGAAAATATAATACCAAAAATCAAAAATACTTTAGATGATCACTTAGAAAACCTGTATCTTTTATTTAATTCCGTATATTTTATATTCTTAATTTTGATTAAGAATCTACTGGGAATATAAAAACCACGACTACTATTTTCGTTTAGTTTTATCTTAACTTGAAGTGTAGGCACATTTGCGTACAAGGCATTATGGAAACTAAACGTAAGCTTAGGAACGCAGATTGAGTACAAAATCCATTGTCTCAGTTGGCATTATATATTTTTTATAAATAGTTGAGGATCAATAGTTGATAATTACGTCACACGAACTTATTCAAATGATTTTTAAATAAATTTACAATTACTAATCAAACCGATTGTATTATTTAAAGATAATTTACCTTCGTGAACGCATCACTTAAGAATTATTTGTCACAGTTACACAAAGGACATATGATCAGACTAAAGCGGAGCACAAATAGAATACCAGACTTGATGTTTGTATTGGAGAATGGATTCCGATCGGTAACCTATTCATGGATGCATCAAACTCAATCCGAAACACTCACACACTCTCACACACACACACGCACGCACACAAGTTATCACTCCACCGCTATGACCATGTGGTGTGTGTGTGTACAACCAGTAATGATGAAGTTTGTGATTGGTTTCACATGACTGAACCCATTAGTGATTGGTGTGTGGCTTGACTTTTCAATGCTAGATAGTTCATTATTTTATAGCTAAGAGCATAGTACTATTTAATTGGGAAACATATATAGAATATAACAGCAACCGTTCCGAGATACTATTAAAAGTAATAATGTTTTCCATATAAACAATGTTCCCATTGGTTATTTAAGGAATGATACATAACTTAAACTAAAATGCTTTCATGGATATTTAAAAATAATGATTCATCAATAATCGTTTTATCACCGCCAAACATTTTAATATACAAATACAAATTATATTTATTTTCACATGTTTTATCTATATTAATATCCAAACAGGTACAAAAGTAATCACTTAGTTGGTGGTTTCGAATATTGTGGTTAACTAATAAAAACATGCAAATTGACCTGTCGGAGTTTTTGAATTTGTAACGTTTTTAGGTTTTTTTCCATTTGCTGCACTTAAAAGTTAGAAATGATAACATCTTTCAGCCGATAATACCATTTCTTAGCTTTCAATACAGTTGAATTGAATTAAAAAAGTAATTGCTTGGTTTAACTCATATCAATAAATAGCTAATGTTCACATTGACTGACAATGAAGTCTATTAGCGAATCAATAAAGTAATCTAATATGTAGGTTGAATAATATTAATATTGTGAACTTAATGAAATATTTTATTCATGGATTTCATACCAGAACGTCACGTTAAAATATTAACAATTTTAGAAATAAAACGAGTTTGCCGCAGCACGCTGACGTGAGGGAAGTGAATTTTCACATACAAAACTTTTAAAACTCAAAACCAGTGTAAAAAACACATTTATTCCAATTTTATTTAAATCTGAAAGCATTGATATTTTGGCTGTTCTGATGCTTCTGGTTTCATTTAGGCCTACCTGCAATGCTAGGAATACAATTTTGCGCATTATAAGGTTAGGAGAAGGTCCAGTCAGGCTTGAAAGTAGGCGCGAGGTTGCTGGAGATGATACAGTTACACCAACAAATGAATAACAGGCTTTTATAATGTAAAAACCCCATAAGACAACGTACTGTGTTTAGCTGATATACATTTTCTTTAATAACTTGGTAAATATTTATGCTAGAATGACGAGAGAGGGCTTACAACTTTCGCTTCACTAATTCCCATCTTAATACATGTATTAATTTTACGCCCGGGGCATTTCTGACCCTTTTTGGGCCAAAAACTCAATATTTGAAAGAATAATCCCCAAACAAGGGGTTTAGAGTTTTCCGATTATTTTCACCAACGAACTTGTCAAACTGACTGTAAAAAGGAACGTCCCAACAAAATTTGAAGTAAATCGGACAAATGCGACCGCTAGAGTGTGTACACATATATATATAATAATTTTGAACGACCCCCCAAAACGTGGTCAGGAGTTCACGTTAGGAACTTCTATGGTGGTCCCGGGCTTAAGTTTCACCGTGCGGGTCATGCTAATTGTTCACTTTCCATAGGAAATTTACTAATAATTCAGTCCAAAAGTTTGTATTCAGGTTTTTCTTAAATCACATTTAAGACTCACTTCCCTAACAATACACATCCCTCTATAATTATATATATATATATATATATATAGTAACATATTGTTATTTTAGAGACACAGACACATTTAAATAAAATGGCACCGCCAAATATTATAGCAACATAATAGTTTCAACATAAACGATAGAATCGGTTGTTGTATGTAACCCATTATTTATTTACACATAAATCGGTAAAAGTGATCTAAAGGTCAAGGAAACACGGTTGGCAGAATATGGATTGTAGAATATCACAATTCACTCTAGGACGTATCTGGGAAATTTAGCGATTTCCATGTAAATTATAATCTACGTAAAATGAGGATAGAACCAGTTATTTTTATTTACTTATATTTTTATTTTTAAAAATCTGTTTACTTTTACTTAATTGGGTGATTGCCATGAATAATATTCCAAGTAATCCGTATATTATTTTCGCCATGGAGGTCTTCCTGTGATAAATACAGCCTCTTGGTTTTTTAGAACACATTTTATAAATAGGTAGCATATATTTTTTTGCATTCAGCATATAAACACAGTTAGCACAGTTAATTTTTTTAAACATTAACATTTGATTAAATTTTAAATATTGTCTACTCACAATAATGTTTATAAGCGCACGGAAATGAAGATGCCTATTTCAATCCATGTTACTGAACTATAGTACTATTGTTTACTAAAACTATTCAGTTCAATACTTCATGTGTGTGATAATTTTTCGTAATCATTTTACATTTTTATTTGGATTTGTATATTTTTCATCAAAAAAATATAATTTTAACTCAAACTGGTACCTGCGCATAAATATTGAAAGTATTTGTCTTACTGATTATTATTTATGAAAAACCTTACATTGACAAGAACTTGTATTTGAAAAGTGTCGATGGATTTCCGAAACTGTGCAGTGAATGAATGCAATGCATGCTTGAATTCAATGTGGTGCAGCTCATTATCATAATTTTTCTCTCAAAAAATCCTAGTATTTTCTTTGAGAAAGTAAACTTATTCTTTCATATAAAGGTTAACAATAAAATGGAATAAAGACAAAACCACTCTTTTTTGCACTTCTTTAGTATGTCAAAAATACATATAAAACAATGGAACTGATTTCTGGGACATAAACACCCAATAAATAATCAAAGAATTACAGTCGTAGAAACAAAATTATTTACTGATCCCACTCCTCTTGACAAATTCACTCGAAAAGTGCAACATTATATTCAAACATTAATACATTATGTTTAAACGTACATAGTTATGTAGACAAATGCATTCTATTTATAGCTCGACATCTAAACGAAATGGCATCAAGGAAATTTACTGTATATGTTCTAAAATTCTATTTAATATTATGATGTATGCCATTTAGGTGAGGTCGCAATAGCTCAAGACAAAAATGAGATCATATTAAACTTTTTTAATGAACATATAACCAATTGTTTTTAAACAAAAATGCAATATGTTTAACAAACAATACGAGAAATTACAGTTTAAAGTATGTAAAGGTGTAATTTTAAACTAAAATCTTAGTTATACGATTACAAGAAAATCTTAAATGAAGTTGGAAATGCATTTTTATCAACAGAAAATAACCTATCCCAGTCAGCAACAAGCAATAACAGACCTCATGGCATACCGGATTTAAATTACAGTCGGAATGAATATGAAATACGAACCCAAATTGAACACCGCCGGTGGTGCTCAGCATTTCGTCTCCACAACATTTCCCGTTCGATTTCCAATATTTATTGCTAACGCGTTTCTGCGGGAATGCGCAAAACTATCCTTCATGTGTCGTCTTTGCCAATGCGTAGAACAGATTACTAAAATCTCTTATTTCCTATGTTACATTGTACACCACCGTTATGAAACATTAGAACTAAAACTGGGTTCGACAATTGCTTCCCAGAAATAACTAATTTCATCTTCAGATAAGATGATAAGCATTAAAATATGGAATTAAAACAGTTTCAACGCTCCATTACAATTCATTCAACGATTTCATTACAATTTAATTAGTATTAATTTTAAAATACACTTCTTTTTACTATAGTTTGATATTGTTTACTTTAAAGTTCAAGTTTGTCTTCCGTATAACTTAATTTAGATGATTACCTTTTAGGGTAAGACTCGTTTAACAAATTCAGAACTATAGAACGTTCGTACTATATCAGTTTCTTTGGTTTATAATCAATCCATTATGATAACCATTTGCAGTTATTGTCATACACGAAAATGGTGGGTTTATCTAATGGTTTGATCATACAAATTTGATCAAAGAAAAAAATAAATTTGTATGCTTACAATTAGCGTATACATCAAAAGAGTTAAATTAAAACAACATTTTGAGATCGTATAAATAATATTCACTTTAATAAAGTTAACTAATATCAAAAAATGACTGACACAGATCCAAAGATTCAGCAGTTTCATCAACAGTACAATTATATCATCTAACACAAGGCTTAGATGTTAATGTCGCTTAGTTTTTGTGCGACAGGTTTTTTCATGTATTTGTGTTTTTCTGATATTATTTATGTA
This sequence comes from Allygus modestus, assembly GCA_963675035.1. Classification (NCBI taxonomy): domain Eukaryota; kingdom Metazoa; phylum Arthropoda; class Insecta; order Hemiptera; family Cicadellidae; genus Allygus; species Allygus modestus. The sequence continues at coordinate 103,884,316 of OY776112.1, forward strand.
ACAACGCTTGCTACTCAAGAAACATGTCAAGCTGTGAGCACAACAAATTAACTAAGTGTTTATTTAATAATAACAAATAATAAATATAAATTGATATTGAAATTAATTTACAAATAAATGATATTTAAATTACCCAAATTATTACATTTATTAGTGGCAGTCATATCTGAGTGGGTCGAGTACTGGCCTACCACCCAAAAACCCGGGATAAATTCCTGGTGAAATCCATATGACTTTAGAAACTTATACTGCCACTGTACTTCGGAAGGCACGTTCAGACGTTGGTCCCAGCTACATTAATTAGTTAATAGTCGACAGGTCATATCAGAGGCTCTACTGCGACCTGAAAACAGACCTTAGTCAGAAGGTTACACGAGCTTTACTTTACTTTTTACTTATTACATTTATTTTTTTATCAGCAACTATATATTATTTTACTTTTAAGTGCTGCTAAACATTTGGCATTGTCCAGGAATTCAGGATTTATATTATATGATTAATCAGTACAAAATCGTTATATAATTTAAAACATGAGACATATTGACAACTTGAGGAAAAGAGGAAACAAGATAAATTGAGTTCTGTTAAACTAACTGGGCCTAAAAATAATCTATAGCTAACTTTTTGATTTATTTTTTTCATAGATTTTACTATAACGATGCATTTTAGTAAAGCAATCCGAATTATAAATATTTTTACTATTGCATCTGTTGCTATTTGTAAAGACCTAACAAACAAATAATATTACTAGATATATTATAGCATAGAAAAATAAATCAGGTACAGAAGTGTCACGAAGTAGGGAAAAAGCGTACACGCTGTCGCGTCGTTCAAGTCTGAGTTAGCGGTGCCTTGTTGCCAAGTCGGGCAGTGCGGGATTCCCAAATTCCCGCAGGGAGCAATCTCGGTCGCTTCCGCCACGGCCACGCCATCGGTAGGCGGTAAGGCTGATCTGATAAAAACGTGTGGCTGTGTGGCAGTGAAGATCACTCTCCCGTTGTATGCACAGGAAGTGGAGGATGTGCACAAATCTCGTTTCGAACTAATCTGGTACTTACTAAATTTCTGGAATGTTATTATTACAGAAGGATAAAACATGAACTGCATTAGACAAATTCAACCTTTTAAATTCCATAAATTGCAATGATGATTAACAATAAAATACCCCCGTTGCATCAAACCTGCATACTCAGAGAATTTCAAATGGTACTTCACTACGTCATGAACCACTTACCAACTTTCATCAAAGCATATTCATAAATAAGTGCAATATGAAATTTTATTTATTATTCATAAGAACAACATTAGGACTGAGTATGCAGGTTTGCTGCATCAAGAACAACTAAAATCTGTTTTTTTACAAATAAAATAGATCACCATAACATAAAGCAACATTTCAAGTTTTACTAATTTATATTCATAAACAAGCAAGATATCACTTGTTTCTTATCCTCCATGAGAATAACATTATAGCTACTGAGTACGCAAGTTTGCAGACTTGGGGACCACAAAAAATTGGTTTTAAATGCAAATATCAGTACGAAAAAAAAAGTTGTTTAAATATCAGTAAAACCTAAACAAATGAAGCCACATTACAAGTTTCGTCAATATATGTTCATTAATAAGCGAGATATAACATTTTACTCTCTCCATAAGATTAACATTGGACAACGTATCATGTTTAGCACTTTCAATATCTTGGTAACCAATTGACGTAGAGTGATGATAAAAATACCAAATTGTTTGTTTTTGTAAGCTGAATTCAATGGTACAAACTAAAATTTGGGTTTATAAAAAATTAAATGTAAAAAGTTAAAACAAATTTTGGGGTACAAAACCTGCTTTAAAATAGAGCGACCTGTCTGGTTTTCCAACTCATGAAAATAGACGCTGCCTTACACGTTTATACAAAAGGCATTTTTACGAAAGTTATCATGCCTACGGACACACACACACACACACACACACACACACACACACACACACACACACACACACACACACACACACACACACACACACACGCACACGCACACACGCATACATGGTGTTTTTGGCACCTGGGAGCCTCAAAACAAATGTTATCATGGTCCCGGGCTAGGTCTTACCATGCCGACTACGATAATAGCTTCTTCCCTATTGGGGAAATTCGCTAAAACTATTAAAATTATTAAAAATATATGCATCTTTCATCTAAATAATGTGTACCGTAAGAATAATTCTAAATAATTAATATCTTGATTATTTATGAATGTATATTGATGAAACTTGGCCTGTGGCTTCACCTAGTACTGGTATATTGATATTTGCATAAACAATTTTTGTTATTGTCCCCGTAGCAGCAAACCTGCATACTCAGCCCTAATATTATTCTTATGGAGAATAAATGAAGTTTTATCTCTCCCTTAGTTATGAACATAAATAAAAAATAAAACTTGGTATGTAGCTTCACCTGGTTAAGTTATATTGATAATTGCACAAAAACATATTGTTTATATTTCTTGATGCAGCAAATCTGCGTACTCAGCCTTTAATATTGTTCTTTAGGAGAATACTGTACATAAAATGCAGAGTGTATATAACATGTTGAAATGTTAGCAGCCGATGCCATACAAATTTACTATAAATTCACTGAAGAAATTAGCTCTTCACGTAGGAACAAGTTACTGTAAAATATTAAATTCAGTAATAAAATGCATTACAATTTAATCGTTAAACATAGTTTACTTTTAAAATTATGATTTTACCTATTTTCTGTAACCCTTTATTTATAAATCAGGGTATGTTTATAAAACATACAGAGAGAGCTTAAGCTTTTAATCTTATTATTGACGCGATGAACCCATACACGAAAACTATCCTCGAACTAAAAAATGTTTAAAGAAATCGTCAGTCAACATTAAACGTACCAGTATCTCAGAAGATTTTAAATGTATTTTTAAAGTTGGTAAATCGATAAATTAACATTGAGGCAAAATCTTTAGCATCATTGAATATAAAACTAACCAGAGAAGTATATACTGCGAAGAGCGCGTAAACACTGCACTCAATACGACAAGCGCCAAGCAGGGCGAGGGAATTTTTCCCTACCGGCTGGGCCGGCCGGCCAGCCGGCTGGAGTGCACAGACAGGCAACGTCGCTTGGCCGGTTTTGTCGTATGATCTGGCCGGTTGAATTAACAATTTTGTGTTAGCAAATTTTAGCATTACGTGACACTTCTATACCTGCTTTATTTTTCTATGATTATAGCTAGTAGATGAGGTTTTGTCTAATATTTGAATTTAAAGTTATATTCCATGCAGATCAACATTATATTATATTATATTATATTCAACATTGTGTTAAAAGTTAGGTAGTATTTAAGTATATTTCTCTCAAGTTAAATTACATAACGTTTGAAAGCGAAAGTTAAAATAATTGTGTTTTTTTAACAGAACAATTTTAGTTTCGATTAAAAACCAAATGGTACATGTTTGTTGCATTAAGAGCACGTAAGAAAACAAAGGCAAAAATTAAAAGTATTAAAAACAACAAGAAGATAATGTAAGAAAACATAAATTTGTGGCATATAACTGTATTTATATAATATTTATGCCAAAAATTTATGTTTTCTTATTTTATCTAATTTTACTTGACCATTCATATTAGAAATAAGAGTAAATGTAAAAGTCGTAAATAGACTATCTCATGGACCGTGTGGTTATCGGGGTCTAACATCGGCTGACCAACATGTTAGTCTACTGACCTGGAACCGTCAATTATTTATCTCCTGGAACTACGTGATCTTCCAACCGCTTCACATAAGCTTTATAGAGATAAAATAATACTTAAGTAAATGTCTGTTTACATGATTGAATTATTGGAACTGCGTTTAATAGGAACAAACTATTATTATTAAATTTAATATAATCATCCAATTTTCCGGTAATACAGTATGCCATTCTCGGAATATTCTACTACAAAGAACTGACGTGGAGTTCTCATATAGATTATATTTTTGTTCAGAAATATCGTCAAATATATATGTATTGAGGCATTTGAAAAAATACTGTCCAATAAACATTCTTCCTATGACATATTACGGACTAATTTACAGTTATTTATCTTACGGGATTATAGTTTGGTGGTCATGTTCCAAACAAAATATAAAAAAGGTTATCTGTAAAAAAAAACCATAAGAATAATTTTAAATTGAAGTATTAAAAAATCATGTAAAGACACTTTCAATATTATGCACTTACTCACCCTGCCATACACCTAAATATTGGAAACAATAGTACATTGTCTTTCAAAATGTGAACTAATGTGTGATAGTTATATATGTAAATATAATACAAAATTCAGTAGTAAGTTCCGCATTCATCAACACAAACTTTACGTTTTCAGAAATCTCCCATATGAAGACTCATTAATTACTTACCAAAGGAATTAATAAATACAATTACAAACTCGTTATCTTTAAAAAAAATTAATATAATATTTATCTAAAAATGCATTTTACAGTGGTGATGAATTTATAGACCATGGTCCAAATTTGAATAATTTGAATAACAATAGCATATTGTATTTTAATTAAACTTATTTTGTACTTTAAACAGTTAATTAATTAAACCAAAATAAATTGTTTAATTAACTAATTGTTTTATTTTGGTGTATGAGAGATTAAACTAGGCTGTACAATATTTATTTTAAATACTTTGTAATACTAACTTCTTAATCTATATTAATTAAATCAAAAATATTGGTTTAATATCAACATTGCTGATAACACATATTTGATGTAATGGCAACAACAATTATTATTATTATTATTATACAGTGTATCTCACTCAAATAGATTAGAGACGATCTAATTGCCCCAGAAGGATGAAAAAAATTAGTGCCCATTAAATCGACCCCAACGAAAAATTAAAAATATTTGTACCTTTTTTTAAATACAAAATCAAGAGGATAGAATAAAACTACGTCTCACAACACTACACAATATATTTACACATATACTGTACTTACATACAAGACGGTAAATATAAAAAAAGGTGGTACAAGGCGATCGATTTCAACCAGTCACACCGGTAATCATCAGGCCCAATCAGCGAATAACAGAAACAAGAAGGCGTACAGCTTAGACTAGACAGCTAGGTTCTCATTTCTGTCATTTGCTGATTGGGCCTGATGATGACCAGTGTGACTGGTTGAAATCGATCGCCTTGTACCATCTTTTTGTATATTTACCGTCTTGTATGTAAGTACAGTTCAAGTGTGACATATCGTGTAGTGTTGTGAGTCGTCGTTTTATTTTATCCTGTTAATTGTAACCACACGTATTATGCTACTCAGGAAACTAAATACAAAATGCCTAAAAAACCCAGTGACTTTGGAACTGATGAAATTAAAGAGACCACCAAATGCATGGAAGGGTAATGCAAATTGACTTGCATTTCTTCTAATTGTAAAATACACAATATATGACGGATACCATAGAATGCACGAAGGACTAGTAGTAAACAAATAACATGCATTTCATATGGTAGAATTATGCTTTTTGCTGATTGAAAAACTAAGAAAAGAGATACACAGTCCATATAAATTAGAAAGTGGCTAGGATTTACAAGAACTTTCAAGGGTGTTATTTTTGACATACCAGAATAGTTTACTTTTTAGCGAATTTCCCCTATAGGGAAGAAGCTATTACCGTAGTCGGCATGGTAAGACCTAGGCCCGGGACCATGATAACTTTTCGTTTTGAGGTCCCCAGACCCCAAAAACACCATTCGTTCGAAACTGTATATATATATATATATCTATATATATATATATATATGTGTCCGTGAGCACGATAACTCTCGTAAAAATTATCCGATTTTGATGAAATTTGGTATAAACGTGTAAAGCAACATTTATGACTTTAAGTTCGAAAACCAGCCAGATCGCTTTATCCGAAGGGGTATTTTGGGGGGGTTTTGTACCCCAAAAATGGGTTTTTTGAATTTTGTACATATAATTTTGGAAATAGTCAAATTTTAGTTTTTACCATTGGATTCAGCTTAAAAAAACCAACAAATTTGGTATTTTGATCATTTCTCTACGTCAATTGGTTACCGAGATATTGAAAGTGCTAAACACAGTACGTTGTCTAATGTTATTCTTATGGAGGAAAAGAAAAATTTTATAACTCGCTTATTTATGAACGTATACTGACGAAACTTGGTATACGGCTTCATCTGGTTGTGGACCATTGATATTTGCTCAAAAAAACAATTTTTTGCCAAAGGCCAAAATAGCAGCAAACCTGCGTACTCAGCCCCATGTTATTCTTATGGAGAATAAGTAACGTGTTATCTCCCTTAATTATGAAAATAAATTAATGAAATTTGGTATGTGACTTTACCTACATGAGTTAAATTGATATTTGTATAAAACCCCATTTTTGTTTTCCTTCCTTCAGCAAACCTGCATACTCAGCCGCCATGTTATTCTTATGGAGAATAATTAAAATGTCACAAATCGTTTATTTATGAATGTATATTGATGAAACTTGGTATGTGGCTTTATGTGGTATTAAGATACATATATATGCATTGGAAATTCGCTGAGTACGCAGGTTTGCTGCTACGGGGGTATTTAATTTTAAACTCAACAAATTTATATATTTTTAGTCGTAGCCTACATATCAGCTTACAGCTTACATATCAATGCTGAGTTTATGACGAGTAGGAAATTTGAAAAGGAAAAGGGTATGAATTGTCATATAGAAAATACAAGGTATTCTTTAAATGGGTTCCTCACAAAAATGGCTAACATTTTGAAACGTAAGATGAGTGAGTTCTGTTTTGCTAACATGTTTTCAGCCTCAAAATAATGTACAATATGACGTTTATGCATACAACTTTTGAAATTAGAAATAGCTCTCAGCTTTCGAAACACATCCCGTATTAAAATAAGTTTAAAATATGTTAAAGTTGCTCGATTTAGAAGGGAATAATTTTTATTCATTCTTCTAAGACAATTAGTTCGTCTGTAATCTGTTCAAGACATCTTACTTGAGGCATCTTGTATGAATATCTTAAGGACCCTGATAAAAAAATCACTCTTTACATCGACATAAGATATCTTAATTGAAACTGCCATTTAATATCCACGTTAACGATGAAGTTATTAAGTTATTAAGTTTGCGAATCAGTTTCTTGATTTGCGATCCTTCCTTCAATCGTTTTAAAACCTCTAAAAACTTGTAAAAAAACACCTACATTACCTCCTTCTTCGCTTGAAACCAGAGAATTTCTAGATTGGCTGCGTCAAAAACTAATACTAATACTTGACATAAAAAACTAATATTTACAATTTGTATATGAACTTCCGTGGGTGGAACTAATTGGCAATGGCGGTGGATTAGTGTTTACGATAGGCCCCGCAGTCATCTTCGAAGTACTCACGAAGTGAGTAGAACGGTTTGGTCTTCACCAGGTCTTGACAACTGCAGCGAACTTACAACTGTCAAGGGACTTGTCAGGAGGTTTGTTGTAAAGTTTTAGTGCCATAACTGGGAAAGAATCTTTAGATTTGCTAAGCCTGCAATAGGGGATGTTGATTTTAAGTTTCTGCCTGGTGTTATGTTGATGGACTTGATCCCTAGTAGTATAAATACGCAGGTTAGCATGAACGTGGTTGACACTTGATAGAATGTAACAACTATAAATAGCCATAATGGCCGTACTTAGATTATACAGTGTTAAGTTGTATGCTGGTGTTAAGTTGTATTAAAGTGTGTTTAGTTTTAATTAAATACATACAACTTAGATTATACCCATACATTTTCGAAAATAATAGGATCTAAAATAGTTTCTTAGTGAATATAAAATATATTTCAGAAAACTAAAAAATATTTTATAAGAAATAAGAGTTTTGAATATGAATTTACGCACAACGACTCTGCTTCCCTGCAGGTACCTATTAAAAACATAGTCAATATTTTTGCTTTAATACAAAACACGAAAAACGTAGCTGTAAAATATGTGATATGGGAAAAACTAAAATAGATAGCATATTTTTGACATTGAAGGATATTTAAATTACTAAATGTTTAAGGTCACATTAATTTCAACACCATCGGTATAAATTTTCATTTATTATTCCATTTTGTAAATCATGTGGGAATGTATAACTCTATCGGAAATAAATATTTACATACATAGATCTAGCTACTAAATTGTCTCATTGGTTACAAGGTACAAGTGCTAGTGTTATACAATTAGATAGTCTTATGTAATACGGTTGATATACACATGATATTTACAGTGTGTGTTAACTGCTGCCTAGACTTTATTATTTTGTTATTTCAATTTTATAGTTTATTGTTGTTAATATCCGCGCCATTATTTGATGATTATGATTTTTGCATCTTATGCCTACTTTTTAATATTTCATTGTATTTACTGCACATTTATAGCTCCAACTATCATATTGTTGCGTGTCATACATTAAGTGTCCTTATTTATGTACATTTGAATGTAAAAATGGTGATACCGTTGGAAGAATAAATAAATATAACAACGTTTATTCGTAACTTCATTATTTTTCCATGGACTAAAAGTTGTTAAAAACAAATCAAAACGGATTGATTGATGTAATGTTATTAGTTAACATATAATAATATTAAATGTAATAGTTCTATGAGAACATAACAGCATTTATACATTTTTATTCCATCGACCCTTCTTATTGCTGTATTTAAGTTTACAATTCTTTTGTTGCTGGTTGTTTAGCTTGTAATAATGAAATACAAAATTTTGTAGTATTTACCAGTTTAAGTATTAAATGTAATATAAAACCTACCAGAGTAGCATTAGTTATAAACTACTTACTTTTTCACATAAGTGAAAATCAATCTTAAATCAGTATATTTTCAGTTAAATGTTTACTAGAATTTCCCATGCGCATTGAAACACCTATTTTGAGTTAAATGAACTCATCGCCGTAAGACGGTGTCACCAATACGTTAAAAGATTAATTTGTATGGCTTTGAATGTTTTTTTTTATTTCCGCATTTGATGTTGTAGTTGATAATAATAATATTCCAAGTAATACTCAATTAATGATTTTGATAGGGTATTATGAAGAGAAATATGGTGTAGCGACAAAAAACATGTACACCGTTGTGATGTGTGAGTAGATTTCAATCGTCAACAAAACAATCTGTTGATGTAACTTATAGCAAGACATAATGAAGAGCATATTAACTTAATTTAAATTTACAATCATTAAAAAAAAAACATAAATTACCTTAGGAGTGTTAAAAATATTATTTAACAAGACGCATGAAGGGAAATGTAGGAAGAACCTTCTATAATGAAACTGTAGAATAGCAAAACGTTGAGTCTGACTCTTGATAGGCACGGACTTAACGTATATTAAAAGTTCTTAAGTAGAAATCTCTAATTATAGGTACTGAAATTGCTGGTAAATTGTAATACTTTTACTTTTTTATCACAATATGTCAATGAAGATGTTGTAAATGAATTCAACGGGCGCTTAACATGCCTTCAACCACATAAACCAGTTAGTGACCCTCCATCGCGTCTGCCCTCACAACTAACTAACCAGCTTGCTGAGACCTTAGACAGTATTGGTACTGTCTTGAATTTTACAATGCATTTTGGGAATTACTGTACGGACTAAACGGATAGCGTACTTTGGTTCAAGGGGTCACTGGTTCAAATCCCGTGGTGTACACAATAATTTTAGGGGTTTGGACCGCTTTCCCTAAAAGCGTTTGTGTTCTCTATTAACCAAAATGCAGTTGGCGTTGAAAAAAATTAAGTGTGTCAAGTTCCCTTTCAGACCCAGTGTCCATTTTAATGGACTCAACTTTGAAATTCGTTTTCGTTATTTCCTGTTGTGAGGCTATTAGTAACCATCTGATACTATTAAAGGACATATTGTTAATAAAACAATATTAGTATCTTGTCTCACATTTTTTTGTCATATTAATAGGGTTTTCGCTGACTCTACAAGTCATCTTACTAATAGGATGTGATAAACCCTAGAACTAGTCTCTACAAAAACTAGTATTCCTGTACTAATGCTACATCCAGTTGATCTAGAACTAAAGGGGGCTTTAAACTCACCTAACAAATATACTTGGTTAACATATTTTTGCATAAAATCTTTTTAAATTTTAAATTTTGCCGTTATTTATGTACATTTACCATAGTAAAAGACCGATTTGGGAGAAGCTGAGGTCGATGTACTAGGTCTTATATCACCTTCCTCTTCATGAGCTCCTTTTCTAGACTTACAATTTAGATAGTTTTAGCGAATTTACAAGCAAGTAAACCTTACTCATATTAGAGTATAGGATTACCACCGCACATTTAGTAAATATTGCTTTTATACTGCAACAATACCAGAAAATTTTGTTAGTTGTTCTTTAGAAAAAAATCATATGGATTTTTCGTTCCCAAACTACGTTATTATTGAACTAAGTATACAAAAATAACTTTTTACTACCTTAATTTTCTTCCCAAGGGCAAAGTGAAATTATGATGAGAGGGTTGGTTATATAACTTGTTATTTTAACATAAGTACAAATGCATACAAGACATACTAAACTTGTAAACATTAAAAAAATATTAGTTTAACAAAAACCAGCAATCAGAATAATATTAAATATGCAGAGAAGAGATTTGACAAACAAATTAAAAAAATTAGGGATACTGTCTTTTCTCAATACATATTGGGTTTCCCTCATAATTATTTAACAATCGATAGAAAGAAAATAGCTTATCCAGTGCATCAATTTAATCTCCTAAAATAACCGTCATGTTATGCCAGAGTAAGATATTATAATAACTTTCCACTAACCATTTCTCATATTCTCCCTATTCCTTCCAAAATAAAAAAAAACAATTAATATCTATCAAATGTATCTAATTAGTTATAGGTATGATGGGTGTAAATACATTATTCGAAAGTTTTTCAAAACATTTTATTCTTGCTTGTACTTGAATTCGATGTTGTTTCTCAATTGCTGCTATTAAAGACTACAACAATACATGTTTTAGTTTATAGTTTATAATACAAATTGACAAAATTATTATACATACTCTGTATTTACTTATGATTAAAGAATTATTGACTATTGACTATTATAAAGCAATCTGATATTAACAGAGGATGTGTTATTAATACTAATTAGTCTATTGATAATCAATACATTATGTCTACAGTATGGCCAAGCAAACATAGACGGCTCCTGTTGGGGTTTTCGATCCCTCTCCACACCATAAGAGCCCTAAGCTAACAACAAGGGTATTCCCGGGAGGGAGGCTCACAGGTTGGCTAAGTTAATTCAAAACTGGACACACCCAACTCAGTTAAAATATTTAATAGGCTTGAAATATTCAGGAAAATATTCATAAATAAATAAAAGCTTAAAAATATCCCTGTAGTAAAAGATTGCCATAGCAAAGTTATATGTTATTGTAGTTATTATACTTTTAGCGAATTTCCCCTATAGGGAAGAAGCTATTACCGTAGGTCTCATGGTAAGGCTTAAGCCCGAGACCATGAAAACGTTTTGATTTGAGGCCCCTAGATGCCAAAAACCCTATTCGTTCAAATTTATACAGAGTGTCTTACGTAAGGTGTCTCAAACCGATTACAGACGAACCACTTGACCTAGAAGGATGAAATAAAATTATTTCCCACTAAATTGACCCCAAGGAGTATCGTAAAAATAATTTTAACTCGTTTAAAATACAGGATGTGCCAAAAACTGAGGGTCGAATCTTGGAAATTTCAAAGGTAAATATACGTCATGTTGTACACCATTTTAAACCCCGTTGACAGAAAAACTTTTTTGAAAACAGAACTCACTTATCTTTATCCGTTTCAAAATGGCGGCCATTTTTGCGAAAAATATTAACATTTACGGAATACCCTGTAAATGCTAAACCACAAGACATATTTTTATTCTGATTCAAATTTATGACTAGTATTGAACTCAGCTTTACTCTGATATGCTACAGTCCAGTATTTAAAACAAATAACAATAAATACTTTTTTTGAAAATGCTTGCCTGCCCAAAAATAAATAAAGTCAAATAGTAACGTATATCAAAAAGTATATTATTTTAAAGGTCTTCAAAATCCTAACAACTTTCTAATTTACATCAACATCGTATATCTTTTTGTTTTTTACCAATCAAAAAAATGTTCATTTCCCCATAAACATGTTCATGTTTCGATACAGGTTATTTCTACATAGGTAACACTTCCAAATACTCTGGGGCCTCTTTTATAAATGATTTTTTAGTATACCCTGAATTTTAAACGAGTTAAATTAATTTTACGTGAAATTTGGCAAGATTGTGTAAAAAAACAGTCATGACTTTAAGTTCGAAATCCAGAAAGATCGGACCATGGGAAAGGGGTTTTATAGGTTTTTTAATTTTTTCAAAATCAGTTTTTTGAATTTTTTACCTAAAAACCTTTAAACACTCAATTTTGGTTTTCATTATTTTATAGAGCTTAAAAAACAAATAATATGGTATTTTGAATTATTAACTTAGGTTAAGTGGTTGCAGAGAAAATCCAAAAAACTAATTGATAAAATGTCCCATGTTAATCTTATGGGAAAAAGTTTTTTAGCTTTTTCACAGATAATTTTACTCTAAACTTCACATTTGCTTTTACCAATCGGTTCAGCTCTACAAAACAATAATTTAGGTGTTTAAATTGTGATTCTACTTTCATTCGTTGCAGATATATTCAATTTGCTAAACACAGTACGTTGCAAATGTTGTCCTTATGGAGAAAAAATAAAATTTGGTATCTTGATTATTTATGAATGTATATAAACTTGGTATGTGGCTTCATATTGTACTGGTATATTGATATTTGCACAAAAAATATATTTTGTTGACTCTCCTCATAGCAGCAAACCTGCATACTCAGCCCTAATTTTATTCTTATGGACAATAAGTAAAGTTTTATATCTCCTTTGATTATGTAATAAACGACTAAAACGTGGTATGTATCATCACCTGGTTGAGTTATATTGATAATTGCTTAAAATCACATTTCTTACATCTCTCGATGCAGCAAACCTGCATACTCAGCCCTATTGTTATTCTTATGGAGAATCAATGAATTACTACGTATCACTTATTTATAAATGATTTTTATAAAACTTGGTAAATGGCTCTATGTGATAGTGAGAAACTTATAGGCTAGATACATAGTAGAATCGCTTAGTATGCAGGTTTGCTGCAAAGAGGGTATTTATTATTTTACAGTCTACAATAAAACAGAACGGCAAAATATTTATTGAAAGAGTCGTAGACTATAAACCGTAAAATACAGTAATAGTCTACCTGAAATGTTTCAGTTTCACTTACCAATTCCAAACTTGGAAAGAAATGAATTGTTTATCTCATAAATCTTTCTAAAACATTGTAAAATTTGTATACAGAGTAATCGAAAAATAACGCTCAGATTTTTATAGGCCTTTATTTAAATACTATTATAGGTAACCTAATGGATATTGATTTCTAACGTTTAGATAATTTCAAGGATATTTAAATTGTATTTATATGGTACGTTTTAGCAAATTTCCCCTATAGGGAAGAAGCTATTACCGTAGGTCTCACGGCAAGACTTAAGCCCGAGACCATGATCATTTTTTGTTTTGAGGTCCCCAGATGCCATAAATACTATTCGATCAAATTTATATATATATTTATGTATAAATAAATAAATAAATAAATAAATATATATATATATGTATATATATGTGTCCGTGAATGCGACAACTTGAGTAAAAAACTTCCGTTTTCGATGAAATTTGACTCAAATGTGTAAAGTGACATTCATGACTTTAAGTTCGAAAACTAGAAAAATGGGACCATGGGAGGGGGGGTTTATGGGAGTTTTAAATTTTCCAAAAATCAGTTTTAGCGAATTTCCCCTATAGGGAAGAAGCTATTACCATAGGTGGTAAGACTTAAGCCCGAGACCATGATAACTTTTCGTTTTGAGGTCCCCAGATGCCAAAAACACTATTCGTTCAAATTTATATATATATATATATATATATATATATATATATATATATATATATATATATATATACCGGGTGTCCAGCATAAAGTGTTACAATAGCTAACTTTTTTATTTTATGTCTGACAGTAAACTTCTTATGGAGGACCCCCTTTATTTTTTATGCTGCTTCTAAGTATGTATTTCAATTATCGAAATTTCCCGCCATATTTCCAATATGGCGGACAACTTTGTTTTTTCTTATTGAATACCCCGTATTTTATTATGATTTTAGATAGCAAACAAGATTTTAAAAAGTTTTTATTCTTGGTATTTTTTTCCTAAACCTAATCAATGAGGCTCTAGAGCATTTTTAAGGTTTAATTTCACTGTAACTTCAAGAATCATAAGGTCGAAAGTCACAGCTGTGCAACAATGGTAATTACACATGTTCAAGTAAATCAAAAGTATGAGGTTTCCTGTTCCTGTTTATTCGTTGTTGTGTTTATGCAATGTCTTAGGAGTACAATTTAATGTGACTGTGTATTGTAATAGTGTTTTTTTATTGTTACAATGACTTTTAACGAACAAGTGGATATGTTATTAATCTTAGGGGAATGCCACAAAAACACAAGATCCGCAGCTGAACTGTATGCCACTCGTTTTCCTAACAGGCGGCATCCATCAGGTATGAGCTTTTTACGCCTTGAAAAAAAAGCTCGTTTAACAGGTAACTTGGGTCCTAGAAAACGGAATCAAACACATCCTATCACCGATTTTGATACAGAAGCAGATGTTTTGGCCTCAGTTATGGTTGACCCGCACCTCTCTACTCGAGAAATTGAGAGGTATACAAACATAAGTAAGAGTTCAGTTTCAGTAATATTACGGGAACATAAATTTCACCCATATCATGTCATTCTTAACCAAGAGATACGAGAAACTGATTACCCTAGAAGGTTAGCATTTTGCACATGGTTGACAGAACAATCCAGTCGCAACCTCGTTTTTTGTCAACTGTTTTATTTTCAGACGAGGCAACGTTCCTCAGTACCGGACATTTGAACAGACATAACATGCATTATTGGTCTACTGACAACCCTCACTGGATGCAGACCATTGATAACCAAAGAAAATGGTCATTAAATGTTTGGTGTGGTATTTTCGAAGGCAAAATTGTCGGGCCTCACTTTTTCGATGGCCCGCTAAACGGGATCGACTACGCTAACTTTATAGAAAACCATCTTCCTGTTCTTCTAGACAATTTTCCCCTTCAGGCCAGAATGGATATGTGGTTCCAGCAGGACGGTGCTCCACCACACTTCTCCAGAGTGGCCAGAGAAACTGTCTATGATGTGTTTGAAGGATGTTGGTATATATGCAGGTTTGCTGCGACGGAGGTATTTTATATGTGGTTTTCCTAAAAAAAATACATGCGTGTAAAAAAAAAAATAAGTTGAATAGTAAAAAACATTAAATCTACACTAATCAACTGTATTTGTTCAGTTGCTCAATAAAAATTCGTTGAAATCAAAATAATATCTGACGTTCTAAATGGAATTCTAAGAGTCGAAGGTTTTTTATCCCGAATACTTTAAGCAACCCTCCCATGAAATATTAGAATTTTAGAATGCCAAGTGCGTTCTTCATAACTCTTTAATACTTTTATCAAACGTTGTATTTATACACTATGTATTTTTTTAATGATCCATTATATTATTAATGAACAAATTATAAAATAAAAAATAAAATATAAAAAGGCGACTTGAAAAAATCGTTAAGATAGTGGCTTGAAAACCCAATACTAACGACTTATAATTCGTTGTCTACTAGGAAACTGACTTTGTTTATTTTTGTCCTTATAAAATCATGTAAGACATTGATATTGTAAAACATTATTGTGAGGGATATATTATTGTGAGGGACATAAGATTGGCGGGTAATACATTAATTTTTTAAATGGATTGAAAAGATTAACAAATGAGTTTTTTTAATGTCTATTTAAAAAAACTCATTCGTTGATCATTTCAATCCAAAACTACGATAATAGCTTCTTCCCTATAGGAAATTCGCTAAAAGTGCGAGGGACATCATTGCCTTAACAAAACATATTTATGAATATTGTAAAACATTATTGTGAGGGATATTTATATCCATATAAGATTGGCGGGTAATATACTAATTTTTTAGATGGATTGAAAAGATTAACAAATGGGTTTTTTAATGTCTATTAATCATTGATTAATCAATTAATCCATTAATCCATTAAATCCATTAATCCATTAATCAATTGATCATTGCTCCACGTCAATTGGTTACAGAGATAATGCAAGTTCTAAACACAGTACGTTGTCCAATGTTATTCTTATTGATAATAAGAAAAATTGTATATCTCGCTTATTTATCAACTTATCCTGATGAAACTTGGCATATTGATTTATGTCGTAGTGGTCTATTGATATTTGCACAAAAAAACAATTTTTTGGTTTATAGCTCCCATAGCATCAAACCTGCGTTCTCCTGTCCCACGTTATTCTTATGGAGAATAAGTTACATGTTATCGCCCTTAATTATAAACATAAATTAATAAAACTTGGTATAGGGCTTTACCTATTTGAGTTATATTGATATTTGTATAAAAACCCATTTCTTGTGTCACTTGCTTCAGCAAACCTGTATACTCGGCGTCAATGTTATTTTTATGGAGAATGAAACGAAATGAATAATTAAAACGTCATTAATCATTTATTTATGAATGTATATTGATGCAACTTGGTATATGGCTTTATATGGTATTAAGATACATGCATATATCTTATATATATCTTATTTATATGGTATATATATGCATTGGAAATTTGCTGAGTACGCAGGTTTGCTGCTATGGGGGTATTTGATTAAAGCACATGTTTTACCATCGGTGGTTTCAACCTTAGCAGGTGAACTTCGGTACCCTAAGTAATGAAGACTAAACCTATCTGAGATGAGTTGGAATACAAGAACCTAACAATACGAGAGGTGAAAAGCTCTCGTTTGAATGTCCGATTGGATTTTGGTTGATCAAGTATTCATGAAGCCTCTCATTTTAGCCTGGGAGAAAAACAGGTGCGCGCAGATATACATCACCCCTCTCTCCCAACACACAAAACTCACATACACGTGTACATCCAAGCCTTCTTCATAATGTTTCAATAATAGCATTCAGACATTAGTTCAGCAGTTTTTTTTTTATATTAAAGTTATATTCTCCTTTTATATATCCTAAAACGCAATATTTCGCGTTACTATTCTATTGTATAGTTTTTGCTGTTAATGATAGGGTCCAAACGTACCAGAAACAACAAAGTCAGTCATTTTGTGAATACTTTTACTTAGAAAAAAAGTATTTAAGTAACTCACCTTATCAGGCCAGTGAAAATATAGGGTTTGAAAATGAAAAGAATTGTTAGCAGAAATATTTTTGCTGGAAAATGTGCACTGAGGTCTTCTGATTCGAATACCAAGTTATCTACTTCGAGTCAGGTGAGCATTCGTCGCCATATTGGAAAATGGCGGACGTGAATTTCGATTGTTTTGTATCATAAAATGTTAACCTTACATCCGATTTTCCTCAAATTTTAAATAAACATGTAAAATAACAACATCTTGGACCCAATAAAGCAATGACCCACATTTCAAGATCCAACTAGTATTTTTGTGCGTTTTCTCTCTTTTAAATGTGTTGTTTAAGTTTTTTATCGTGTATTGTAATCCATTTTTGTAATACTTGCCTTCATGTTTTAGCGATACAAAAAACCAACATTTTGGTATTTTTACTCATGATTTTATCTTGAGTGGTTCTGGAGAAAAGTGAAGAAAACCTGCCGATGCAAAATGCAGTACTTTGTCTATCAATGTTATTGTTATAGGAAATGAATACATTTTCAGACCAAAGTCAGTTGAACATATATTTAAATTGCGTCCTACACTAAAACTCCTTGGCACTCATATAAATAAATTTAAGTCATTTTCAACAGGTTAGTAAAAAGAAGACTGAGATTGATTGGTGGCAAAAGCTCACTCCACTCGAAGTAGAAAACTTGGTAGGTATTTGAATGAGGGGACCTCAAGTAACATTCTCCAACAAAAATGTTTCTGCTTGCAATTTTATTAATTTTAACCAATTTACTATCATAATTTCCCTGGCCTATATAATGGATGTGCTATCTCAGTATGGCAGTAAATACCACATAGTCTACCCTGGATGGACCAGTTACAGTGCGTACTATGACCGTACTTTAATAGACTACTGTGAAGTTCTTTTAACTTTGTGCCTTCCAAACTTGTTTAACTCCTTTGTTTAACTAATAACACGCAGTATAATGTGATGATTCTGCATCGTACATTATCCTGTCTATTAGAAAGAATTCCAGAACCCGTAGTATAAAAATATTGAACCTGGAGCTAAAAAATAAGTAAAAGTCTCTTAATAATTTTTAATGAACATTAGCCGTAAGAGAAAGCCTTCAAGGGTAAGTTAAGCTGGATAAGGTTCAGATTTTTCAATAACAATAAAAGACATATTTTATGGAACATGCTCAACATAGGAAACTGATATACTGTTGGATAGTAATACATACATACGCTTCAAATTGTCCAGAGAGTATGAGAAACTAATGTTAAAGACGATGGATACATTTAAAGTTTTTTTTTAAATATCTTGAAATGTTATTCTAGAAATTTAAGTAACTGTACCAATAGCTGGTATGCAGCGTATGCGATTTCCGGGTAGGTTTTCTACATTTAATACACGTTATTGTGCGGAGGATATTATTACTGCTGGTTTATCCAGAAAAGGCTATTACTTTTTATCAGAAACTAATTGATGATTACAGGTTAAAGGTAAAATGTAGAGTACAGTAAAGGTGGTTTAAAATTCCTCTACACATTTTACGGATCTGGTCCAGTACATTCGGCCAAGGTACCGTAAGTGTTTGGCGTCTACATTGATGGCACGTGGTTGGTCGGATTTTTGGATGTAATGGAAGTAAAATAAGAGGTCTGACTCTTCCTTTCTGATTTTCATATTTCATCCTAGATGGCACTATCTAAAGTTTAACGGAATAAGACCAAACTTTACTAGCGGACTTCTGTTCTTCTTGCCTCATACTCGGACTCCGGCGCATGTGTCTTTACATATATTACGGATGGTGAAATTATATGGTAGTGATTTTTGGTGGGATACAGACATTTATTTTTGCTTGTTTAATGTTTTTAAATGCATGTATTTTATTGCTCAGGTTTAATATATGATGTTATTTATTATATCTATTAGTAGTTAACTTTATAGCGGAGTTATATTGTAAAGGTACAAGGGATTATAAAGATTAGCTTCAATTACTGTATTGTTTATATTTTATTTTCATTCTATTATTATTTTCTCTATAATCATTCTTCTTACTTCATTAAAAATATTATATTTGTTTAACTTTATGTTCACTAGTAATATACTGACCAAACGTATTTTCAATTTTTATCTTTCGTTGAATCAATTAATAATACTCAATGTTTCTCGTAGATTAATCAAAGAAATTTTTTTATTGAGGCTGGAAATATATTACCAAATTGCTGTAGATTTCTTCAAATGTAATATGGTTTAGGAAATGATACATCGTCTTCATAAGACCTTCATCAATCCATGGTTTAGACGTATATTGCACTAGCTTCATCAATCTCTTGTATTGTTTCGGTGATGAATATTGTAAGCAATGTCCGTCTGTGGGGTTGGACCATCTTGTGCAAGATATATAAAGCAGGATTTCACCATTTAAATAGTTTAAATAAATAATAAAATTGTGTTCAATACCGGGAAAAACTTCTAACTGAAAATGCTTGTCGTTATAAATACGTGATTCATATTTGAATTACACTATATAGGTATTCCTTTGACAATTGCAACCTAATTAATGGAATAACATTTCGATTTAAAATTGTGTAATAGAAGAAGCCTTAAACCATTTTTTTAATAGGTAACCATTATCTACTTAGAAACCTGAGGAGGCTATTTTTCAGTGATTTTTTTTCGCCATTTAAACGTTTATATTGTTAAGCCTTCAATGTGTAAGGGGAGAAAAGAGACATAGCGGAAATTTCCAAAGAAATATTTCAACCTTTGTGATAAGCCAAGTAATAAATTATTTTATAATGCGCAAGTTAATTTCCTCTACTCTGACACAGCTCAGTCCCTTGATACCTGCTTATTGTTTGCCTAATAAACAACTTGCAATATTACATCTTAATTAATTAAGTATATTTGAAGTCCTTGTTCAAAATTCATTGTTGGCTATGGTGTATTTATGTTATTTATGAAATTACTCTTTACATTTTCCATTACTTATTGATAAAAAAAAAACAGTTTCATGACGTTTTGGGATGAGTAACCTTATCCCGTCTTCATTTGGGGAGAATACCTAAAACAAAAAATATGGTTCGCGTAATTTCACCTGAAAACAGGATTCGATTCTAGATTCCTAAACGTCGTGACAATTAGCTGTATCAATCAGTGATGAAAAATGTCCGCAACATTTCTTAAATATCACATTTGAAGTCTTAGACCACCTAGATGGCAGAAGTATATAAAAAGGAGAAGTCCCTCGAGTACCCATAAAGTCACAGAATTTACACTTAAATTAAATTCCTTTCCCAAAAGACAGTTCACTTCCATTTCAGAACAACACCAACGAAGATATTCAGAGTCACTTCACTAACATTCCCAGACTTGACGGCACCACTGACACTTTGTATTTGCCTCATGAATTTAAACTTCACCTAATGCTTTGCAATTTTTAAAATAACACTCCCAACTTTAATTTACAAGTTAATTACAACCGGTGAGTTATCTTGGTTTCCTCTTGGCAGTACGATAACTTTTCAGTCATTCCATTTTATGAAAAGTGTGTTATAAAGAGGGAATAATATTTTCTAGGTAAATAAATTTAAGAAGACAACTTTTATTGCGCTCGAAACTAGCTTTTCCCGAACATCTAAAGATATATAAGTTTTTTTAGAATGCAACTAAATTTAAACTACCATTCTTAAAAAGTAAGGTAATGATGTATTAAACATATTGTAAGAATTTTTGGTTCCCACTTGGGAAAACCCAAAGTTTGAGAACCGCTCTGATCACTTTTGAAGGAAAATATCCACAATGGAAAACAACTTTACACAAATACAGATCGTAGACAATTGTTGATACCTCAATCCTCTAAATTGGATTAGAAATAATGGAGGAGTTATGTTCACAATAATCGCTTTGGCGTATTATAGATATAGTTTTTTTTTTATTTAGCAGCCAAAAGAATCACAAAACAAGCTTACAAGCATTCGTTATGCCACCCTAATACTTTTTGTTGGATCTCATGTCTTATCCGAGGTATATATTTCCAATTCCTAAAGATTTCCAAACCTTTTTTAAATCTTTCATCGCAACCACTGCTGCGGTGGACTGTTACATCGTTCTTGCTGTGGTACTATAAAACTAGCTCTACTTCAGAAACTAATATTGGAAATAGTACAGGAATGTTTAAATGATCTACCTCCAAAATACACAAAGTGCACTATTACCGTATTTTACACGTCTACCTTCGTGTCAGAATTGGAACGCCGTCTGAGTCCTGATTTCAAAATCATACCACAGAAACAACACTTCGAAACACACACCAAAGGGCCATTTCAGCAGCCAAATAAAATTTTAAATTGTGCCACCACTTCCTTCTTGCTTGACTGCCCCATTTAATGACAAGTACGATGATACGAAATTGGCACAAACCATTTTAAGTATAACAAAATTATTTATCACATTCATATATTACTTACTTACTTACAATTTCATTTTATAAATTTAGATGTATGTTGTTAAACATATTGGTTGTTACAAAACAATATAATATATGTATTAGGTATGTGTATTGGTAAAGAAGACACATAACCTCCTCCCCCGCTCCTCTTTACCACCTAGAATTTACTGAATGATAAAATAATTTACTGTAGAATGTTAAAGCCAATTTACTACAGAGTATTTACAGAAATAGAACAAACTAAATGACGGTTTATTTTGTAATAATAAAGAAAGTTGTAAATAAATTAAAAGAGGATACAGTGTTTAGGTTGATTAGTCAAATTTCACACAAACTTCACATAATGCATAAATGAGAGAGATGCTGAGATTTAAAAATACCATTTAGAGTGAGGCTGTAGGCTGTGGTTGGAATATTGGAGAGTCGCTAATGACCGACTATTGTCGCAGCTCATCAACATAATCCAGAACCTCATCGCCTTTGTCACAATATTTGTCTTCTCCCCAAAGTAACTACCTGTTTTCATCATATTTAGGAAGTAAACAATTTGTACTGTAATGATAAATATTTCCAGTAGGATATATTTATAAGACTTCATATTTATATGTTTTGTTGGGAAATATTTAACAAAAGTATATTAAAAATTTTGTAACTCTAAGCACGGTTCAGTGTTTCTAATTAAGTGAAAAAAGGTTCTTTTAAACAATTATATTTTCTTATTTTCCTCCTCTTTATGGTAATTTGGTTTAAAAGAATATTTGTTCATATGTTAGTAATTTTTGACACAATATATTTATTCTGGAAACGTAGAAGTAACTTTAATTCATATTAATTTTACACTGCTTCATAGCTGGTCCTCGACAGACATTATTTAAATTTAGATACTTACAATCCTACATGAAAATGTTTAACATTTTATAATATGAAAATAACATTTATTTCTCATTTAATAAAAATATAGTTACACAACGATTAGTAAAATTAAGTTTAGTCACTCCTAATTATTTTATGCTATATTATTAGTCACCTGAGAGAATATTTCAGTGATTCACTTACTTTTAGTATTCTGAAGAAAAAGGAGCATTGCACTATTTAAAAAATCTTGTTGGTAATATTTTTGGGAATTTTTGAAAACACTGTTGTAAACCTTAAACATTTAACGAAAGATGTGCGAATGACAAACCAGCTAAAGATTATAGCGTTTCAATTGCCATTAAAACACTATTTAATATAATTTAATATTTGTGACATATACTAACTTGAGGGGATGTGGGAACTGAGGTAGAGTTGATGGTTTGAATTGTTTCTTGGCTTGAAGGGACGTGAGACTAGTCACGTGACGGCCGGACGTGGATGGTTTCTGGAAGCTTCGAACCAAGGTTATAAATTCACGCTCGTCGGGGGCTTGCGGCATTTTACGTTCAAATCTTGTGCTAAAAGTGTGACGAGAGGATACCCGATGAGACGTGAATTTCTTCAGATTGGACGGTACAAAAAGTTGTTTTTAAATTTAGAGTCATAATTCAAATCATTGCTTCATTTCTCATTTTGTTGTTTTTAAATTAAGGGATCAGTCTTTTAAAAACAATTACTTTTTTCAGGGTTCGAAGCGTTTCTAATATTGGGTAGAAGAAAAACTAACAGCAGACTGATTAAGAACTGAAAGAAGATTTTGTATTATTAAAGTTTAGTATATTCCA
The DNA here is from genome assembly GCA_963675035.1 of Allygus modestus. Classification (NCBI taxonomy): domain Eukaryota; kingdom Metazoa; phylum Arthropoda; class Insecta; order Hemiptera; family Cicadellidae; genus Allygus; species Allygus modestus. The sequence continues at coordinate 103,907,888 of OY776112.1, forward strand.
AAAATCGAAGAAGTGAATATATTTTGAAAGTTCGAAGAAAGATAAGCAAAACCAAGTTTTATTTCATTTTGAAATTTTTATTATTTTATTTGCAAGATAAAATATTTAAATAAAAGCAAAAACAGATTATTTAATTCTTTTTATTTTATAAAGACCTCTTCTTAACCTCAAGAAAATATTATAGCCTGCTAGACAGGGCTATAAGATGACTTTGGAGGTTAGGCCATGTTGAAGTTCTTTAAAAATCAGACTTAAACAAAAAGGGCAATATCGCTTTTATTTGCGATCAGAAAATTATGAACGATGTCTGAAATTAAAGGTATTTTAAAAACAAAGTTTTTTTTATAAATTAAGCAAATTTCCAAATATTAAGACAAGCAACATATTATTAGTTTTCTTGGCGTTTTTCTATCAGACTTCAGGTGGAAACTGTTGGTATTTTATAAAAATATCAAACAAAAGTCCGTTAAAGATTTATATTACTATTAATGCAACTTTATTACCTCAACTATATTATTTGAAGTAATATAATTTGAGTAATAGTAATATACATGTTGAATGGCTGTTGGTTGAATACAAATCCAAACGAAATAGAACCTTAAACAGATTAGAAATCTCCCATTTTTTTAACAGGCACACGACAATTAAATGTTTTTGTAAAATTACTAATCTGTATAAGCTATACAAATTATGTGGATAGTGTGTGTAGACTACATGTTAATATAGTCATGTCAGTCTGGATTTGAAATTGGAGGTAACCAGTTTTGAGTATTTTAATAAATTACGTTTGCATAAAAATCTATATATTCCTGTATCATGATTTCCAATTTCCATATTGTTTGGTTGTTCAGATTATGCAATTGTTAATCGATTAGTATTCAATATTCCACCCCATCAGTTTCACTGAGTATTTTTTATATATATATATTGTGAACATTTGTTGATATGAGATTAGAGTCCAGTCAAGAAAACACCCGTGCGTGCCTTTTGCACGTTGTTCTTATTTGTCTGTTGTTAGGACCTATACCAGAAGTAAGAAACCAAGTTTCGAAAGACCTGTGCTACTGTAATAGTCACCAAAAACAGTCAAATGTTTACAATTTTTCAGTCGTTGCTAAGTTTCTCCGAAAGTATGCCTCTGACAGAATATGTTGCCCAGTCCTTCCTTAAACTGGATAAAATGTGCTATGGTTTGAGACGATAACGACTTCGGTACGGTACGTCCATTATTTACTAAGACACAATCCTTTAAAAACTCTACCGTTATTAAATATTTTTCACCATTAGAATACCATCGGGGCTGAGTACGCAGGTTTGCTGCAACCAGGAATACAAAATGTGAGTTAATATGCAAATATTAATAGAACCCAACTAGGTGAAGCCACGTACCAAGTTTTATTATTTGTTCTTCATAATTAAAAGAGACATAGCATTGTAATTATTACCCGTAAGAATAACATGGGGGTTGAGTGCCCAGGTTTGCTGCTACGAAAACCATCGGCAAAAAATTGTTTTTTTGCGTGAAAAACGATAAACTATAATCAGATGAAGCCATGTACTAAGTTTTGTCAGTATATTTTTATAAATAAGCTATATATAATTGTTTTTACAATACGTCACAAAAAATAGACCATAACGAAAATTTTAGTTTTTTAGAATTTATTGAAGATTTTAAAGTTTTGTATCTTAATAAATTATGGACTAACTGAAGTTGTTATCGCCTCAAACTTTAGCAAATTTTATCCAGTTTAAGAAAGGATTGGGCATTTTATTCTGTCAGAGGCATACTTTCGGAGATATTTAACAAAAACTGAAAAAGTGCAAACATTTGACTGTGTTTTGGCACTACGCCAGAATCACAGGTCTTTCGAAGCTAAAAACCTGATTTCTTACTTGTGGTATAGGTCCTAACAACATAGGCCTACTAAAAAATTAGAACTACATGAAATTTTGCATTCAAAGACCTTTTTTAATGTCTAACTTGACTGGGCTATTAACCAAACCTGTGAAGTTTTAGCAGAAGAAGTGAAACATTATGCATTCCAATTTTTCTTGAAACATAAATTTAACTTGTAAAAAAGTTTAATTCCACTAACCACTACTATTAATAAATCTAAATTTACTTAAAAACTATTATCTATTCATGAACATTTATTAGCAACATATGATAATGCGACCTATTAGGCCTACTTTTTAAAAACAAACTGTAGTCATTTAATACTTGGTGTACGCTCATTCCTCGCGTATAAGGATAATTGAAACACATGATCAAACTTAAATCGAGTCTCATAAAAAATTCAATATCTGATTTGAGTAACATCATCAGAATACATTCCGTTATCATTTAACTGCCGCCAGACTCCGGATTTTATGTCTGTACAGTATAGCTATAGTTTTAGTCACTTCTCTAAGAATAAATTGTTGCGGTAGCTAAGGGGTATCGCACTGGCTCTTGGAGCGTAATGTCGCAGGTTCGCATCCCGCCGCCGACCTAACATTTTATCCGTAGAAAAACATACATACATTTATCACTTGTTTTTATCAAAGTAAATGTTGTGTAAATACGTAAATTTATTTATTTTTAAAATAAATTGAAGATTTCAGGCATGGTTTGTTGTTAGGATTGGCATGGGTGCGTTATCTTAGAACAAACATAGCATTTTGGGCTAAGCAGTGACTTTAGCGGTGTGGTTAATTTAACTTTTAAGAGAACAGCGAGTTTCCTATACGAACTAATGTTAACAATTTCTATAGGCCAAGTCAAAATATCGTTAAGGATTAACAATAAATCGTCAGGCCCAGTTATTTAGATGAAAAAATGAGATTTCAATATATTGTTTCAATAGCATAGTCTATCATGAAATTAAATGCTGTAAACATGGGTTATACATGGCTAAGTCCGTAAATGAAACTTCTAAAATGACAAGTAGCCCAAGTGTATATGCCTACATTTTCTAGTCATAGGTCCAAGTTTATGATGAAAACAGCTCAGTATAATCCAAACCTAGGATATGTCAAATAATTTCAGATAACCTGTATAAAAGGCTTAGTTTGGTTAGAATAATTTAAAGCTTTTGTTTGGTTCGCTTCAAAATTCCTGGTAATGTTTAAAGTAATTTACAACAATTGTATTTTACAAAATGATATTTCAACATATTGTTTCAATAGCCTAGGCTATCATGAAATTAAATTCTATAAACATGGGTTGGTCCAAGACCGTACATGAAACTTCTAAAATGACAAGTGGCCTAAGTGTATAGGCCTACATTTTGTAGCCATAGGTCCAAGTTTATGATGAAAACAGCTCAGTATAATCCAAACCTAGGATATGTCCAATCATTTCAGATAACCTGTATAAAAGGCTTAGTTTGGTTAGAATAGTGTAAAGCTTTTGTTTTGGTTCGGTACAACATTCCTGGTAATGTGTTTAAATTATTTTACAACAGTTGTATTTTACAAAATGACATTTCAATATATTGTTCTAATAGCCTAGGCTATCATTAAATTAAATTCTATAAACATGGGTTGGTCCAAGACCGTACATGAAACTTCTAAAATGGCAAGTAGCCTAAGTGTATAGGCCTACATTTTATAGCCATAGGTCCAAGTTTATGATGAAAACAGCTCAGTATAATCCAAACCTAGGATATGTCCAATCATTTCAGATAACCTGTATAAAAGGCTTAGTTTGGTTAGAATAGTTTAAAGCTTTTGTTTTGGTTCGGTACAACATTCCTGGTAATGTGTTTAAAGTATTTTACAACAGTTGTATTTTACAAAATGACATTTCAATATATTGTTCTAATAGCCTAGGCTATCATGAAATTAAATTCTATAAACATGGGTTGGTCCAAGACCGTACATAAAACTTCTAAAATGGCAAGTAGCCTAAGTGTATAGGCCTACATTTTATAGCCATAGGTCCAAGTTTATGATGAAAACAGCTTAGTATAATCCAAACCTAGGATATGTAAAATCATTTCAGATAACCTGTATAAAAGGCTTAGTTTGGTTAGAATAGTTTAAAGCTTTTGTCTTGGTTCGCTACAACATTCCTGGTATTGTTTAAAGTATTTTACAACAGTTGTATTTTACAAAATGATATTTCAACATATTGTTTCAATAGCCTAGGCTATCATGAAATTAAATTCTATAAACATTGGTTGGTCAAAAACCGTACATGAAACTTCTAAAATGGCAGGTAGCCTAAGTGTATAGACCTACATTTTATAACCATAGGTCCAAGTTTATGATGAAAACAGCTCAGTATAATCAAAACCTAGGATTTGTCAAATCATTTCAGATAACCTGTATAAAAGGCTTAGTTTGGTTAGAATAGTTTAAAGCTTTTGTTTTGGTTCGCTAAAACATTCCTGTTAATGTGTTTAAAGTATTTTAGAACATTGTTTGCCAGTTTAATGTCCTCTTACTCTTACCGTAATCCAACCCTAGGCTATGTCAAATCATTCAAGATAACCTTCCGAAAAAGGCTGTTTGGTTAGAATAATCTATAGCTTTTATTGTTGTTACCTAATACATTACTGGTAATGTATGTTAGGTAATGTAGACAATTTTTAATATTAATTTAGTGAAAATATAACCTAGCAAATAATTGTCCTACAAAATAAATTTTAAGGTTGTTCGCTTACTGTGACTAACTTCATCAACGCTTTCTAGACAAATTGAGGTTTTGTATACTTTTTACACATGACAATCACAATTTTACCAATTGTCTAAGAAAATGTAATAAAACAAACTATTTTATAAGTTAATATCTTAGTATCTACAGTCATCAAAAAGCTATTTTGAGATTTTCGACTGCCACACGCGTTGTCTGTCGTCTGCCACTGTTACAATCGTTGCCTCTGACCGACTGGACCGACTTACGATCTTTACACAGAGTAGGCGTACTAAGGGAATATTAACTGTATAACTATTTTTTTTTAAACGTACACTTAATAATTTATAAAATAATAAATATGCTCACAACTTAAAATATACTTCGATTTATCTCTCTTGTGTGTTTTTTGTTGGTAAAAAAACTTTTGTTATCCAGTATAACAATGTATACTCTAGTAAACTAACTATTGTTACTCTGTTGTTGAAACATAGACGTCGGCTAAATTTTAACGATTCAAGTACCACTAAAATGGCTTCCAATGTTATTCTTATGGAGAAAAAAATAAATTTAGTTTTAAGATAATTTGATAAATACTGATCGAAATTATCTGAATAACGAACTTGACCGAGATTTTGACCTGTTAAATTTTTCTGGAAAATTTTAAGTTTAACTGTGGAGGCATTCTCGAGTTATTGGGGTCACAGACACGCCAGTTGAGTTGATTCTCTTACCAGTCCAAGCAGTAAAGTTGTGTATAAGGATACTTTCACTTCGTTCAATTATCCAATTATTCACAATATATAATACCCCATTGCATCAAACCTGCGTACTTAGCGAACTTCCAACTAATAATATATGTAAATAAAGCCGCATACCAAGTTTTATAAAAATATATTCACAAATAAGCAATATATACAGTTTTAATTATTCTCCATAAGAATAATATTGGGTATGAGAACATAGGTTTGTTGAAACAAGGAACACAAACAATTGGTGTTAATGAAAATTTAAATAGAATTTAACTAGGTGAAGCACATGCACATACACAAGTTTCATCTATATTAGTTCATAAATAAGCGATATATAATATGTTAATAATTCTTCATAAGATTAACATAGGGAATCAGTAGGCAGGTTTACTGCAACAAGGAACACAAAATATAGGTTTCCATGCAAATATCAATATAACTCAACTAGATGAAACCACGTACCAATTTTCATCAATATACATTCATAAATAAGCGATATATACCATTTTGATTATTCTATATAAGAATAACATGGGGTATGAGTACGCAGGTTTGCTGCAAAAATTAACAAAAACAATTTGTCTCTAAGCAAATATCAATATAACTCAACAAGGTGAATATACAGTTTCGAAAGAATGGTGTTTTTGGGGCATGGAGACTTCAAAACGAAAAGCTATCATGACCCCGGGCCTAGGTCTAATTATGCCGACTACGGTAATATCATCTTCCATATAGAGGAAATTCGCTAAAACCAATTCAGATGAAATAAAGCGTAGAATTTCAAATTACTTTATTATTTGCAATGTTTGCGTTTAATATTTGTAAACAAATTTGTTAAATATTTTACAAATATATTCTGGGCAGACATTTTAGTAAGCAGATGTTTTTAGCGAATTTCCCCTATAGGGAAGAAGCTATTACCGTAGGTCTCATGGTAAGACTTAAGCCCGAGACCATGATAACTTTTCGTTTTGAGGTCCCCAGATGCCAAAAACACCATTCGTTCAAATTGTCATATATGTATATATATATATATATATATATATATATGTGTCCGTAAGCACGATAACTCTCGTAAAAGAGGTCCGATCTTAATGAAATTTGGTACAAACGTGTAAAATACCATTTATTTGAACGAGTTCGAAAACCAGACAAATCGTATCATCCGAAGGGGGGTTTTGGGGGGGGTTTTGTACCCCAAAAATTGGTTTTTTGGAGCTTTCACATGTAATAATCATTTAAATCAAATTTTATTTTATACCATTGGATTCAGCTTAAAAAAAAAAAATTTGGTATTTTGATCATTGCTCTACGTCAATTGGTTACTGAGATATTGAAAGTGCTAAACACAGTACGTTGTCCAATGTTATTCTTATGGAGAAAAAGACAAATGTTATATCTCGGTTGTTTATGAACATAAACTGACGAAACTTGGTATATCGCTTCATCTAGTTGTGGTTTGTTGTTGTTTGAACAAAAAACTACTTTTTCGCCTATATTCCCGTAGCAGCAAACCTAGGTACTCGGTCCCCATGTTATTCTTATGGAGAATAATAAATATATTATATATCGCTTATTTATGAATGTATATGGATGAAACTTGGTATGTGACTTCACTTAGATGAGTTCTATTGATATTTGCATAAAAACCCATTATTTTGTGTTCCTTGTTGCAGCAAACCTGCGTACTCATCCCTAATGTTATTCTAATGGGGAATAATGAATATTTTAAATATCGCTTATTTATGAATATATTTCTTATGAATTCTGGTAAGAGGCATAATGTGTTATTAAGACATATATATATTCATTGGAAATTCACTGAATATGCAGGTTTGCTGCGACGGGGGTATTATTATTTATAATTACTTTTAATGGCCTGCATGTACAAACTGAACAAAACAACTGATATAAGATATTAAGGTAAACAAATATCCGGATCACCTTATTTACAACACAACTTACAACTTATTTATTGTCTTTTCGATGTAGATAAGGACGGTTTGCAGAGCTTTCATTATCGGAAAAAAGAAAATATGAGACGTGTTTCTATGAAGAAATTACGTGTTCCTGATTTACTCGATTAAATAATAAATTATATGTAGATTAAAAAACTAGATTAATACTATTTATATGGTAAGACGGATGAAAAAACCACCTGAATTAGTGGGAGAGGCCATTAGTGTTAAAACATCGCCATTCAGTTCTGAATATCCACTTGAAGTAAGTGACTCATGTCAGGGCATAAAAACTTCCTGGAACAAACTTGTTTACTTTAACAAGTAGTTATATTATAAAACAGTCTTTTCAGCTGAATATAAAGGTAAATGAGCAACAAGGATCGAAGTGCATGATTTGAAAAACCTTTTTTTAACTTTTATAATCTAACAAATTTGTTTAAATACCCGTGTTTAGGTTTATTTTAAACTCAATAAAATAACGTATTCGAATAATCAACCGAAAACAATATAAATCTGGTTTTAATACACTTTAAGTAAGAAAACACTGTCAATTGTTTTAAACAAATAAAATTGTTTTAATTGGGTTTTGTAAATAATTATTAATATCCAAATCAAAAATCATGCTTTAGCGTAACAAGCATAAATTGCAAAATGTATTAGATGGACTGTACATTTTCACAAAATTATATAATTATTATAGCATTATAAAATGCAAGAGTAAATAAAAATAATTTTGAAAAATGCGTATACGCTCCATTATGTTTATCAGAATATATTAAATCAATACTTGTAAATCGAAGAGAGATATGGTCCAAAAGGAGTAATTTAAATACATGTTACGATGATCAGAGTGAATGTTACATGGCTTTATCTCACATTACCAGAGCTTTTTAACTGCAGAACTCATGAATAAGAACTAATTAATTTTAAGCCAATTATAGATAGGTTTTAAATTAAAATCATACACTTTATCAACAAAGAGAGTAAAATTAGTTTTAAAAATAAAACCAAAGCCAAGTTAAAATTAAGTTTAACAGAATAAATGCACAGAAAACGTAAACTATAATTGTACGTCCTAAAACAATGTTAGCTTCTTTATTTAAATTATATTATGTTTAGTTTTCAACTTTTATATATTTTATGGGGCGCTTCGAACTCTTAACTGCATGGTTAATAACTCTGTTTATATAAAATAAAATAAAACACATTAAGTTAAACGTTAAGTTCTAGCAACAATAACATTTAACGAAATTTATAATGAAATATGATTCATAATTTATATTCAACCCTCGTGTATTTTGGATGGTTTTCAGACCAAGATAGTTTCAATGAAACTTGTAACTACTTCTGAAATATTATTAATATAATGTTTTAAAACTCACTGACTTGCAAATATGGACATGGATTTACAGGGAGAGGATTGTTTTAAATTGTTTAATTATCTTCGTTTGAATCAGGTTAATAATTAGCTTTTAATGCATAAATGTGAGTCGTATTGCCAATATGCTTATGCCATTGAATAACTTGCCATTTCAGGCATATGAGGCGTATAGAGCTTAAAACTATCTTAGTAATAATCGGCCGAATTAATTTCTTGAATCCGAAAGATTTATCATATTCTGGTACGAGGTTAGTTGTACTCATTATATAACGTTGTTTAGTATATGTGAATGTGTGAATTTTAAATATTAAGGCCCGTATAAACATATTTTCATTGTAGTCACCCTCTATAGGGCAATTGTTATACCATTGGTAATAATTATATAATAATGTTGGTAAGTAGCGTTAAATACGTTGTTATATTAAAGCCAGCAATAACAACCCCTGATCATATACCAGTAGCTTAATTTAATATCTGGTAAAATGCAACCCTTTATGGGAAATTATGATGTATAACCGTCTTATTATACTGTCTATAAAGTGGTTTCAATGCAACTACCACGACGTAAAGAATTTGTGTACACTTAAGACTTCTAAGAAAGTACAATATCCTTACTATGAAGAATGAGCTGGAGGATTTGTTCATGTCGTCTCTTTCAATGGCGGCTCTTTTATATTTGTTCAGAATTATTTTCTCCTAAATGTACAGATTTTTAAAATTATTTTCTTTTAAATTTAAATTTTACTTTTAAAAACACCCATAATATTATTGAACGATCTTGATATTTAATGTAAAGTTTAACCCATTGTTTGACTACTGCAGAATGCTTATTTTTAATATTTTGCTTGCTAGTCTCATTTAAAATCATGAGGGAGACCCGGGAATGGAACCCGGGACCTCTTGCACGGAAATTCAAAAGGCTAATCTGTAGGCTAGTGCGGTGACCCTATGTATAATGTTTGTAGTAGGTGGATACGCTTGTCGGTTATTGGTAAAGCAATAATTACGTAACAAATTTCATTTTATAACTTTGTAAAACAGAAAACTGTCTAACAGGGACTATTTCCTAGAGATATTATGTGTATATCTGAGTTTACAAAAACCCCTGAGTAACATTTCAAACAAATACAGTGTAGAGGAAAATACATAGTTTGTATTAAAAACCTTGACTCAATATTGTTATTATTTGTCCTTGTTACTATAGTTTTAATTTTCTCTGAGACAAAATATGTAGCTTGCATGTGTAATATGTACTATGACACAATTTTATTATTGATTGTTTGACAGTAGAGGTTGTCCTTATCGAAAATATCCTGAAATTGTCATGCAACATTACAATAACATTAATTGCTAATCTGATCATAAACTCGTTGGGTTTAAAAGGTCTCGTCAAAATTAAAACATAGTTATGGGATAATTTTAACTGTTATTGTAAATTATATATTTTTTAATTGTTCTCTGTAGAAAATTGTCATATCAAATAATTAAAAGGAAAGTAAGGCCCATTTTTTACTGAAATAGTGTTTATTTATATATTTATAAAAGTATAAATAACTGTGCGTCAACAAAAGATGGGGTTGCAAACCGGTTTGTATGAACACATTAAAAATATCGGTTTGATTAGTGATAACTTCAATGTTAATAATTTCTCCCGTCTGTGGTTTCCATACAAGCCAATAGTTATAGAGAAAATAGTATATGTAATAGCGTTAATGAAATATTTGATCACATCACATAAAATATATATTAATAAACTGTTTTCGGATTATACTAAAGTCTAATTATTCCATTAAGTTTATTGTTAGCGAAAATCTATGTGGAACATAGTTTTGTCTGTTAAAAATAATACGAATAACAGAAGGATCATGCAGCATTATTTACAAACCTACTATTGATGTACCACTTCAGATAAAATTGTGCTCGCAACGGCTTTTAAGATAATACCAGAAAATAATGGCTTTTCTGATATAAATCTACTAGGATATGGCCAATAAAGTTCAGAACTGTGCACTAAAATGTAATATGCCAACATTAGCATTATAAAGCCTCTTCATCTATAAAGGGCCCACATAAAATAGAACGCAGCATGCAATAAAACCATTATAGAAGGGTACTAACATTATCATACCACTACTTCAGGTATGTCATAACCCATAGAAAAACAATATTAAACAAATTAATAACTCAAATAAATCAAAGATAAATTGTCAAGGATTTTCGTCAGATTTTGGATCTTTTATAATTTGAGACGAGCAAAAGGTACAACATCTATTAAAGAAACTGGAAACGACACATAAATTGAAAAAAATTATCTTACACATAATGATTTTGAAAGTATTTCTAGCACAAAAATGTCCTCATTTTAAAAATATATTACAAATCATAATAGTTTGGTAAATAGCAAGAGTATCTATAACATTGATATGCAAGCATAATAAATAACCAGATGTGCGAGAATATTAAATGACAAATAACAATAATAATACAAACTAACTAATTAACGAAGTTGCAGTGAGTATGTTTGTTATAAATACTGAAATTTACAATCAATGAATGCTGCAATCAATACTGCAAGGGACAATTATTCATAGCATATCTGTTTAATCCATGTTTATTTAATCCATAGAAAAAAGCAAACTGGTATATCGAACTACCGAAGAACACAACGTAAAATAAACTGCTAAATAACAAAACAAGGATACTAGCAAGTGAAGACTTGAATATAACTTTACAGTGATGACATCAAGAACATAAGCAAATAGCAATAGATTATAAAGAAATGCAGAAAATCATCAGAATACACAAAATCCCACTTCCACCTCACCATATTTTGTATTTTAAACTTATTAATTATTTATGTTATTATTTTGATTTAAAGCTAAATATTGTGTACTTAGAAAATCAGTTAAATGATCGTAAATTGTATACAATGTTAAGGGTGTTCGTTCAGAAATATAATACCCAATTTTGTTTATGCTTTTATTTAGTACTCAACAAAAATAAAGGTAGACACATGTTTAAACCGTTATTTGATAGGGACAATACGTTTATGGTAAGGACCCCAAATGTGATCGTTGTGAAATTTTAGAATAAAAAACAAATGCAAAACGACAGTGGCTGTCGATGTTAAGTAACTAATTTTGATCTAAGCCAGAAAATGTATCATAATCTTTTAAAAATTGGCTTTTATTTTTTAGTATATATATATATATATATATATATATATATATAAAATAAGCAACATTAATTGCAACTTGGTGTTGCAAGTGTACTTTCCACACAAATGCAGGTGTTAAAAACACTTATCCAATTTGAAAGTACCAAAAGTCAATATTTCAGATCAGGGATAACTCGACTGATTACTTTTTCTATTCTATTCTCCTTATAAATTTAAACTTTTGCAATTTATTTCTTTTATGTGCTGTTATCTTTAATTTCCTAGAATAATAGTAATGAAATAGTCAACAACATTTTATTTTTCAATCTAAAAGTTACATGAATTAGTTACTGCCAAAAGCAAGTGCCAACAAATGTAACACATATTTTAGTTGTGTCCAATATTTGAGGTTACGTTCAAATTCTTATTGCGTAAAAACACTCTATAAATTGTGTTTACTAATGAAGGGCTTGGTAGAAATCTACATACAAAAGAAGGTGAAAACATAGTAACGAATATCAGTAAATGTATAATAGATTCTTAATACAACTGAATACTCAGAAAAGTTAGTTTTGGATCGCTTAGAGCTGGGATTGCCTAGTCATCAAGCTTAAACTGAGTTTTTGCCAAGCCGGAGTCTTGAAGAAGAAAATGGCCCTCTCAGTTTATAGATGTGGGTTTTCTTGTTCCAGCACGGATTGAATAAAACATCAGCCACAGACTCGCTAACAAGCTGCTCTCCTAGAACAAACCATCTAACGAAGGTTTTGTAGATCATCATGTAAAAAAGCTTTGTTTCCCATTAGTGTTCTGAAACTAACAACTACTACTACAATAGAAAACCCATAAACAGTTTTATTTTTAAAATAAATAATTGCTATTTCTATTATGCTATGTCACAGGATATGAAAAAAAGAAACGGCGTTTTAATGGATGAATGAATAAATGATTTACTTTCTCAAATCGCTTAACATAGCAGCTAGCAAAGTACTTTGTATTAGGTATATTAAAAACAAGAAGGACCCTGAAGGCAAAGCCGGTTTTATTTTAGGGATTCCTGATTTGTTCGACTGAAATGCTTTTTCGAGCAGAAGGGAATGTGTAGAACGTAATTTACATTTGGAGATTAAATATTTTACAAATACATTTTAATTTTGAAAAAAATATCTATCTGCCGACAAAACATTAAATGTTTGTTTTCAAAGAACTTTAAACCATATGGTTCGAACCATGGCGAAGAAGTAGTGGAGTGAGTATTGTTTATGAACATAAGAATATAGAGTAAACGACGCGTGTGCCCTTTACCGCGTGTGGACGCGGCAGCCTATGTTTTAGTTTGTACGGGCGCATAACGGCTATTTGGTATTATTTCAAACGTTGATATGCTATCGGTGTTTAATGCTTGAACTTATTTTTAAAGATAAATATTAAAATGTCTAAACTGATTATATCCAGGTTTTTCCAAAAGCTAATTTCAGCCTTTTAGTCTCCTCACGGATTAGGCATTGTATGCCTAAACGTTTATGTTAAAATTAAAAAGTACACTATCTAATAAGAATGTGGTTAAAAATGTAATATAAATTAATGATACCTAAAAACAAAACAAAAATAAACACAACGTATGAAAGATTAAACGTCTTTGGATTATAACGATACATCGCCTAGTTAGTTCCAAAAATTACAATTCACAACTAATTTTAACTTTTTGGATGCAAGTTCAAAGTTCACATAAACAAATTTAAAACTAATTAAGTAAGTGCAATACTGATTATTTTATTGTGAACAAACTAAAAAAAACATTGTCGGTAGAGGTGTTTATGGTACCTTTAACAATTGGAAATTTTCCAAAAAGATGGAAATAGTTTAGTTTTTGCGCTTATGCAGAAGGTTGAACGTCAAGGAGTAACACAAGATTGTTATAACAGTTTTTTCTCATGCAGAAGTTTGAACGTCAAGAAATAACGCAAGATTGCTTTGTTGTAACTTTGGAACTTCGATTACACTTTCCTCATCTGTGACTCTCAAACCCTGTTTTCAACTCGTAAGTTGTTATATTTGTGTATTCCTCTAAAAAGGATTGCAAACCCATTGACAATGTGCAAATGCCTTTTACATTATTTACATTTCAGTAACAAATATACATTTAATTTATGAAACGGTTTTGTTAAATGATTGTAGTCGTTTATTTATTAAGGCTGTCTGTTATGTTCATGTTCAACAACTATCTTAGTTTATAGTTGATCACAGATTTAATATACAACTCACGTTGACGGTAGCTTTGGAAAATTATAATGTGTTACGTTGTTTTTTGGACGGTTTTAACGAAATTATTTGAAATATTGCAGCTTATACAGTGCATAATTAATTTAGAACACTATTATCTTGCCCTTACTTAACTCTCTTACAGATAAGTTTAAATTTCATAAAATATTTATAACATAAAAAAGGATTTTAGGACGTATGTGCTTAATATAACGCTTATGGTGCAAATGAAGACTTCAACCTGTAGAGTAGATAAGACTGACCTAACTTGAGCTTAGTTCTAAGCTGATTATTCCAGGGATAAGGTTCGAAACTTAATCAACTAAGACGGGATCGTTCTCAGTGATAATTAGTATGCGGCCTTAAATTTACGTTTTGTTTAATTGTCTATAAATTCTGATGATGGTTTTCTTGCCCATCATCATAATACCTGAGACATAAAAGGTTAATCTAATCGTAAATATAACATGAACAAGCGAAAATTAAACCGTTAGAACCTTGATAGGCTGGATAGCGTAGAGATTGAAGCGTCATCCAGCATCATAATCTGACGATCATTAGATAAATCCTTCGTAAAATATTAACAACATCTAAATATACCACTGGCGTGTAATTTAGTTTCATGTAAGCATTTTGTCTAGATCTAAAGGTCACAATTGACTTATTGTCTTAGTGTTTAAAAGTCTTAGTCTGTGTATTTTTTGTGTTTGTATGTTTTAGTGTTTATATGTCTTAGTGTGTGTTTGTCTTAGTGTTTGTTTGTCTTAGTGTTTTTTCCGTTTGTTTTTATATAAATACGGATTACTGGTAGTAGAGCTTATTTTTTGATGAAATAAAATCTAAATTATTTAATTATGAAATCCCCCTGTTTTATAAAACAACAAAATCAAAATGTGAAATATGTGATTTAGTTTAATATATTTAATTGGTTAATACATTTTTCTTTTAGTTGGAAAATCTTTTTTAAGTTTTTATAATAACAGCGCAGTTATATTTACAAAAAATCATTTAGAGTTATAACGAATATATTCATTTCGAAAAGGGAAAAATTCATTAGTAAATAATATATTTAAGAGTAATAAAATAACAACTGAGAACCTTTTTTGCCAGATTTATTTTACATGTACACGAAACATGTTAAAATTAGCAATGTTGGTTGTGTTGTATTTTAAATAGGCAAGTTTTAACTAGCAAACGGTAGCTTAAAAGATGCTGCTCAAGACATTTGCTGTGGAAGATGGCGAGGAGTTGTACTTTATTGTGAGGATAGAAATTACCTTTTGGTTGTTAAATGGTTATAAACTGACAAGACTTATAACTTATAACAAGTAAAAGGAGGGATTAGATTTCGAATAATGAATTGGTATGATTTCAGATAACATACAACTTCTCAAACTTTGATGATAGTTTCAAACTTCAACATCCTCATAAAGGTACACTTAGTACATAGTTCTACAAGAATGTATTTTACATCTAGTCCAATAAAAGTCGTGTATGATTAATGTATTACAAATCAGCGCACTTGACCAATCAAACAATTTACGAAGTCCAAAATTAGTGCTAGCCACATTATAAAATATTATAGCTTTTTTAGGAGATACAAATTATATGTTTAGCTTGCCACAGGTTTTCTGCACAAATTTACTGAATTTTTCTACTGATTTATTGATGAGTTACAAGGGTTTGGGTAGTTATATAAATAATTAAGTGGAATACAAACATAATTATTAAATAATATTATCGCCTTATTTAACCGGAACTAATGTATTGTTTTACAATACAATATTTTACTAATATAGACTTTCTTAGTCTAAATTGTAAACTAAAATAGAATACTGTGTATTTTCTTGTGGAATTATGCTGATAAAGACGAATACAATGTTAAACCTCTTTCCGCTGTTGCGATCCCTTGTGGGAAATAAGATTGGTACAATCTGAAAGGTTTCTTATTTCGAACTTTATATATCCTACTTTTCATCATCCTGTATTTGCGACAGGTAATAAGATTAACTATTTATTGTAAAAGGAGCTTTTACATCTAGTACATAATCTAGCAAAATATTTTTTCCTGAAAAAATTTAATGGAATAGTTTTATATATTACATAAGCTAAGTAAAGGTATATCTAATGTTTCAGAAAACAGCTTGATTAATAGTTTTTGAAAATACAAAATAAACAGAATGGTTTCTTTTTAAAATATACAAATAATGCGAATAATATACAAATATACAAAAACACTTGTACATAAATTAATTTGATTGAATTTCCTTTAAACAAGGTTTTTGTTAGGTTTGCAACCTGTTTTAATATTGTTTCCGTTCCGTCCACATAAGCCTTGGGTCTGTGTGTGGAACGTATCAAGAAAAGCTAGTGGCGATCCCCCACAGTAAAAGCTAGCGGCTACTGGTCAGATTTACTTGCCAAGACCGTTTAACAAGATTCGAAGCCGTGGTTACAAAGTAAATCGCCTTTACCATTGCGGTAGCGACTCCCCTTATGTAGACACTGAGAAAACTACATAAACTAGGTGAACGAGAGTTACAAATATGTAATTAGTTTAAATATAAATTAATTAAATATTCTAAAATTGATCATTTATTAGTAACATATTTCCTTTAGTAAATAATGTTTTCTACAGTTTTTAACTGCAACACGGTTTTAAACGATAATTCGTCAACTGGTTGTCCATGGATTCTCAAATAATCAATAAATATTTTTGTCATAGGTGTTAACCTGAGTGTATGCTTGTTATCACAATAAAATCAACTAGAACATTTGATTTAGTTTTATTATGGCCCCTGCCGTTTATAAAGTAAACTAAGTTTTATATATATATATATATATATATATATTCAGGGTGTCTCACGTAAGGTGTCTCAAACCGATTGCAGACGAACCACTTGACCTAGAAGGATGAAATAAAATTATTTCCAATTAAATCAACCCAAAGGAGTTACGTAAATTAAAATACAGAGTGTACCAACAACTGAGGGTGACTATTTCGAATTTCGGAATTTTCAAATGTAAACATACGTCATGTTATACACTATTTTAAAGACCACTGACAGACAAACATTTTGGTGAAAACAGAACTCACTTATCTCTAACCGTTTCAAAATGGCGGCCATTTTTACGAACAATATTAACATTCACGGAATAAATACCCTGTATCTACTAAATCACAAGACATATTTTTATTCTGATTCAAATTTCTTACTCGTATTGAACTCAGCTTTACCCTGATATACTACACGCCAGTATTTAAAACATACTAAAAATAAAAAAAATAAAACTTTTTTTAATGTTTACATTCCCAAAATTCAAAAAAAGTCAAATAGTAATGTATATCAAAAAGTATATAATTTTAAAGGTCTTAGAAATCCTAACAAATTTATTTCTAATTTACATGAACCTCGAATCTCTTTTTTTTTATCAATCAACAAAATTATTCATTTACCCATATAATATACATGTTATTTCTACATAAGACTTCAAAATACTCTGAGGCCTCTTTTGTAAATGAGTTATGTAGAAATAACATGTATTTTATAGGGGGAAATGAAGATTGTTGTTGATTGATAAAACTATAAAACATGTTTATGTTAATTAACTAGTAAAACCTTTTTATTAAATTAAAGTGACACGATATTCTCGGAACGTAATTCACTTCCAGTAAGTTGAGAGCAGGTCAAAAAGAGAATAGAGAATATTCTTGGATCGCGTTCCAAGAGCATTCCCGGACTTGACGGCAGCAATAAAATGGCCTCTTCTCTCCCAAGAATTTCAATTATACTTTATTATTCTATTAATACTAAAAAATTACAAATACAAAGGTTGTTGCAAGTAATAACTTTTATTTATGTAGTTTTAGCTTGAAAACAATAGCCAATAAATATGTGGCATAGCAAATTAAGGGAAATGCTGCTTAAATTTTGTGTTGTTAGCAACAACTAACCAATATTTGGGGGCTCGAATAAGTTTTAGACGGTTTGTTTTCTGTATTTTGTATGTCAATGGTCTAGTAAGGGAGACCCTTTTAAATATGTTTCATATGTTTGATAATATCGTTATAGATTGACAGTTGTAAATATTTAGTTTAGCTCCCTTTTTGATTCAGATACCATTTGGCAACATTTATCTATTTAAAATATAATTGTTATTAATATGGCTTATCTTTGTACCAAACCTAGTTACATGGCATTAGTTAGTTAACTAATGCCATGGAGTTCAATATTAATGAAACAAGCTCAGCAAATAGACTGTTCTTACCTGAATGTCCTGAATAGTTGCATAACGTAATGGCATTAGTCGAACATGCATACCTCGTCGACGCCGGCGTGTTGATGTAGTTCGTATGTCCCGGGTACAGATTGTTGTGAAGCCTCTGTTTGCAAATCTTATATATTAATTCGCTTAGAAATTTTGTTTTTAGCCCACTACGTCGTTATTTCTCAACCGATTTGGACAAACGATGTGTCAGTTTAAATTTTTTACAAAGAAAATTACCAGAAAACGTAAAACTCAAAAATGTCGTTTTATTTTTTAAAATATCTACATTAAAAAAAACACCAAGTTATTTAAATGGGAGAAAATTTTTAAAGGAACTCGGCCTTAGTTTGAGAAAACCAGGCAATGTGCAGTCATGTAATTTGATCTAATTTGAAGCTTAAACATTCCGATACTCCCCAAAATTGTCAGTTTATAATTTTCTCCTTTTAAATTTGATAAATGATACAAAGGGCAAATGTCTACAAACCGTTTTGGCGGGATTTATAGTATGTTTTGTTTACAACAAACAGCTGATTTTAATCCTAATTTGGGATTTTCGTTAGATAGCCGATATATAAG
This sequence comes from Allygus modestus, assembly GCA_963675035.1. Taxonomy (NCBI): domain Eukaryota; kingdom Metazoa; phylum Arthropoda; class Insecta; order Hemiptera; family Cicadellidae; genus Allygus; species Allygus modestus. The sequence goes on from OY776112.1 coordinate 103,926,867, forward strand.
CAGATATTAAAAGATGATATTTTCTAGTTTTGTAGCGTATTTGAGAAATTTGTGTAAAGAAATTTTAAATTCTGTTGATATTAGATATATAAGAACTGTAATGATTTTAACATGAGTTATTCACTTGTAGTTAATAACTATTAAATACCCCCGCTGCAGCAAACCTGCATACTAAGTGAATTTCCAATGTATGTTGCATATATGTTTCTCACTACACATAGAGCCATTTAACAAGTTTCATAAAAATATATTTATAAATAATTTATCAATAGCAATTTCTTTATTCTCAATAAGAATAACATTAGGGCTGAGTATGCAAGTTTGTTAATATTGGGACAGTCAATAAAACATAATTTGTTTGTGCAAATATAAATATACCAGTACTAGATGGAGCCATATACCAAATTTCATCGATATACATTCATAAATAATCGAGATATCAAATTTGAATTATTCCCCATAAGGATAACATTGGTCAACGTACTGTGTTTAGCACTTTGAATATCTTTGCAACGAATGGACGTAGAATCACAATTTAAACACCAAAATGATTTTTTGTAGAGCTGAACCGATTGGTAAAAGCAAATGTGATTTTTATAGAGTAAAATTATCTGTGGAAAAGCTATAAACCTTTTTCCCATAAGATTAACATGGGAGATTATATCAACACGTCTTTTGCATTTTCTCTGCAACCACTTAAACTAGGTTAATACATAATTAAAAATACATATTATTTATTTTTTAATTTCTATAAAATGATCAAACCAAAATTGAGTGTTTCAAAAATATTTTGGTGAAAAGTGCAAAAAACTGATTTTTGGAAAATTTAACCTCCCTTTCCAAGGTCCGATCTTTCTGGTTTTCGAACTTAGTCATGGCTTTACACGTTCGTGCCAAATTTCATCGGAATTGAATGTTTTTTCAAAAGTTATTGAGTTAACGGACACACGGACACATATATAGTTATATATATATATATATATATATATATATATATATATATATATATACTTTTGAAAGGTAAATTAAAAACAACACATGTAAGTTTTCCTTCTATATTTCGGAGGAGTTTATGCCCCATTCTTCAGAAAGAAAATACTTAAAAACAGAAAATTAAAACTAACACATAATAATAAAAATATAAATAAAAGTAAAATGTAAATGTAATTTAAGTAAATCAGCTGCCAGCTTACATGTGTTGTTTTTAATTTACCCTTTTAAAAGTATATATATACAAATTTGAACGAATAATGTTTTTGGTATCTGGGGACCTCAAAAAAGAAGTTATTACGGTCTCGGGCTTAGGTCTTATCATGAGACCTATGGTAAAGCTTCTTCCCTCTAGGGGAAATTCTCTAAAAAAGTCTAGCCGCTAACTACCAAAATCGGGAGTTAGCTTTTAAAAATAACTTATGTTGATCTCCTGTTAGTCTTTGTAACTGTAGTTTGTTTAGTCATTTAAATGTATAAAAAGGGCTGATACGAATCAATTCCAGTGGATTGTGTGAGGGAACAAAAACAAAACCTAGCTCAACATATCGAATCTTACGTCCTGTCTAACAGAGGCTTATATTATACGTTTTGTCAACCTCGCCATATCTACTCTACCTAAACTTTAACCAATTGTGAAGAGTAAAAACTAACTGAATATAAAGTTATTCACTGAAAGTTACTAAAATACCTTATATTTTAAGACACAATTTACAATATACCACGGACGTAATCAACTATTACAAACAAACAATTATTTACAACTATTTACAACTGTTACAAACATTTTAAATATTCAAAAATATTAACTGACTTTGGTCTGCATGTACTTGATTTAGCAAAATATTTCTTAAAATATAAAACCAAATTTACTAAATCTCGACAAGTGAAGAAAATATAGGCCTTATACAGGAACAAATTGTTTACTAATACATCAAATTAATCGAAACACTTTGTACGAAAGATCAATTATACAATTGATCAATCATATAAAAAACAAATACAAATTAGTAATAGAATCTGGAAAAGATTTAAATAAATTAAAAAATGTTTTGTTTGAAAACCCCGTACCCCGTACATTACATCGATGACGATTTTTACTATTTATATAATCAAAAGGACCTAATACCGAAACCCTAGTGCAGCATGAATGTGTACTTCCATACTTTTAGTATAGTATACAAAATGAATACACTAATAATGAGTTATTGAACGTGTTTAATGATATACAGGGTGCCTCACCTAAGGTGTTTCAAACCGATTGCAGACGAACCAAGTGACCAAGAAGAATGGAATAAAATTATTTGCCACTAAATCGACCCCAAGGAATAACTTAAAAATAATTTTAGTTTGTTTCAAATTCAGTATGTTCCAAAAACCGAAGGTCACTTGTTAAAATCTTGGGGTTTTCAACTATAAACATATGTCAAGTTATACACCATTTTAAAGCTCTGCAACAGGCTAATATTTTGGCGAAAACAGAACTCACTTATCTTTATCCGTTTCAAAATGGCTTCTATTTTTTTAATACTGACATTTACGGAATACCCTGTATCTGCTAAACCACAATAGCTTTGTTCTGATTTAAAGTTCTTACTCGTATTAAACTCAGCGATAAGATTTTTACGTTATTCCTTGGGGTCGATTTATTGGGAAATAATTTTATTCCATCCTTCTAGGTCAATTAGTTCATCTGCAATCGGTTTGAGACACTTTAGGTGAGACACCCTGTATATTAATTGGATGAACGTTAGTTACGTTAATTAGATACACACATTTTACATACATATTATGGAACAATCTAATAATTACTAGTGGCTTAAAGGGGCCTTAGCCCCTAACCTTGCTCCAGTACTCTGCATCATTTGATTCTTTTAATTTGTATATACTTTTGTAAAGTTCAAACAAAGTAGTCACAATCACACGCTTATGTAAATAAAGCAGACGTTTTTAAATTCCTATGCTTTTATTGTGGCGGATTTTTTACGTTATTTATCGATTGCTGGTAACTTCTTAGGAATCCTCCTATTTTTTCCGAGTCCCTGGGATCAAGACATTTAATTTGAGCCGTCTCCCATCATCCTGCTATTTAATAAACTCCCACAATTTTGACTTAAAAATTTCGCTTACATAATTATATAAAGATTTTGCAAATAATATGTCAGTATCATTTAAAATCAAATTTTGATTATATACACAGTACGTTTTGGTAAGCTTAGATGCACACATTATCAATAAATATAAATACTTTTAGAAACGAAGCAAAAATTATTATACATCACTCTGTTTCAGAGTTTCGACAATACTTCTTTGTTTGAATAAACCTATTACATTTGTACTTGTTGAAAAAACCGTTATGTCGGTTGAAACTCATATATCAACTTTGATATTAAAATAAAGTAAGAGTGAAGTTCTAGAGCTAAAAAGAAAAGTTCGCAGGAAAGAACTCCGACGCTTTAAGAGCAGTTTTTTTGTATCTTCCACATCTTTTAATTCTATCAGATATACTCTGAATTCATTAAACCATTTTTCAACAAAATCTCCTTACAGAGAAAACATTATTACTGTATGTGGTATGGTAAGACTTGGGCTAGGTCCATGATGAATTTATGTTTAGAGACCACTAGATGCCAACATTATGTTCGTTCGAATTATTTTGATTAATGTAAAACAATTGTATGTGATTTATTTACTTTAAAATTGCATTAAAACATCTTTGGGATTATCTGGTTAAAATGCAGACAGTTGCCATACAACCATACAACTGAAATAATTTTAGAATGTTTGTCCATAAGAGTAATAGGATACATTTAGTACAATTCTTCATTCGATTAGAGGACTACTGCAGAGGAAACACAATCTGACCTTTAAACATTATTGAAAATTGAATGATCATACTGAAAGCCTCACCAAACTCTACACAAATTTTGATTTTACCTCGTGTCATTTTGAATCTTATGGAGATATATTTTTTATTACAATATAATTCAGAATAAAATCAGTGAATATAAATAAACAAATCGATAAAAAATGCAAATTAATTTTATTTTTATTTACTTTTTATACCCCTAACTAATGCGTAGAACACTTCATTAATTTAATGACCTAAATATATGTATGCAATTACACGATTAGTATTTGAACATTAGGTGTATTAGTATAGGTGTTTAGAACATTTAAAATAGCAGAGTTCTTTACCATTTCAGTTATTGTTTTTCCTATTTCTCATTGTTAGGTTGATTATTTAATTATTTGTTGGTTTTGGTTTTACAGTCAAAGTAGGTAATAGGCATAGTTTATTTATAATCTTTTTCTAATTGTTCCCCTTTTTATTCTTTACAATATTGGTGTTGTCGTTTAATTTATGAGTGAATGTGAAGTATGGAATCGTCTATGACGCACCAGTCCAGAACTCGCCTACTCGCCCAGTTAGGTCCTACTTATGACCTATGTAAGAGTAAATTAGTGTTTTCTTACGTTTACTTAGTGGTTTTTCTTATATTTAATATTAATAATACAAATATTTATAATTTTATTTTAAAGCTTGCACTGAATTTAGAGGTAAAGGTTTTAAGATGGTCTCCTGCGGTTTCCAGCGACGTAGACTTAAAAATACATACGAGAATAAAAGTGCACATAAAGTACTTTTCTCTTCTTCTTAGTTTCTCTTATTCCTTGTAATTCAGCGTCATTTTAGAAACTAATAAAGCTTTTTTGAAATGTATACTATAATATGTGGAAAGAAGAGTTACAAAAGTTTACAAAATGAAAGTACACTAGCCACAACGAGCAATATTACCTAGGTGACTTATTAAAAAAGCTTAATCAAATATTGAATATATAGGTATACGTTGTTCAAAGGCATTATGATAAAAGTATTCCCTTAACTGTCCAGGTGACTTCGATTCAAATTGGTATCAGTTTGCATTAAAGAAAGATGGTAGCTGAAGCAACATGTTATATATAATGTGACTCCAGGGAGAAACCATCCAAATAACTGTATTTTTTAATTGTGATTTAAAGATCAAAATGTAAATTATATTAAAGGCAAGGGGTTTCCACAGAATATAAACTTACCGATATTTTCTTTTCTTCTCATTTAAATTCCTACATCTTGGGTTGGTAGCACAGATTAAAAACCTCACAAAGATAAATGTTCTAGACCCGTTTTGACTTTGACTTACATAAAGCGGACCAAACTCTAAGCCTTCCAAGACATTTGTTGCAATGTCATAAAATGTTTACGACGGCTGATTCAATAACAAACGTTCCTTCTGGCCTATAAGATACATCTTAACACCCTTCATTTCGATTAAATTTTAATTTTAACGTTTTGCATTATCTGTGTTTTATATTTCATGTGTTGTGGCGTTGAACCTGATTATTCTTTACAGTATTTACTGTACAAATCTGATAAATTTTCTTAATTTTAATTGCATGAACAATAATACAAATCATTAAAATATGCTGGGCAAAAGCGATAGACAAATAAAAATGATTAAGTATTGTTTACATTGTTATACGTACTGTTACTCAAATTTTATTATTAAAGGTATCGGTTAATGAAATAAAAAGGTGTATTATTAAAAGAATAAACCGATTTTTGTGACTGGCAAAACTGTTGAGACAAGACTCTACAGAGAGGAAATCGCACCCCCTACTCTGTCGTAACCGAACGTTCACGAGTATTCACGATGATACCCGAACGAAGAGCCTTTAATTTTTACATATGTTTTGATTACGCTTTTTAAAGTTTTAAAAAATAATCCCCCAACACAGTTTATGTCACGCTCTTTTTTAGAATGGAAACTTTAACAAGGCTATCAATCTGGTCCGGATTCGGGGCCCTTTATCTCGCTTACAAAAGGAAATCTCTGTAAATTTATGTAATTGTAATCAACTATAGATTCACATTGATTTAAAAAGTTATAACATATTATTTTGGTTGAAACAAATTAAAAATCATGATTATATTTTTCATCGCCTTCAAAAAGATAATTGTTAAGCGCAGGTTTGAACTGGGAACCTCCATCGTATAAAATTAACGTCATAACCACTGAGCCATTTCGCCATGTCTGTTGGCGTTAATTTTATTACATATGAAGCGATTACACTGACTCTAAACCAACAGCTAGCTGTTTTATGTCAAGACGAGAGTGGGGGTGCAATTTCCTTACATATAAAGCAATAGCACCGACTCTAAACCAACAGCTGTTTTATGTCGTCACTAGACGAGAGTGGGGGTGCAATTTCCTTACATATGAAGCGATAGCACTGACTCTAAACCAAAAGCTGTTTTATGTCGTCATTAGACGAGAGTGGGGGTGCAATTTCCTTACATATGAAGCGATAGCACTGACTCTAAACCAACAGCTGTTTTATGTCGTTACTAGACGAGAGTGGGGGTGCAATTTCCTTACATATGAAGCGATAGCACTGACTCTAAACCAACAGCTGTTTTATGTCGTTAATAGACGAGAGTGGGGGTGCAATTTCCTTAAAATGAAGCGATAACACTGACTCTAAACCAACAGCTGTTTTATGTCGTTACTAGACGAGAGTGGGGGTGCAATTTCCTTACATATGAAGCGATAGCACTGACTCTAAGCCAACAGCTGTTTTATGTCGTTACTAGACGAGAGTGGGGGTGCAATTTCCTTACATATGAAGCGATAGCACTGACTCTAAACCAACAGCTGTCTTATGTCGTCACTAGATGAGAGTGGGGGTGCAATTTCCTTACATATGAAGCGATAGCACTGACTCTAAACCAACAGCTGTTTTATGTCGTTACTAGACGAGAGTGGGGGTAAAATTTCCTTACATATGAAGCGATAGCACTGACTCTAAACCAACAGCTGTTTTATGTCGTTACTAGACGAGAGTGGGAGAGTGGGGGTGCAATTTCCTTACATATGAAGCGATAGCACTGACTCTAAACCAACAGCTGTTTTATGTCGTCACTAGACGAGAGTGGGGGTGCAATTTCCTTACATATGAAGCGATAGCACTGACTCTAAACCAACAGCTGTTTTATGTCGTTACTAGACGAGAGTGGGGGTACAATTTCCTTACATATGAAGCGATAGCACTGACTCTAAACCAATAGCTGCTTTATGTCGTCTCTAGACGAGAGTGGGGGTGCAATTTCCTTACATAAGAAGTGATAGCACTTACTCTAAACCAACAGCTGTTTTTTGTCGTTACTAGACGAGAGGGGGGGTGCAATTTCCTTACATATGAAGCGATAGCACCGACTCTTAACCAACAGCTGTTTTATGCTGTCACTAGACGAGAGTGGCGGTTGCAATTTCCTTACATATGAAGCAATAGCACTGACTCTAAACCAACAGCTGTTTTATGTCGTTACTAGACGAGAGTGGGGGTGCAATTTCCTTACATATGAAGCGATAGCACTGACTCTAAACCAACAGCTGTTTTATGTCGTTACTAGTGGGGGTGCAATTTCCTGTCTGTAGAGTCTTTTAACTGTTAGGTACTGAATGATTGTTTATTGAGTTTTTCGAAATCACTGAACACCTAGATGTGCCTTTTGGTGTTTGGAAAACATCTACCTTCATGGATCCGCCATAGGCTTTATAAGTAGCAATGTTAATATTATAGTAGTATAGAAATCAATGTAATTGAACATTTAATATCTGTTGATACTAACAAAACAGTACAGAAGAAGGAACAACTTTTTCATGTTACTTTTGGAATAGCAAAACAATATACACTAATAGAACTGTATACGAGGTAGGTACACTAATAAAATAAATACAATTTATCGAGCTCGAGCAAATTGATTTGCTTGCTTAAATTAAATAAGGAACGCGACCCTGACATAGGTTTCCGATGGCCAAAATTCAATTATTTTCTACTGCACAGATACCTGTCACAGAACTTGACACCCCCTAACCCCCCATCTACCCCTCCAACAGAGGGCGTGATCTTGGGCGTTGTTTAATATTGTCTCCGCTATGTTGTAGTATCTCCTAATACCGATCATCTCTAGCCAAAATTTGGACCTTCTCATCCAATATTCCACAACATTAAAGTGGTTTGAATAGATTTCCTTGAAAGGGACATTTAAATTTGTTTCTGCTCTAAAAAAATCCACTGCTGTTGAAATGAAAATCAACAGGCTACACATTTCACGTTAGACTACACATTTCCCAATAAATTGTAATAATTCATTTTAATTTGGAATTTAATGAAAGTAGTGTAATTTTTCAAACTTAACGCAAAACTGTAAATGATCAAAGTACAAAAAAGAGTAACGGCTGAATTTTCCATTTCATATTGTCAAGATTCCTTTTGGTAACACAATTTGTTCTCTAACATAGGATTGCTAACTGTTTTCAATACTCCATAATGTTTATAACATATAATAATATACGTAAAAACTATGTCTTGTTATTAAAACAACTTTTAAGTTCACAGCTAATAAATCTGTATTTTAAAAACTTATTCTACTAAAACAGATCTAACAAGATATTTAAATCAATTCCTTATTTCATAAAATATATTTGTGCAGTGTACAGAATTGAAATAGCAGATTATTATTGCCCTTCTTAACTTCGAAGCAGCGGGTCAAACAATTGGATCAAACGTTAAAGCAATTCAACGAACACACTAAAACTTGTACATTTCCAACCCTTATCCCGGAATCCACTTCAATAAATGAGAATCCTACACACTGCCGTCAAATTGATTTGCTCAAGATATATTCGAGCTTAATTTTCATATAAATTTGTCTCCTAAAGATTTACATTGTTTACTAAACTTTTAATGACTAAACACGTTGCCTAATTTAATATTGTTTGGAAATAAAAAGAAAGATAAAGCAAACAATCATATTAAAAGCTGTTGACAACATATTTAGAGCATCCGTATTACCAGGAAAGGTATTGGTTCTGAATATTATTATTCTTCGATGTACAATTATGATTTCACTGCACTAGTTTTATATTTTATACAATATAAATACAAAAGTTTATCGAAAAGTGGTATAATAATGTTACTTATAGGATAATAAGACAACATTTACACATTTTATATAAATATCCTAGAAGAATTAATTATTGGTATTGTATAGCCCAGTGTTTACTGATGGGATTAATTATAATGCTTTAAATAATAGCACTTTATAAATTCAATGAACTAGGTTTTCCATTTTGAGGATGTAGATGAAACACTCAATATTTTTTACTAGGTTTTGAATAACATTAGTTCAAAAACAACTTGTATGAGCTAAGCTTCTAAAATAATAAACACATCCTAGGATAACGGAAATCGACTCTTGGCAGAGCTCATTAAAAGTATTAAACTTTTAATCTGTGGGAATTGGTGTACATTATATACTTTAGTTTTCCTAGCGGGAAATTTCCTTTGAAACGCAAGAAAAGTGAAGTATTTTCGGTATTAAAAATGAGGCATGGGCTTACGGAAAAATATAGACAGTCAAGCTTTGTTAATTGTGTTAAGTAAAATAGCCAAGCGTTAAATGAAATATAGACTTTTACATTTTCTAATAAAGGATTATATTATTTTCAGAATGGTGGATTTTTTAGTTTAACCAAGAGTATAATCACGGAAACGTCTATTTTTTACGAATTTAGTTTTCAATAGCATAAATAATAATAGCGAAACACGTGGTATTTTTTATAGAATCTTCAAAAGCATTTGACAATACAAATTATTTAGAAAGCTAAAATCAATATAATTATTTGTTTTACGCTTAAACTTTTATTTAAGTAAGATTTTCTTATATTCTTAAATGCAGTATTCACACTTACCAGATATTATTGTTAATTACTACATCTGTGGTGTACATAATTAACTATAACGGTAGGTTTAAAACTTCAAGAAGCAGATATTTATCATATCTAATCATCTTGATATTCTATATTTTTTAAATTTTACTTCAGTAAAAACAATCAATATACGATATTATTCCAATCGTTAAACACGCTGTCTTATGAGAACGACTTCAAATTAGGTACTATAAAATCTGGATTTATATCGTTAACTGTTGTTTGATAATCCATGTAGAAACCCTTTTACAACATAAAATCTGAAATCCGCATCATCTTGGGAGCTCTGAGGCGCTCGCAACGCTCGTGGAGGTGTAAAGTTGTTTACGACAGTCCGTAATTCAATATCGGTGACGTTGCTGCTTGGTTTTACTCCATTTCAATATTTTCATCTTATATGAACGTTACTCCCAAGTCCATCCACCTCCAGAAAAAGAGAAAGTCTGAATGTTATTTTATAATCAAATATACAACACGTAAGACACATCCACCTGAGAAATATACAAAATATTTATTTTTACTGTTTAAATATTTAAGCTGCACAACCAAAAACTAGTTATTTAATTTTATCGTTATACTTAAAATAACTATATTTTAACAATAACAAATTTGTTGGTACAGTAATTAACAGTCTCTTAGAGTATAAATTAGGATGTTATGAATTACTGGAAAGTAAATTTCTAGAAAAACTGAACATGTTTAATAATATGAGTAACTTCCATGACTTTGAATAAATTTAATATTAATCCATGAAGTGTCAAGGGTATAATGACATTACTTAGTAATTAATAATTTTATTTTTTTATTACTTATTTTTTTAAGCTAACATTTTGGGAAAATACCAGATTAATATTAATGCTAAGCTAGGGACAGTAAAGGGGCAGTAACTGCTTGACCTTTGCTTTACTAGGTACAGATCTAAAACATAAACCTAAGGCCCTATTAAATTTGAAGTCAAATCAAAGGCCGTCAACCGTATTAAAAACATTTTTGATCTGATAGTTTATTTTCAATAATCAAAATAATACACTATCTTCTTGAAAATGGTTATTTGAACGAGACATATTAAAAATAATGCTTTGCTTTGTATTCTGTATATAAATGAAACTACAGCTTTAAAACCGTTGATGCTTAAACTCGCAGATAACTCGTGACCCACAGTTGTAAACCATCCAAATAACGACTCCCATTTCGTTTATTTGCTCGACGAAACGCAATAGTAAGTCGCGTTGTGGTGATAGCAGTATTGGTGCTTCCACTGATGTCTTTATAAATGCCAAATGTCATGCTAGCTCGCTTTGTATTAGTTTATTCATATATTGGCGTTATAACTTGCTATTCCTGTTTTATTTAACATTTATAACTTATATTTTTGCTCAAAATCATTGGTGTGTTAATATTGAATTATATAGAATTTTAATTATCTTATTCATACAGATTTGTGTTTATGATAAACATAAATTTGCCAAATTTAGTACAATATTTGATAAACAATGAGTTTTGAGTTATATTTATAGCAAAATATTTAATATCTAATAAGGTAACACCGTCAACAGTAGAGTATATAAATCGTTATATTTTAAATATAAACCATTCGTTGAATTTAACAAGCAGACGCATTAACCTTACATATTTTGTCATTAATATAAATCGACTCTGTTATAGTCCCTTGCAAGATATTGCTATAGAAAACAAATTAAGTAAAATGTTGAAAGGCGAATTGCTATGTGATCTCAAACAATACTTGAATCATATATATTTAAAATAAAATATTTAACCTTTGTAGGAGTGGTATAAAATAGTATATAGTATAGTTTATAGTATAAAATATTTATAAAATACGTACTATTAACTCTGCAAACTTAAGGCTCTTACCTGCAAACAAACATTTATATTTAGATAAGGTGATTACAGTAAAACAGTTACTTATTTACGATAGTTACTACGCAGTTGAATGAAGGAATGAAAATAATTTTTTATTTGTCACAAACTTTCAGTTTACGAAGCTCATATGACAGACATACATAAAAATACAAGCAAGCAAGTACACCTAATTAAAGTACATACATTTACAGATATTTTAACATTAACCTTATTCCTACACATTCAAAATACAATTAAACATTTAGTATGCAACAAATATATTAGGAGCCTCCTAGGTGGAACCAGTAATGAGACTTCCATCACAAGACAACTAAATACAGTAATACAAATGGCTACCAAATGGTTTAGTTACAAAAATATTATAAAAATAAATTTATATATTATAACTTTCAATTTACAAGCAAGTAACTATGAGACAACTTAAATAATAAATAACATCACTAGTTCAAAATAATTGTTATATATTAGTAACATTTAAATATGACAATGTTAAAAGGTTAACACTGTTAAAAGGTTAAAGGAGTTAAAAGGTTAACTCCAGTTAACCTTTTAATATCCAATAAATTCAACAACAATCAAAAACAAGTAATCAATGCTTTTTTGAGTCATTAAATAGGATTTTAGGTTCTTACAATACTGAGCTTAAATGTTTCTATAAACAATATAGCATGAAGTAAGATTAAAAATGCGTCGCGAATTGGAATAAAAAAACAACTGTCTATACAATGTGAGTTTGGGACTTGGGATGGGTACTGAATTACAATCATTACTCAGATTTTACATCAATATCTGCACCGAGTTATGGGCATTGCTCAATTTTTGGTAAAACAATCTTAGAATTTTGAAAACGTGTAAATGACGAAGTGGTAGAATTTTGAGTATAGTAAAAAAAGGCCAAAAATGTTCAAATCAGTTCTTTTTTTTAATAACTCTAATAATATATTTTTGTAGAGTGACAATAGGTTGAATCGTTAAAAGGTAGATTCTGCCCCATCAACTCAACCCATATCCCAATTTTGAACCAACTAAAGATTGATAAACATACAGAATAACTTTTTGAGGACAAATATTCTTCGGTAAATAAAATTTGCGAAGTGTACTGACTAATTCTCTTCAAAGGTTCGATACATGTTCCTTCCAAGAGAGTTTTGAGTTTATTAATAGACCAAGGTTACATTTCTGATACATTTCCAACAGTAAGACAGCTACAAGCCCCACTGCAATTTGGCTGGTGGTTAAAAAGAGATTCCTCAAATGAATAATCCTATCTTAACGATTATAAATTATTCAACGATTGTAAATAAATTATTCAATAGTTTTTATATCAAAACAGTTTACTCACAGAGAAACTACTCGGAGTATTTTGACAATAAGTTTACTCTTGTGTAGTAAAAATGATCGTTTGACCAATGTATTGAATACATGAGCTATAAAAATCATGTTTTCCAACTTACTTAGATACCTACTGATATGAGACCAATCAGTATACAGTAAACCTACTGGCCAGTAAGAGGTTAGAGTTTTAAACTAAAAGTTGCATGTGAAGTCGAATTAATAATGTTGTTAGCTTAATTTGATCTTATAAGGAGTACTTCAAGTAATCAGCCGAGGTTTCTAAGATTTATTATATATGATAACTCTTGTTTAAGATAGAATCAGTAGTTTGAAGAATTGTCATTTCACATATCTGCTAAAATTTAAGTTATCAAAAGTGTGTAAGGTCTTGAAACCTTATTATTAGAAACCAAATGTTATTATTGATATTATTTGTGAAGGTTTACGTACATAGTTGGGGATAACACATTTTTAGTTCTCGTTTTTCCAGTCTTTATTCTTAGTTCATAATATAATAAATAAACTATAACGGTTGATTAAATAAACCTGATAATAATTAGAGTTGCGGAACGTATTCCCTGGTAAAAGAATTTTTTTGATACTACAAATGTCATGCGTATTGTATATGGATTACAAAAAAATAGAATGGCATGACAAAGATGTTAAGATTTAATAGGACATATAAGACTGTAAACCGTACTTGATTGTCATTCTCAAACAAATTACAGTACTGTTGCATGTAACAATATAAATAATGCTTTAAATTAGATTGTCTCTGAAGTGGTAGTTGCTGTAGTAGAAAAGCTACTTTTATCTATTCTTTTGGAACCTGCCATTGTGCAGTGTACATGACAATTTACTAGATAAAAAAAATGTAAATATTTTGATGAAAATTTGGTATTCAAAATAAACGTTTGTGTTACAGGATAAACTGCTAATAAATGCTAATAAAAAGTTACAGATTAGAGTGGTTGGACGTAATTGATCTTATAATAGTTCCAAAAGCTTATAGACATTTTCTTAATGATAATGGAGTTCAGGGATTGTGCATATTTAGTGTAATAAGAATTAATGTTTGTTTACGATTTACGATTCAAGTAAAAAAAGTCAAACTTGTCACTTTTCTATTTATAGCTTTAAATAAATCTAAAGTAAAAAAGAGAGCATTTTATAGTTTCCTTTTACCCGGAGTTTAGGACCTCAAGCCACAGTTTACTTTATAGGTATTGAACTGCACTTGACCAAAGTCCGAGCAGCTTAAACAATAGGTTTAGTACCGTTTCATTACCTAAACTGCAATAGCCTGCAAAACGTAAAACAAGATACAATGGTTTTTGCCTCTTATACCCACTCAGTAATGGAATCTTTTCAGCGATTAATTTGCAAAATGACGATAATATAATATAGCGTAATTACTAATACGAAATTTTTAGTTTTCCCAAAAAGAGGAAATGTATCATACTGATGTTACCTCAGAGTATTGAATAATTTGTATGGTTAAATGACAGCAGCCAATTTAAACTGTCCTTTATGTTTGAACTTAATACGTTTTGTACACGTTTAAGAATATTAATGGGAATGAACTTTAAATGTTTTTACCTATAATTTTTTTCAATCTTAAAATTACATATTTGCTTGAAAAAAAAAATAAAAAAATAAAAGTTAAAACAGAGAAATGTAAAAGCAATCAAACCCACATGGCTGTGCAGTCTTTGTTTTACTTAATTTCCTGGCTTTTGTGCTTCTATATATTCATTCAATTATGCATGTAAACAAATCAATAATGAGCTTTAGAAATCAAAAGACTAAAAGCAATTAAAAATGTATGTATACAATACCACAGTACAAGAACCCGGGAGAATTTTATTATTGAAAACATAGACCTGAACGTTATGCTAGACAGCCAACTTGTGCCGGTATTAAGTATTTTAATCCTCCACCTTTGGAAATTTAAAACATTAATGATGTTTCGAGTTTTAGAAACAGTTTTTCACTGGCTAATCAGTTATCCTCCCTGGAAGAGTCTTTAGTTTTATTTAGAAAATATGTTTGCTGACGCCATTCATGTATATATTTGTTGTATGTATCGAATAAAGTATTTTTCATTTGATTTTATCTCAAGAGGACTGAACATTTCTTAACATTTTTTATTTCATAAACAGCAATCTTCTTCTGCATAAACTGTATCTTCTGACACAGCAATGTGTGCTTTACTTTGAATTTTAGCTAGTTTTGTGTTTGTAAATTTGTATACCCTACGATTGTACGAATTTATAGTAATGTATTATAGAATTCCAGACTACAGTGACTTTCGTGTCCCTGGGTACAAAGTTCAGTCTTTTGAGCTCTTGTGCAAAAGTAATCCGGCTTGATCAAAACTGAGTCATTTTCCTGACGTAATTTAATTTAATACTTTTAATATCACTAACAATATATTTCAATCAAGGTAAAAAAATACTGTTTGCTATGTCCGCGAAACCTTGGTATTTTGTGATACTCCTTAAAACCTATTTTATTTAAACTAAATTCGTTTTAGTCTTCTTAGAGTAAATATGAGTTGATTCATAACTTCGTTAATAGAATAGCAAATAAGAAAAAGACAAAATAAGTACTTTGTTTAAGCTGTTGGTCACTAACCAATAGTCATTAAAGTAAAGAAAAGTACGTTTATTTTTCGTATATGGTCTTATCTCATAGTTCTCAGGTCTCACAGGGCCTCTGACATGACCTATGGACTACTTTAGTTGCCGGTACGAACGTATTAACATCCCTTTCAAAGCACGGGGGCAGTCTGAGTTTCTGAAGTCGGATGGATTCCCCATGAATTGAGTCCGGGTCTGGTAGGCCAGTACTCAACCCACTCAGCTATGACTGGCACACCAAAAGACATTAATCTGTACAATTAGATTTTCTCTGATACAGCAATGTGTATTTTACTTTGAATTTTAGCTAGTTTTGTGTTTGTAAATTTGTATACCCTACGATTGTACAAATTTATAGTCACTGCAGTGACTTTCGTGTCCCTGGGTACAAAGTTCAGTCTTTTGATCTCTTGTGCAAAAGTAATCCGGCTTGATCAAAATTGAGTCATTTTTCCTGACGTAATTTAATTTAATACTTTTAATAATACTGAATAAAAAATATTACAATTTATGTAATTATAAGTTTTGCTTTTATCCAGCTTTAACTATTTAGCACGAAAAGTAATTATTACTGTAATACAATAATATCCCCGTCGCAGCAAACCTGCATACTCAGCGAATTTCCAATGAATATATAACATAACATAATTAATTTCTTAAAATTATGTGGAAGTTATGGGCATTGTTATTTTTGTCTGGTACAGTATTTAAAAGTTTTTCAGTCAGCATAACTTCGATTAATGGAGAATACGTAAGGATTTGGGAAAAAGTATCAGATAAAGAAGACATTCAGATTGTTCCGATTTTATTTCCCGCATTGAATCTCAACAAAGGAAATAGGTTTTGTGGCACGGAAGTCTTTTTACGTTGGGTTGCAAACGTTGCTTTTGCATGTAAAATACTGAAAAGATAATTTACATAGTAATATTATTAAAAATAAATCTTATGTTCAGTTTACACTGTTATAGAGACGTTTTTAAAAAGATAGATGTGGCATTTTTTACAAACTAAAGTAAGATTACATTTGCAATTTTATATTTTGAAAACTTCGTAGGTGGGTTTATGTGTTGCACAATTGGTACTAACTTACAGTTCAAATTGTTAGTGAATTTCCTTTGGAAAGTGAACTATTAGCGTGACCCGCACGGTGAATCTTAAGCCCGGGACCACCATAGAAGTTCCTAACGTGACCCCCTGAACACGTTTTGGGGGGTCATTCAAAATTATATATATATATATATATATATATATATATATATATATATATATATATATATATGTGTGTGTGTGTGTGTGTGTGTGTGTATGTTTGCACTCTAGCACTCGCATTTTTTGTCCGATTTACTTCAAATTTGGTAGAGACGTTCCTTTCTGTAATCAGTTGGACAAGTTCGTTGGACAAAACAATCGGAAAACTCTAAACCCCTTTTTTGGGGATTAATCTTTCGAATTTCGAGTTTTTGGGCCAAAAAGGGTCATAAAAGCCCCAGATATAAAATCAATGCTTGTAAAAAGATGTGAATTAGAGAGGCGAAAGTTTTAAGCCCTATCTCGTCATTCTAGCATAAATATTTACCGAGTTATTAAAGAAAATGTGTATCGACCAAACACAGTACGTTGTCTTATGGGGGTTTTACACTAAAAAGCCTGTTATTCCTTTGTTAGAGTACTTTTATAATCTCCAGCAACCTCACGCCTACTTTCAAGCCTGTCTGGACTTTCTACTAACCTTATAATGCGCAAAATTGTATTCCCAGCTTTGCAAGTAAATGAAACCAGGAGTATCAGAACAGCCAAAAATCAATGTTTTCAGATTTCAATACAAATTGGACAAATGTATGTTTTTACACTGAATTTTAGTTTTAAATGTCGTTATGTGGAAATTCACTTCCCTTACGTCAGCGTGCTGCGTGCGAACTCGTTTTTTTGTTTAGAACATTATTTGAATACTGTTTATGAGTAACAAGAGTTCAATTACAAACTAAAATTACATTGTAATGATTTATTGAAGTTTTCATATTTATTTTGGTCATTTGTCCGGGACAAAATAAAATACCATGGCGTATTTAAATATATTTTTATTTATAAAGTATATGGTTTATATTACCGACAACTAACGTTTTCCATTCGGTTATTAGACGGGATCCAAATAAAATAGTATATTATAAATGTATTTAATTAATGTATAAGTTGTTTTTATTTTCTTTTGGTCAGACTATTCTTTGAGTCATGAGCGGTGTTATTTTAATCTCACCTGTAAACTATTTGTTTATAATTACTTGGGCAACGCCCATCTTAATATTCAAATGAAGCGTATACCCTTAGTAAATATTGTAAACTAACAAAGATAAAAAGTCATGCAATTTCAATAAAAATAATATCGGTTAACTTTAACAATCATTTATTTAAGTTTAACATATTTTTTAAAGTTTGTAGGTACCACGATTGGTGGGGTATTCTTATGAATTTCATATATCATAAATAGGCTAATAGGCTATGACTGCCTAGAACACTACCTATATCACACCAACCTGCCTACATAACACTAAAAGTCTTTACAAAAACGTTAAATGTAATTTTACTAAGCATTATCCAATATACAATGATTTGAATTCAGAGTCTCTCGCTACTTTTTGACTGAGTTGCGAAGTTGTTTACGACAGTTGGTAATTCTACATCAGCCGCGTTTGCTTCTTCCACTCCATCTTAAAACTTCCACTTTCCCTGCTGCTATTTACCTTGGTTTTAATTCCTTAAAGGACAATTTCACTGAGCAATTTTGAAGTCAAGTCTGTTTTTCCAATTTGGAAAAAGTTTACACGAGTGTTAGAGCTTACAATTTAAATCTGATATTCGATATCATATACATTTTTTAGACAACACAGCTATATTTCGTGACTGTTTTGTTGTAGTAGTTTTGTACTGTTTCTATATAAAATTTAAGTTATAAGTCAAATTCTAAAATTTGTAATCCTAGTCTAATAGAGCAATTCTATTTTCCTATCTACATTTATTATTATTATATACAAACAATTATGTAACAATATAGCAATTAATGAACAAAGATACGTTTCGAAGTAAATTATATATTATAATATTCAGTTTTAAGGTTGCAGGCTAGTCTTCAAAGCTTTTTGTATTGGCATTAACTACAACAAATAAAAGAAAAAGAAAAATCATCCTATATAAGTATGCGTATATTTTACCGCTGAAGGAATTTCATTTTATGAAATAAATAATATCTAATTATGCAAAGCATACTAGATTCACACAAATTAACTTAATACATGGTACAAGACAATTTACTTCGACCAGGTACAGTGTTTTGCTGTAGTGGTTTTGTATCATTTGTCACGGAAACAAAATTCTTAAATTTAAAACGGATTATTTGTATTAAATATTTTGTATATATAGTAAAAGAACATAATCAAATATTAAATATTTCTCAGAAATCCTTAAAAATCAGTACAAGTAGACACAAATAAAAATAAAATAATGATTCTTCTGTGGAGGAAAAAATAAAAATCAAGATAAAATCACTGTTAATTCCTTTCCTCCACAGTCTTGGGTATCTCTTAGTATTAATATTATAATTAAATCTATTGGACTCTTGCAGAAATATCTTTTGTACAAATCTTTGTTCAATAATTCTGATAACTTTTAGGTCCAGTTTTTTAGAGTGATATACTAACAGTAATATTCAATTAATTGATCAAAATCTATGAAAATATGTATTCCGAAAACAAAATGGGCTCGTGTGATTTTTCCAGAAGCTTTAAAATCAAATACTTGAAAATATTGGTAAATAACCTCTTTCAGGAAATAAACTGGTTCTAGTTTTTTAGCTGAATTTGGTTTGTAACTTGCCTACCTGGCATTTAGTCTGCCTCTTTCGTTGTCCGTTATGTGTATACCCTATTTGGTTACTCGTTTAAAACGATTGTTTGCATTAATACCCCATTTAAGAGAAATATTAAGTTGGATATTTTGCAGACAATAAGTTAAGTTTTGCTTTAGTTTTAATTTTATTGCAGTTAATATGTTTTCTATAATCAGTTTTAACAGGAACGAAATCCTTAACGAGGGGACATTTCGTAAAGAGATCGAGATCTGTATGATGAATTTCTTATTTCAGTTCCAGAGTGGCAACGGTTGTCTATACATATTTTTGTAAAATTTGATATATTCAAAAATAATTACTTGAGTATGCTTCCAATATATCCTAATTTTTCTCCATGTAACAATTTTTCTGTAATGAAACAACATCTTCCAAACCATTTTCTTCCAACTCTAAATAGAGTCTATTTCTAATGAAATTAATCTTGCTGCGAAAGGATTTAGCGAATTTCCCCTGTAGGGAAGAAGCTATTACCGTAGGTGGCATTTTAAGACCTAAGCCCAGGACCATGATAACTTTTCGTTTTGAGGTCCCCAGATGCCAAAAACACCATTCGTTCAAATTCATATGAATATATATATATATATATATATATATATTTGACCGTGGGGACGATAACTTTCATAAAAATGCTACGATCTTGATGAAATTTGGTATAAACTTGTAAGGCAGCACCTATTTTCATGAGTTCGAAAGAAAACCAGACGATCGCACTATTATAACGGGGGTTTTTGAGGAGTTTTGTATATATAGGTTTTTTGAACTTTTACTTATAATTATTTTTTAAACAAAATTTGAGTGTACACTATTTGAATCAGCTTAAAAACAGACGATTTGGAATTTTTATCATCGCTCCAAGTCATGATTACCGAGATATTGAAAGTGCTAAACACAGTACGTTGTACAATGTTAATCTTAAGGAGATTAATTACAATTTTATTTCTCGCTGATTAATGAACATATATTAATAAAACTCGGTATGAGGCTTCATTAGGGTGGGATTTACTGATATTTGTATACAAAACCCATTTTTTGTGGTCCCCATGGCAGCAAACCTGCGTACTCAGTAGCTATAATGTTATTCTTATGGAGAATAAGAACGTGTTATATTGCTTGTTTATGAACATAAATTGGTTAAACTTGGTATGTTACTTCATATAGCGGTGATCAATTGGTATTTGCATAACAAATGATTTGTGTGGTCTTTGATGCAGCAAACCTGCATACTAAGTCCTAATGTTTTTCTAATGGAGAATAAATAAAATGTCATATCTTGTTATCTATGAATACGCTTTGATGAAAGTTCGTAAGTGGCTTCATGACTTAGTGAAGTACCATTTGAAATTCGCTTGAGTATGCAGGTTTACGGCAACGGGGGTATTTATTTTTTTATCGTGTGACGCCTTTGTTAAGCCTTCATGAGACTAAAAGTGTGACTTATAACTACAATTTTGAGGGTAAATTTTATAATTGAGAATACTTAACAGTTTTTATTTATGTGTGGTTGTATATTATATTCCATAGTTTCCTCTCCATTTCTAAATTGTAAAGGTTATAATAATATTAATTTGCGCTGAATAATTAGGTGTTTTTGCACATAACACCTTCAACTTGCTACAATCGCTTACCAAATTATTTTGATTAAGAAAAGAAGAGCTATGTAAAAGATTTTATATTTATAAGAGCTATATAAATTTAAGATTTATATAACCATTTTTAAGATTTAAATAACCGCTAGTTGTGTATTGACTAGGAATATTAATGATTTATTTTCTATGATTGGGTTTGGTAGTCAATGAGAAAATTTAAATTTAAAGTTTGCTAACAGTTTAAAAAGCAAATGAAATAGCTTTTAGGGGTTTGGTGACGTGAGTTTATGGGACGTTTGACAAGTCTAATGCCGCAAGGTCGTAACATCGGTCGGTGACAGGCTGTCAGCGAGATGTCTAGCTAGTCATATAACTCGCGGTAACGTAATATGTTGCATGTTGCGTCATGCATTCAGTTCAAACTTCGAAAATGTATATTGTGTAATTCACTAATAATAAAGGGAATCTCTTCTATCACTTCCCACCCAGAGACGATATGTTAAGTAATGAGGTTCATAATAACAATTTCCAGAGGATTGATTTCCTTTATCAAGAATATGTGAGGACACGTTTTGGAGGTAATCAAACAGAGACAACCTGTTGTCTGGTGTAATCTCTGAGTCCAACACAGGCCGATGTGACGCGATATTATGGCTGGACTAGACAAGGGAACGTATTGATGCAATTAATACGCAGAAAACCTGCGTACTCAGCGAATTTATAATCCATAATATATGTCTTAATACCACATAAAGCCTCATGCCAAGTTTCATTAAAATATATTCACAAATAAGCGATGTATACAATTTTAATTATTCTCCATAAGAATATCATTGGGATTGAGTACGCAGGTTTGCTGCAACAAGGAACACAAAATAATGGGTTTTTATGTAAATATCAATATAACTCATCAAAGTGAAGTCACAAACCAAGTTTCTTCCATATACATTCATAAATAAGCGATATATAACATTTTAATTATTCTCCATAAGAATAACATGGGGACCGAGTCCCTAGGTTTGCTGTCACGGGAACCATACGCGAATAATTGTTTTTTTTTGTGTGCAAACAACAACAAAACACAACCAGATGAAGCCATATACCAAGTTTCGTAAATGTATGTTAATTTATAAGCAAGATATAAAATTTTGATTCTTCTTCATAAGAACAGCATTAGACAAGGTACTGTGTTTAGCACTTTCAATATCTCGGTAACCAATTGACGAAGCGTAATGATCAAAATACCAAAATGAATTCAATGATATAAGTTTATAAATGGTATAAAATTTGATTTAAATAAAAACTACATGTGGAAACCCACCCCCCCCCCCCAAAAAAATGGGGTACAAACCCCCCCCAAAACCCCCCTTTGGATTGTGCGATTCGTCTGGTTTTTGAACTAGTTCAAATAAATGGTGCTATACACATTTATACAAAATTTTATTAAGATCGGTTCTTTTTTACGAGAGTTATCGTGTTTACGGACACACACACACACACACACACACACACACACACACACACACACACTTATATATATATATATATATATACAAATTTGAACGAATGGTGTTTTTGGCATCTGGGGACCTCAAAATGAAAAGTTATCATGGTCTTGGGCTTAAGTCTTACCATGAGACCTACGATAGTAGCTTCTTCCCTATTGGGGAAATTCGCTAAAATATTTTATGTATTTAAAACGGCAATCATGGGATAATTTATCTACATCAGAAAACCCTTTTCGTGGTAATAAGTAAGTGAAGGAAATACTTCACACATTCAACATTAACATTTAACATATCCTAAAAGTAAAAAATTTAAGAATCATATTTTCACCAGGGCTGCCAATTTACACTACATCGTTCCAAACCTCTTGCTGGCCAGGACTAGGATCCGACTAGTTCAGGTGTTAAATATCTATGGCCTATTAAAACCTAGTCTTGATGATGTATATTAACCAAATTATATGACGTGGACAGGGTTCAATCAAACTGCTCATGCTCAGTTTTACTAGTTTGTTTATTCACAATAATATAGATTCACCTTCATTCCGTAATTTAATGTAATTTCCACACCACGAAATTTATGTAAGTTTCACAGTCTTTAGTACGATTGCATCATCAATATATTTGTAAGGTTACAAAATTACTGTAAATGGTGATACTGGGTATTGTAACATAGAGGACCAATGCCATCTTAAACTTATTTTCAGCCATTTTAAATGTACTCGTAATAAAAGCTGAAAAACGAAGTCCATTTCGCTATATTTGAAATTTAAAATTTTAACTATACCACGAGTTAATACTAGGTTAATACTTATTAGTACTCGAATATGAAGGTTAGTGCACTAAGCATAACAGAGTTATTAACAAAAACGTAAATCCGGGCCAGGGAAATGGTAGCCCGGCCATGTGCGAAAATGAAAATTTCAACTATACCAAGAGTTAATACTAGGTTAGCACTAGTTAGCACTCGAATATGAAGGTTAGTACTCTAACCGTTACCTAGCTATTAGGCAAAACGTTTGGTGGGGGGCAGAAGTGCCAGCCCGGCCATATACGAAAATGAAAATTTCAACTATACCACGAGTTAATACTAGGTTAGCACTACTTAGTAATTGAATATGAAGGTTAGTATTCTAACCGTTACCGAGCTATTAAGCTAAACGTATGGTGGGGGCCGGAAGTGCTATCCCGGCCATGTGCGAAAATGAAAATCTCAACTATATTTATTACCCGGAAATAAATTGCCAGATTTTTATTTTTCCAGAATGTGTATATATACGTTCGTTCATAGATTCAAATTTAGGCCTCCAAAGCAGTATATCATGTAATACAATACCCTATGCTATGTAGTTTCATTTTATATAGGGCATAATGACAATAAACATTTGATAACACATGTATAAAATACAATTGTAATCCAATGAGTTAGCAGAGTGTTACAAGATTAAAGTAGGAAACTAATTTGAATTATTTTAACACCGCAATGTATTTTATAGAAAATGTTCATGAAAAATCCAAATTTCTCAAAAACGGCTCTAACGATTTTATTTAAACTTTAGTAGTTTGTAGAGCTTTAGCTTTCCAATAACAAGACAGCACCCGCATTTCTGAAAAAATTTAGGTTCAGAAATTACAGGGCTTAAAATCTCCAAAATTCAGTTTTATTATTTTTCATAACAAATTTTAGTGCTAAAAAATTTACTTATCACCATTAAAGAAAGCTCAAAAAAATCAACAATTTGGTATTTTGAGTTATTATTCTACGATTACTGGTTGCAGAGAAAATTGAAACTTTCATTTAGCGGTAAACACAATACGTTGCCCAATGTTATTGTTTTGGGGGATACGAGAATTTCAATTTCTCTGATTAATGTAAATGAAATTTGATATGCAGGTCAAGTTAGCATTAAAAAACATAGGATATTAAAAAATATGAAATTACAGGGCTTGAAATCTCCAAAATTCAGTTTAGTTAAATCCCTTCCTAACCCTAGGGGGAGGGATAAGAGGGCAATTCCCCTCTTAAAACCACAGAGTGTAGCAAAGGATTTCGTAGTGATTCCAAAAATGGGATTTGGGTGAACATTTCTGAAAAAAGGTGTTTTAGGAAATTTTATGTGCATTATACCATACTTTTATTCTATAATTAGTAAATTTAAAAAAATTATTCATTAAAGTTGGGATAAAAGGCAGAAAGTATGTGTCAGTTTCCTGATACCGTTTATTTGTAGTAGGATAGTAATACACACATCGCTGGACAGCCACTTCTGGCCCCCACTATACGTTTTGTTTAATAGCTCGGTAACGGTTAGAGTACTAACCTTCATATTCGAGTATTATCTAGTACTAACCGAGTATTAACTCGTAATATAGTTGAAATTTGCATTCTCGCACATGGCCGAACTGACCCTTCCGGCCCCCACCATACGTTTTGCTTAATAGCTCGGAAACGATTAGAGTACTAACCTTCATATTCGAGTACTAACTAGTAATAACCTAGTATCAACTCATGGTATAGTTGACATTTTCATTTTCGCACATGGCCGGGCTGGCACTTCCGGCCCCCACCAATACGTTTTGCTTAGTAGCTCGGTAACGGTTAGAGTACTAACCTTCACATTCGAGTACTAACTAGTACTAACCTAGGATTAACTCGTGGCATAGTTGAAATTTTATTTCCACACACGGCCGGGCTTGCATTTCCTAGGCCCGGCCGTACGTTTTTGTTAATAACTCTGTTATGCTTAGGGTACTAACCTTTATATTTGAGTACTAACTAGTACTAACCTAGTATTAACTCGTGGTATAGTTAAAACTTTAAATTTCAAATATGGCCGGGCCAGCGAAATGAACCTTGAAAAACGTAGTTCGGTGAATAAACTCACAATACACGGCTGCTAAGTTTACAGTTAGTTAAATCTTGCAACTTCTGAATGCTTGTTATTTAACTTTCCCCCGTTCACTTCTTGATAAAAAGAAACAATATCCATAGAGAGCCATACAATTTTATATCTTTATATTTGTACGATATAATGATTGTAGATTTTGTTACAAACCATAGTTTAGCATTTAATTAGTCTAAAAGTTAAAATAGAAATAAAATTACTTTTCCCCTCAGTTTTATTTAAATGTAAAAAATTTTTTTACTTAAAAATATGTTTACTTATTATCCTGATGTTTTTGTAAACTACAAGTCCTATTAATCAAACAATTTTAAACTTACAACAGTATTTTATGAAATTAGAGTTAAATTAACTTGCATGTGTTAAATTAACTATTTAGTGTTAAGATATTTTTTTAGGTACCGGTATACGATTTTTGTTCTAAGATTAAATTGTAGATAAATTTAGTTGTGTAAATAATATGATTGTAAATTTAACACGACTATGATTTTTGTACCTAATTAATGTAATTTTAAATTATTTGTATTTAATTAATTAGTGACAAAATATATATTATTTATATTAAAAAAATCAATACACAAATTATAAGTTAAATTAGATTAAGAATAACTGATAAACCAGGTTTGAAAGATGTAACTTATCGTGATTTGTAATTGAACTATTCATTAGTATTACACTAACTTTTGATAAACATTTAGAATACCTTAAACGAGGTCTTTGTTGAGGTAAGATATAAATAACCATTGTTAGGTAATAGTCGGACATGTTCCACGTATTGTTGTTTGCCTAATAGAAATGAAATAGACATGCCGTGTGGGTGATGTTGGTCTTATGTTTATGTCTCTGTAAATAACAAACGCCATGCGTCGCGTCATGTTTGTGTTTAGGACATAACATGTCAGCTCTAGTCTTGTTATACTGATTATAGTTATGTTACAGCTTTCTAACTAATCTCATTTTGAATCCGCTACAAAATAAATACATTAATATTGGCTATGTTTCTGTACAAGTGCACATACCATTTTTAATAATCCAAACTAACGTTTTTAGGCAAATCAAGAATTTACCAACCTGGATTACCTCAAAATAAATTGATTTCCGCTTCGCTCGTGATACCTTTAATGACTAAAACAAAACTGTAATAATATGATTACACTATCAAAATTTATTAAGGTTTATTGCATTATGCTATAGCTACTATATTTTCAAAGTATTTTCGCTGAACAAATAACATGACAAACGTTTATGAACAACGTATTTTAATACATTTTGTGGTAAAGATTTTGGGATTTAGTAATCAAATTAATCTTCACAATTTTGAACCTTACCTGTCATGACACTTTTATTTTAGAATAAATTTCATCGAATTAAAATGTATCCTACAATGATTTGTATGTACTTTTAATAATATAAATCGATTTATCGATTTTTTGTATTGTTTTATTATTTACTGATAAATATTTGTAGACACAATTTTTTACACTCTTTGAGCTATCTAAAACTAGGAAGACTACAAAAATGCTTTTATGATTTGAGCACGATCAAAAATATCTTCATATAGTTGACATGGTGTTCATATTTTTGCATGGATCTCATATAGGTTGAGATAGTGTTCATATTACTGGTATTTGACTGGCTTAATGTATTTTGTTGAATTTTCTAAATGTTTATGATATCCCTTAAATTATAACTAGTTATAATTGTATATATTTTACTACTGATGAGCAATTTGGTAATTGAATTGATTTACCGATTTTCTTTCGACAAAAATAACCAAAATAAAAGTCCCTCTTTTTATCAAAATTTTAATTCACTTTTCACGAGTTCCAGTAATAAAGGAACCCATCAGATTTGCCAAAAAAACACAATTATATTATCAGTCAACTTTAACAAACGTTATCAGACTTTATCTCTAGTAACTCCATGATTACCTGACAATTTGTATAATTTAAGTGTCAATTATTCATCAACAGTCATCAGAAAACAAATTTACAAGTTATAAATTGGTTTTAATGATTATGTTATCTTCAAATTGCATTCCCTGAATGAATGATGAGAGATTGTTACTTAATGAGATTATCTACCTTACTTCAATACCGTAGTACTTTACAAACCACCTGACGTGTGCATTATCGCTTAATGAGCTTCTTGCCTGCGTTATCCAAGGAAAGAAACGGAGATTATGGAATGGTTCGAGTTTACGACAAGGTAAATCATACTGGATGTGCAACTCCGTTGGAATCGTAGCGTAAATCTCCATACAATTTGGTAATTAAAACCATATAATCTCAGATATTTTATTACTTTATTACCACATATTTTATTTACTTTATTGTATACTTTATTAAGTCCTTGTTGAACATACTATTATTGACTATAAATGCTGAAGTAGACTTCTCATTGCCATTGAAAAAGCTGTCCCTACTTTAGTGTGTGCTAGGTTTCAAAGATGACCAACAGAGAGTACTTCGTCAAATATTACTTATCCTGTTTAGGAGGGGATAATACAACAGTTGGTGTGTCAGGAAGCAAACATAACTTGATTATCACTTGCTTTCTGGAGTGGAAATCTTTTACATGTTAACATAAATAACTGAAATAAGTAGTTGACAGCAGCACACTCTGTCGGAGTCCTAATTAATCTACGTCCACGTCAAATTCTGGCTAAAAATAAAACAAGGACAGCCAGGCCATGTAGATGGGATGTCTCCTTCAGTATATATAGTCAATGATACTATTAATAACATCATATAAATGCTTTAGTTTGTAACAGTGCTGTATTATTAAATTTCCTAGAATCAATACCACTAGAGTTAATCCTATATTTGAGTTTATTTTATAACCTCCCAACTTATGCAAAACTCTTTAAATTTATAGCCCTACATTTCATAGAGATCTAGGAAGTAGTATGGCATTTTTAGTGAATTTCCTTTGGAAAGTGAACTATTAGTATGACCCGCACGGTGAAACTTAAGCCCGGGACCAACATAGAAGTTCCTAACGTGACCCCCTAAACACGTTCAAAACACCCTAATTTTGGGTCGGTCAAAATTTTATATATATATATATATGTGTGTGTGTGTGTGTGTGTGTGTGTGTGTGTGTGTGTGTTTGCACTCTAGTGGTCGCATTTTTTGTCCGATTTACTTCAAATTTGGTAGGGACATTCCTTTCTGTAATTAGTTGGACGAGTTCATAGGGCAAAACAATCGAAAAACTCTAAACCCCTTTTTTGGGGATTAATCTTTCAAATTTCGAGTTTTTAGGCCCCAAAATGGTCAGGAAAGCCCCGTATGTAAAGTTAATACATGTAAAAAGATGGAAATCGGTGAAGCGAAAGTTTTAAGCCCTATTTCGTCATTCTAGCATTCATATTTACCGAGTTATTAAAAAATTGCGTTTCGACTAAACACAGTCCGTTGTCTTATGGGGTTTTACACTAGAAAAGCCTTTTATTCCTTTGTTAGAGTACTTTTATCGTCCCCAGCAATCTCACGCCTACTTTAAAGCCTGTCTGGACCTTCTCCTGACATTATAATGCACAAAATTGTATTCCCTGCTTTGAAGGTAAATGAAACCAGGACCATCAGAACAGCCAAAAAATCACTGTTTTCAGACTTTAATAAAAATTGGAATAAATGTATGTTTTTACAGTGATTTTGAATTTTAAAAGTTTTTAAGTGGAAATTCACTTCCCTCACGTCAGCGTGCTGCGTGCGAACTCGTTTATATTTTTGGTTTAACAAGTTCCTCTTTGTCCCAATTGTGGTGGATAGTCTGTTAAATAGTAAAGCACTAGAATCAGCTTTTATCCGCATATGTACGTTACGGCCCAACATTCCCCATAAGTACACGATATTCTACATGTAAACTCAATACTGTACAACAATCTCTCTAATATGGATTTGTTATACAATACAGTAATATGCTTGACTAGAATAATAGTATTCTCACAGCTTTTTAATTTATATTTAACATATTTTTCAGCGGTAAATAATTGAGGAAACTAACATTCCGTTTTGACTTCAAGGAGGATTTTTATTCTTTCAGTTCCGTAAAAATACTTTGCTACTTTGATTTTCATTCTCTTAAAAAAACAAACAATACGTGTTTTATTTTTGAAAGTAATATTTGGGCTTGGGCTTTGTAGGTGTATACTTCTGATAAGAATTGTTTGTATTCCAAACCACTAGGAAAATTCTCTAGTAAAAAACAACTTGTGACAACTCAGACGATATTAAGCACTAAATTATTTCATCGCATATGTTTTTTGTTTAATATTAATTATTGATAAATAGTGTTGTTCCTAAAAGTATTGATTGTGCATGTTTATTTTAAGAGGTTGGAAGCCACTTTTTGCGTTATCACTCTGACAGTCCACATAGACTACAGCAATATTCGTGGAACGTTTCCAGCAAATCAAGGATTGAGCCGCTGCATTGTGAGTTGTACAGTACTAATATAATTTATAAACCAGGACTGGAATTACATCACATGAAAAAAAGGATATTTAAACTCTTTAGTGAGATTGTGTTGGCTTTAAAGCTTTTTTACCATAACAGTTCCTTAAATCGGGGGAAAAAATATAAAAGTTAATTAAACTCTTCTTGTTATTAGTCTTACTTCTATATTAGTTTTTATAAATATTTATAGGCACAATATTTTCATTAAGTCGCTAAAAGTCACTAAATTTCAGAATTGCTTACTCCATTATTGAAAAAATAAAGCCAAGAATAAATTAAAAGTTCCCTTTTAATGTAGATTATATATAATAGTAATTAATATTCAAATCATTCTTAGTTACCATTGATAAATTATTTCTTTATGTGTTATACATACCGGCATCCTGAAATGAATTACAATCAACATATTATCAATGCAAGGGTAAGTAAACCTTCTAATCCTAATTTTGTTAAAATAAATTATTTATAAGTAGCAGTTACGATATGAGACATTTTACAAGATTCCCACTATACAAGTAAAACTACACCATGTGGAGTAGATAAGTGGGATAGTAAGTGTGGATTCTTAAACTAGGTAATTAAAAAAAGGGCGGTTGAAAGCAATTTAGTACTTTTAAGGTTGAAATGTTGATTCATCCAATATTTAACCTACAAAGTTTAAAAGATTAAATATGAATATTCTAAAATATTGAAAGTAATAAGAGTTTTATATTTTTAATTAAATTATAGGTAAATAATTAATAACGACCTATAAACCTAATTTCGAAAATGTTTATTTTTAACATTATGGATTTATATTTCAAATAAACGGTCGTATATAAAATGGTGGGGATGTCAAAAGATTGTTTCCAGTAAAAAGTGGTTTGAAGGATCCGAGCTCACTTATTGACATCCTGTCATTGTGTACCTGAGACAGTGTCTCCCTGAATTGAGCTCTTTTTACATTGTCTTGCGAGTAAAAAAATATTATTAAACTTCAGAGAAAAAATGCTTTTTTTAAATGTCAATCTTATATATTATTTCTCTTGCCTGTTTTTCTGTCACTCCGCGAGATCAAATTCCATAATTTACCCCTCATTTTTTAAAGCTTATCGTGCCGGCTCATGACGAAAATAGACCCACGCGCTAAAAATGTACCGCTTCTCTGAAATTGGAATAAAATGAAAGATAAATAAAGGGAATAGTTTGTTTTGGCAGAAGCGAAAATGCAAACAAAAGAAAATATGATCAGCTGACAAGATTTGGTTCGCAGTGCGGGATTCCACACGCGTCGACTAGTAAATTCCTTAATTTTATTGGCGATTTGATGTTTTGGGTATACAGTTTCGTGTAAATAATTGTAGGGAGGGAGTGACGAAACACTCAGCCTGTTTATTGTTAGATAATTTGAAAATATTTTTCCTACGGTGACTGTAATAATTTCCGAATTATATCGCGTACCTGAATTATATATCAGGCTACAGATCCTGATTACTTTTTGTTATTCAAATTGTAAGAAATTAAATATTTTAAATGCGATAACTTCATGCATTATATTAATTATTTTAATTTCTCGTTATAATTACTTTAATTGTAACCAGCTGATGTCCCGTTTTTCGCACGGCGATCTATTAGGCATAGAGGGCATAGAGACGTTTTAAAAGTGTATTTATATTGTAATCAGCTGACTAACTAAATAAAACATAACTCATATACTATATAACATAAGATAACATTGGAACTTCTAAAAGCCTCTGAGGGCGAAGCTCTGAGGGTGGAGGTTTTTCAAAATCTCAAAATGCTCATCTGGAGAGCAAGAGCTTTTCATTGATACGAAACATGCATAGAAAGTAATAGTTTTTAGGGTCAAAAATCACCGAACGAAAATCAATAAATTCTTTTAATAATATATATTACTATTATAACTAGTCGACCCATGCGAAATTCCGCACTGCGAACCAAATCTTGTCAGCTGATCATATGTTTTGTTGTTTAAATTTTCGCTCCTGTCAAAATAAAAGAAGAAGATAAACTATTACCATTATCTATCTTTCATATTATTGAAATTTCCGAGAAGCGGTACATTTTTAGACCGTGGGTCTATTTTTCGTCAATAGCCCATCATCTTTAAAATGAGGGGTAAATCATGGAATTTGATAAAGGAATAACGAAGATCTCGCGGAGTGATAGAAAAACAGGCTAGAGAAATAATATATATCATTATAATTACATGTCATTTAAATTAAAATTTTGAATTAGCTCCTTATTTAAAACGGTTATTAAATAGGTAATTAGCTAAAGTTATGATAAAAAAGTGTATAATGGTATGATGAAACCAAAGTAAAAATAACAAATACAAGCAATGAAACGTTTCCATAAATCATCCACGACAATTATTTTTAGATATGCGCACAGTTGTTATGTTTTATTCTGGCCATTAAATCAAAATGGTCCAGTGATTTTCATACAGACAAAGATATGTATAAACTATTTGGCTGAACAGCAGAAATATATGTAAAATACTAACTTAATATTTTTAATTAGGCCTACGTTATTTTACCGAATAACTATTTGAGTTTTGATGAAACGTCTGCACATATATTTTAATTAGCTTACTATAATAAAATAAAAGTATTCTAGCATACATTTTATTGTTTTCATGCAATTGTGGCGTGAATGTTTGGCAAAATTAAGTATAATTTCATTTTTGTTTTATAGATTATATAATAACGAGTAAACATGTATTTAATTAATCAGCTTATTTTCAATTAAAATATATCTATAAGATTAACATTGGGAATTTGAAAGCCCATGGGGTGGAGCCCTAAAGGTGTATGTCTTTCAAAAGCCCATTAAGATTTAGATTTAGATTTATACTAAACATAAACATAAATTAGTGGTTTTAGAGTAGTAGAACGAAATTAAAACAAAATTTTCATATTTCAGATAGGTTTTTACTAACTCTGTAATTTCTCGAACTCCAAATGCAAATAACATGCAATACCGGCATAAAAGCAAGTAGGTTGCCTTAATTTTAATGAAAACCTACAAACATATAATACATATAATACACAAATCGGAAAGACTTTATTACTATGTAACAAGCTGGTTTGAATATTCAATTGAACGATCGGCACGAGATCTCTCTAGGGACGAATGTCAGCATGCAGAGACGATCTGTGCTGCAGTAAATATGCACGATATGTCCCCATGCAGCAATGAATACTTCTCACCATCTGGTGCTTCGTATCCTAAACATTTTAGTACTAACCCAAAATTTACGTTTTGACACAGTTTTTTGTTGTTAATCCAAATTTAAAATATTTGCTAATAACAATATGTATTGTAAATATCTTAGATACAAATGGTATAAAAATGTGGCAATATTTTATTCCTTTCAACCCCCATTAATCAATAAGGTTTTTTTATTTTTGTAGTATTAGAATATAAAGTATACCCTGTATACTACTACTATTACTACAACTACTATTTTCTAAAAGTTCACTCTAATTGTTACATTTGTAACATTATGCAGCTATTTGGTATATGCAGTAAACAATTTAATTAATTTTGCTGTTTTAATGTAAATGGTAAATTCACATGCCACCCTCAGGGTTAGTTAGTAAATTATACAGCTTATATTATTTATTAGTGAACCTAAGATTCTTCCACATCCAAAATCTTAATGAAAATAATGCGAAAAAATTATACTGTGTAAATTCTTCAAATAATGACATTGGACAAAGTACTGTGGTTACTGCAAGTTGTAAATTAAAATTAACTACTCAGTAACTAATTATCGTAGAATAACAACTCAAAATAATATTGTTTTTCATTGCGCTATTTCATTGATTATAGTGACATATTAACTAAATCAAACAGTTTGTTCGAGACCAAAACAATATATTTTTGAAATATTAAGCCTCTATGTATTTCCCTATCATTTTGTTAGGGATATTGTAAGCAAAGCGTTTTCTTCTTTTATATATTAGGATTGTAATTTTTTTCAGCACATTATGTGGGAAAATGACTCTTCAAAATCAAACAATTGACAAGTCTTGAAACAACGTGGGATTGAAAATGTGTACCAAATTCAGTCGAATTTGGGTCATTGGATTATTTACTAAAATATCCACAAGTAAATCATATCAGGAAATGTTGACGAAAGCAGCACTTTTTCATATACTATGTATTTAGGGTAAAAATATAAACGATTCAAATCAGTTTATTTACGAGTAACTGACAAAGAAGCCGACAAATGTCAGTAATTTATACTCATTGTGGCTTGCTTCGATCATGCTCAATATTCAATATTTCTAACTATACTTATACACTGGTATGACAACATTTGGAATTACACTCAGACGTATAAAATCCTACAATGGCTGAGTCCAAATAACGGTAATAATTAGTTACAGTTTGTTCCACAAATATCCACTTATTAGTGTTGTTCTTACACCCCATTGTCGGAAATGCTTATACTGTAAATAACTAAAGTATTGACTGGATGGTTTGAATAGTTATATGACGAACAAATATTTCCATTTTTATGAAACTTATCTAATTACAAATATACCGGACTACGTTCAGTTCATGTGAGAAGATTCCCTTAAGTGCTTCTAAATGACGTTTCCTGAGTAAAACCATCTAAAACATTTCAACCGTTTCCATTTTGTTGGTAGATTATGCTGTCCAAGAATTTGTAAGTGTGTACAACAAAATACAGTGAGAGCAACCGCTCTTTGAGCTCTCATGTTTCTGCTGGGGCTACTCACATGAATATGACAGGGATGCCAAAGGGCTTGTTCCGCGTCATTGTCACTCTGTAACATTCTGCTCGACTCACCCTCCGAGAATAAAGAGAAAACATGTTTCATCCGTATAAAATGTCAATCTTTCTTTATTTTGTCATATTTTATAAATTTACATTTTACGATCAAATTACTATGGTCTGTGCGAATAATTTATAAAACCTTTTAGTCGAATAGTTAGGAAGTAGGGAATACTAAGAAAATATTGAGGTGAGCATTTTAAACTATTACTGAGGTGATAATAACAGAATTATTTAAAGCGTACCATTTTCTTCTCACGTAACACTTAGCATTGCAATTTTTAGT
This sequence comes from Allygus modestus, assembly GCA_963675035.1. Taxonomy (NCBI): domain Eukaryota; kingdom Metazoa; phylum Arthropoda; class Insecta; order Hemiptera; family Cicadellidae; genus Allygus; species Allygus modestus. The sequence continues at coordinate 103,961,988 of OY776112.1, forward strand.
AGGAGGGGTATGGATTTTGAATTGAATGACCTATCTGACATGTCTTCAGAGCTTAACTGTGAATTTTGTGCCATAAAGCTAGTTAAGGTAAATACTATTGTTATAAGTGTTTATAGATCTCCTAATGGACTAAGGTCTTTCTGCAACAATTTTAAAAAGCTCTGAAGTATGTTTTGAGGAGATTTGAGGAGTAGCTTAAAGTGATTGTATGTAGCGATTTGAATATTGAGATGGCTAATTTTGAAGAACAAATTTCTGTCGATTTTCTAAAATTTTTGAGATCTTTGAATTTGTTTTGTACAAATAAGCTTCCGACCAGAGTTAATTCCTGTATTGGCAACACCATTGTAAATTTTTCCAGTGATTTCTTTTTAGTAACACTTTTACAGGGGTGCTTTGCAGACCATGACCCCTTAAATTCTTAGGGACAGAACTGACAGTCTTTCTAAAAATAGCGAGGAAAATAAATTTACTGGGCCTATGACTTTTAGAAAACAAACAGACCACCAGATATCTCTTTTCTGTGACTTTTTGCAGAGTGAGTATTGGGAGTTTCTTAATGAAACTTATTTCACTTGTAATGGTAGTGATGTTCACAAAGCCAAGGCTTTGTTTGATGCTTTTTTTGATGGATTTCCTCATCTCTGGTGTTTTTGTTCACCTCTTGTCAGAACTAAATAAAAATTAAATAGTAATAAACAAAACCTAAGATTAACTGGTACAATCTTGACCTGAAAAGAAGTAGGGAAGATATGTTAGCCTTACGGTAAGACTTATCAGACTACTGTATCAGACTTTGTAAAGGTTCAGGCTGCTTATAAAATTTACCTGTCTTTAAAGAAGAAATATAGAAAGGAACTAATTTATGTAAGGAAAAGCGCCTGTGAATTGAGTGCTCAAATAACAAATGTAAAACCGCCTGGGACGTTATTACACTTGAAAACACTACACATGATGTTACACTTGATCCTGATAATCTCAATAGACATTTTTCAGAATCAGTGGAAGAGCTGACTAAACTAGTCAGCCAAAGCTGGGTTAGGAACACAGTTGCAGCGGAGCGGAGGAGCTGTTAGAGGCTATCCCCCCTACTGGCAATTAATTATTCTTTTGGAGGCTAGTCACACCTAAAGAGGTAATTTCATTGATGTCTAAATTCTCAAATTCTAAAGCGATGGAACACTATCGGCTTTCAAATTTTATTATTAGGAAAACCATTCATTTGTTTAGTGAACCATTCTCTTTTGTTCTCAACAGCTGCCTGTTGGCAGGATATTTTCCAGATTTATTGAAAGTTTCGAAGATCATTCCGGTCTTTAAGAAAGGTGATAAATCTCCGTCAGAATTACCGTCCAATTTATATAGTGCCTATTTTCTCAAAAGCTTTTGAAACTATAATTTTAAGACAGCTCAGAAGTTTTTTGAATCTAATAATTTAATCTACTGACTCACAATTTGGCTTCAGAACTGGTAGATCTACCACCTTGGCTGTTTAGCGTATTGTTAGTTTAATAGTCAATACTTATGAAAACAAAGAATCTGTCTCAATGGATCCTTTTGATCTGACTAAATCATTTGATTGCATTCATTTTGACATTTTGCTAAGTATACTTCAATTTTATGGAATAAAGAATAACTCAATCGATATTTTTAAATCCTATTTAACTAATATACACCAGTATGTAAGAACCAAAGGTAAAAATTCATCGATGACATCTGTTAACACAGGAGTTCCGCAGGGCTCAGTTCTTGGTCCATTTATTTTTATTGTCGCAATCAAAGATCTCCCTAGTAATTTACTGGTTGATTGTGTAATTTATGCAGATGACACTACTATTTTTGCATATGGAACAGATTCTGTCACTCCCTCACATGTCATTCAAAATTCTCAGAGTGGTTTTAGACTAGTTTTTGGCTAACAAATTAATCTGCAATGAGACAAAGACACAAAGTATAAATTTGTCCCTTTCACAAAATCGATCTGATCAGGTAGTTCTAGGCATTTCTCGTGACAGTAAATTAATGTGGAAAGAACATGTTAACAATCTACAGACAGGCTACGAGTCTTAATAGTTTTAAGGCCAAGGTTTATTCATGGATTGTTGACCACCCATACTATTCTATAAAATAATTTTTAGAATCATAAAATGTTTTGAATATACTGCCTGACTGCTACTGATACTGCGTGACTGCTAGTTTTAGGATATATTGATTATGCCTATTTCATGACCTATACTTTATCAATAGCAATAATATTCTTGATATCAAGTAGGTGATGTTTTCGTAAACAAATTCTAATTTGAGTTATCGGTGGAGAAATTTGTTTTGGTTCCACTTGAACACAAACAAGTGCTTATGAGGTTATGTTTGCAAGTCTTTAGGGGTCAGTACTGACCTAGAGACTACGCTAATGGACCGATTTTGAGGGAAAATTGTATAATTATTGTACTAATTAACGTTATCTCCAGGCGTCATTAATTGTATTTGAATCTCCATAATAACAGTAATTATTATATTCGCTTGATACAATTTATTATGACACTAACATTATTTAATTTACATTAACATACGTTATTTAACGTATACAAATTTGTGTCAAGTGACCTTTAGAGAAGCTGTAGTAATTATATCATAGCTTCATAGGGAAACCCACTTCAACATTTTCAAATTGTTAATCTATAATAAATAATGCCTAGAACTCTGTACTTGTCAATAGATAGAAACTTGGTACTTATATTTGCAGGCATTACATAGTCTGTCCATTTTTTTAACTATGTTTCGAACCTACTACTTGTTTTATGCAAATACACGTTCAATAGTTCATATTTTACTTAAATGTATTCACTGATTTTGACAAACTAACAGCTATTGCATACCCTTAAAAATTGGCGGTTATTTTAGATGATGAAGTATATAAAGTTTGTAACTTAATAAGTGATAAAAAACATAAAATAAACAAAAACAAACTTACTTAAATATTGTATATCAAGAAGTATTACCTGCAACAAAAGGGAATAATAATTACTATGGAACGTGACACGACAATAGAGACACATATTAACAATTATTGTAAGAGGTGATTATTACCCATAAAACTAAGTAATGTAGAAATACCGTACAAATATTTATGAACAAAATTGATTTTTAGTAAAGGAGCTAACTAATTTTGTTGTTCTGGTATTAACGTTCTCGTAAGTTTTTAGTTTTTATTAGCGAATTTCCCTTATAGGGAAGAAGCTATTACCGTAGATAGGAAGGTAAAAATTAAGCCTGAGACCATGATGACTTTTCCAGATGCCAAAAACTCTAATCGTTCAAATTTGTATATATGTAAATCCGTTACCTCCATAACTTTTGAAATAAATGCCCGCTTTTGATGAAACCTGGCTGGCTCAAATATGAAGAGTAACATTCATGACTTAAAGTTCGAAAACCAGATTGACTGACTATGGGAAGGGGGTTTAAATTTTCCAAAAATCATATTTTTGCTATTTTTATCATACAATTTTTAAAACACTCAATTTTGGTTATATCTATTTTATAGAGCTTAAAAAACAACAGTTTGGTATTTTGAATCACTAACCTAGCTTAAGTGGTTGCGGAGAAAATAAAATAAAACTTTTTCATAAAATGTCCCATGTTAATCTTATGGGAAAAAGGTTTTTAGCTTTTCCTCAGATAATTTAACTAAAAAAATCACATTTCTTTTTACCAATAAGTTTTGCTATATAAAACAATAATTTTGGTGTGTTCATTTTTCTTCTACGTCCAACCGTTGCAAAGATATTTAAAGTGGTAAACACAGTACGGTGTCCAATATTATCCTTATGGAGAATAAATAAAATTTGATATCTCGATTATTTATGAATGTATATTAATGAAACTTGGTATGTGGCTTCAACTAGTTGTGTTATATTGATATTTGAATACAAAAAATGTTTAATGTTGATTTTTCCCGCAGCAGCAAATCTGCATACTCGGCCCCGATGTTATTCTTATGGATAGTAAGTACTGTATCTCCATTAATTATGAGCATAAATAAATAGTACTTTGAATGTAGCTTCACCTGGTAAAATTATATAGATAATTGCATAAAAACACATTTCTTATCTTTCTTGTTGCAGTAAACCTGCGTACTCAGCCTGCAATGTTGTTCTTATGGAGAATAAATAAAATGCTATATATATATCACTAATTTATTAATGTATTTTTATGAAACATGGTAAGTGGCTCTATGTAGTAATGAGGCACATATATAAATGTTGGAAATTCGCTGATTACGCAGGTTTGCTGTGACGGGGTTATTTTATCTAAAACAAAAACAAAATAAACTTACAATTATTGTACTGATATACGAGAATTATATTCTTAATTTGTTTATTGAATTATATTTAATAATTGTTTCAGGCACTTAATAGCATTAGCCATATGGAATTTATTTACATTAAATTGTTTACATTTATACCAAATATAGTCAACATGAAGGATCTAGGCCTATGAGTAATTCTAAATTAATCACATTAGGCAAATCATATAAAGTATTTATTCCATATTTTTATTTTATCACATTTATTTTGCTAATTTTGCTAATTTCGCAGCTTTCCTATTTCTAATGACCTTTTTCTTTAATTTGATTACTTAAATAGCGATACTGAAGGGGAAATTTACTAGAACAGCTGTATATCTTTTTGCCTTACCTTTGTGTAATTTTATTTTTTACCTTTTGAAAGGGAAGATTTAGTTAATTTTAATACAAAAACTCTCTAAGAATGTCTTGGTAATACAACAATTGTTTAAAATGCTCCAGTTGTACTCAGGTTGCATTATACCAGTTTTATGTGTAGTGTTTTTTTGGCACCGGCAAAAATAAAAAATAAAAGAATATTGTGAGGTGAGTGTGGCTTAGAGATAACCATATTTTAACCCATTTTGAAAAGAACTAATTGGCCGAGGTAGGTTATTTTATTCTCCTCTCTTCTTTCGGTGGGAAATTTAAGTGATGTTTCCTCAGGTGGTAATTTTTAATATGTATTTGTATATGTGTTATATATACTAATTGTAGTTTTGAGGCCGCTTTTAGGAAAATGAGATGTTATCCATAAAAGCCACTTAAGTGTGAATATCTTAGTTAACATGTGTACTATGGATCTGGATGTATACAATAAATAATATTTATTTGGGTTGATAAACGACTGTTTAACAGCTTTATTTGTCATCAAAAAAGTCTAGAACTCATTATGAATAAATTTTAGAACCTTGGGAAGGAGAAACACAACCAAATTGAAACTGGTATTTTATTTTCTCAATCTCAAGTATAAGTTCACAAAAAGTAAAGCTATTCGCAAGAACAAAGAAAAGAAAGTTTTATTTGCTTGTCAAGTCTTAATGGAGTCAAATGAAATCCCTGTCTGGATAATGAATTACTTCTCCATCTTACTGCTCCAAACTCTTTCTTTTGTTGTACAGTACTTTTTTTATAATAGTCTTCAATACAACATTGTTTCAGTAAGACGTAAATTTTAATTAAAAACATTTCAACGTTAGATTGCATTTAAAAAAGTAAAATTATCTTATAAATGCTGATTTGCAGGTATAATATTTTTAAACAATCATTATATTTCCAAATATACGTTTGATAGTGCTATGTGTATATTTGGAAGGTTAAACTTTACCTCATACGTGAATAACGTTTTTTGATATTACCTTTCTCCTCAAGATAGATTATCGTAAGTTAAGTTATAATAAGTTGTGTCAACACTAAATCGACTCGTATTACTGAGATGAAACCACCACAGTTGTGATGAATTACAAATAATCTACGTGCTTAAAAACAGTATTATGCTTGGCAACTGATGACTCATAATATTACATATTACAAGGACGAAACTTCGCTCCAAACTGTCAATAAACATGGCTGAAGAGTTTATGGCCAATATCGTTTATCGCTGACTTCTTAAAATTTATTTCAAAATACTACTCATTAAAAACAATTTTAACTATTAAGACTGGAAGTCTCTTGGATTGAAATTTCAGTTAATAGACCTAAAAAATTAGTGGCAGTATATATCTACACATTGTTTATTTTCTGAAAGAAGAGTAGCATGAAAATGGTATGTAGTCAGCATTCACATGAAATAAAAAAGTGTTAAATAAATTAAAAAAATGCTTTTTATAGTAGTCTAATAATATACAGACTGCAACGCATAGAAAATCTAGACTACTAAAATATCGTGGATATAAATAACCCCGTTGCAGCAAACCTGCATACTCAGCCAATTTCAAATATTACTTCACTAAGTCATGAAGTCACTTACCAACTTTCATTAAAGCGTATTCATAAATAAGCAAGATTTAACATTTTATTTATTCTCCATAAGAAGACATTAGGACTGAGTATGCAGGTTTCCTGCACCAAGGCCCACCAAAATCTGATTTTTATACAAATATCAATGAACCACCACTAGACAAAGCAACATACCAAGTTTTACCAATTTATGTTCATAAACAAGCAAGATATCACATGTTTCTTATTCTCCTTAAGAATAATATTATAGCTGCTGAGTACGCAGGTTTGCCACCATGGAGACTACCAAAAATGGGTTTCGTAAGAAAATATCAGTTAACCCCAACCATATGAAGCCGCATATCAAGTTTCATTAATTATTTTTATTAATAAGCGAGATATAAAATTTTACTTATTTTTCATCAAACAACGTACTCAACGTACGTGCGTGTATTCTTATTGAACAACGTACTGTGTTTAACACTTTAAGTATCTCGGTAGCCAATTGACGTAGAGCGATGAACAAAATACCAATTTTTTTAGCAGAAACTAATTTTGTTAACTCAAGTTTACTTTAAAAATAATTATACAAGGTGTACATAAAGTCCCGCACGGGTTTAATATTTTTTGAATGATAAGAGATAAATCAATAAGATTTTATACATCAACACTACACCTAAAAATCTACTTTTTGAAGGAACTATCAGTTTTCTGTCATATCATGGGGACGTCCCGCAAGGAGTCAGAAGGAAATTTTAAATAGGAGCATAGGTCAATATGCACATCACTTTAAAGGGCTTATCTAGCAGAGTTTAATGCCGCAAACCGCACTAAAAAAGGTTGATCCAGTAAAAAATGGCGGCTGTTCAAAGGTTTTATTAAAAAAAAGATAAGACCAGTTTTTCCCCATTATCAATAGATTAGGACCAAATTTGTAACCCTTGAGGATAACTAACGTCATAATTCACTTCTGTATTGACAGGCATAATGTAGTATTTAGCTGCAGTATTTAGCTACAGTATTCATTTAGTTGCAGTTTTGCTTTAATGGGGTTGTGGCTAATACTAATACGAATAAAATGTAACCAAGTAAAACCTTTGAACAGCCGCCAATTTTTACTGGATCAACCTTTTTTAGTGCGGGTAATAGCTTCTTCTCTATAGGGGAAATTCGCTAAAACACATTTTTGGGGTTTAAACCCCCTCAAAACCCCCCTCATAATGGTGCGATCTGTCTGGTTTTCGAACTCATGAAAATAGATGCTGCCTTCCACGTTTATACAAATTTCATCAAGATCGGACTATTTTTACGAAACTTATCGTGCCTACGGACACATATATTTATGCACATATATGAATTTGAACGAATGGTGTTTTTGGCATCTCTGCAACGGTTGGACGTAGAATCACAATTTAAACACCAAAATGATTGTTTTTTCTAGCTAAACTTATTGGAAAAGCAAATGTGAAGTTTACATTAAAATGAACTGAGGAAAAGCAAAACACCCTTTTTCCCATAAGGTTAACATGGGAGATTTTATGAGCAGATTTTCCCTGCAAGCACTTAACCTAGGTTGATAATTTAAAATACTATACTGTTTTTTAAGCTCTATAACATGGTCCAAACCAAAATTAAGGATTTTAAAACTTGTAGGAGTAGGAGTCCCAGTGAATGGGCCCCAACATGTAGTTATATGGGGAACAGCTGATGTGGTGGCTTCACTCAGAGGGTCAACCACGTGACCAAAAAAAAGGTGGCCATGACCTCAAAAAATTACCAGTGGTACCAACTCAAGAAAAAATATATTGCCAACTTAAGAAAAGAAAATTCCCAGAGTGTTATACTGTGTAGTAATAATATCAGTAATAATATATACATAGTAATTATATATATATATATACATAATTATATATAGAGTGAGTGACTGCGCAGACCTGCGCGTCACGCCTCAGCGCCCGCGCGTCACACCTCAGAGCCCACCCCAGGTAATCAAGACACAGAGTGTGGTGAATAATTAATTTATTGACTTCACAAGACTTTAAAATATCTGACACACCAAACAGTTCAATACTTTAAACATTTGTAATACAGTTCAAGACTTTAAAACTTTATACACCCAAACTACACAAGTCAAAGCAGAGCTACAAGTTATGATGAAGGTAATAGAGGTAGCAAACAATACTGTATTAAAGAACAAGACTAGAGAGTGAGATTAATGGTGTAAGGATATGTTAGCCTGGTAAAACAATTAAATACATGAGAATTAAAACTAACACTTTTAAATAATTTACACTTGAACACAAACATCACTGATCAAAAAATAGTCTTGTGCGGCCGCTCACGACACTTCGACAGAAGGGGCAACACGTCACCCGACGACTGCAGGCCGGGCATAATGTATGCCCACAAGATAGCGCCATTGTCGGTAACGCATCAAGGCAAATATGACACACGACGTACCTCGGCTGTTCTGTGGGTGGTGGCATGCCTCGTGTGATTAAGTTGTCCATCCGCCGGTCGTTGTAAGCGAGGATCCTCTCCATAGTGGCGCGGATATCCTCCCAGACGGCTGGAGCAACCTCTCGCACTTGGTGGTCTGCGGTGTCTTCGAGGACATTCCTCGCCAAAGCCAGCGCCTCGCCCAGCTCTGTTCTCACCGTAGCCAGACGAGCCACCATTACATGAACCTCCGAGGTAGTGTTTGATCCTCTCTGCTGTAAAACCACACCAGGTAAGTATTAATAATACAGTAAGATAAGCCTGTAAAAACACACAGTGTAAGCTAAGTCTGTAAAAACACAATACCCTCAGTTATCTTACCATCTCAAACATTCGCCTCCTCAGCCGCATAATGCCTTCCTCTCTATGGCAGACACTGCACGCTGGGGGGATCGGCCGCGGGCATCCGCTCCTCACACCGTAAATTCTGAAACATTACAAATTAAATATAACACAAGTTCACAAAACAAAATTAAACTCTGCTCCTCACACCGTAAATTCTGAAACATTACAAATTAAATATAATACAAGTTCACAAAACAAAATTAAACCCTATCCCCGATAGAGATACTTACAACAGGTTCAACTCGTCTAGATGGTGGTCGTGTGGGCGCAGAACTTTCGGCGCGGTTCATACGCTCTTCCAAGGCGGCAATGCGGACCTCTGGTATTGACTGTAAAAACAAACAATCAATTACACAGTAAGATATAATTCAGTAAAAAAAAACAACATACAACAAAATATATCAAAAATAAAATTACCGAATGTCTGGAGGCTCTTGAAGCTCTAATCCGTGCCTCAACGGTCGGGTGAAACGCAAACACGTCTTCCTCCTCCTCCTCTCGCTCCTGATAAGAGCATTAAGGTGTAACCAACAGTAGTTTACATATGACATAAAAATAAAAGATAGAAACAAAAAGACATAAACTTTTACCTGTAGACGGAAACCACGCCCGATGCGAGGGTCTCCATCCGGGTATATTCCGCATTCATCCACACCTGCATCTCTAGCATTGGTTAAAACCCGCCTCTGAAAAAAAACAAGATAGAATTAACATCACTACTAAAAGCACGACTAAACAAAAACTATCATTACGGCTAATCGTACTAACCGTTTGATCGGCAAACGGTAAGACAGGAGCTGGCGTATCGGGCCGAATCGTAGCACTTGAACTACAAGCTGCTGCTGCCTCCCTCACCTGTAAATAATTAAAATATTATTAAAACCTAAAAATCAATGAAATATACAAGTCAACTCAACCGGAAGTAGGTGGGACCCAAGATGGGTCCCACCTATCTAATAACGATTCTAAAGTAGTTACTTACAATATTATTCTGTGGAGGTTCACTACTCCTGACAGTCATCCAGCAGGGGAGTACTCTTGTAGTGTTTGGTAGAGATTGTGTCTCCCTGGTACGTCTCAGAATGTTAGGCATGGTCCGCCTGATTGGAGACGCAGGCCTCTCCCACTGAAAAAAATATTAGAGTTTGAGAAAACAATGCCTGAAGAAGGTAGGAACGAAACGTTCCTACCTTTGAACTATCAATCTCATACAGTTTACAATAATGAACCTGGTCTATATCAATTAATTATGAAATACAAGTTAAAACTTACAGTTCCCAATGCTCGCATGCTAGCCTCTACAAGCTCAGGACTTACACCAAGATCATACTGCAACAGACAAATAAAAATAAAATTTAGACTTACATTTTCTAGCCCGCGAGAGATGGACTCCCTGGCTTCAGGACTCAGACCGGCAATATCGTCCTGTAACAAAATTATTAAAATTACGACAAATAGAAAAAAATCACAAGTGAGCAAAATACAGATAATAACCCAATACTAACCATAAACCTATTTCTGGTCAATAAACTGCCGTCATCGAGGAAGGTCCGCGAGGTCTCGATATAAACCCCAGACTCGCCAGACAATCTTAACATCTGTGTTATTCTTCCGTTATATTCTTCCTAGAATATAGAGAAAAACATGTATAAACAACACTCTTAAAAGATAGATATAATAATAATAAAGCATAAATAAAAAACACACCTGAGTGATAGATCGCAACCCAGATGACCCGCTCGAACCGCTCTGTAAAGAAGACAATAATTGTTAATCCCGTATCAAATTATAAAAAATTACTAAAAAACATTTAAAAGAATTACTCGATAATTCCTACCTGTTGTGACACACGCTGAGATATGTCGCTCAAGGATATGTGAGACCCGCTCAAGGATATGTGAGACCCGCTCTGAAAACAAAAAAAACAAACGCGTTAAATATACTCTCCAAAGGGGGATCTATCGTTAAACCCCCCTTTGAACTATCGCTATATATGAGACTACCTATAAATAAAAATAAAAAACTCACTGCACGAATAGATAGCACGTCGAGATCATCCGCAAAAAACATATCTTGACTAAGTGTTTGTTCATCTCGTGAGGTAGTAGCCGGTAGATCCTGAAAACAATTAATAACTAAGTAAACTACTAAATCTATAGTGGGTAAATCTATAGTGAAATTGCAAGAGACTTTGATTACCTGATTATTGGGCGGGATGTTCTCATCCTGGTCGAAACCAATCACCAAGCGAAGACACACGAGAGCTAAAACTTGTAACAACATCACTACTGTTATAAACACTGTAATGTGCATAGTACAATGATACCAGGTCAGAGACCCGTATTTATACGCAAAATCCCTTCCAGCACTGCTTTAATCAACCAACCAATCAGCGCCCGCATATTCTGTGCTCCCCGCCCACAATCTACGTACTCCCGCCCCCACACTGTGCTCCTCTCTCACTTCATGATGAACACTCTGCCTAGCCTAACTCAGCTTTGCTGTCAGCAAATCTGTTTAGATAACCCTAGACTTTTCCAAATTCAAAATTTAGACGTACCATTTTTAATCAAACAATTACTAATATCAGAACACCACAACCATTGCTGGATTTTAAAACAGCATTTTCATTATTTTGAATACAACTTATTAGAGACTTGTTCAGAGTGCTACTGGGTAAGTTTAAAGTAATGAAAGGTAAGCAAATCCTTTATTAGTTATTATTGTTGTTTTATTCTTGTTTTATGTTACAGGGAGACGAGTTGGTAAATCAGAAGAGGTACACGAAGGTGGAGTCGGTAGGTTATTCTCTTGCTGAGCCTCGACCTCCGCTCCAAAGGTGTATTGCCTGCTGGAAGCGAAAGAGAATAAATCCAATCCTCATCCGCTGCTACTGCCTCGACTTTGAGGCAAACGTAACGGAAGAGGCTTGGACTGCGAAGGTCCTCAGATCCATTGAAGATTACTACGACTAGGTGAGTACAATTACATCAAAAGCGTTTTACTGTAAAAACCCGTTTTTTAATCCACCTGTCGTTATGCGGGCTAGCGCCGGGTTCCTAGAGTCGGTTAGTTAGTCTCCACTTAGTCGCGATGGTTGAAGTTTATAGTCTGTGCGAGTCGTGTGAGAAATTGTGCTCGTGCACGATGTTGGTAATTTTTGAGGGTCGGGGGTGGGATTTGTGCTGCCGGTGTATTTACTTGGACCCGGAGGATTACAACACCCAACCGCCTCCGGAACCGTGCGAGCACGAGGATTACTGTAAGTTGAAAACCGTCACGGTAAAATGGCTAATGTAGTTTTTACGTAACCCGCATAAGCTATGCTTGACTTAACACCCCCGGTAGTTTTACTGGCAAAACGGCCAGTCTTCACCATGTCATCACACTGCGCGGACTTCACGTTAATGTGCTCCTCTTTTGAGCCGTTTTGGAGGTACGGGTGGTGCGATGACGAGCACTGCGTGGAAGTGACGCCACATTTAAAAGTGTGGTATCACTATCCACGCAACTCCATCCTTCAGGTCCAGCTCCGCTACTCGTGGAAGCTGGACTACCGCTGTTTGGATTGTGATTGTGTGTTCTCCACCGGTTGGATGGATTTCTCTTTATGAGGTATGTAACACTATGTTTTTTAATCACTGCCCCAACCAACGCAGTGATTCGTGACAGCCAATCCATTAAAAATGCTGCCTCCGATTTTTATATTTTTTTTTGTTCTCTGTTTATTCCGTTAGGCTATTTACTGAGACTGTGTCCGTTCATTTTAGCCTAGAAAATAGACAGAGAATTTTTACTTTTTATATTTTTTTTGTTGCGCTTTTCCATCCGTTTTTCCCTGACAGTCGGAGGAAAGCACAATGCTTTATAGGGTTTAACCAGACCTCCCCACATCCCTGGAATTACGGGTTTTACGCCGACCTGTTAGATGAGCGACTGCCGGGCCTTATTTTTATTAGGCCCCACTCGAAAATATTTCTCGAGCGTAGTACTTTGCGGACTTTAAAGCGCAGTTTTCATTTTTATTTCCATGTACAATACAATCTACAAGTTCATAACTATCGCTACTATTTACAATATTTATTTCTTTAACATTAGGGTGAAATTCCCGAAGGAATTGAGCCTTTTCCAAACCTTTTGTATAAATAGTTTCAAAAGGTTTACAGAGTGAGCATAAAAGCTCTTCGCTGTAATGTACCTCACCTTCATTCCATTTTATGTGGTGATAATGACGAGTCAGCCAGCGAGCTGTTCTCTGCATTTTACTATTCAACAAATTAAAACAGTATGGAGGTCGGAACACAATCTGTGTTCTATACGACCTCCCAACTATAGCAAATTCTTTAATAATAAATCTATTAGAATTGTCTTTAAACGCGTGAAACTCCACTATTGCTTCCATAATAAAATTTCCTGATAAAGTCGCTCGGCTATGTGAGGTGGCAATTGATCTGTACAGGTTTCAGCACCGGTTGAAACCTGATTAAAAAAAACTTGTATAATATCCTCAATATAAAATAATTGCAAAACCTCGCGACCGATTAAAGGAATATTTTTCACAAGTTGATCCCATTCATTAAAGTTTAGTGCTAAGGAGTGTACTCCATCAGAGACACAGACATACTGAAGTCCAAAAATATGTGTCAGTTTAATATTAGCTCCAGACTCTATAGATATTAAACACTGATTTTTACTCAAGAGAGCTAACGTCACTTCGTTAAACCTGTCAATTAGCTGGCAAAACGAGTCGTAACTCCAAAATACAATACCTTTTCTCCCTTTAATTAATACACCCAGACTATTGTCCCTGTTTTTAAAAATACCCGATACTACGCACTTGGTGAGCTCAGGGTCCAAGAAATGGACTGACTTTAAAAATACACCAGTCATTAAATCTATAGGTTCTTTACCTTTGGGAATGACTATAAATTCTTCCATAGTTTCAGTCAGATTCCTCTGAATTTTCATAATCACTGTAGTTTAATTCTGTACGCCATTTAACTATAATGCTATCAGCCCCCGTGGGCAATTGAAATTTTTCCTCGACGCTATTAAATTTATAACTGTCTAAAATATCCTTTTTAATTAAAACTCCTTCTTTGTAATATTCAATTTTAATCCAACCAAAATAATTCATGTTTACTCGCTGAACGCTAACTTCAGACTGATTAGATATCTATTTTATTTATATAAATGTACTTTTTTACCCCTTCCCCACCCCGCCCCAAGGGAGCTCCAAATCGGAGCCCCCTTTGTATTCATTCCAAGTGTCTGACCCTGAGGGTCCACTTTTTAAAAATTACATTGGAGATTTTCTCTTGTGTCAGTTTAATACGTCTTAAAAATCTGGTTCTGTCCCTTGCTAACTGTTCCCAATCTGATTTCCTGTCTTCTTCTGTGGGTAGAATGTATATTTTTGTAACTACCGGGTCGGAGAAACTAACTCGAGATTTTCCTGACATCTCCCGTGATTGGTGTGTATGTGTAGTGACAGTCGTGGATTATGAGGCAGTATGCCCAAGTATTAGCTGGAATTACTGTTTTAGCTTGAATCTCAAGCCTTACATCTACGGGGCCAGTCTTAATAGTATCGTCCTGCTTTGAACAATCAATTACGTACAGAGGGCATTTTGTTTTAAAATCATCAAAGTTTAATATCGGTGACCCGATTCGTCCGTAATACGAATTTTGGAATGTAGCATACATGTCATAGAACAAGGCTGTGTTCCCACGAATATTATCATAAGGATAAAAGTTTGAATTTAAATAAAGCTTTACATCAGTTATTTCGCAGGCATCAAATAGTGACATATCTTTTGTTAAATCATTCTTTCTGTCTGTCTGAAAGGCGAGAACAACATACCGGGGTTTTTCTGTTTGGTTAGATGTTTTTAGTGTCCAAGATAATGTGTCTGTTCTTGGTAGGTTCGGGTATTCAATCATGTCCCACTGACGGAAGGGAACATGTATTGCGGGGTCTTTCTCAATAAACTTGTACAATTTTAGTTTACAGGCGTCGTTGACTGTAATATGAGGTATACGCCAGTAGATTTTGTCAATTGTTAATGTTAAAGTACCAGCCTCTGTAGTTTTTACAGCGTTAATATCCGAAGCCGAGCGTAAAAATATTAATTCTTGTTTGACGTTTACTAAAACCTTTCTATAATCTTCGGCAGACCCTAACCAGAGTTTTAGCGGGATCGAATATATAAAATCTGTCACCTGTTCAGATACCCCGGGGCTTTTCCAACACGCGTTTTTCAATATATTTGTTTCTTCCGAGCGAATGGATAAAATATTTTTTAAAGTAGTACTAATGCCGACATTTCTCGTCCTATCAATTTCCTTGCCACAAATCTCGTAGCGGATTTCTTCAAACATAAAAGCCACTGCGTTATTTACAAAGGATACATTCAGAGCAGTATCGTTCGCTTTTTTAGCGCTAACTTTACCGTGAATCACAATAAAGCTTTCAAAAGGCGCAGTTATAATGTCCTGTTGTAATATCGGTATTCTTATTTCATCATTATTATTATAAGTTGTATTAGCGTATGGTAGATGAGCATGGAATTCCATTCCTGTTATCAAATCATCGTAATTAGCGTGATTGTCAATTTCTAAAAGAGCCATTTTTTACAACTTTAAAACCGAGGGAACGGAGAAACTTTATATTCTTACAAGTTAACACCTTTGCTTTCTGAAGACTACTGGCTTGTTGAACTGTTGGGCTGGAATTAAATAGTAGCCCCATTGCTTTGCCTTAGATGTAATCTAACCGAGATTCTTTCTCCGCGAAAATTAACAAGATTTCCGTCTTGATCTTTGAGAGAGATTGTTAAGGTATTGATCCTTTGACTTATTACCGGTAAATAAATCACGTTTCTCGGGAGCTCAACTATTTTATAGCCCGGTGGTTCGGCCGGGTAGAATTCGTGTATCACATGACCCTCAACCCCGTTCAAGTATGACCCACGTGTGATATTACATTCTACCCGTATAGAATTAACTTTAATTATATCTACAGGCAGTTCGGAAACATGTTGTTTATTAGCCTCGTATATTTGTTTTTTGTAACCCAAGAGTGTTCCCAATGAATGTTCTTTAGTAAAATCAATTTTTTGAGAACAACATATCGTAGCCTTTAAAGTGTTGTTATTTGGTTTTAATGTAAACTTGGTTTCTTTTGGCAGTTGAGATTGTATATATGTCTGTATATCTTCAATCTCGTAAGATCCTTCAGGGATTGTAATGCTGTTATTTTCACCGTAGTAAAACTTATCATTATTGTCTTTTTCAATGTTTGGAATAGAATTATAAGTTGTCAGTTCAATTAAACCTAGCTCCCATTCACCCTTGCTAACATCTATGGGAAATGCTAGCTCGTGGGATAGTATACTAGTTGTTCCCGTGAGGCAGAACATTACTGCAGAGAAAATGTAAGCACAAATGACCACACACCACTGTATCAAAATTCTGTTGTCTCTCGTAATTATAGTAGAGTTCACATCCCGCCAAATATCGTGTTATTTCTGGTGGTGGCCTTAAATTGCCAAAACTGTCATAATAATAGGCTTTCTTATTAATCTTCCTGTAACATACCCAGTGCGTGCCTGAGCCGGTTGTACTGTCCAAGTTAACTATAGCAGATTCACACTTTCTCGAGCGTTTTGGTAAACTATCCCTCATGTAAACTCCTCTAAAGTTTGGAATTTTTAATAATCTCGCGTATTTGATTATATCGTAATTTGTCAGTGGTTTTATTGGTATCGAGATGCTTTTTTTTTCGTTTGCCTTTTCTTCCTCTTGCCGGCCCCTTGCTTTTTATAGGGTCTAAGATATAAACCTCTACCTTTAGGACGTTTAGTGGGTCGTTTCTTTTTACGACCTCCCCCCAATTTAGTCTTGGCCTTCATTGCTGTAGTGACTAACCAGGATGCTGCTTTTTCGCCCAAAGATGCGTCTGATGCTTTAAACCTCTGCCAAGCGCGCTCTGCCAACTCTTTGTCAGCTTGCCTTCGCCGCTCGTTGTCGGAGTACCGCGAGTATGCTATATCGTGTTGTTTACAAGCTTCGTCTAGCCCGTTTATTCCTTTGTCACCTCTAGCTAATCTCTCTTTTAATTTCGTGCCGGGCCCGCAATACCGATATGGTTTTAAGGTTGGTGTTCTTAAATGTAATTCGATAGGTAGGAGGTCTATAGCCTTATTAATAACAGATGAAACAATACCTCCGCCTCGCACAACCGCTTGCTTACATCTGAGAGGTTTCCTTCTTGTGTTAGCCATTTTATTGTAAATATTTAATCACTCCGTAAAGTTTAGTTAATAGAGTCTCGCGTATACACGGTATTTTTAAAGCTTCAAACACGTCAGGCAACGTGCGAGATACCGAGTTAGTAAAATCGCTGTACTCCAAGACCCCACTGTCAGTTATAAAGTAAATCATCCCGTTTATATACCTAAAAGCACCGTGACTGTGGGCAGGGATACCGTAAAGCGTAGACGAGACCATTCCCATAAATGTACCAGTAAAGTCGCACTCGTTAATTTCAATCAGATACCAATCATCAATAATCATGTAGCTCTTTCCCGTGTTAGTTGCAAAGGCCGCGTTTACTTTATGTACCATTCTACCAGCTATGTTATTGACATTATACACTGTAATCAAGGACAGTGAAGGGTATCTGAATAAAAATACATCATTGCCAAAAAAAAGAGCAATTTCCCCGTTAGGCCTCTGGTAAATGGCAGATATTTCAGTAAAGTTTTGCGGTAAAAATTTAAGCCAGTGTGATATTCTTCTTGGCCGTGTTAAGTCCTCAGGAATTCTCTCTGTAGGATTTAAACTAATAATCCATACATAGTCTCTAAAGAAAGCAAATATCCTTTTGTTTACAATAACAAACATATCAATCTGATCTTTTAATTCGCAAATATCGCGTTTTTCAAATATCTCGGGTGGTGTCTCAGGTGCTGTACTGCTTGGTGTGGTAGTGGTTGTTGTTGTAGTTGTTGTGGATGTTGTTGTATTCATTTTTGGAATGGTTGCAAATGTCTTAGTGGGCCTGCCGTACAGAAACTCCATAGCGAGTCTGTCATCATTACCAAGCTCGTATTCGTTAAAGTCAACAATCCCTGTAGGGTCCCTGTTGAAAGGGAACATTACTGATTTATCATCACCTGAATGATCCAAACCAAGGGCATGTCCAATTTCATGAATCAATGTTAAATAAAATGAAATTTTTCCTTTTCGTGGTAAATTCATAGTAAAATCCCAGTTTTCTTCCGAATCAAAGTGTATGTCCGTTTGGTTATAGCCGATATGAGGTAAATACCCGTGAGCCAAAACTAAGCCTGGACCATCAAAATCATAGGGACAATTGTCCTGTCTCGAGTAGAATACATGTTTTCTAGATGTTGAAAATGATATGATTATTGTGGGATTATTTATGTTTTTTTTAAATGTTAAATTCGCGTGTTTAGCCCATACGTCAAAAGCTTTCTGTATCAGGTCGGGGTGTTGAGAAGGGCCGTATTGATACCAGGTTATTTCTGTAGTGTTCCACTTTCTATTGGGTAAAGCTGAGAATGGTAATATATTGTCGCGATGGCCGCATCTAGGCGTTCCCATGAGGGCTAATGTATCGTTATCAAACACTCCCGTTGGTTCAAGACGAAAGTACTCTTGAAATTGCCTTACTGCAGAAGTAATGTTTTGTGTCAAAGCGTTTTTCTCCAAATACCCGTAATAAGTTAGAAAATCTACCGACTTGTTGCACGAGGCAAGAGGTAGAAAAATCAATAAAACAACCCGCATGTTGAGTGGATCGGTGTAGACTAATTAGTGTTTGCCAGTTAATGTGTTTTTAAACCGGATCCCGTCCTCAGGAAACTGGGGAAAGGGTCCGTGTCTATAATTTCTTCTTCA
Source organism: Allygus modestus (assembly GCA_963675035.1). NCBI lineage: Eukaryota > Metazoa > Arthropoda > Insecta > Hemiptera > Cicadellidae > Allygus > Allygus modestus. The sequence continues at coordinate 103,981,042 of OY776112.1, forward strand.
TCATCTTTATTACGGAATTGTCGTGTATTTTCGTCTAAAAAGTATTTATTAATAACATTTAATCTTACCCACGTGTCCTTGTCTGTCTGTATTGGAGCTCCTAAGGTATTGTAAATGTCAAATAAAACTTTACTCAATAGTCTTACAATATAATTTAAGTTTAATACGTCTTGAAAATCTGTAGGATCCGCGCAATTTTTTATTTGTTTTGACTGACAATCATAAAAAGTGTTATCTACCAACATTAATGATTTTTTTAACATCCTTAAGTTTACAGCGTCATATTCTTGTTCACCGTCTCGCACGTCTCTTAGTATTTTGTTTCCTAAGATATAATGTTCTCCTGTAAAAGGAATACATTTGTAGTCTACGTAAAATTTTGTGGCAGCATCATCAGAATTTTGTGGTGATTTTACATGTCGAATAACACATTTATTAGCGTCAAAATACTCTTTTTTTTCATCTAAAATTAAGGTATTGTCACACATAAATCTTTTAGTCACCGCGTCGTTATCCTCTGCAGGTCTTTTTAAATTACATAATCGCTTATTTTGTATATCGTAATCACCGTCGGGCGTTAAATTGAAACCCTCTCCCTTGGGACCTTTGACGGCCTCACCTCGGGATTTTCGGCTACTACGTCCAAACTTGTCAATAGTCATTATAATAATGCCTTAAACCTGCTGTTCCCAGATCCTTTTATGTAACCAGCCTCTCTCAGTTCCTCCACGATACTTAGTATTTCATTGCTATGGACTCTGTTTCCAGTCTCTGTTGACATGGCAATGTGTCGTAATCTGTCCACCAATTCATTGGCGTCATCCCAATGTATAATGTCACGAGATCGTGCATTCTTCCACGCTAAACCTTTGCCCGCTTTAACCGGGAATAGGTCTTTAATAATTCTTCTGTACTTTAGATTTTTGTCCCTTCTAATTACATTGTGGAATTTGTATCCTTTCTTGTGTGCGTTGGTGGCAACAATAATACTCTTATAGGTCTTTAGGTCTTCTTCGTTGTATATTTCCTCGTCAGGGGTTCTTTTAAATATTAGCTCATACAAGCCTTCGCTTGGACTATACCTTGTGTTGTTTATTAGTATAGTTCCATCGTTGTCAAAGTCTAACACCTTATCTCCCATCATTAAAGTACTGCCTTCGTATCTAGGGCCATAGTCATGATCAATTACTCGGACCTTACCGCTAGCATCCTTTAAAAGCATTGTCATATATCTCACCGTAATGGGGTTACTAAACTGACTTTCAATATATCGCGACGCTGTTTCCAGTCCCGAAGGAGTCGATACAATTTGTTTTAACCCACTGCTTTCAGGCGTAGATACACTCTGCGGTATAAATTCAGCTTCATCATCTGTCGTACTATAGTCCATTGGCTCTTCTTTAAAGGTTTCAGGTTCTGTTTTTATGTCTGCTGTGTTTGTTTTTCTAAGTTCTTGAATAATTGGTTTATACTGTTTCTCAAGCATAATATCACTTTCCTCGGACCCTTCCTTAAACATTTTATACTTTCTCTTAATAGCATTACGCAGCTGTATCAGTCGATTAGTCAGTTGCTTACTGTTTCGCTTCATAGTCGCAAATGATATATTTAAACCAACACGTTTAAATTTAAGGCATTTCGACTTGCCTGAAAAACAAGGCACGCATTTTGCATCTTTTCATGTAACGCGTAACATCTAGAAGCGAAATACCGGCGCTCAAGTCTAATCCTTTATAATACCTAGCTTCCTCCCTTACAAGACTGTGTCTCGGTATTATATAACGATTTGTGTAACTTTTAAAAACAAAGGCTCGCTTTATATTGTCCCTCCATTGTGAGACATGTGTTACTATGTACTTGTCGTTCTCAATGGTTTTTTGCATATATTTGCTCAACATTCTCAATGGTTTGTCATGATGTCTGTTGTACATTAAATACGAGTTAAGAAGCCAAAATTCGCACGGGTTGGTTCCAGTAAATTTTTTCCACTGTTCAAATAATGTTTGATTTGTCACTCTATATACACCGTTTTTTAAACTAATACCAAATCTCTCACACTGTGAGGCCACTGTGGGCAGGGCTGCTCTTAAAAACTCTGTAGTATATAATCCTTGGCAGTAGTTATTTACAGCAGCAAAAGGTTTACCCCTCGGCCCTTTGGGAGTATCGTCAGGAATTGGCCCCCAGGCTGTATTATAACTAATGTCAATATAACATTTGAGGGATAAAGCCATTTTATAAATTTTGACAGGGGACCTGATGGGTATAGTTCTCTCTGTCAAAACTATACATCTGGCCGCGTGAGGTATTTTGCAACCATACTCTAACATTTTTAAAACAATCTGAGCAAAATTAATACTACCATGCAGGTTTCTTAAAGGCAATACTTTACCAAATATATCCGGAAAGGGTCTAAATCTAGATATTAAATTTTGGGGGTCTCTCACTGTTGAATTTCTCATATCTTCATGATAAATCACTAGTTCTAAGGGTACACTCTGTTCTTCACACTTTTGTAAAAAGTTTAACCAAGTATCTCTATTATAAGTTCTCTCACTCGCAGATATCATTAATAAAACTACAGGTGGTAGCCTCGCAGTGCTTGGAGGTTTTTTATGTCTCCAGCATCTGTTATTGAAGGGATGGCCGTGTTTACCCTTTCTACTGCAATAATTACTACAGAATTTATTTTTGTCCTTGTAATAAAAAGAACACAGGTTAGACCTTACGTTATGAAGTTTCTTATCAAATCCCCTTAAATCATTATAATAGTAGATGCGTACCATTATACCTCTGCTATAAAAGTGTCCATTCCCACTCTGTACCTTCCCTTAAATGGATCTAGAGTCTTGTCAATAACTAGAAATCCAAAATTGTCACGCCACGCCTGAGCGCATATTTCTCTAAATTTTTCAAATGACATGTCTGTGGTGATATGATCGGTGTATACATGTCTTAGGTTCTTCTCGTCTTGTTTAAATAAAATAATAAAGTTACAATTGTCCCTCACCAGCTGCTTGGGAATAGCACTATATGTCTGTCCCAGATAGAATGAATCTAAATTGTTGTGTCTCCCCATAGTAAAAAAGTTGCGTATATTATTATGTTTTTCTGCCGATATATCATCAAAAATCATTATAGAGTTTGGTTTAGCTTGATTTGGGTGTATAACTAAACTATTATCGTCAAATTCATGATACCCAACCTCTTTAGGCATAACCTGTTTAAGTAATTTGTATTTAGGTTGATAGAGGGATTTTGAAAAAACATAGATATTCTCAAATCTTAGACCGTTTGGGTCAAATAATAAATTGAATAAAACATTGGTCTTCCCACAGGAACTCGGCCCCGCGATTATACAACGTATTGAATCTGGCAGTAAAGCGCCATGTTTGTTCTGTTTAACCATTCCGGCCCCCGAGAAATAATTGTCAAAGTTTTTTACAGAGAACTTGACTTTCTGCTTAATAACCCGCATTGTGACTGGTTACATACTACTAATTGCTCTGCTTTTTAAGTAATCACTTCACGGTAGAGTGACATGCGGGCTTTTATGCGGGTTTCACATGAAACTTTTTCCCATTTAGCGGCACACGTGCAGGATTTACGCTTTGTTGGACATTAGTGCGATGACCCAGGAGTTAGTGCATTCACCTTTATCCAAGAATTATGAGAAGAAGGAAAACCAGACCATTTAACAAGTGCTAAATTACCCTTCCGCTTTAAGATTTTTTCAATCAAGTAAACATTACCTGTTTTTGACTTGCTAAGTTCTTCAGCGTAAAACCCTCCTTTAAGTATCTCTCCTCTGTTGTCTTGTAATATGTATGTTGCTGGTCTTGTTGGTTTAATCGCGTATACTGTAAACGTCTCATTTGACCAATTTTGTAAATAGCTTTTTTTGAACACTCGCTTGGTTTTACTGATTCTAACAATGTCGCCTACCTTAAATTTGTGTTTAAGATTTTTTGCGTTGCCAACTCTATTTATTCTATTCAGAATATCTTGAAAGTGCTTTTTTTTTACATCCCGTGGTTTCATACCTATAGTCTTGTGCTTTGTATTGTTGTAAGAATTTAAAATTTTTGGTAAAATACTTAACCATTCGTAACTTCCACGGGCAGTAAATAACTTGTACATTTTTGTCTTGATAGTTCTGTTTAATCTTTCCACTATACTAGCTTTAAGTTCAGAAAATGTATGATAATGGTTGATTTTGTATTTTTTCATTAAAGCATTTACGTGTTTATTGAAAAAGTCTGTTCCCTGATCTGTTTGGAAATGCGTCATTTTATATTTAGCTAAAATAGGAGCGAGTGCCTTTGCCACTTCTGGCCCTGACTTGTTTTTTAACGGAACGGCAAAAGCTAGTTTGGATAAACAGTTAATCATTGTCAATATGTACTTGAACCCTTTATTGACTCTGGAATAAGGCTTCATTTCAACTAGGTCAGCCTGGTATAGTCCGGGAAGAGTAACTTTACGCCTGGGATAATTTCTCCTGGCAGGCCGGTGTAGTTCGTTAGCTATAGCGTCCATTGTCAAAATAACTTATTTATTCGGTAAACATTAGTTTTATACCAGTGTCTGTTTGAATGGGGTTTGAGACCATTCGTGCATGAGCACCCAGGTTCAACCTTTATTTCGTGCGTGAGCCAGTCCAGATTATTACTGGTTGACGCCCAGTACAAAATAAAAGTCCTCTCCCTTTGAACAGACAAGTGGGAAGAGTTTTTTATTTGCTTTATATTTATTTGCTTTTTTTTGCCCACCGGATTGTTTTAAGGAGTAGCCTGGGTATTAGCCAGGCTTCTCAATGTACAAATCCTTCATTCACCCGAGGTCGGTTCGATTGAGTAGTCTGGTGTTGGCCAGACGCCTCTAATCTACTGGACCCCTCATTCACACATGAGCTATTCAAAGGAGCAGTCAAGCGATTAACTTGACTGTTCAATCTACTAGGCTCCCTTTCAGGTTTACGGGGTTTTTAGTCACCCGCGCCAGTGACCTTAATTCACACACACACACATACAGTGGGACTTAGGCATTATCTAACACATGTTCAACAATATTTACAAAGTTATGTGAGGTGAGGATGTTGTTATGAGCAGAATCAAAGTGCATGCCATAACTCCTCATAACCTCTTTAGCTTTATTTACAACATTTATCCCGTTAGGGACAGATGATTTTACAAAGCAAGGTACAAAACCTTCCTTCTTTGCTTTATTTAAAGCCTTGTGAAAACTCACTTTTTGAGTACGAATACACTTGTATTCGCAGACTCCGTACAACTGCAACATTGTGTCTTTAATAAGAATACACAATACGTGGCTAAGGTCTTCCTCTTTAGGAAAAACTGCCAGTTTAGGTGCTTGGTCAGTTAACATTTTATCCATTGTTTCATTTTTACTTTTAAATTCTAAGTTAATGTGGGTGAGCTGTTGGTTAGTTTCCATAACGTTTGTAATTTCTCGCATGAGTTGAGAGTTTTCATTCTTTAACTGATTATTCTCCTGTTTTATTTTATACACTCCATATTTTCTTATGGAAGGCAAGACTTCTTCAAAAACCCAGTCTTGGAATTTCTCAGCAATGGGCAATTTAGATTTTAAAATTAGCGAATAAAGACCAGGCTCGTTAAGAAAGATTGTTTGGGAATGAAAGTGCAAGGGGGGCGTTTCGCCCCCCTGTACCTCCGGTAAAGTTTTGCGGTGTTTTTCTCTTACATGGGTACGGATTGCGTGTTTTGTATCTTGATAACCCAAGATTTTAGCAACATCTTTAGCTTTAAACCAAGGATTATTTTCACTGTCAAACAGTACAGCAACGAGTTGATCATTAAATATATAAGAGGTTAAGTGAGACATTTTTATTTGTATCGCTGGAAGCTCTTACCTGTGCAGATGCAAGGGGCAGAGTGAAGTTAACTCTTGAGAATAAAAAGCGCTAAAAAGTCTCGACCAATCACGGCACAGAACGCTAATTACAACCAATAGAATGCATTTTTATTATAACCAATTACAGAGCAGTATTTTAACAGGTTACAACTAGTTTTCAGGTTTTTTAAATTTAATTAACACGTGGTGCACGTGTTCTTTATTAAATTCATCATAAATTGTAAGGTCAATGCATGGGCGATCTTCCGGTTCGCCCCACTCGTCATTTAACACAAATGAGTCAGTCAGACATCCTAGTTTTTTTGCACCGCTGTCAAAATAAATGTTATATTCTAATTCATCGTACTTGGAAAATTTAGCTACTTTTTTCATAACCCTTTCTTTAGAGAATCCGCTATTTAGCATCGCCTTACCACTCAAAAATTCAACTTCTATCCTGTCAAAGTCTGCATTTAATAACAATTTTAATGGTTTTCCTTCAAATTTTATTTTTCGTACAGGTCTTCCGTCACAAAATATATTTATAAAAATCCAACCAACATTTTGTTCCCAATCCTCCTCCTCACACATTGTACAGCAAACTGACACACGTCTGATCGCAACGAAAGCTGGATATTATATGTACAAAGGGGGGTCAGTCGACTGACCCCCCTTGGGGCGGGGTGGGGGTTACTCCAATCTTTGACTCTTTTGATATCCGTAAGGTAAAGTTTCATACTCGCTCTCGAGCCTCCTTTTTGGTCCTGTAATTCTAAACTTTTTAATTTCACTCACTGTTACTATATTTTTGTCTTTAGTTCTCCTGATTCTATTCTCTTCAATTTCTAGTATCTCTTTTGTTTCACTGAGGACCATCTTTTTTAGAGCTTCAAAGTTTAAAGTTTCGGAGGTTTTCATATTTAATGTTAGACCCTTGATTTTACAAACTGATTCTAACTTTTGCTTCTTGGTTGACCAGACAAGGTAAGCGTAGGTCTTTGGTCCCCCAGAAACAAACTCTACAATATAAGAGCCGGGCCCGTACTCGCTTGCCAATTCGTCCGTCATTTCCCCGAGGTAATCCCCCGTAGGGACTCTGTACAAACCACCACGGTATACGTACAGGGTCGAGTCGGTATCATAATAAATTACTTGGCCTCCTAAAGCATCTAGATGTTCATACAACTTTAATCTAGCCTGGGCTGTAGTGTAGGCCGCAATCACAACATTTACATTTCTCAAAGGTTCCCCAACCTCTTCGAGATACTCCCAACTAACAACCACTACCGTCTCATTAATTATCTGAATCCTGTTGACTTTTACTTCTGGGTTTGTCATCATTTCAAAGAGTGTTTTGGGATCTCTTACAATCATTGCCTTAGTTTGGTTCTCCCTCTGTCCGAATTTTCCCCAAAATGAATTTAACATTAATTTTGCCAATTGCCTCAAACCCCCGTTTTTAGCAATTTTGTCTTTGTCTAATTTAACTCCCTCGTGTTGGAAATAGTCTGAAATGTACTTTTCTTTATCATGTTCAGTCTTACACCAAGAGGGATAGCCTGAGGCTTCCTGCTTGATTTTTAAAAATTGATTTATAAAATTTGTAAACAAACCTCCATTTTCATAAGTGGCTACCTCGTACTCCCACAACTCGTACATGTCCAGCACAACGTAACCTTTCTCTATAGCTTTCCTTATCTCATCCATGGTCCATGTTCCTACCATTGCCCTTTCCTCACTCTCATGTTCACAATCTTCTTGGTTTAATGTTTCCCCACAAGTTTTACACAAAACAAACATTAATTTATTATTCATTTTAGCGGGGAGTACGGGGTGGTAGAGATCTCGAGGTGGCAGAATCTTGCATTTTAACAAACCATCTACCTGCATACCTCTCTGCCTGCACTCCCTATCTCCCACATAGATTGTAGGGTGGCCCAAAGGATATTTTCCATATTTATTTACATATGGGTAGAGGGAACATACATCAACATACTGGATTGTTTCTCCCTCTTTACATTTATGATATGTTTTTGTATTGCCCGTTCTGCCTCCAAAGAACGCTTGCCTAGGGTCAAGGGGAAGATTGTTGAGAATCGGGAGGTTATTTAAATGTTTAAGTTTGTTATCTTTTTTTAATGCTCTAAATTCACACTCCCACATTTCTATAGTTTTGTAGTCACTCATTTTTGCCATTTTTTTCAAAGTTCTTTCATACCTTAAGTCGAGTGAATCAGAGGGATCCTCCTTCAGAGGTTCTTCTCTGTTATAAGGAAAACATTTCGGGCACCCGTGCCAGTAGCACCCGTGAAACTCGTAAATCCGCTCACCGTCAAACCCATCAACTTTCATTCCATTAATTTTAGCTTCTCTGCCCCGGCCCGCATGTTGAATCCTTAATCCACGTTTCTCCTCTTCCCATGTTAACCATTGTAAAGCAACGGCTGACTGATTGTCAGTCAGTCTGTACCCGTTTTTAGGAATCAAACCTATTGTGTTTGGTTTTAGAAAGTTACGCCGAAAAGCTAAGTTACAGGCGCTGGCAATAGTTACAGCCTCGAGGAAAGGATCTACGTTACATTGTTCAAGAAGCAAGGCTCTAAATTTTATACACGCTTGGGCTAGGATTTCAACGTCAGAGATACAATACTCCAAGATTTCCTTTTTAAAATCAAACACGTAGTTACTCGCCACTTGCTCGTCGTACCAAATCTCGAAAGCTTCGTGAGGTTTCTCAAACATTGATTCCGGGCAGTAATACTTTTTGTCGGGTATCGGGCCTACATAATTTTGATTTGCCACAGTGTTAAAAAGATGCGGGAAATAACCTTTCTTTTTCTCGGGAGGCAGATCAAAAGCTTTAGGGAGCGCTGCGAGGGCCATAGGAAAATAACTAAGTGAGTCAACAAATCTCAAATTGTCCAATTCCATAAGAATGATTTTAGTTCCCCTCATTACCAGCTCCGGCGTGAATTTTGTTTCTTCCATGATGTACTTTAACAAAAACTGAAAATCAAATCCTTGCCCGTTGTGAGCAATCACACAAACATTTTTAAACTGCTTTCTAACACTCATTACATAGTCTATAAAATCTTTAACCGGGTCAGAGTTGAAGACTCTTGTACGGTTGTTACACATCGTACAAATTTTACCATCGATACACTGATTGCAAAACTGCTGGGAAACACACAAGTTTACTTTATGTACTTTTTTATCTGGATCTGAGGGGAGTGACTCGTCCTGCCTTGTTTCAAAGTCAAAGAAAATAAACAGGAAGTCTTTAGATTTAGGTTTTCCTTTATTGGGTTGCATGTAGCATTTATGATTGGGATCTTTGAACGCTTCACAAGGTTTACAATAAACTTCTCCGCATACGTGAGCTGTCTTACGTTTTTCTGCATAAATAATTTTGTTACAGTCAAGACACTTTTTTATTGTTTTACATTTGTCAACCTGATGGGCAATAAAACAGTGCTGGTTTCTCAAAGTCATGTTACAGTCCGGGCAAATTATTCCCCCATGTTCAAGTTTACAGGGTGGAGAGATAGTTTGGCATTGAGGACAAATATTAGTACATCTGTGCTCAGCTTTGTGATCATAGGGGACATGACAGGCTTCGCAAAAGTAGTTGCAGACAAACGCAGCGGTCAAACTGTTGATTACGTTATAGTGCCGATTGTGAAAGAGCAAGTTAATTTTAAATTTAGGATTTTCAACACGGCCTTCAAAGTAGACATCTCGGCCTTTTCTATCATAATTATAAACTGTGATTTTGTAATCTTTTAACAAGTCTTGAATTTTTTCCAATTCGGGGATTCCTGCACCTTCCTCAGAGATCTCTACCCTAGCCCGCCGAATAAGTTCCTTGGCCCTGAAAGTTTGTCTTTTACCCTTGTCCTGACGTATTGCTTTATACTGAGGATCATTAGTCACTTTAGCCATAGCCACTACCAAAGCCCGAGGAAGACACAAGTTGTCTTTATTATTAATTACAACAATACCCCGTCTCGATTTACATTCCTCGACAAAGGTGTTGTAAAAGCCAGGCCTTACTTTTCCAGGACGACCAGAACCCACAGGGAGATTAACTCGGGTACATTCCACTTTAAATGTGTCGGTAGATTTAATAGTTTCGGAATTTGATTGAACAATTCCCCCGAAAATTTGCCAAAGGATATCTTCATTAATTTCACCTGCGGGCCGAAAAGCAATATACCCTGGCTCTGTACTTTTTAAGTTTAGAGATTGTAGTGTAAATCCAAGCTGATCATTTTCATAGGCTTGGCCCTTCATCTCATTTACAATTTTGGCAAAACCTTGTCTGAGCCAATCAATTTCGTTTGTTTTTGCAGGAGGTTTGGTGAATTTGAAAATAGTTTTTGTTCCGTAAAGTCTAAAATGTCTAATATATGTATCATCGGTACTTATAATTTCAACAGGGTTTCCTGCCATTTTCCAATGGCGAAGGTAATCTCAACACATACAAAATAAGCCAACAGATACGCCGATAGCAACAATCAGTAATGGCTCTTACCTGCACGAAGGCCAGAGGCAGAGTGATGGAGTAACAATGTTAATTTTTGTTCTCTGTATTTGTGTAAGCCAATCAGAGCGCAGAACGCTAATTATAACCATTAGCATATATCCTTATTCCGACCAATCACGTAGAGATTGCTGATCACATTATTTGTTATGTTACAGGACCCCACCGCACCCCCGGCCCCCCCGCTCACCGACTCCACCAGTACCGCGCCGCCCCCCGCTCACCGACTCCACACACCCACGGCTCCACCGCACCAGCGATGGCGCACACCTGCACCACCTGCCACCTGCACCACCTGCCACCTGCACCACCTGCACCACTCACCGATATGTACATCACTTTGATATAAAACTGTAATTATTCACCACACTCTGTGTCTTGATTACCTGGGGTGGGCTCTGAGGTGTGACGCGCGGGCGCTGAGGCGTGACGCGCAGGTCTGCGCAGTCACTCACTCTATATATAATTATGTATATATATATATATAATTACTATGTATATATTATTACTGATATTATTACTACACAGTATAACACTCTGGGAATTTTCTTTTCTTAAGTTGGCAATATATTTTTTCTTGAGTTGGTACCACTGGTAATTTTTTGAGGTCATGGCCACCTTTTTTTTGGTCACGTGGTTGACCCTCTGAGTGAAGCCACCACATCAGCTGTTCCCCATATAACTACATGTTGGGGCCCATTCACTGGGACTCCTACTTGTAGGGTAAAAAATGCAAAAAACAGATTTTTGGAAAATTTAAAGCCCCATAAACCTCCTTTCCCATAGTACAATTTTTCTGGTTTTCGAACTTAAAATCATAAATGTCACTTTACACATTTGATCCAAATTTCATCGAAATCGGACATTTTTTACTCAAGTTATCCCATTCACGGGCACACACAGACACACATATATATACATTTATGTCATTTTCGGTATAATGGGCTACTAATATAGTTATTATTTTAAACATTTTAAACACAGTACCCAGTAGTGGGCATTTGGGGCTTCTGGGCCAAGTGATTTATGGCTTCCGGTCACGTGACCGGAAGTGCTGAGTCATTAAATACGTCATCTGAGGCTGAGCCAGTGACGTAGGCGGTTTTGTGACGTAATGAGTGAAAGTTCAAAGTTCAAGGTCACTGGGAGGTAATTTTAAAAAAGTACTACCTCGCACTCGTAAAATCCGATTGTGATTCGATAGTTGTCATTCGATAAAATATCGAATGAAAACAATCGAATGAAGCAATCGAATGAAACTAGTGCGAGGTAGTACTAATACAAATATTACTTTATTTTATTTACAATAATTCATATTACAAATATTACTTTATTTACAATAATTCATGTTTACAATAGTTCCCCGTTGTTCGTTGTCATCGATGTTGTTGATCCGGACGAGTTGCGGCCATCAATTTGCTTTCTGAAGAAAGACGGTAGATACTTCGATCCCTGCGCAGAGTCCATGTTGTGTTTTTGACACCTATCTGTTCTGTTAGGTGTTTGCATTTCATTGCTGTCAGGAGGAAAGAATACGTGACGGCAATGAAATAGAAACATCTATCAGACCTTGAGTGAAATGATATTGTTATTTTGTGAAGAGCGTCTCGGAGAGCTCGATGTTCACCGGTCGAGAGCCGGAGGTGTACTGACTATTCGCTAGCTAGCGTTTTTGGTATCAAACAAAATGGTGGGGGTAAAAGTGTAGTAGAACGAAGCAGATGGTGGACAGCAGATGGGCGGCAGCAGGTGGCAGGCGGCAGGTGGCAAGTGTGCGGCAGATGGTAGTCCCCCACTACACCAGTCCCCCACTACACCAGTCTCCCCACCAAGTTTTACATCGCACAATAACTAGTTTACATGTGTTAGTTAGGGTTTAGCTCTTAGACTGTCAAGACCTTACCTCCGTAACTAAAAACCTCAATAATGTTTGCGCTTCAACGCTGTATAAGTATAACAGCTACTATGATCTAAACCGGTGCATGTATTCATATGGTTCTTTTTGCGTAGCAAACAACTGGTTAAAAGTGTTTCAACCTCAATTATTCTTCGACGAAACCGCTCATTGTCCACTAAAAGTGTAGACCTTCTGTCTTCATCGTCAGGGAAGTAGAAAGTAGTGTCAAGGGGACTACTGAAGGTCACCTTCCTCATGTTCCTGTAAAACTGCGACATTTTTCAGACCGTCTAGGTAGATGTTCATACGACAAGAGCTGGAAGAATAATGATGTAGCGTTATCGTGTATAATAGGCATATACCCCCACCACAACGTTACCTTGTCCTTCAAACCATCGTTTTTACGCCACGGATGCTATACTGTTGGTTAGATTTAAATTTAAATTGCACCTACTTGTTCGCCTTGTCAAGCTGCGTAATTGAAGTACCCACATGTTAGACCTTGAACCAAAAACAAAGAAGTTATTTAGGTTTGTCCTTGAAAATAGTTGTTTTTTCGCTGTTGCTGCTATACCCGTTGTTGGATCTGAATTCTGTTTGCACCAACTTGTTCGTCTGATCAATCCGCGTAATTTGAGTACCCACTTAATATATTTTAAACCGTAAATAAAGAAGTTATTTAGGCTTGCCCTTGAAAATAGTTGTTTTTCGCTGTTGCTGCTATACCCTTTGTCGGATCTGAATTCTGTTTGCGCCAACTTGTTCGTCTGATCAATCCGCGTAATTTGAGTACCCACATGACATACTTTGCACAAACTGTGTAACCCCCCCCCCCACCCCCCCCCCTTTTTTGGGTCATGTTCAAGGTCAAGGTCAAGGTCAAGGACCTTGGGACTTAGAAATTTTCACAAAGTGGGCTGCACACAAACATAAGACTAATAGTCTCCTGCCTATGTACAGGCCAAGTCCCTAACTTGAAATGCTTAGGGTGGTCCTGAAAAGGACCGTTTGTGTTTGAAGGAGATGGTGGATAAGGAGCGGTGAGCGGTAGTCAGTGTTTATTTTTCCTTTGTAACCCACTTTACTTGTCCCTTCTGTCGTACTAAAATCAAGTCGCACTTGGTCTCAGGAGGTGGCAGAGTGGACCTTGGAAGGTGGACCTTGACGTAACGGCCGCCGCCAAAGAGGTGTTGGAGTAGGTACTCATCATCGCTGATCTTCCCCACAAGTAGATACTCCACGTTTAATTTCAACTGCGCAAACTTGACGGCGACAGACTCCAGCGGCGTTACCAACTCGGTAAGTTTCACCGTAGCCGTCCTCTTCATTATCTCCTCAACAGTTGGTGGCGGCGATGAAGGTCGAAGCGATGAAGGGCGAGGTGATAGCGATGGTGAAGATGCAGTGGACGTCGAAGGCCGTTGGTCGAAGTAAAGTGGGTGGTTTCGAAAATTTTTCCGTATGCAAGATTTAAAAGAACTAGGTCTTTTGAATCCGCTCCTTTTTTCCGAAGACTTCTTCAAAGTCTCCTTCAAACGTTGCAGTTTCTCGGGTGTAATGGGAGAAGACATAGCGCAGAGGTGTATTCAGTTCGCAAGGCAAAGCTGGAATGAGGTACCAGACGGAGCAAAGCGGGTCGCCAAGTGTAACCGTGACATTTCCATATACGGGTAGAAAGCTAAAAACCGGTCTACATCCGGTTCCCCTTCCCCCGTGACGACACAACCTCCCCCCCCCCTTTTTTGGGTCATGTTCAAGGTCACCCCCCCCCCCCTTTGGGTCATGTTCAAGGTCACCCCCCCCCCCGTGACGTAACATCTCCCCGTGACGTAACATCCCCCCCCCCCCGTGACGTAACATCCCCCCTTCGGCTTCGGTGACGTCACTTTGCCTTTATAAGCGGGAGCAGTCCGCAGTCTCGTCGCAGTAGCTTGCCGCCCGCTGTTTGGGTATACGTCCCAGTGGGTTGCACTCTGCTGCAGCGTAGGTCTGTTAAGTGTGCGTTGGGCCCGACGCGCAATTAAGAGATCCGCGCCCTTGCATGTTTAGTTAGTTTGTTAAGCATGTTAGATAACGCTTGTAGTTTGCTGCTAGGTAATGTAGTTAGTCTAATATATGTTAGTGTTTGGTATCGGTTTGAAGTGTCTTATTTACTAATGAAATATGTACTCCCGGCCCTACAGGTCCCTCAACAACCTTGGTCAAAACTTGGGTTCGCAGCAGCCTGACGCCGGGTGTTTGGGTCTACGTCCCACCGGGTTTCAGTGATACTGTTGACCTTTGCAAAACCGACCTTGGTTGTTCTTGTAAAAGTAACGTTAACTGATTAATTTTGTTTACATAGTTGATGGTAAAGTCTTTATTTTCAAAGTAATGTATCTTGCTTCTCATCCTTTTCCTAACCCCTCTAAGGTATGGCGCGCAAACCGACCTTGTGTCAATACGGCGCGTAAACCGGTTGACATTTCCCATCTTAGCCTGAGAAAACTGTGTAAAATATAAAGTCAGTCTCTTGTTTAAAATCAGTCTCTTGTTTGTTGTCTTTTGTCCCCTTCCCAAATACAGAGCGGGGAATAGAGCAGTATGTTATGCTCTATTCCCCGCTTTGGCTTCATGTTCAGATGACCTTGGGACTTAGAAAATTCACGTACAAAGCGGGGAATAGATCGGTTTGTGGTCCAAGTGAGAATCAATTACTGCTCTATTCCCCGTTTCAATAATATGACCAAACGACCTTGACCCACTTCAGGACTTAGACAATCCTCGTATTGTAATATCCCCCCCCCACCCCCCCCCTTTGACGTAACATCCCCCCTTCCGCTTTGGTGACGTCACTTTGCCTTTATAAGCGGGAGCAGTCCGCAGTCTCGTCGCAGTAGCTTGCCGCCCGCTGTTTGGGTATACGTCCCAGTGGGTTGCACTCTGCTGCAGCGTAGGTCTGTTAAGTGTGCGTTGGGCCCGACGCGCAATTAAGAGATCCGCGCCCTTGCATGTTTAGTTAGTTTGTTAAGCATGTTAGATAACGCTTGTAGTTTGCTGCTAGGTAATGTAGTTAGTCTAATATATGTTAATGTTTGGTATCGGTTTGAAGTGTCTTATTTACTAATGAAATATGTACTCCCGGCCCTACAGGTCCCTCAACAACCTTGGTCAAAACTTGGGTTCGCAGCAGCCTGACGCCGGGTGTTTGGGTCTACGTCCCACCGGGTTTCAGTGATACTGTTGACCTTTGCAAAACCGACCTTGGCTGTTCTTGTAAAAGTAACGTTAACTGATTAATTTTTGTTTACATAGTTGCTGGCAAAGTCTTTATTTTCAAAGTAATGTATCTTGCTTCTCATCCTTTTCCTAACCCCTCTAAGGTATGGCGCGCAAACCGACCTTGTGTCAATACGGCGCGTAAACCGGTTGACATTACCCATCTTAGCCTGAGAAAACCTTGTAAAATATAAAGTCAGTCTCTTGTTTAAAATCAGTCTCTTGTTTGTTGTCTTTTGTCCCCTTCCCAAATACAGAGCGGGGAATAGAGCAGTATGTTATGCTCTATTCCCCGCTTTGGCTTCATGTTCAGATGACCTTGGGACTTAGAAAATTCACGTACAAAGCGGGGAATAGATCGGTTTGTGGTCCAAGTGAGAATCACTTACTGCTCTATTTCCCGTTTTAATAATATGATTAAACGACCTTGACCCACTTCGGGACTTAGAAAATCCCCGTATTGTAATATATATTTACTCGTTACAACATTATTACCCCCACCGTATAACACTTGCACTCCCCACCACTATCAGTATGTATAAAAGAGGGTCCCCCAGCACTAGTAAAATCATTCTTCCTCTTGTGCTGTTATACCTCACACCATGGCACACATTAGGAAGCAGACACAACCTCTCAAATTGAAACCTTCTGCTTCGTCTTCGCCCGCCTCTACCACTCCGTCTTCTGCGGTTCCATCCATCCTTCGGACAGCTCTGATGTTAGCTAACATCGTCCCGGAGAACTGTCCACCACTACCTGCTGCGTCAACGACTTACACAAGTCCTTCACCTCTTCCGTCAACTTCTCGTGCTGTTTCTCCAAGTCCTTCACCTCTTCCGTCAACTTCTCGTGCTGTTTCTCCAAGTCCTTTGTCAACGTCTCGTGCTGTTTCTCCAAGTCCTTCTACATCTTCAAGTTGTTCTACATGTTCATCAAAGTCTTCCAAATCGTCTGCTTCTTCATCCTCATCAACATCAAGTTCGAGACCAAGCCAACCAGCCACCCAATCATCTTCTCCAACCAGACCTTCAGTAATCTGCACATATACTTCATCTCCTTCAGAGAAATTTAAACAACTTAAATCTGTACAAAGGATGTGCATGCTTCCTGCACAACAATGTAATTATATATTCAAAAAAGGTGCTAAGAAAGGTGAACGCTGTGTTAAACGTTGTATTTTAAATGAAGAAACGTGCAGTCTTCATTTAAAATTAAACCATGGCGCATCTCCTTCTTCACCACGTGCAACAGTGGTGCCAATTAAAATTCGAATTAACAGGCTTTGTAAAAACAAACGCTACTTCTTTGTTAAAATAAAGGACTTTGCAAAGGTGTTGGTTCAATGTGAAGGTAAACTGTACTATGTAGAGTTACCTAGAGCCATGGACCTCCACGTCAAAAAACCTACCCACAAGGACTATTTAATTCGAAATGATACAGGTATCACTGTGTGGAAATCATTAAAATAATAATATAAATAAAAAGACCAAAAGTTTATTCCAAATTAAATAAAGCATTTTTTCCAAATTAAAAAAAAAAAAGTGTGGACAACCTATTTACAATTTGTAGCATATGCTGCAGAGTGTAAATAAGTTGTCCACACTTTTTTTGCAATGTTACAACGACCTTGACCTAGATAATGGACTTGGATAATTTACACTAAGTCAAAGATAAACTTAAAAGGAAAAAGGAGAAATATTATACTAAAGTCATTATTCAACAGTAAAGAGGGGAGGGGGTAAGCGGGTATTTAAGCGAGCGATTCGGAATATAATTATTAGTTGTATCATCATGAGCGTCAACAGCAACACATGGGGAAAGGAAATTAACGAAGAGGAGTTGTACGCAATTGCTGAGGCTGCAGAAATGACTGAAGTTTTTAAGATTAATAAGGTTGCGGAGAATGATGCTCAGTCACATCCGCAACAAACTACATCATCGATGCAGTCTACAACGCAGCAACCAAGACCCTATCATGTTATCCTGGAGGAGTATAATGAGGCAATGAGGTACGCCTTTACAAAGTGGTGTGCACAACCGCGTTCTCCTGAACAATGGGAGGAGCACGATGCAGACTTTCGCCTGGTTGGAGACTTAGAACTTGAGCTTCAAAGAGCAAAGGTTGCTCAATAGTGAGAAGATTTATTGTTTACTTTAGAATACAGAGCGGGGAATAGATCAGTTTGCGGTCCAAGTGAGAACCACTTACTGCTCTATTCCCCGTTTTGGCAATTTGTTCAGATGACCTTGGGACTTAGACAATTTTCGTTTGGTAAAAACAACATTGAAATATATATATATATATATATTTCTTACAAAAAATATCTCCTCCCTAAAACTTGCACCCCCCCCCCCCTATATATGTGGGGGTAAACATATATAAGGCGTACAGCTTTAGAGTATAGTTATTCAGCTATGAATAGCCCAGCAGAGTTGATGCAGCCTACAACATCGACGCAGCCTACAACATCGATGCAGCCTACAACAAATAACAAGGAAAAGAATGATGAGGCAAGAAGAAGGAATGCTAGAGAAAGAGGAAGGATTAAAAAAATAAATCAAACATATAAGTTATTACAATCAAAATTACCGTTTATGGATAAAAAAAGTTCAAGGCATGCCATTTTGATACAGGCGATAAAATACATTAATGCGTTAGAAACGTTGTTAGAAGGTGCATCACTTCAACAAGATCTTCCTGAAGACCTTCTAGCATTCGTAATTGACTAAAGATGTTTTGGAAATACTGAACGGGGGGAAAACAGAACGGGGAATAGATCAGTTTGCGGTCAAAGTGAGAATCGCTTACTGCTCTATTCCCCGTTCTGGTAATAAGTTAAAACGACCTTGACCTACTTACAGGACTTAAACATCCTTGTTTCATAAACATTGTTACATATATTTGATACAATAATACCCATTTCTTATCACTAGTTACCCCCACCACTTAAATTGGGGAATATAAAAAGAGATTTCTCATCAGTGCTTATCTCATTCTGCTACTTGTGTTAGCACTAGAATATATAGCAGCTATGTCACCAAAGGATAATATATTTCCTTCTGCAAAATCAATCGTAGGAATTATAAAACATATTGTGATTGAAAGTGAGGATGAAAATGAAGACGAATTGGAAGATTTTGAATTATTAAGTGATATGGATGCAATGGAAGATTTTGAATTATTAAGTGATATAAACAGTGATGATCTTGAAGCAGGATATATGGAACAAATTGAACCGTTAAGTGACGGGGAATCTGAAACCTATAGAATCTATCAGCATCTTCTCTGTTCTGAAGAAATACATGATGAAACTCCAACCACTAGTAGTAGTAGTTTGGATGGGTTATTTTTAGATAGTGCACGAGGGGTATATCATATTCGTCGACGACTATTTCTTTCCGATGCTTCTGATACAACTGATTCCGATTCATCAAATGAGTCTGATTAAGTGTTGTCTTTTTCTTGTCAACTGACAAACTTTAAATACAGAGCGGGGAATAGATCAGTTTGTAGTCAAAGTGAGAACTACTTACTGCTCTATTCCCCGTTTTGGTAATATCGTTGTATAACCTTGACCCAGTTACAAGACAGAAAATATTTACCAGCTTTCAATTTTTTTTTTTTTTTTTTTTTTTTTTTTTTTGCTTTTTTTTTGTTTAGAAAAAGTGGGGGTAACTTATAAATTTAATGGTGGGGGAACGTCTATTTAATGTCGATGCAACAGTGTATATTTATCATATCGGCATGATGAACCCACCAGGAAACTCCGTTTGCTACAGCTTTCCCCTCATCGATATCGATGATGTGATAAAACTTACATCAATAACAAAACGGTTTGAACTCGAAAGGCGACTCATAAAAGTCGACGTAATTCCACAAGATCTTCGTTCTGCAATGTTGACCATCGAATATGTTAAAGATGAATCTACAACTGAAGATCCCTATTGTTTTATGAAATTTTTAGTTGATCGAGATGCAATGTGTACAATCCGACTTCACATCCGAGTTTAAAATCTATCAAATGTTCCTGTTGGAGAAAATTGTCTTAGTTAAATACAGAGCGGGGAATAGATCAGTTTATGGTTTGATATGAAATCATTTACTGCTCTATTCCTCGTTTTGGCAAATATGTTCAATGACCTTGACCTAAATACAGAACTTTGTAGCCTCCAGCTACGATAGTAAATATAAAATGTAAAAAATAGAAAACTTAACGTAATACGTACCCCCACCACTTTTGCTAGGGTATAAATAGAGGGGCATTTGCAGTGTTTTTCATTATTGCGTTGACCCTTGTGGAGATCACACCTACATTATGCATCGCTGCAATATTTGTAAGACTTCATTTAAGGATGAATTTCTTTTAATAATTCATAAGGAACTAAAACATAACAACAACCATGATGAAGAATATGAAGAAGAAGAATTGAAGGAAATAGATCAAATGTTAGCCCAACACCAACATTCCAGACCAAGTGTTATTCAATATGCACCATCAACAACAGCTGCATCGATTTCTACGTCTGCTCTGTCTACACTTCACCGTCCTTCAACATCAATAGCTGCATCGTTTTCTACGCCTGCTATGTCTACACTTCATCATCCTTCAACATCAACACCATCGACTTCTACGCTTGCTATGTCTACACTTCACCATCCTTCAACATCAACACCATCAACATCGACTTCAACGCCTGCTATGTCTACACTTCACCGTCCTTCAACATCAACAGCTGCTATGTCTACTCTTCACCGACCCTCAACATCAACAGCAGTAGATGTGGAACTACACGCTCAAGCACTACCTGGTAAGGCCGTAACACATTTTAAAATTGACAACGTAAAATTACAACTTGAAAACTTTTTACATAACGCCAAAGAATTAGTAACCAAAACACTAAAGAATGAACAAAAAAGATTAAATTTTATCAAATTTGGACTGTTGCTAGATGCCATATTCACTAACATTCAAAACGAAACATCACCAAGAGGTTTCATGACAAAAAACCGAACCATCATGGCTGCGTCAGATATTGAAAAGATCGTAACAGAATGTATTGAGGAACTTTTGACGAAACTACAAGAGCATGAAGGAAGAGGATCTGGATGGACTTTATTAAGTATAACAAGTCTGGATGTTAGAGTTCATAAACACGGTTATGGAATGAGAGGAAGTAGCTATATCCCTCTACCTCAAAAAATTATGAATACCAAATCCTGTATTAACGTGCAAAATGAAAATAATGAATGTTTTAAATATGTTATGTTGGCCAAATATGTAAAAAACCATCCGGAAAGACCAAGTCAAGCATATGAAGAAGTTCAATACAAGTATAATTTCCAGGGAATGACTTACCCTGTTGCAATTACTGATATATCCAAATTTGAAAAGCAAAATCCGTCGGCTTCAGTCAACATATTTGGTTTGGATTCGTCAAATAATGTGTATCCCTTGCGCATAACATCGAATGAGCGCAACAATCATACTGACCTGTTATTAATCAATAAAGGAGAGATATCACATTACGTGTATATAAAAGATTTTGAAGGGCTCGTATGTAAACAGTTAACAAAACACAAAAGTAAAATCACAACATGTAAGAGATGCTTTTGCCACGTGAGCAAACCATTAAGAAGAGGAGGTACAGAATGGTTAGTAGAACATCAAAGGTTATGTAGTGGAAACTATGAGGTAAGAATTAAATTGCCACATCCCAGCAGAGCGCAGATAAAATTTGATAAAGTAAATCACCAATACCCTGTTCCATTTGTTGTGTACGCGGATTTCGAAGCATCCTTACTTCCAATTGAACAACAAGAAGAGGATATCACAAAAAGAAGCAAATATCAAAAACATGCACCAAACAGTTATTGTATACTAACAAAATCCACGTTGTCTGAAGAACATCTTCAAGAATTTGGACTATCATCTGCTCCGAAGATTTATCGTGGTGAACAAGCAGCGAAACACTTTGTAGATAAGTTGTATTACATTGCCTCCAAGGTGGAAGAAATCTACAAAATTAAGATACCGATGCAGCCTATGGATGAACACCAACTTCAACATCACAATTTGGCAACAACATGTTATCTGTGTAATAACCTATTTACACCAGAAAACGTTAAAGTGCGTGACCACGACCATCTTACCGGAGCCTACAGAGGTGCAGCCTGTAATGCTTGCAACTTAAATTACAAAGTTCCATCTTTTATACCTGTTGTTCTACATAACCTTAGTGGATATGACTCTCATTTCATAATCCCGGAGTTAGGAAGAGATGATGGAGCAATAGATGTTTTGGCAACAACAATGGAAAAATTTATAAGCTTCTCTAAAAAGGTTGGCAAAATAAAACTTAGGTTTATTGATTCGTTTAGATTTATGCCTTCTAGCCTAATGAAATTAACTGAGAATTTAAAAAGAGAAGATCTAATAGAAACAAGCAAAATTGTAGCCAGTAGTAAAATGGATCTGGTTCTTAGAAAAGGAGTCTTCCCCTACGATTACATCGATGGACTGCATAGATTTAATGAAACATCACTTCCTCCACCAGAACAATTTAAGAACAAACTTAATGATTCGGAGATTTCACTTGAAGACTATCAACACGCATGTCGAGTATGGAACGAGTTGGATATGAAGACTTTAGGAGAATACTCAGACTTTTATGTAAAACTTGACGTGACTCTTCTCTGCGATGTTATGGAAGAATTCCGAAGAACCTGTTTTGCAGCATACGGTTTAGACCCTCTACATTCATATACATCTCCAGGACTAGCTTGGCAAGCAATGCTGAAAGAAACAAAATGCAAACTCCAGCTGTTAACAGATATAGATATGGTTTTAATGGTTGAGTCGGGTGTTAGAGGTGGATTAACTCAAAGCGTGACGAGACATGTTAAAGCCAACAACAAATATCTACCTGACCATGATCAAGAGAAACCTTCAACGTACTTGGGATATTTCGACGCGAATAATCTGTATGGATGGGCCATGTCGAACCCACTTCCATTTGACAACTTTAAATGGGTTGATCCCGACTGTATTGGCGATATTTCACAAATTCCAAAACAAGGAGATACCGGATATATTTTGGATTGCGACTTTGAGTATCCAGAACATTTACACGATCTTCATTATGACCTTCCACTCCTTGCAAGAACAGAAATTTCACCAACTGGAAAACACCCCAAATTAATGATGACCCTTAACAATAAACAACGATACGTAGCTCACTATTGGGTTGTTCAACAAGCTATCGAATTAGGTTTACGTCTTACTAAAATTAATAGAGCTGTAGAATTTTCCCAATCGTGCTGGTTGAAACCATACATAGACTCGAATACTACCAGAAGAGCAGCCGCTACATCAGCCTTTCAAAAAGACTTTTTTAAATTGATGAACAATGCGATATTCGGTAAAACATTGGAAAACAAGAGAAGACATAAAAATGTAAAACTTGTTACAGATCCGAACAAACTACAGAAACTCGTACAACAGCCAAATTTTGGAACATCTATAATTATTAACGAAAATCTTGTAGCTGTATCTATGAAGAAAACAAGTGTGAAGATGGATCGTCCTTTGTATATAGGAATGTCAATCCTGGATATCTCCAAGACTCATATGTACGATTTTCATTACAAAAAGATGGTCACCTTTTATGGACGGGAAAACATCGGCATCTCCTACATGGATACAGACGCTTTTATATATTGGATAATTACTAACGATATGTATGAAGATCTTCGGACATTTGATTACAAAAACGACTTTGACTTTTCCGACTATCCAAAAGATCATCCAAACTACGACAATGACAGAAACAAAAAAGTGCTTGGCAAATTTAAAGATGAAGCCAATGGTGTTATACTTCAAGAAATTGTTGCACTAATGTCAAAATTATATTCTTTACAACTAAATGAAAACCAAGTCATTAAGAAAGCTAAAGGAGTAAAAAGTTTGTATTTAAAGAAGAATGTGCATTTTAATCACTATAAGAAATGTTTATTTGAAGATCAAGATATAACAGCAAAATTCAACACGATCAGAAGTTTCAACCATCAGCTGTACAGTGTGACGGAGGTAAAAAAAGCTCTTTCTTCAAATGATGACAAACGCCACATCCTTGCAGACAACATCCACACTCTACCATTCGGTCACTACTCCCTCAACCCTATTGACGAGTAACCCTTTCATCGTCCTACATCCCTTTTCCTTTTCCTTTCCGTATAAAAGGGGGAACACAGCAGTATTTTGCTGTGTTCCCCCTTTTATACATTAGTTTAGAATGACCTTGACCTATATAAGCAGATTTATACAAAAGAATATTTAATACCATATCAGCTGTCTTCGTGAAACCATCATGTCAGACCTAAAGGAGAAGATTATTAATGAACTACACAAACCTGCAAGAATAAAGTTTCCAAGAAGAAATACTGTTATAAAAGGGATAAATGATCTATATCAAGCGGATTTAATTGAAATGCGACCGCATAGCAGAATAAACAAAGGATTTAAATATATACTCACAATTATTAATTGTTTTACAAAAGTTGCAGACGCTTTGCCTCTAAAGGACAAGACTGGTAAAAGCGTAACAGAAGCCATGGAAATAGCCATAAAAAGAGATAAAAACAAAATTAAACATTTACAAACTGATGATGGAACAGAATACTTTAATACAAACTTTGCACAGTTAATGAATAAATATAAAATAAATCATTATTCTACAAATTCAGAGAAAAAAGCAGCTATTGTAGAAAGATTCAATAGAACCTTAAAAGGAGCACTGTATAAACAATTTTCAAAAAGAGGTTCTTACGTATGGTATGATGTTTTACCACAATTAATAAATGATTATAACAACAGGTTTCATAGAACTATTGGTATGAAACCTAACAAAGTAAATAGAAGAAATGCAAAAGATGTATTAAAACGCATAAAGAAAAATACAAAGCCTAAAGTAGAAAAAATGCAGCCAAGAAAATTTAATGTAAGTGATAAAGTACGGATTAGTAAATATAAGGGAGTGTTTACCAAGAAATACCTTCCCAATTGGACAAATGAAGTTTTTACAGTGTATAAAGTGCAACCGACTGTACCTGAAACGTATATCTTAAAAGATAACAAAGGAGATTTGTTGCAAGGTGCATTTTATGGACATGAAATGTTAAAGTCAACAGTAGGTGATGTATATCTTGTTGAAAAAGTGTTACAAAGAAAAAAGGACGCAGTTAAAGTGCGGTGGTTAGGGTTTAACAAAACTGAGGATTCATGGATACCTATAAAGGACTTGGTTTAATGCAAGCAACTCATTTCATCGTTAACCTTTGAGCAGGATGGAGATTATTCACCATAAAGATCGATTCAATATTAATAACATAGATGATTTAACTGTGGATAACGTTAAAATCAACAATGGTAAACACGGTAGTTTACTTCCAAACACTGTTCGATGTATAGTAAGTGGCCCCTCAAACTGCGGAAAGACCAATGTTGTCTTTAATTTGATCACTAATCCGCAGGGATTAAGGTTTAATAACCTATATATTTTTTCAAAGTCTCTACATCAACCAAAGTATCAATTGCTGGATAAAATCCTATCTGATGTGTCTGATGTTAATTTTTACAAATTTAACGCTAGTGATAGCATTATGCAACCAAACGAAGCGAAACCGTATTCTGTATTTATATTTGACGATGTATCTTGTGAAAATCAGGATACTATTAGAAACTACTTTACCATGGGAAGACATAATAACATCGACAGCATATATATAGGACAAACTTATAGCAAAATTCCAAAACAACTTATCAGAGATAATGCAAATATTCTAATTGTATTCAAACAAGATGATACTAACCTAAAACATATATATAACGACCATGTGAATGCGGATATGTCATTTGAAAAGTTTAAAGAGCTTTGCGGAAAAGCATGGGCGGAAAAGTATGGATTTTTGGTTATTATGAAAGATCAAGCTATAAAAGATGGTCGTTATAGAATAGGTTTTGATAAATTTGTTTTAATACACTGATTAGCGGTATTACTGTACAAGTCGTCAAGGTGTGAAGATGGTTAACCAGGAAAAGCTATTAAAGGAAATAAAATCACTTAGTGATTCTATTAGACAAAAAAACCGAGCTTTAAAATCAGGTATAAATGAAAGAGAGCAATTTTTAGAAACAACATTCAAACCTGTTACTGAACCTTTAAAGCGATTAGCACAAAATATGGAAAAACCTTCAATTCGCTTCGAAGGAGACAAAATGCTACCAATTTCCAAATATGAAGAAGAATTTCAGAATGATGAAAGTTTTGACCAGTTACAAACATCTGAAGAAAGCGACGAGTATGAAGAAAGCGGAGATATAGGAGATTTAAGGGAAAAGAACATTGCAGGAGATACAAGTACAGAAGATACAAGTGCGGAAGATACAAGAGCAGAAGAAGAGGATATCAACCCATCCAACTTAAGCAAATTAGGCACAGATATTATGTTTAAAGGAACACTTGGAAGAAAATATACATTAAAAATGTTACATGGCACACATGCTAATCGAAATTATCATACATATGGAGCTAGAATAGAGGATAAAGGATTAATGATTGGAGATAGAAAGTTAGATATAAACGAAAATGATGATATAGTTATTGGTGATAAGAAATATAAAGGTACAACAGGTTTGTTTGAACTCATCTTTAAAAATAATCCTGGTAAATATACTAAAAAGGATTTACAATTGTTTAAAAATATACTAGAGTATACAAATGCACATAGAAAAAAATATTCCAAAGACCTACCTATTCATAGAAACAGGTCAATAAAATACACAAACATTATATCTAGTCTTTTCCCCTC
This sequence comes from Allygus modestus, assembly GCA_963675035.1. NCBI lineage: Eukaryota > Metazoa > Arthropoda > Insecta > Hemiptera > Cicadellidae > Allygus > Allygus modestus. Next base: position 104,007,484 of record OY776112.1, read on the forward strand.
GAAATCAAATAAAGCTCCAATTAAAAGAAGAGCTTTATCTTCTGCTGAATTAAATGTTTTGCATAAAAAAAGAAAAACAACTGATCTTACTACATCTGGAAGGGGATTATTGAAAAATTTGTATAAAACCAATATAATATATTACAACGATATAAATAAGTTAGTTGATCGAATGAGGTTATTACATGAAGCTATGGAAGCCGGGCACACTGGTTTAGAAAACGAATGGGTAGCTTTGGTTGATGAACTGCGAAAACGAGAAATAATTGTTCAGTAGACGTATATATATAGTAAGAACCTAAACGATAGCGATTCAGTTACATCATGAGTGTGGACAAGTTTGGACGGTATTCCGAGTTTGGAGTAAAATCTGGATATAGTGAAAAAAGAGCTGGGTTTCCGTTAACACCTGATGGTAATTATAATTTTGAAGGAAAAGTAATTCAAAATGTTGGTGATCCGCTTTTGTCTTCTGATGCGGTTACGGTACAATATATGGATAAAAGAACCCCGATTGTACACGAAGACCATTGGGGATTTTCCGGTAAAAGGTTAAGCAATATAAAACATCCCATTTATGATGGTGAAGCAGTAAATTTAGCGACTTTAAAATTGTTAACGATTTACAAAAAGAATGAAACTGATACAAGCTATGATGTAAAAAAATTAAAATTGTCAAATGTAGGTGATTGTGAGCAGGATGGAGACGCTGTAAATAAGAAAATATTTGATATAGTACACAAGAAATGGACTACAGAATATGAAAAACATATGGAAAGGTTTGGTGCAGCTTTATTTAATTATATCCATCGGGCTTCAGGAAGAGCTGTAGCTTCAGATGTTGACAGCCACAATTATTTAGACTGGAAAAAGATACACAATCCAGAAAAACCTAATCAATTAGATAAACCGTCTGAGCCTTCTAAAGTCAAGACATTAGGAAAGGGGGATAAAGTGAATGTGATTAATGAACCAACAGAAAACGATGAAGATTATATAAGAGAAAAAAGAATTTAAATACCCATGATAAGGGATAAAGCATCAGTCATATTCGAGAGATAATACAGAGAGGATGATGGAATCCAATATTACTGCGTGGAGTTTAATATCTCAAGAGCCGAGATTTCCCCAAGGAGTGCTGACAGATGGTTTTGCTCAACGGTTTGATAGATATATGGATTGGGAACAACTTTCCATACACTACCTCTTCACAATGACTATGTTAAGAATTTATTTTCACAGAGTTAACTGGATTCATATTTTACAAAGACAACAGTTTTCAGAAGACTTCCTTGTAGAGATGACATCAAATTTTAATAACTGTTGGGAAGTAATAAGTAAATATCAAAATCTCTCTGAAAATTACATTGACAATTTTAAAGATAAACTAAACTGGAATGTGTTATTTAATTACCAACGATTAAGTGGCAAGTTTCTAAGGGAACATGACAACTATTTAGATTTTATTCATTTTACCGAAAACAACGATACCATCACCAGCGGAGAAACATTTGAAACATCTTCAATTACACCTTATTTCTATTTTTACTACTTTTATTTATTATGTCTACATTTAATTAATTAATCCATTTCTATATAATAAATGGATTTTAAACAGTATATATAATACAAGAAGCCAAGACTAATATTACATTCATTGTAAAACATTTATAGAGTGCACCTACTGATTGTAAGTTTGGCTATAAATAGTCATGCCGAGGGCTAAACGCATCAGTCATAATCGAGAGAGATTACAGAGAGGAAGGGGAATAGCATCAACAGCATTTTCTCTATTAAGTAAACCGGTTGGAGCTATAGTTAACAAGGCGATTGATTTATTACCTGTGGAATTACATTTACCTGGAGGATATCAATATTGTGGTCCTGGAACCAAATTAGAGAAACGGCTTGCTAGAGGAGATCCTGGAATAAATAAGCTTGATCAGGCCTGTAAACAGCACGATATAGCGTATTCCAAATTTGGTGATACAAAAAATAGATCAATAGCAGATAGAGCACTTTCTGAGAAAGCTTGGCAAAGAGTAAAATCTAGTGACGCGAGTATTGGTGAAAAAGCAGCGTCTTTAGCAGTAACAGCAGCAATGAAAGCAAAAACTACGTTTGGAGGAGGAAAGAGAAGAAGGCGTGGGAAAAGACCCGCTAAGAAACAAGGAGGTAATATCAGAAGAAAACGTCGATCTACTAGTGGTAAAGGTAAAAAGAAACCAACAATATGGTCAATGATAAAAAAGGGAGGAGGACTATACCTAAGACCGTATCGTGTGTATTAAATAAGAAAGAGCAATTAATAATTAAAAACAAAGAATTAACCAATGAAGAACTGATTACATATGCTTCTTGTTTGAAAATCCCATTTTTTAGAGGAGTATTTATGAAAGATGAATTACCGGTTAAAATGTGGAAAAATGAGACTGGTATAGTAAATTTGGATAATAGTGAAGGATTAGGCACTCATTGGGTGTGTTACAAGAAACTTGGTGAAACGATTTATTATTTCGACAGTTTTGGAAACCTTCCACCACCGAAAGAACTTCAACAATACTTTCGTGCGGCAGAAAATGTTTTTTACAATTATACAAGAAAACAACCTGATGATACATCCATTTGCGGTCATTTATGTTTAGACTTTTTAGCTAAAAGTGTTAGTCAACTTTAAGATGTCTTCGTATACAGTGTCATTAACCGGTAACTCATGTACTTTGCGCAGTATTCTGTTTCCAGCGCTACGTTTGCAAAAAGGAAGACTATGGGAAGCTGCATTATTGGATTTAACAACATATAACTCTATTCCAAACGTTAGTGAAGGAATTAATAACAAAATACATTATTACAAGACAAAAGATAATAAAGGAAAATATTCAGCTTTGGAAGAATTCAGTTTACCAACAGGAGCTTATGAAATTGATAATATAAATGAAGTTATACAAAAACATATGGGAAAAGAAAATATAACGATAAAAGGCAATAACAATACAATGAAAGCCGAAATTACTTCTAAGTATTATATTGATTTTGGCCAAGAACGTTCAATTGGTAGTTTATTGGGGTTTTCTAAGGAAACAAAGGTATTAGAACCTAATACAACTCATTCTGGGAATAGAACTGTGACGATCATCAAAGTAAACAGCATAGACATTACATGTAACATTATACAAGGATCCTACAGAGATGGAGAAAATCGGCATATATTACACACATTTTACCCATCAGTCGCACCGGGTTTCAAGATAGTAGAAAAGCCTCAAAACCTTGTGTACCTACCGTTAAACACCAGTTTCATTTCAGACATCGTGCTGAACATAGTGGATCAAGACGGAAACCTTATTGACTTTCGAGGAGAAGCTATTACTGTAAGAATACATATAAAATCATCCGCTTAGATAATGGGGTTATCATTTAAAAAGAGAGAGCCAACCAGCAAAGAGGTCAGTAGCTCATCAGCTGTAGAAGGATTAACAAGTGACAACATTCGTTTTCTAGAAGAAATTGGATTAAAGGTCATTAACAATGGATATACTGGATATAGCGCAGGGCCCAACATTCGACGAGACCTTATGGGAAAAGGAATATCACACGCACAACCCTTACGCTTCGTCCAAATTAAACAATAACGATGAAATTAGGATTCCTATACAACAACAAGACATTTATACTCTTCCATGCGAAAGTTATTTATATATTGAAGGAAAAGTAACAAAAGCTGACGGTACTGTTGGAACCACTGTTCCGTTCATAAATAATCCTATGGCATTTTTGTTTGACGAGATTAGATATGAAATTTCAGGAGTTACAGTCGATTCAACAAAAAAGGTTGGAATTTCCAGTACATTAAAAGGATTAGCGTCTTTAACACCAAATGAGAAGAATCTGTTAGCTGTTGCAGGATGGGTTGCACCAGACAAAAGTATAATTACTCCTGACGCTTCGGGAAACTTTGATTTTTACGTACCTTTAAGATTACTTTTAGGATTTGCTGAAGATTACAGAAGAATAATAATAAATGTAAAACAAGAACTAGTTTTATTAAGGTCATCAAACGATAATGATATTATTAAAGCATCTGCTGGAACAACTGAAGCCAATTTAGACTGGAAACTAACATTAGACAAGATTGTTTGGAGAGTACCACATGTGCGACTAAATGATGAACACAGGATTACATTATTAAGAAAGTTAAAATCAGATCGAGACATTGTAATGCCATTCAGAAGCTGGGAGTTTCATGAATACCCCGTTTTACCTTCAACACAACGGCATACATGGACTGTAAAAACTTCTACTCATTTGGAAAAAGCGAGATATGTAATCTTTGGATTACAAACAAAGAAAAAAAGTATATTAACTGAAAATGCTGGTGAATTTGACCATTGTAAATTAACAAACTGTAAAGTGTTCCTGAATTCACAATTCTTTCCCTACGACAACTTTAATATCTCTTTTGATAAAAAAAGGTACAGTGTTTTATACGATATGTACGCTAGGTTCCAAAATTCATATTACGGCAAAACAAACACACCTCTACTATCTCCCGTACAGTTTGAATCGAAAGCTCCGATTGTTGTAATTGATTGCTCCAAACAAAACGAATCTGTAAAATCGTCTAGTGTTGATATAAAAATAGAAATGGAATTTCAAGAAAACGTACCTGCAAATACATCTGCGTATTGTTTAATTTTGCACGATAAAATTGTTACATACACACCGTTGACTGGTATCGTAAAGACGGTATTGTAAAACGTTGTACCACCACCGGCACCGCCACTGTCGCTAACCTATAAATAGCGGAGCAACAATGCAGGTCTTCAGTTGATCGTCTATCGTCGCATGGGCAACATCTTCTACAAAATGAGTTCTCCATCTGTTGTACAAGGTGATGCAGAGGTAGCACCGTTATTGGAACGTGATAATACTAGTGAAGAAGAAATCATCAAGGAAATAACTGCATTTTTAAAGTTTGGTAAAAGAGATAGAGAGGAGGAAAGTAATGCAGACCCATCAAAGGTAGTACCAAAGAGGAAGAAGAAAGTTGAAGAAAATATTCCTCCTCACATTTTAACTGAAGTTTTTTTGCGAATCTTTTACCCCATCTCAGCATGCATCAGTAAAAGTGTATCAGTTGGATTGATGAAGTCATTGGATTATTCCCCTACAGTAATACTACACCATGGGACAAAAAAGGTTTTATTTTCGCAAAATGCTTGGGAGTCATTTTTGAAACATGTACATTTAATAGAATGTTATTTAACTAACAGTTTGTGTGGAAGGAAAACACATATTCGACTTTTGGATTGTGACAATGAAATCGATATTGTTAAACATCGTGGACAACTACAAGTGCGAATTAGAGACTTGACTCAACATGAAAATAAGATTCTACTGTCACGTGAAGAATTCTACGTTTTAAACTACGCAACAGAACCTATTACAAGGTACATGAGACAGTTGGTATTTGCAAGCGCTATTATTAAAGAATATTTGGTCGATACTTTGGAAAAACAACCTGATAGCACCATCGTGTACGGACCTGTGGATACATCTATTTTTAATAGAATACCTCATGAAGTTTGCATGTGGAGAAAGTTAAAGGATTTTGAACCACTTGTAGAAATCGCTACAGACGCTACAGAAGAAACAACACAGGAAGAAGAAACGGAGAAACAAGAAGAAGAAGAAAACGAAACACAAGAAGAAGAAGTTAAAAAAGACTAAAGTTTGACTAAGTAAAGAAGAACACACGTGGGGTAGGCCTATTGGGGACGGTGCCCACGTTAAATATACACCAACGCGCCTGCAACTGTACGGCCTGGTATTTAACCTACCGTGGTGTGGAAAACAGTTTAGTTGATCGCTAGGTGCCATGATGAGCGGAGGGGATGAAGAAGTGAGTGTAAAGCCTTGTGTAATAGAATTTCAAGCATTTCGAAATAATAATGATAGGTTTATTATCAAGGAATTAGTAATTTTAGACTTGCTTACATTTGTAGTTTACCCATTCACGTTTGAAGCTCCTTTTTCTTTTAACAACCTTAACGCCAAAGCAAAAAGTACAAACAAATGGATAACAAACTACTTTCATCACATACATTGGTATGAAGGATTTATAAGCTACAGTAATCTGCACAGTATTATGTTTAACTTTTGCAAACAATATTCACATATATACACAAGAGGATTAGAAAAAAGGAACTGGATACAAAAGTACACGCACGGTGATGTTTTCGATATAACCATCGGTAAGGACTTTAACATTAATCTCGGTAATATTTGTGTTGCTGCAAAAGATCCTAAACACGGACAATTAAACTGCGCATTGCACAACGCATATCGTTTGGCTGCTTACTTGGAACAAACGCAGAAATGTGGTGGGGGTAGCAAAGAACCGGAATGTGGTGGGGGTAGCGGGGCCTATAAATACGAGGAGCCAACACCGCTCCGGCACGAGTATTATTCGAGACTCCGAAGAGGCAACATCACAGAAGACATCGCAACCACCACTGACGAAGATGGCATCACAACAGTTTCTACAAACACTGGTTGATCAATTCAACACTCATTCAAAATCCGACCTTCTGCTAACTAAAAAGTGTTCAGAATTAAAAGAACAAAAACACTACATTATTCATAACATCAAGAAAGTGGAAACCACACATGGAGAAGCAATTCTAGTTTCATTGAGCGAAGCACCTTTAACTTCAGGAGATGAGCCGAAGTTTCAAGTATTTCTTCCAAAACGATTTGTTCAACTGCTACAGAATGAAGATTTGCGAGATATTCAACCGGGGACGTTGTATTTGGTATCACACGGTGTAAGCGGCAACAACTCAACGGAACTCACTCTGCACATCATGCATCCTTGTACATAATGTCTCTGTTTGTATTTCTCTGTTTGTATTTTATTGTTTGTATTTCTAGTCATCAATGTTAAACTTAAGTTTATTGTATTGTAAAATGTTTGTTTAATAAAGAAAAGAAAAGTAGAAAAAAAAAATGAAAAAAACATAAAGAAAACAGCAACACAGCAGTATATTATTTTATATACTGCTGTGTTGCTTTTTTTTTAAATTCGAATGGGTGACCTTGAACTTTCATTCAGGGTTAACTTATGAAGAGGTATAAAAGAGAGGGAGCAGTGAAGTTAGTCTCAGTCTTGTCTAACACACGCTGCAGCTAACATGTCGGTGCCACCTATGAACAATTTATTTTTCGATAACAATTTGAAGACATATTGTTGCGAGTTACAATGTTTTAAAATACCAGGCGATCAAGTTGACGGGAAAGCTTGTCGTAAGTGCAAGTGTTTTAGCTATTGCATATGTAGATGTAAAACGTATCAAATGAACCGACAAGATAAAATACAAGAATTACGCCGAAGGATTGCATTACTGTGGCGGCGAATGTAGTAGCAACCATCTGCCTCGCACCAGCTGCCACCTGCCGCCCGCCATCTGCTCCGCCCCACCACACTTTTACCCCCACCATTTTGTTTGATACCAAAACGCTAGCTAGCGAATAGTCAGTACACCTCCGGCTCTCGACTGGTGAACATCAAGTGCTTTTCACAAACGTAAAACATTATATTAAAATGTCCATTAAAATTAGGTGTATTCATTATGACTCTATTCATCTTGCGACTTACCAAGACCTCGAGGTGTTTAGTGAAGAGTTAAGACTTCTTATTGCGTCCGGTTACGATTTATCTTTGGAACTTTACGCATCAAAAAACAACATGGACTCTGCGCAGGGATCGAAGTATCTACCGTATTTCTTCAGAAAGCAAATTGATGGCCGCAACTCGTCCGGATCAACAACATCGATGACAACGAACAACGGGGAACTATTGTAAACATGAATTATTGTAAATAAAGTAATATTTGTAATATGAATTATTGTAAATAAAATAAAGTAATATTTGTATTAGTACTACCTCGCACTAGTTTCATTCGATTGCTTCATTCGATTGTTTTCATTCGATATTTTATCGAATGACAACTATCGAATCACAATCGGATTTTACGAGTGCGAGGTAGTACTTTTTTAAAATTACCTCCCAGTGACCTTGAACTTTGAACTTTCACTCATTACGTCACAAAACCGCCTACGTCACTGGCTCAGCCTCAGATGACGTATTTAATGACTCAGCACTTCCGGTCACGTGACCGGAAGCCATAAATCACTTGGCCCAGAAGCCCCAAATGCCCACTTGAGCGGTTTCGTCGAAGAATAATTGAGGTTGAAACACTTTTAACCAGTTGTTTGCTACGCAAAAAGAACCATATGAATACATGCACCGGTTTAGATCATAGTAGCTGTTATACTTATACAGCGTTGAAGCGCAAACATTATTGAGGTTTTTAGTTACGGAGGTAAGGTCTTGACAGTCTAAGAGCTAAACCCTAACTAACACATGTAAACTAGTTATTGTGCGATGTAAAACTTGGTGGGGAGACTGGTGTAGTGGGGGACTGGTGTAGTGGGGGACTACCATCTGCCGCACACTTGCCACCTGCCGCCTGCCACCTGCCGCCGCCCATCTGCTGTCCACCATCTGCTTCGTTCTACTACACTTTTACCCCCACCATTTTGTTTGATACCAAAAACGCTAGCTAGCGAATAGTCAGTACACCTCCGGCTCTCGACCGGTGAACATCGAGCTCTCCGAGACGCTCTTCACAAAATAACAATATCATTTCACTCAAGGTCTGATAGATGTTTCTATTTCATTGCCGTCACGTATTCTTTCCTCCTGACAGCAATGAAATGCAAACACCTAACAGAACAGATAGGTGTCAAAAACACAACATGGACTCTGCGCAGGGATCGAAGTATCTACCGTCTTTCTTCAGAAAGCAAATTGATGGCCGCAACTCGTCCGGATCAACAACATCGATGACAACGAACAACGGGGAACTATTGTAAACATGAATTATTGTAAATAAAGTAATATTTGTAATATGAATTATTGTAAATAAAATAAAGTAATATTTGTATTAGTACTACCTCGCACTAGTTTCATTCGATTGCTTCATTCGATTGTTTTCATTCGATATTTTATCGAATGACAACTATCGAATCACAATCGGATTTTACGAGTGCGAGGTAGTACTTTTTTAAAATTACCTCCCAGTGACCTTGAACTTTGAACTTTCACTCATTACGTCACAAAACCGCCTACGTCACTGGCTCAGCCTCAGATGACGTATTTAATGACTCAGCACTTCCGGTCACGTGACCGGAAGCCATAAATCACTTGGCCCAGAAGCCCCAAATGCCCACTACTGTACCCTGTTTTAAATTATTTTATTTAAAGGGTAATGTGTTTAAAATGTTAAAAATAATATATATATATAATTTAACGAATAGTATTTTTGTCATCTGGGGACCTTAAAACAAAAAGTTATCATGGTCTCGGGCTTAAATCTTACCATGAGACCTTCGGTAATAGCTTCTTTCCTAAAGGGGAAATTCCCTAAAAATAATAATTCAGACAAGAGAAATAACTTATTTAAATGCAAATCTTCAATAAATCTTATTTTTATTTTTACTGTCAACAGTTTTACCTTCCGTCATACTATAAGTCGCATTAAACCAAGGTACAATCGTTTAATGAAATGATAACAAAAATTATTTCAAACAAGCTTTCTCTAGTAAGTTAATTAAATACAAATATATTTTAATGATAAATCATCCTTTTATCTTGATCGAAATTTGCAGCTATCGTTTGCAGCTATCGAAAAATGCACGACCGATGTATTGCTAAGTTTTCTCAACTTACATGATGATGTTATGATTAATTTTAAACTGTCAAAGATTGATACGATAGATGAAACTAGACATCACAAGCTGTCTGTGGTCTTAAAGCAAGTTTGAAAGAGGTACTTAATCATTATTAAAATCTCTTACTATATTCGTATTTTACATAAATATTTTAGAGCATGCTTTCCTTTTTCTGACAAATACCTAAATGTAGTTGTAGTTTTATCATAGGGCTTAACATGTTTTGTATTGAGACCGACAATTTTATTTTTGATTGAATGAGAAATTTATTTTGCCACAGATACATTTATACTATGAAAAACGGTTGGTATTAAAGCTTTACTTGGCAGTGGTAGATATGGTGCAGTGGTTAGAGAGAGTAGAACACGTGACATTAGGTCACACGTCGTCCGTAAGGTTCGAAATTTTGACTCCGCAAATTGAGAGTTCGGTCCCGTGATGCCGAGCACAGGAACCAACCTAAATTTGTAGGTCTACTTATATAGAAAACAAAAATGCAGAGTCACTAATGCAAGGGGAAACGTCCACTGAAAAAGTGATCTCCCTTCACTAAAAGCAGTACGATATATATATATTTTTTTTAATTTTGTTCATTCCAACAGCAAAACCTATTTGCAGCACTTTAAAAATACGATACATTACCGATACTAAACTAATACAGATAAACTAATGGTGTCATCCGTTTTACGGGAAAACTTTCCGAACGGGTGGTAATCTTTTCACAGTCCTGGCAAAATATGACGCTGTTAATGATCAAGTTTTATTATTCACCCTGAAACATCTGTTATCAATATGTAATGGTTGGTATGTTGGTTGGTTGTTGTATGGTGTAATTTGAAACACCATGATGCTTTTAACCGTTTTAATTTATAAAAATACAACCCTATCGAACCGATGAAAATTAAATAGGAAAATGTTTGTTTTTGAAAAGTAAGGAACCGATTGTAAGCCCATATATTAGTATTTAACCGCATGTTAAATTCTTCAGTTTTCGTGGAGTATTTCCTCATCCGGCCATTAACCTCCGTCAACCCCAACCATTACCCCCTCACTATCAACTCCCTCCCCCCGCTAGCTAGATCCACTTCCAACCTTGTATAATTAAATTGCAGTGGGAATAGTCCATTCAGAGATGAAGCTACTCATTTGTTTATGATGTTCTTCACTGTCGTATTGTGTGATGCATGTTATCTATGATGTGATTTCCCAGTGATACATTTACGTCAAAAACTAAAGGAAAAACCCCTAATTTGTTCTGATTAATATATTTTTTATAATGATTAGATTCAAAAATTGTAATTAGTAAAAAATGCGTAATTACAGTTGCTACTAAAAGTAAATATGTTCTTTTAAACCCTTAACCTGTCACAATGTTTGGTGGTAATATGATTTATTTATTTATTAAAATAGAATAAACTATATTATATTGTAATATATTTGGAACGTAAACATGCAGATTTAAAAAAAAAATATTCATGGGTTTGTTACAGTAACAATTTATCCTGTTGCTTAAAATAAAACAAATTAAATAAATCAATTTTCCTTAAGAGTCTTCTGGATATAGTTTACTTATTCGATTTCGATTAGGAATTATTTTAGCAGCAGTTACTTTACTTCCTTACTTATTACTGTGAAGTAATTTCGTATACCTTCTAAAGGCATGAGATCAGCCATGTTCTTTAAATTAGGGCAGGAACAGTTAGGTTAACTAGGGCAGGATGTTGTCAAGAAAATCAAGAAGTCAAAAAACAAGAAATCAAGAAATCAAGTTTGTGTATGGACTCAAAAAACAGATGATCAGAAACCGAAAGGGGTTGTGCCTGTTTAGGATGTTCATAAACACGTACTTCAGTTTTCTGTTGAATCTTGCAGTGTCTCTATGTCTATCACTGTGTTTTATATAAGATATACGAGTTGGTTTAATGTTTGAACAACTCATTATAATTATACTCAATCACCTTGTAGGTCTATATTTGAGGCCAGTTATATAGAGAAATATTTTGGTCAAGCATATGCGGTATTTGTTTAGAAACTTCTCAGTCTGTGTTGAGTTAAAGGGTTGACTATTATGAGTTCGCCTTACATTTACGTTAATGTTTGACTGTACCCCAGTTACTAAACTTACAATTACTTTATCTTTTGTCCCCTTAAAATGCCTTAAGGTTACAACTACATTACTAGAATAAGAATAACAAAATTATTTTTAATAAATAATGTTTAAACCAAGATATGCCTTTAAATATATGCTCTAGACGCCTGGTGAAGAAATTTTAGACTAATTATGGCAAATAATTGGAAAATATTGAGTAGTAATTTAAAATATTTAATTAAATATCACAAAATTAACATATAAGTGGTTAGCTGACTGGAAGTAGTGGATATTAAGGAAGTCCAGATTATAAGAGAATATTCATACTATAAAAAATAATAAGAAAATCATCAATTTGTTACGTGATTATAAATCGAGATGATTTAATATAAATATTTTCACGATTAAGTGCATAGCAAATTAATATAATAACTTTATTTGTAAAACTATATCCCATGTTGATCAAGTAGAATATATATCGTCATTAATGTATACCACTTTTATATCATGTCAAAAAATCATAATGCAGTGTCGCTTTAATTAAACGGTGGCTAGTGATATATGACCAACCTTCTCGTATACAAAGTACAGGTATTTTGTTATGAAAGGCTAACTATTGATTTAAACTAAACGACAAGAAAATTACAGTTAATAATCTGAGAACAGTGTAGGTTTAGCGTTAAAAAAACTTTTCATCATTTTATATTAATTTGTATTATATTCGTTTAAAAAAATTCAATATATTAAACAAATTAGTTAATAATAAAAAACAAACTTTAACTTAACTTTTTAAATATTAACGATAGCTCATTCAATATAAAGTACTCAAGAATGTATGACCTACAATCTTATAAATGAGATGGATTATAATTAATTATGTAAAATATAAATTATTATTTTGGCGTTTTTGTTGGTAGTTCCTGGGTAAACCCAAAACCAAACCTGAAGATATACAGGTTCCTGTGTAGATATAAATAACCAAAATCAAATGTTTTATTATTTAATAAAATCGATATTATTAAAGGTTGAACAACACGAATCTATTATTGTAAACTTGCCAAGATAATTTAATATGTAAAAAGCTATAATATATTACAAGCAATGAAATATAGCGAGGGTAAAGGAATATTACAGAATACAAATTTACAAAACTTACCAACGTTTTATTTGTATTTAACATTAAGTAATTTAATATCAAATGAAGTTAACATTATTAACAGTATAGATGATTATTAGGAAAACATTCCAGTGATGGGATACAATGATTGGTGTATATTTCAAACGCTTTTGTGAATAATAAATGCCAAGCAGGTGTAATAATAATAAACCTTTATGGTCGTAAAGTCGTCAAAGGCCGTATGAGCAAATTTATACCTTCGAGGATTGTTTATGAGGGATCTGAAGTGTGGACGTATCATTTAGGTTTCCAAGTCAGGACGTTTAAAAAAAAAATAATTTCCGTTGATTACAGATTGAACTTTTGCAACTTCTTTCTCAACTAAAACATTTATTTTAACAGGAAATATGCCTTGCATAGCCATTGCTTACAAACCTAGTATAGTTACGAAACAGCTTTAAAAATTAGTGTTGGTGGTTATTCTTGCAAAGTGTTTGTTTTTCATGTTTTGTGTATAGAACTTCGTTTTATACCGCAAACTAATGAACAAATTGTTGGTTTAGACTAAACAAAAGTAAATTCTTAACACTATATGATGTACTTATGTAAGAAACTCGCAAAATATCCTGTCAGAACGACCTTGGTTTCCTTCAATATAACTTAAAATATCAAAGAAGGGTCGATTGAAGAGGCAGTTTATGGAATTTGTAAGATCCTCCGCCTACCTGGAAATACACCCTTCAGAACAGAACTTTCTGGACAGCTAAATTCTTATATAAGGAACCTCTACACATAAAACGAGCATGATTTGGAAATTGCGACAGCTGAAACGTACGTCTTACGGAACGAAAACAACTGCTTTCAGAAACAGTCTGGTTAAAACTAATATATAACTTTTGAATTTATAACAGTATTGACTCTAATAAATAGGATAGAATGTATGTTTGTAAGTCAAATTTCTAAACAGGAAAAATACAATCCGTCTAAAACAAATATGACATTTAAAAGTTAAAGAGTGTAATTTTGTGCGATGTGATTTACTTGGGTCACAAAACGGCCCAGTCTACGTAATCTTATTTTACTATGCATATTACCTAATAATACATATTTTCGTTTAACAATAAGTAGACAAACATAGTATTTATGCTTAGCAACAACATTAAATATCGACTTTACTCGCAAGGAAATTGACATCATATCGAAGCAATTGGTTGAGTTCAATGAATTCGATTCCCAAATGATTCATTTTGCGTTGGCGACAGAAGGGGAAGGGAAACCGTCCCTGGAGATAATATTCCCTAGAACCGTCAGCTGTGCTTCCTGTGAAAAGAGATTATATATTTAAACACGACCCAAGGCTTGGCACTTTATAGCTGAAATGTCATCACATATATCTCAGATTTACGTGTACTAAATCTAATAAATAATTTGTATACTCTTTTTATCTCCTACCTCCATATATTATTCTCCAGAAAACAAAATGAAGTCCAAATAAAAGGATACTTCATTGAATTAGTGTGGAGAAACCACGTTTTGTTACAATCTAAATGTTTTAAAATCTTGCTTTTTATTCACTTACTTCCTAAAATATACCTAACGAATTTTGATGATTCTTTTTTTATTAAAAATATAATTTCAAGTTCTATGTCACTTTGAAGCTAAGTATTTGATTACACTTTTACTTTGGTTACATTCTGTGTTTTAAAATCGTATTTTCTTAATTAAAAAAACAGCTGTTACAAGAAATATATCCGCAAAATATTGTGGGGGAGCAGCTCAAAACTATTTCAAAAACAAACAAAAAACAATCTTCTCAAACAGTTATGCGCCTTCTTTTAGTAAGCTGTGATTAAAGTCCATTTTATTGGTAGAGGGTGAACAGTTTATTGCGCTAATAAAATAATAAGTTTTACTGTAGGTTAATATATCTACAGGTCTTATCTCGTGTAAAAAAGTGTAGCCTAAATTGTCGATTGCCATTTCGCTCCTCTGTCCACTCTGCTCCATGGCAACCAACATGGTAACCAATTAAATCCTCTGTTCTGCATTTACATGTCTGTCAACTGACAAAAATTTAGCTTGTGAAGAGAGGATTTGATTGGTTGCCTGAGGAAAGTGGTGGTCAGCATTTAGAGGACACTTTTTTACGCCAGACGAGACCTAGATATATTATCCTCGTCGGTTGTATTGTATACAGGAAATATCTCAATACCTTTCAATCTATTAGCACTACATCACGGTTTATAAAGGCGGCAAATAGAAAGTAAAATTAGTCCTTTGAATGTAGATCGAGTGAAATACCTCGTTTAGTGTCGTTACTGATAAATAGTGACTGATTATTTGAATTTTGTATGAAAGTAATAAATAATTTGTAAACGATTTTCAATCTCCCACCTCCATATATTCATCGATATTAAACACTATTAAATAATACCCCCGTTGCAGCAAACCTGCGTACTCAGCGCATTTCCTATGCATGCATATGTTTCTCACTACCACATAAATCCAAAAAATACCAAATTTCATAAAAATACATTAATAAATAATTTATTCTCCATAAGATTAAAATTAGGGCTGAGTACGCAGATTTGCTGTAAAAAGGAACACAAAATATGTGTTTTTGTGCAATTATTAATATAAGTCAACCAGGTGAAGCTACATACTAAGTTTTATTAATTTATGTATCATACTCAAGGGAGATATACAAATTTATTTATTCTCCTTAAGAATAACATTAGGGCTGAGTATGCAGGTTTGCTGCTACTGGGATAATCAACAAAATATCAACTGTTTGTGCAAATATCAGTATACCAGTACTACTTGAAGCCACATACCAATTTTCTTCAGTTTACATTCATAAATAATCGATATATCAAATTGTATTTATTCTCCATAAGGATGACATTGGACAACCTACTGTGTTTAGCACTTTGAATATATATGTAACGGTTGGACGTAGAATAACAATTTTAACGCCAAAATGATTGGTTTTAGAGCTGAATTGATTGGTAAAAGCAATTGTGAAGTTTACATTAAAATGAACTGAGGAAAAGCCAAAAACCTTTTTCCAATAAGATTAACATGGGAGATTTTATGAGCAGGTTTTTTTTGATTTTATCGACAACCACTTAACCTAGGTTAATAATTCAAAATACTGCAATTTTTTGAAGCTCCATAAAATGCTCAAAACCAAAATTGAGTGTTTTAAAAATTTGAGGGTGAAATGTGCAAAAAACTGATTTTTGGACAATTTAAAACCCTCATAAACCCCCCTTTCCATGGTCTGATTTTTCTTGTTTTCGAACCTAAAGACATGAATTCACTTTACACATTTGAGCAGTTTCATCGAAATCGGAAGTTTTTTACTCAAGTTATCGTTTTAACGGACACATATATATGTAAATTTGAACAAATAGTGTTTTTTACATCTGGGACCTCAAAACAAAAAGTTATCATGGTCTCGGGGTTAAGTATTACAATGATAGCTACGGTAATAAATTCTTCCCTACAAGGTAAATTCGCTAAAAATAAAAGGATATACTTAATTTTAAAAATAAAAATAATCCTGCTTTGTTACGGTAACTATTTTTCTGATAAAAAACCTTCTGCAGAAGTAGTGTGCCTTTTTATCAATCTATGGTTAAAGTGCATTTATATGTAAGTAGAATGAGTTTTATGAAAATAGAATGAGTGAGATCCCTTGTTTATGTTTGTCCTGGCTAACAACGAGTGAATATTTAGCCAGGATCATTAATTAACAGCCAATGACCAATGTAAACTGCATCCATCTTCATTCCCTCACACAGTTTTCGTTTTCAATCATATTACCGAGCTTTACTTTTAAGAGGCTGCTCGCAATATTTATATAGTCCAAAAATAAGATGTAAATAAATTGATAAAACCTTTAAATCTATATAATACGAAAGTGTACTTGGAAGAGGTCGTTTGAGCCTCTTCTTGATTTGAAAACGGGTAAGGCCTCAACAGAGAATGTTGTATTTTTAATTTTATAAATGAAATGAAATGTAAGGCCCAGGTGCTGACGGAGTAAACGAGTTTCAGCGTGAAGTCGACCGGCAGTAATGTATCATTGAACGACTTTAAGAGCTTCAAAATATATTTGTATTTACTAAATTGCATCTTAGTTTTTAAAAGGTCATAACACCTATATAGTTGATGCTTTATTAAAGAAGTTAAGTCGTAATTGTATGAGTCTTAACTTTATTACAAACTATGTTTGTTTGTGCTATATTAACGATGTTTTACATTATTTTAGACAGAGTGTTCATGAAATATGAGATATGTATGGAATGTTTTATTAGTGCATGTTATTTGCAATCTTGTTATTTAGTTCGTTAAAACTTTATTTACTCAATCTTATATCAGGAATGTGTATTATGTAAATATAAATAAACTCTTTTAAATAATTAGAGATATAAATTATTTTACAAGAGTTAGTAAAATAAATTATAATTGCATAATTGTGTAAACGATTTAAAGCAGTGTATTATAGAAATTAACTAAAAAAATAGTTTTTACTTATTTCAAATAAACTTAAAACCTGGAATTTCTCTATTGTTTATATACATAAACACACGCACTCCATTTATCTATTTTTTTTTTTTTTTTTACGTAGGAGGAACGCTTAATGCGCGAACCCAAAGGAACAGTGTGGGACTCCCTCTTACGAGGTATACCCACTAAACCTCCTACGGAGCCGCGGGGGAAAAACCAGGCCGGAACCCTTATCGGACAACTTCGGCACTGGCCCGCGTGTCTTGCGCCCAGACGGGTCACGTCACCGTTTCGGGAAACTTAGAGGTCACCTAAGCATCCCTCGTCTCGCTTTCCCCGAAGAACGGATTGCACGAAGAGCGCAACCGCTCTCCAGGAGTCTTCATTTCGAAGCATCGCCCCCACCACGACGTCCGGGGACAGATCGCCAACAGCAGAGACGAGCCTCCTCCTGTCTTCAGCGAAACGACTGCACCGGAAGAAAGTATGATGAGCATCATCCACCTCCTCCGGGCAGTAACTACACTGAGGTGACCTCACCTTCCCCATGCGGAAAAGGTATTCCTTGAAGTACCCGTGGCCCGTCAGGAATTGACACAAGAAAAAGTCAATTTCCCCAAATGCACGGCTCAACCACGGGCTTATGTCTCTGATGAGACGAAACGTCCATCGCCCTTCCAGTCCACCATTCCAACGCTCTTGCCAAACTCGCAGAGTTTCGAGTCTGGCTTCCACAGCAGCTTGGTCTCTTCCGAGATCAGGAGCACGGTGAAAGATGTTCTGCCTCTCAGCGGCGAGCAGATCAAGGGGAAACACTCCAGCCACAACCATTACAGCCAGTCCAGACACAGTGCGATACGCACAGGCAACCCTAAGAGCCGCCCTGCGCTGAACGGAGAGAATTCTCTTGCTGTGTTTTTTGACTCTCATGGCACCCGCCCACACTTCTGCGCCGTACAGGAGAGTGGCGTTGACGGTGGACATGAGAAGTCGCCTCTTGCTGGACCTCGGGCCTCCGACATTCCCCATCAATCTGCTGAGCGACAGAACAACCCTCGTCGCCTTGTTGCAAACCGCCTGGATGTGCTCCCACCATGTGAGGCGGCGGTCAAGTACCACTCCCAGATACTTCGCCGCAGTCTTCGTCTGGACCTCCACGTCACCAACAGTCATAGGGATTACTGTTTGGATCCTCCGTCGTGTGAGCATGACGATCTCGGTCTTGGCGACCGCCAGCTCAAGTCCATGACCGCTCATCCATCTGTTGACCCGAAACATCACCTGGTTGAGGCGAAGCTGGGCTAACTCCGGATTCCGAGCCGTGATGACTGCGGCTACATCATCTGCGTAGCCCACGAGATAGGCTTGTGGTGGCATCTCGAGGCGAAGCACTCCGTCATATGCCACGTTCCAGAGGTCAGGGCCAAGGATCGACCCTTGCGCCGCGCCGGCGGTGACCACTTTGGAACGGACCCCTGCTTCTGTGCTATATAGCAGCCTGCGCTCCTTCAGGTAGTCCTGTACCACGACCAAGAGATAGTCGGGTACCCTGAAGTCCCGCTGCAACGCCTCGAGCATGTCCACCCAACGGGCCGAGTTAAAAGCGTTTTTAACGTCCAGGGTGACCAGCAGCACGATCGGCCTGGCCTGATGGCAGGCCGTGTCAGCCCGCTGGACGGCGCCCAGGACTTCAGCCACGGCATTCAAGGTTGAGTGGCCCTTCCGAAAGCCGTGCTGCCGGGGGGACAAGTCCCCAGCGGCTTCGACGGCCAACCTCAACCTGGGTTTCAGCAACCTCTCAAAGAGTTTACCCGCCGTGTCCAACATACAGAGTGGTCTGTATGCCGACGGGGACTCCGGGTCACCTTTGCCTTTGCTGATGAGCGCCAGTCTAGCTGTCTTCCAGCGTGACGGAAACACACCCGCCGCCAAACACGCGTTGAACATGCGCAGCAGCAGATGTGGGTGACTTCCCACCACAACCTTCAGAGCCTCAACCGGAATGCCATCAGGGCCTGGAGCTCTGTTGTTGTGCATGGCAGACGACGCTGCCACGACCTCCTGTTCCGTGAACAAAGGAACATCAGGCACCGGCCCCGTTACTCTTTCCTCTCGCCTCACAGGGTGACTTGGGAAGAGAGCATCGACGATGGCCGTGATCGTGCCTGCAGGCATAGAGGCACTGCTGGCCCCCATTCCCCCGAGCTTTCTCGTGACGAGCTTGTACCCTTTTCCCCATGGATCGGAGTCCACGTCCCGGCACAGCTCCTTCCAGCAGCGAGCCTTGCTCAGGCGAATTGCACTGGCAAGAGCTTTTTTCGCAGTCTTGTGCTCTGCCGACCTGGCCAAAGCCTCCGGTCGGTTTCGAGTTCTCTGCGCTCTTCTGCGAAGCATCAGTGCCGTTCTCCTGAGCTCCGCGATTTCGTCCGTCCACCAGTACACGTGGCGACGACCCCGGACAGGTTTTTTCCGAGGCATCGACGAGTCGCATGCACGCTCGATCATCTGCATTGTGGAACCCACGAGAGCTTCGACCCGATCTCGATCAGCGGAGTCAAAGCGCTCCGTCAAACCGGCCTCGGGGCTACGACTGAGCCGCTCGACGAATTTTCCCCTGTCCAGTTTGGCCTGATTCCAGCCAATTGGGTTTCGGGTACTGCATCGACGAGACAACTCGTTTTCTTCCAGATTGAAGGAGATGAATTCGTGGTCACTGGCCGTGTACACGTCCATCACCCCCCACCCCGCTACCAGAGGAAACAACCCTGCCGATACCAGCGTGACATCTGGTATTGGAGTCACCAAAACCAGGTCTTCGGTATGACGGCGTGTCCCCTCTGTTCGCCACTTCCAGGTCGAGCCTCGAGGCCATCTCCAAGATTCGTCTCCCCCGGGCGTTAGTGACTGGCATGCCCCACTCAACGGCACGCGCGTTGAAGTCCCCAGCAACTATTACGCCCCCCGAGACACCCTGAGGACTGTCTTCCAGCGCCTCCAGCCTCTCTCGGTACTCCTCGGCGGAATAGTTGGGAGAGAGGTAGACACTGTATACGTTGACTCGCCGAAGTCTCACCCAGACGTAACCGCCACCGCATCCGTGACCCAACACCTGAATCCCCCGACTGTCCGAAATCCAGAGAGCCGCGGTGCCAAGCCGGTCATAAAACCAAGATGGACTGGTTTTGATCCGGTAGGGCTCGCTGACGATCACGATCTGGGCTTTGACCTCACAAGCAAGCTGCTCAAGAATGGCGTCAGCTGCTCGACTCCGCTGCAGGTTTGCCTGGACGAAACGGATCATTTCGTGGCAGATCGAGCCCTCTTAGCGTCTAGGGCTTTCCTGAAAGCCCTGCACGCCCCTGAGCCCGGAATGTGATCCGCGGACGCTCCAGGTGTACCGGTGCCATTTATCTATTAACAGTTTTGATTTCAGAGATAATATCTGGCAGCTCGAAATTGACATTTTGACCGTCACACCATTAATTTACGTCTCAAACATCTAAACCGTGACGCCAACATTTGTAGAAATTTAACTATTTAGAAGCATTACTTTTTAGTTAAAAATCTGTTTTGGAAAATACGTTACGCTAAATAAGTAAAGTCAATAATATAATTGATCTAATTCTTTACGGATATGATTTGTTTTTCTTTCTATAATTTGTGATCGGGTATTTTAAAACTGAGATTCACATGTGACTAAAGATTGTTTACTATTGCTCTAGGTGAGTCAAGAGTCATTCTGAACCAAATACATAACGTTCTACGGTTTTATATAGGATGTTTACACCTATAATGAGCTTAAATGATGCAATATTTATATGCAGAAGAATTGTACAAGGCTCTACGTTCAACTAGGTAATATACAGTGTCATTGATATAAGTGTGCCAGCTGATTTTCTTGAAAAGTATGAGAGCTATTAAAAAAATTTAAAAAGCAACTTCTCTGGATCTTTGGTTCTGGATAATTTTATGATTTTGAAATTTTGATTTTATCCGCCACTTTTCCAATATGGCGGTCAACTTTAGTTTTTCTTACGGAATGCCCATAGCTTTATTATTCAGGTATTATTCAGGCTTTATTTATCAGGTAGAACATGCAGTTTTAAAACGTTTTTATTCTTTGTATTTCTTTACTAAACCTAACCGTTAAGGTGATTTTATTGTTTTCAGCAATGAGTATCTCACCTTATGTGTAGCTCTGGAGGCTACACAGTTAGGTTTAGGAAAGAAACACCGAGTATAAAAACGTTTCAAAATTAAACTTTTCACCCTAATAATTAATAAAATTAGGATAAATCTAATTTATAACATTTTCTCGCCATTTTTACAATATGGTAACCAATTCACATTTTTTTCTTATGAATGTTCCCTAATATTATTAATCAATATGATAGAAAATTTAATTTTAAAAAGTTTTTATTCGAGATATTTATTTCCTAAACCTAGCTATTTAGCCTCCGGAGCTACATATAAGGTGAGATACTCATTGCTAAAAACAATAAAAATCACCTTAACGGTTAGGTGTAGCAAAGAAATACAAAGAATAAAACCGTTTTAAAATTGTATTCTCTATCTGATTCAATAATAAAACAATGGAAATTCCGTAAGAGAATATAAAGTTGGCCGCCATATTGGAAAAATATCATATTGGACTTATATCATCACCCTGAATAGTCTACGTTTGACTAAAAAACTAAATATAATAATAATAATACTTATTCCACGACAATTCATTTTAGTCTCTGGATTGCTTAAATGTATATATTATACAGTCTTACCTTAGCAATCCGTTGTATTTTTTGATTCCAAAATCAATTTCGGATCCGAAGATTCGAATTTCCTGAATTTCTAACTGATGATGGATCATCGGATCCAAAATCAATTTTAGAATAAAAAATAAAACGGATTGCTAAGATAAGACAGTATAATATATAATTATTTCATAACTATGATTAAAAATATATCGTAAAAAAGGGAAAAGTATTTTTAAATTTGCACAGGTGCCCAGTTAAGGTAGACCTGAGCATGTGTTCCCCTTCCTGCCAGGGTACAGCCCTTTTTGGGAACCTTGCCGGGATTTGCCACAGTGATGAGACCAGAGAGACCTCCCGAATGTGAGTTGCAATCAGAATAACTTGCTACCTCACTCTGGTATAGTGTTTAATGTATGTGTTGTTTCATACTTTCACTACAACTCTCCTATTTTATCTGGCAGAGTCAAATGCTTACTTTATCGCTGCTAAGAAACAGAACCGTGCTATTGGAAGTGTCAAAAATAAATCTGGCATATAAGACAAAGTAATTCCACCTACCTCAATTGGAATTGTGGAAATTGTAACCATTTACTTTATGCATTTATAAATACAGTACAAAAGTGCTATAAACTATTGGCAATAATAAAATAAACTCGCACATAAAACCATTTAGCTCTTTGTAAAAAAGCTTATCTAAAAATCATTTGAATAAAACACCAACACGATCATGGCGATGATTTATACTGTCATATCTGAAACTGGGATGAAAGGACTAATGCCCCGATTAGAGGATTGGAAACTGTATTAAAGACCTTTTAGCAATGCACTCTTTTGAACAGAACTTACTGACATGTTAAAATGCTACTGAATGTCCACTGAATGGAAAATTTATTACAGTAATAATAAATACGAAATAATTTAAAACAATGCAAATAAAGCGTATTAATAATTGAGTATTCTTTGAAAAGGGAGTGAAATTCTAAGGACATTATATACAATTCTTTAGACGCAATAGTGGTTAATATTACATTGTACTGTCAAGTGCGAAATCAAATCAAAAGGTTTTTCAAGGCTTCATCAAAGTTCTTAGGGAGCGCTCTTATCTAAGCAAAGTTTATCTTTTATAAGAAATTGCGTTTTCAATGCTTTGTACATCCGCAGCCTTTCCAAGAATTAATTTTCTTCTTATTAACTGCAAAATAAGATTCAAAAGATATCCAATTTCTTACCATTCAAGAGGTACATAAATTATGATACTGTATTTAACTTGTATTGAATTGCGTGACAAGCTGTATCTTAAATAAACTTGTGTTTTCATTCGTATTCGTAATAATTAAAGAAAAACTGTGATTCAAATTAAATTATTATAAAAATGCTTTTGTCTTATTTTTTCTAAATATAATATTTTAGTAAGTAATACATATTTTTAACTTTGGATTTTACCTAATTGTGTTAACAAAAACATAAATTGTTCACGAAAAGTTAATTAAAAATCATTTTTAATAAGGCTGCTTTGAAAACAAACCATTTGGAAATAAGTATTTTCACAGTAGTAGCAAAATAAAGATTACAAAAGATTGAACTAATACAAAGTCTACGCCATAACAAGGTTAAAAAGCGCAATGATTTATCATTAACAATCACGTTGTGAGGTTAAGGCCTTTGGAAGCAGAGTTGTTAGTTGATTGTAGTTCGTTTCAATCGAAAGGCAGGACTTTTGAACAAATCATTGATGATTAACAATGTAACTTGATTAAATAAATGTATACTATTGCTATTGGTTCTGTAAAAACATAACATGCTGGACGTACAAAAAAACATAATATGGGATCTAGCTAACACCATTACGATCAGCCTTGCCATAGATCACAGTTATAGACAGTTAATGTTGTGAGTTTTATTACTAAAGTGTGACTAGCACAATCTACTTAATTTTCATTATATGTTTAATCATAAAGTCTTAGGATAACGTTCATAATATATATTTCTTTTCCAAACATAAACCGGATAAATGCCTTAATATTAGGGAGCATTTATAAGTAAAGTAGAAGAATTAACATTCCTTAATATCCATTGTACTTGATTAAAATAGATACATTATAGCAGCATTTGATCACAATAATTGTGTAATGATTTATTCTTTAGCTAGTTATAACTTTAAAAAATAAATCATTAAGCTTGCGTTCATTCTAAAGTCTACAGATATAATGCAAGTTGTGGTATTAAAACAGAATAAATAATAATTAACTACAACGCTTGGCAGTGTAAGAGATTAAACCACTCGATCTTGGCTACAGATCGATTTTTTCTTAAGTTAAAATCTAATCATTATACTTTCAACTGTTAATTATAATGTGTATTTATGTTTCAGGCGGGGAAGCAACGACGCTATCGAACGCCACGAATGAACCACTTTGTGCCTTAAAACATGATTACGATGTTTAATCAATTTATATCATCCAAAAAATAACAGATTGTCTGATAGAAGTGAAAACCTTATTTTATGATGAACTGATAAATTATATTTAAAAAATTAAGGTATTGTCGTAAATAAAAACTGCAACGTCAATTTTAACATTTAAACAATATTTCTGTTTGCGTTATTAAATACTATCCATTATAATATATTGAATTAACGTAAAGAGTAGTTTATACAAATGAGTAAAACTATAAGAGTACGCATAAATTTAGCTACATTTATTTGGTTTTAAACAACTTGGCTACTGTGAGGGTATAACAAATTATTAGATTCAGCATCACCTGTTTCGTGTGTCTACGTTATAGTGCCCAAATTGAGATACTTACGAGATACGTTACGGGATTTCTGAGAGTTACTCAGAAAATCCATTCTTTGTAACTCACTGTGTGACGTCATCAAGGTTGGGTAAAGTGTTTTGAAACAATTTATTTGTTATTACCTATCTAGCAATTCTGAATCACTCTAAAATTAGCTTTCAATTTGAAATCACTTGGGTTACTTACCTTCGCTATATTTTGCTAGATTTGCTTCACTGCCGATGTTTCTATAGTCTAAATACCGCCGTGATCCCAAACAAATTGTTTTATTACTAAACTAGCGTAGTTGGTTTTTAGATGTGCTTGATTGATAATAAATGTAAATAAAGTACATTCAATTCAAAATGTCAATTTGATTGTAGTTAATGGATTTTTCATTTTATTTTTCATCTGGTGGATATTATGATGAAGATCACAAGGGAATACAACCGACTAACGGGCAACATGTGGCTGTTGCTGGGTGGATATTAGGAGGAATATCAGAACGAAATACAACCGACTAACGGACAACATGTGGCTCTTGCTGGGTGGATATCAGGAGGAATACCAGAACGGAATACAACCAACTAACGGACAATATGTGGCTGGTGCAGGGTGGATATTAGGAGGAATATCAGAACGGAATACAACCGACTAACGGACAACATGTGGCTGTTGCTGGGTGGATATTAGGAGGAATATCAGAACGGAATACAACCGACTAACGGACAACATGTGGCTGTTGCTGGGTGGATATCAGGAGGAATATCAGAACGGAATACAACCGACTAACGGACAACATGTGGCTGTTGCTGGGTGGATGTTAGGAGGAATATCAGAACGGAATACAACCGACTAACGGACAACATGTGGCTGGTGCTGGGTGGATATCAGGAGGAATATCAGAACGGAATACAACCGACTAACGGACAACATGTGGCTGTTGCTGGGTGGATATCAGGAGGAATATCAGAACGGAATACAATCGACTAACGGACAACATGTGGCTGTTGCTGGGTGGATGTTAGGAGGAATATCAGAACGGAATACAATCGACTAACGGACAACATGTGGCTGTTGCTGGGTGGATGTTAGGAGGAATATCAGAACGGAATACAACCGACTAACGGACAACATGTGGCTGGTGCTGGGTGGATATCAGGAGGAATATCAGAACGGAATACAACCGACTAACGGACAACATGTGGCTGTTGCTGGGTGGATATTAGGAGGAATATCAGAACGGAATACAACCGACTAACGGACAACATGTGGCTGTTGCTGGGTGGATATTAGGAGGAATATCAGAACGGAATACAACCGACTAACGGACAACATGTGGCTGGTGTTGGGTGGATATTAGGAGGAATATCAGAACGGAATACAATCGACTAATGGACAACATGTGGCTGGTGCAGGGGGTAGACGGACTGAAGATCGCAGGGTTAAAATTGACCTGAGAATTGTTTACCTGTTTTGGTGAGGCTTGACCGAAGGTCCCAGCACTAATGAGGCTCGAGCTGGGATCCTGAGTCAAGCCTCGCTCTTGGGATTGTCATCGAGTTTGATGAGGTTGACAAGGGGCACCAATAACACCTCACACCATGGGTCACTTACATTTTGCAGTAATTTAAAATAAAATATTAACTAATGATTGTAGTTCCTACCTAGTATTTCAGTACAAAACAATACTAAAAACCTAATTGAATCTCTATTATTTCCTTATGTGGGTATTTTGCTCTTTTTTACTGCAGTTATGACAGATTTTCCCTTATATTTTCATAGATATCAAAAGTATATCATACTTATATTCTAAATGTGACAGATTGGATGTATGTATAGATGGATGATTCATCGCCCCCATACACGACTGAACCTATTAAGGTAACATTGCGCATGAGTTTATATATCACATTAACATAAAGACCTGATAACGTAAACAAAGATTTTATGGTGCTGGTCAGATTAATATTTGTAATGTGGTTTAATTGTTCACGAGTGAAGCCACGGTAAACATTTAGTTCATTTATATATTAATAGAATGTTCTATTCGCAGCTTGCGCATCCCGTGTCGAGAAGCGAGAATAGTAGTGAATAGTAAACAAAACAATGACAGTCTGTAGTTAGACACAATCCTAATAAAGCTGTTTATTTAATTTAATTGGATGAATAAAAAGCACATGTGACATAAACCAAATAAAGCTCTCCTCCATATGAACTTGGAGACTTGGAAGTCCCGTGGGCCAGAGCCCTGAGACCTAAATCAAAAATCTAAAGCCAGTTTCCACATCTACACACCTAGACGTGCGTTTTAGTGTATATATGTGGGGGTAACGAAAAAGCCTTATTGTTTACAAAGTTTTCATGTAGCGTATTAATAATATAGATAGGTTTCTCTATATCAGCTTTCCAATTCACCATATCTACCTAAAAAATTCATCAAAACCAATAATTTAATAATAATTTTGAAGATTACCTTCATTGTTAAATGTGATAAATAAACAAACAATTTAAACCATTAGTTATAGCTTTTTAAATCAGCCACATGTATCAATTTTTAATAATTTTCTGAATCTTTATATTTCTCAGTAAATAATTATTTATTCTTATTTTGAAGTTAATTATTTGTCCTGTTTTTATGAATGTTTACTGAGGATGTTATTAAAAAACAAAATGCACATTTGCACGTTAACTGCAGTATATTAATAACATTACAATAATACGTTCACTGAATACGCAGATTTTTTACGAGATAAATATTGTACAAGTATAAAGAGAACTATAACAGTGATTTTCGTGGAAAAAAGTACATTTATAAAAAAAACAAAAAAATAATGTAGCTTTGACTTTACTAAATAGAGTGAAAACAAATTTTGTTTTATTTTATTCAGTTTTGATTTGGTGCGGTTATATAAATATACTCTGTATATATTTAATCATAGTCTGGTTGCTATAAAAATAATACATAACCTTTTTTGTCTGTTTAACATGTGTTCGATAAGTTTAATAATTCTGTTTTAAGACTAGCAGAAAAAAACATAAAGTTTTAGTCTAAGATTTGCAATACAAATCCTATAATACGACTGTGAGCGTGAAACTAATTACGAGATAGACAGGGGAAGCGAGAAGCTAGTCCCAGCGGTCCCCCCTGGTGGGTAGAGGCGGAGGCCCGACTGCCGTATACCTGTTTTTAGAGGCTTGACAGAAGATCCCAGGACTAATGAGGGCTAGGGAGGGGACCCTGAGTCAAGCCTCGTCAAAATATTTTACGACCGACCCTTGATTAGGTTACCCTGGGATATTCAGTCCTACAATCGGTGCGGGGTGGATATTAGGAGGACTATCAGAACGGAATACAACCGACTAACTGACAACATGTGGCTGGTGCTGGATAGATATTAAGATGAAGATCAGAAGGGAATACAACTGACTAACGGTCAACATGTGGCAGGTGCAGGGTGGATATTAGGATAAATATCAGAAGGGAGTGCAACCCACTAACTGACAACATGTGGCTGGTGCTGGGTGGATATTAGGATGAGGATCAGAAGGGAACACAACCGACTAACGGACAACATGTGGCTGGTGCTGGGTGGATATTAGGATGAAGATCAGAAGGGAGTGCAAAGGACCAACGGACAACATACGGTTGTTGATGTGATGTGTTGAACAGAATCAGATAAAAAGTCAATTTTCATAAAAAATTCTGTTTACGTTTCCCTAATAATGAAGCTAAGATTAAAATGCAATTTTTTATTTGCCCAAGCAGGAAGTATTCAGCATGATTAAAGCCTGGCAAAAACAACCCATCATAAAAATAGGACCACCCTGCTTATCAATAAAAATATAATGAATAATATTACGAGCACGTTTATCTGGATGTTGCTAAGACAAAGTATATAAGAAATATACAAATGGCATATTCTGTTTTTAATATTTAATCCATATTTTGATAGTTATTTTGTCTTGTGTATATACGTTGCTAATGATACTTTAATTACGTGTAATAAATAAATTGAAGGATTTTGTTAACTGAATGAACACTAACATAAACAAGTAAGGTTGGTTCCGACGTTTAACATTTTAAGCGATATTAAATACTATCCATTATACTATATTGCATTAACGTAAATAATGATTTTTTTAATTGAGCAAAACTATAGGAGCATGATTAAATCAATAAAAAAATGTAATTAATAAATTTTAATGAATAGTTAATCGCGAAAGATGATCAGTTGGAAAGAAATTGATTTTGATGCAACTTGAGTAAAACTAAATAAGACCATCAAGTCTAAGCCCACCAATAGTCGAAGTCACTTAAGAACCCAACGAAGCAAGTCTTTTGACAGTGAATTTACATAAGATCACAGTTCACTATACTCTAAGGGTATTAAATAATTAATAAAACTTTAGTAAAACACTGATTCATATATTTTTTATGATAAATATAAAATGATAAAATAATACATTTTAATGTTTATAATATTATAAGGCTACTGAAATACCAGATCTACGACTGGTGAAAATGTACATTCATATTATCTAAAACGCCTTTGTAGAGGAACAAAATTAAATGCATTAAAGAGAAAACATACTTAAACGTGATCCTCAATAATTGTTACTAATTTCTCCTGGTATATATGGAGAAGGTCTTTCTTATGTAAACATTTTCTAACTAGAGGTTTAGGTGGAAATTTTCGTTTTGATGCTCTTTGAACCTTACTCCTTGAAGGTTAATTTCGGGTAATGTTCTACTGCCTGTAATGTTTTTGCCTGTCGTGTCTAGCCTTAGTGACCAAACTCTTGTTCCAATTTTAATGCCATTTGGTATGTAGATCGTACCTCCAGAAGTTTTTCGAGTTTTAAATTTTGGGTTATTATTCCCCAAATATGCTAACAGCATGAAAAATCATAGTTAAAAAATGAATATTGGTATTTTAATTCAAGACCCTCACAGCATTGACTATAAATACTGAAGTATACTTCTCATTGCCATCGTAAAATGTGTCAATAGTTTTGTGTATGCCAGGACTGGAAGAGGTCGTAGTTTACAATAATCACCAACAGAGTATACTGCTGTCAACTATTACTTATCCTTTCAAGGAGGGGATAATACAACAGTTGGTGTGTCAGGAAGCAAACATAAGTTGATTATCACTTGCTTTCTGTGGTGGAGATATTTTAAAAGTTAACGTAAAGAACTTAAATAAAAAGTTTACAGCAGCACAATCTGTCGGTGACCCAATCAAACTACTTCAATTTTAAATTCTAGCATACACTAAAATTGGAACAGCTGGGCCATATGGATGAGATGTTTCCTTCAGTATTTATAGTCAATGCTAACAGGATGACACTACTTGCATGTTTGGAAAATTTCAAAACTATAAACTGTCGGGCTTAAACGATTTTTTATTCTGTATTCTGTTTATTTCACCAAACCAATATTGTTCATGAAATAGACTTATCGTCGTTAAAAAGAGGTACAAGACTGAATCAATTAGTGTCTTGAATTATTATGTAATGACAATGGCTGAGGAGGAAGTTAAAATGTTCAATTAGTGGAAAACACAGCACTTCTTCCAGTGTTATCTTAAGGTGAATCGATACATTATAAGTCATCGTTTATTTGCTTTCCAATTTCATTAAAGCTTGGTATATAGGTTAACATAACATTTACCATTGGATAACAACCCGAATATTTTGCTATGTAACGCTGATGGGGGAGGGACGATTTCCCCCTTCAAATCGCTCTGTAGTGCCTCCTTTAATGCCATTTTGTTAAACATATTTGAATTAACAGTATACCAGAGAATTTTCTATACAGGCTACTTTACATATATTATATATTTAGTAAATTCAAAAGAATGTATTAAATGAAAGAGAATTAAAAGGGAGAAAGAATATGTAAGTTTTCTGGTGAAGTTTATATTTTATATTTTAATAAGTAACTTGTTAACTATTTGGCTGTCTAAACCAATAGAATTTTGAAATGCATTAACTATAATTGTATATCCAAATAAATATGTATTACAGTCTTCAAACACAATTGAGTCCATACGATCTTATGAAATACTCTAGTTTCACTTTGTACGTGGAGTTCCCAATGATTACAAAAAAATTCCACTATGCTTAGTGACCAAAACGTAATAACAACTAGAAGGTTACTCATGATGATGTTAGTAATATAATATTTTATAAAACAAACTCAACAAGCAAAGGTTCAATTTAGTAAGTTGACTGAACCTAATAAAGCGGAATAATGTTATTAACTGTTCATCCCCGAGACGAGAAAGCCATGTGAAGGGTGACCTGCCGCAACACAAACTGACACTACCCGTAACTGCTCTGACCTTTCAGGCCAGCCCTAACCTTTCTTATTTAAAGAAATAATTCCTACATTTAATCAGTAACTCTAACTGAGCATTAAAATCAATTAAGTTATTCAAGTTATTTAAGTTATTTTGGTTATGGAAACATCTCGTATTTTTTACAATCTTCGAATTTTTACGGAATCTTTATCATATTGAATGAGATACTTAACTCAGCAAACATTGTATTTTATGAAACGAATATCCTCGGTTGACGAATTTGTAAGACCTTGGAATGTGTTTCGGAAAACCATAAATCAATTCCGGAACGATTAAATTATTTTTCGTCACAGTTAAAAATAATGTAGTAAACATTTATGATCAAAGCATCTGTGAAATGAAACAAAGTTTAGGTTTTAAGTAGACTATTTTTAAGTCGTCTTCTTAGATTGTAATTAGTTTATTTTGCAATCGTGGCTGAAAGTGGCATTGCATAACAAATAACTTCAAAGTTCTTGTATTCTCAAGTGTAGTGCTAGTGGAGCGTAATGGAATTGAATTTAGCAGACAAAAAAAAACTCTTTCGGTTCATGAAGAGGTATGCCAAAGTAACGTAAATGACGAGGCAGAAAATAGTATTCAATTCGAAGTATATTGTAAGAAAACAGTCAGCTTTAGCCTAATTCACTACGTAACAAACATTGTAGTTGTTTAACTAACAATCCCCCTGTAAGGACTGACAGGTCGTTAACAAGTAGCAACTTCCCTTTAAAACAATAAATATTGACTTCTAAGCTGTGACCTTCCATTCCTCTGCCTCTTTAAAAATATCTAGTCAATAATGAATTACAAAAATTATCTATTCCGAGAAAATAAATTATTTACTTGATTATGTTTTGTGATTCACACCTTGGTTGGCAACCTGTTCCTATTTTAACTATCTATTTAAAAAAATGAATTCTGGAAATCTTTGCAATGATTCCATTTTTAATCGATCAAAATGCTATTCGATTAGTGATGTTCTACCAACTGTGAACTTGTTCAAGAAGTAAGGTTATTTTATAAGTCTGAGTATGTTTCCATGGCTAAAACAAATAGTGCAGTTACCAAGCGTTATTTAATACATTTCATATGATTTTTGCATGTCTTAAGATGATTTTATATATATTTTTTGGGAATAATCAAAAAATTTCTCCGATTATAAATTCAATACATAACGAAACCTATTGAAGTTTTTCTTAACATAATTCAACTCTCAGTGACATTTTAAAGAAATATATGTAGTAATTTCATTTATAATATATTATAATTACATTATATACAAATATTGATAAACTGCTCTGCAAGTTAATGATTTAGTAAGTTAATGAGTTCAGTATGACTTAAATACAATGGGATCAATACAATGGGATTGTAAGCAGTAAATATAAGAAATAAAAGTCTAAATCGGTGTTAAATTTAAAATCTATGTAATATTATGTTTACAGATCATTCTGATAAAAAAGCGTAATGATAAAGCTTATAATTGCCAAATCATCGTATAAACATTGACAACTTGCGTTACAGAGGGCTAAGCGTACTACTGTCAAGCTTGTTTAATTGGATTTCGGTCTGTTTCCAACTAGACAGAGTGCTACCTCTCTGCCCCTAATGACATTTGTTGGATGTTTTCAGGAAATTTGTGAAGTGATGTCTAAAAACTCATTCATTTCTACGAAAGAAAGGAACACGTCTCCTACGTTAAGGTCAAATTTGTTCATAATGTGCCTTAGAATTGTTACTTTGTATTTTCTGAAGTAGGAAAAGGAACTTGAATTATTTAGGATGATTAATTCAAGTAAGTATTATTTTTAAAGGGTGCTTTAAACAATTTAAGATTTGTTTATACCTGGTAATATTATTTTAATTTAACTGTATGATGTTCAATTTCAAACCTATAAAATTCTGACTGAGAGGTTTGACAGGTTATACATTTTGAAAGCTTCTGTTGGTTCTCTCCTTTACAAAACGCACATTGTATTTTCAAATATACATAAACTGTATATTATAAAGCTTCCTGAGTATAAAACTGCGTTAAAAATAAACTTTAGTGTCTATGCATTTATGAATTCGGTGGGGATTCTAATCAAGATAGGATTTCAAGTGGTATTTATTTACCCACTAAAAAAATTTATACAGTGGTTATACACTTATATACAGTGGTTTAATTTATATTTATAAAGAAAGTAACTAAAATGAGCAGAAGGCAATTTGTATTAGTTGGATAATTGATTTTGACGGGGATCGTCATGGTCTTTATTTTTTATGCAAAGTATTTAGTAATGATTTATATAGTAACCTGATTCTACACATAGTGTTACATTTTTTTACAAATGCCCTCGACACAAACCATATAGTTGTAAGTAATTTTACACATTTTTAATTGCTCACTGGATAGGGTACAGCTGTTTACTTGTTTACTGTGGTCAACTCGTTGACGTATGCTTATTCTTCTCGGATGCTCGTTTTTCATAAAGAAGAGCTCTCCTCAGTTATAATTAAAAGACCCTGTCAGTTTTAACCACAACTTTAATTTTAAAGAATTATGTTTGGAAATATAATTCCATATTTTAACACTTGTCGCATGTTTAGTAATGAAAGTTAAATCCATTTAGAAGCGTTTTCAGTGCCAGAGATAACGCTGAAGCCCCACAATACAAACATTTGTTTAATGACTCACTCTAAATTCCATTTCCACCCACGATTTGTAGCGTTCGTGCCAGAGGCTGTTAACCTTTCAATTATAACGTCCGTGTGGATTGCATACGACACGTTTTTAAAGTGTACGTTTAATAACTATTTTCCATATAAAACACTAGGAATACTCTCCTTTACCACGAAAAAAGATGAGCTTACATTTTAATTACGAACAAATATAAATCAAATAATAATAGTTTATAACAATAATAGTTGATGATAAAAGTAAAATAATTCACTAACATGCCGATTTAAAGTAAGCCTAGGCTAATCTACGTTCGATTTAAAACCCCAGTTATAATTATTTTGTGTGGAAACATATTTGGCAAACTATATATCAAAATGTTGATTAATATCTATATTTTTCATATTCAGTTTTAAATTATAATCATACGAGGCCTACGGAATAACATAAGCTAGCCGTAAACGTAAGCCTAGTCCAATAAACTTAAATACCTTTCAAAAAAGGACTGGTCTGCAAAAACATTCCTTTTTGTCGTTATATAACAAATTTATGCGAATTTGTTATCAATCTAACGCAAAAAGGTAACGTTACGAAGATATATTGGCATAAACACTGGAATTATCAAACCAAGGTTTTGCATTTGTAAAAGTGTCTAGTTATAGGTAAGTAACTGCAATACAGCTTTAAACACTTTCAACTATTTTCTGTTGTTATCTTTTATTTCAATTGTTTATCTGGCATCCGGTATGCTCTGTTTTGGTTGTCTGTTGTTGGCAGTTGTCAAATGGGTTCACACAGAGTACGAGTAAGGTTATTTCTCATACAACATTAAAAAAATAATAATTTATTTTCAATTTATATTAAATAAAATAATCATAATATTAAAAATTTACTTTGTGGATTTCAAGCTATGAAAATTAAGTTCCTACCTAATCCTAACACAAATATGGCCAAGTGTTACGTACGTTACTCAATCGCTGAAACATAGATGTTGGCTAAACACCATCAACGACTCTAGTAAACTAAAGTAGCTTCCATTTTTAATATTATAGGACGAAACAAAATTATTTGATTTTAGGTTAATTATGAAATGTTATAACAGTCCAATAACAAATTTAAAAAGGGGTTATGTATGAAAAACGTATCTGAAAGTTATAAATAACATGTATAGATGCGTTTTCAAGTTATTTTGTGCAAGACCGCTCCTGTTTGAATCTCTTTCGTTAGCAGTACAAACATTGAAGTTAGGTTCAAGACCACGATTGTTTTTTTTTACCATACAAATCGAAAACCCTGCCACTGCCGTTGTATTATACACATTTTTAGTTACACTAATTTATTTAGGAGTCAACAGTAACCAGGTTTAACATTTATTGCTTGAGGAACAAAATAAGAGCAGGAATTATCGAACAACACGGATATGGTTATCCAACATAAACAAAAATAATGCTTATACTCTCGAGTGATATTTTTTATACGCTATACGAACGTGCTCTAATAAACCTAAAAGTTAATAACTACCTAGTTAAGTGTCCTCATCTGAATTAAGTTTGTCTGAAATTCATTTTCATTGAGCTAGTTGGCATCAAATTGCTGCAGTTGATGCTGTTCAAGAATTAATTAGCTGAAAGAGTTATGTTTAAATACTTTACTTGAAAGATATATTTTATGATAAAATATCACTAAGGTATTTTCATACGTCATTAATACTATGATTTTAATAAAAATTACTGACCATTGTGAAAATAACTGGTGAGTTATTTAGTAAATTAAAAGTTGAATAATAACAAATTACACTTAAAATCTATTTCACAATTTTTAAAACGGAAGGCTTATGTCATGTACAATAAAGCACTATTTACCTGAAATGAATGTCAATCAAATATTGTAATGTAATATGTTCATGTTCATGTCCATTGTCATCTATTATGATATTATTCAAGTTGAGAGATACTTGACTTGTCATGTCGACTCGCAGTGTAATGATTCTCTGGGGAGGTCGCCACACGAAACTAGTTCATATACGACAATATTTTTTTATTAAGTAGTAAAATATGGTTGTTGTCAAATGTTTTAGCACTTAAATTAGTGTGCTGGTAATATTCACTCACACTGGATATTTTAGGGTAGAATATTATTTATATTATTTATTAATTTTTATAGTAACAATGGTGTGGCAAAACCAAGCAACTATGTGTAAAAGAGGTTATTAATAACAACGTAAAAATATTATAAGGAGGAGTTAATTAGTAATAAGCCATAGTTTAAATACACTTTTAAATATTTAAAAAGGCGTATTACTTTGCAATATTTGTTGGTTCTAAGATTTGTTTATATCTTTAAATTCAGTTGCAATATTTATTGTAAATATAATTATTTTACTTTTATGAAGTTTATTTATATCCTGCGTAAAGCATGTGAGAGTTTGTTGATTCCTCTTATTATGTTTGTGATTTTTTTTAACTAAAAACATAACATGCAAATTAATCGGATTTAGATTTGTATTCTTGATTATAACAAACTGAGTTTTTCTAAATGTTATCAAAGAGTAATTTTAGTCTGAGAGTGGGTAGTATAAGATCGTGTTATTACAAATAAGGTATCACACATCTTTCAATTTTAAAGTAGTTTCTTCGAGTTTATATATAAGGTGAGTCAACTAATCGATCAAAAATAAACGTTGGATTAGATCTTATCTAAATTCAGAAACTTACTTCAACATATGCAGTCGGAAGATTGCGACAGATATACATTCTTTAGTTAACAGAATTCGTCTACAACCAAACGAACACCATAATTAGTGAATTTACTTTGGAAAGTGAACTACTAGCATGACCCGCGTGGTGAAACAAAAAACCCGGGACCACCATAGAAGTTCCTAACCTATGGGGAACTCGTTGTTCCCCCCTGTACTCGTTTTGGGGTGTTGTTCAAAATGTTACCAGTAATTTATGTACAGAAGCAAGAAGAGATATTTCAAGATAAATTATTATTATCGTTATTATATCAAACAAATAACGATAACGTTATAACGCAACGTTGTCTTATGGGGGGTTTACATTAGAAAAACCTTCTATTAATTTGTTGGTGTATTCCCCAGAAACCTCGCGCCTACTTTCAATCCTGACTAGGCCTTCTCCTAACGCCTATAACGTTGGATAACGTTATTATTTATGTATGTGGTCAGTAATTTTTTTGGGGGGTTATATAATAGATATACATATATATGTATTTATATATTGTATAAATACGATATACAATATGAAATATATATATGTGTGTGTGTGTGTGTGTGTGTGTGTGTGTGTATGTGTGTGTGTGTGTGTGTGTGTGTGTGTGTGTGTGTGTGTGTGTGTATGTGTGTGTGTGTGTGTGTGTGTGTGTGTGTGTGTGTGTGTGTGTGTGTGTGTGTGTGTGTGTGTGTGTGTGTGTGTGTGCGTTTGCACTCTATCGGTCGCATTTTCTTCTGATTTACTTGAAATTTAGTAAGGATGTTCCTTTCTAAAGTCAGTTTGACAAGTTCGTTGGGCAAAATAATTGGAAAACTCTAAACCCCTTTTCTGGGGATTAATCTTTAAAATTTCAAGTTTTTGGGCCCATAAAGGGTTAGAAAATCCCCGGATGTAAAATGAATGCATGTCAACAGATGGGAATTAGTGAGGCAAACGTTTTAAGCCCTCTCTCGTCATTCTAGCATAAATATTAACCGAGGTAATAAAGCAAACACAGTACGTTGTCGTATAGAGGTTTTACTTTAGAAAAGACTGTTATTAATTTATCGGTGTACTTTTATCATCCCCAGCAACCTAACGCCTACTTTCAAGCCTGCCTGGACCTTCTCTTAATCTTATAACGCGCAAAATTTTATTCCCAGCATTGCAGGTAAATGAAACGAGGAGCATCAAAACAGCCAAAATATCAATGTTTTCTGATATCAATAAAAATTGGAATAAATGTTTGTGTTTACAATGATTTTGAGGTTTAAAAGTTGTTAATGGGGAAATTCACTTCCCTCACGTCAGCGTGCTGCGTGCGAACTTGTTGTTATTTACCATGGTTAACTCGATACGAAGGAAATAGACGTACCACCTGACGTACGAAGGAAATTGACATCGGCATGTAGCAGTTTGGCAGTTATGTTCGGCCAGTGACATCGGCATGTAGCAGTTCGGCAGTTATTTTCGGCCAGTGACATCGGCATGGAGCAGTTCGGCAGTTATGTTCGGCCAGTTCCCCATCGATCGACTTGCAGAGTAACAAATTACTTCGCCAGATGGTTATGAGCGTCTCCATTTGTTTCACTTATACAAACATCTGCGACGTAAAAGTCGTACGTGTAAGAAAGTTAAGTGAAATAAAATATACAAATTTAGTTTAATTTTGTGTAGCCAAATCAACAGTTATCTTGATCTTTTCTAAATGACACATATATTATATCAAACAAGGATTTGTTTACTTATAACTTAAAGTTTTCGTTGTATAAACGTATGTTCCGGCGTAACTCACTCACATATTTGGCACCGTGTTCCGGGTTCAAACAGACGAGAAGGAACTTCTATTCGGCGTTGTCAAGACATGAATATTCATTTAAAGTGTGTTCAGACTAAGTGGGGAGTTCTGTAGCTGCGATGCAAATGTTGCGCTGTTGGCTGTTCTCGTTAATCGTCTTATTAAATAATTTGTTACAATTTTGAGTTTCGAAGGGTGTAAAATTAAAGTTTTATTTACTGATGGAAAGTTTCTGTAATCAGAGCTTGGTCTCATGATTTCCTTTATTACCACAACCAAACTTAGTCGCTCGAATTCGAGCAAACATTTGTCTCCCTTTAGGATTTTTTAGCTCGCATACGGTTCTATTAGTTTAAAATATGTCGCCATTCCATAAGTTATCTTGAAATATCTCTTCTTGCTTCTGTTATGTGTTTTGTTAGTGTCAACAACTGCCGTTTAATGTAAAATTCAAACTATTTCCAATCTTATATAACGTTAACATTGGAACTTTAAAAGCCTAGGGGGTCGAGCTTTGGAGGTGGAAATTGTGTGGAACACCAAAAGGCATATCAAGAAGTTAAGGCTTTAAAACAATACACACTGATTCTTAACACACGACAGATTCACAGTAGCCTTAACACAAAAATCAGCTTGGAATAAAAACATTCACTTGCCTTTTACATATACGTAAAAAATCCTTTACAAAAGAATCTCAAAATTATGAACAACTTTAAAAAATATATAAGCTAATTTGTTTGGTATTAATTATATAAGTGGAAAATACAAGTTTTAATACATATAACATATTTTTTCTATATAAAAATTGTTCTGCATAGAAAGGTAAAGAATGAATGTAATGCGAAGCTGGCAATGAATTCAAAACCAAACCGGAGTTCCGGAGCCAGGGAGGATTGTCACGTGGGAATAAGCGGTACAGCCGCACGTTGTTGTAGAAAATAAATAATGCAAACGAACACACTTTCACGTGTTATCACTACAGATATTACGTTAGAATACGGCATATTTGGTAGAATATATAACATGTAGCTTTAGCGAATTTCTTATGGAAAAGTGAACTATTAGCATGACCCCACGGTGAAACTTAATCCCGGAACCACCATAGAAGTTCATAACATGACCCCTTGAGCACGTTTTGGGGGTCGTTCAAAATTATATATATATTACCTCAAATTTGGTAGGGGCGTTCCTATCTATAATCAGTTGGACAATTTCCTTGGGCAAAATAATCGGAAAACCCTAACCCCTCTTTTTTGGGGATTACTCTTTCAAATTTCGGGTTTTTGGGCCCAAAAGAACCACAAATTTCTGGGATGTAACGTTATTGCATGAACGGAAATTAATGAGGCGAAAGTTTTAAGCCCTCTGTCATCATTCTAGCATAAATATTAACCGAGTTATTGAGGAAAATGTATATCGGCTGAACACAGTAAGTTGTCTTATGGGGGGTTTACATTAGAAAAACCTTCTATTAATTTGTTGGTGTATTCCCCAGAAACCTCGCGCCTACTTTCAATCCTGACTAGGCCTTCTCCTAACCATATAATGTGCAATATTGTATTCCCAGCATTGCAGGTAAATAGAACCAGGAACATCAGAACTGCCAACAAATAAGTGTATTAAGATTTCGATAAAAATTGAATAAATATTTGTTTTATCACTGATTTGGATTTTCGAAAGTTTGTTATGTGTAAATTCACTTCCCTCACATAAGCGTGCTGCGTGTGAACTTGTTTGTATTTGCTATGGTTTCATAATATTACCAGAGTTTATTTGAATCAATAATATGAGGTAATAATAGATCACAAATATTTTTAAAATCTTTCGTAACAATTTAACAAAGTTAAATTTTAATATTGATGTTTATGAAACATTCTTAAGTTATTAAAAACATTTGGTTGAGGTTAATTCATGGTTGATATCTTGCCTCTTTTTGTGTTGGTGTGCAATATGATATATTACTTACACAAGTTAAATACAAATACAAACCGTGTTTGCCAATGGAAATACTAGGAAAGCTTTATAATATATTTTGAAAATGTTGCTTGCTCGGCCCGTTCCTGTCAATTATATTTGGTTTTAGAATTACGGGTGTATGTAAATAGACTATTCTTTTTCTCACAAGATTTAGGATAAAATTAACTTGGTTAAAATTTGATTTATCGTTAAATGATACAGTAATAATTAGTATAATTTATTTGATGTATCAGTTTGAATTAGCCTAAAAATAATTATTTTTTAACCATTTTTATTTATTTACGTTCAAACAAAAATAGTTGGGCTTGAATTTTGCTTTAAAATATATAGTTTTATTTAGGCTTGGATGTCAAAACAGTCACAACAATTACATTAAAGTAAAACTCTTCTAATTTATTTAAATAAAAGTAAGAAATATGAACTCCTTACAACAAGGCATAATCATTCTAGTCTCATTCTACTGATTTTATTAATGTGTAAGTTTGTAATTGTCTTTGTAAGTTTTTTTTGTTTAGATATTTGTGGCTCAATCACGCTCTAACCACTGGACTGATTGAGTAGAAATTTGCCAGAGAGGTACTTGATAGTCCTGAGTAACATACAGACATATTCATTCAAGTTGCGAAAATCCTAAAGGGCTTTACCCACGGGTGTTCAAAGTTCCCATGTATTCCTTATGGGCGTTCACTTTTGTTTGAGCTATGAAAATCCAAAACCACAACATTCAGCACACATAACTGTCATAGTTTTTATGAGTAATTGGTGGGGCGAAGCCTGCGGGTAACATCTAGTTGTTTATACATTTAAAACAGTGAACGATAAAATCTAAAATATATTTGAAGTTTAAAACACTTGGCTTAAAGTTTCACCCATAAAACCAATGAAAATATAACGACCCATGAAAATTTAAGAACACATTGATTTGCATCGACAAACCGCTCAATGTATTCGCACTGCGTGACCGTAACACAGTTGTCCCGCGTGTCGCGATGAACTATCTAGCCACACGCGACTTGGCTGTTGTTGACCATCCTGGGCACGGATCAATATGAGCATAGGATACTGCTGATAGTACAAGCCCTATCTACTAGCTGCAATGTACTGCGAGCGAAGCCAGTCCGCTATGTTGGCTGACTTCGTTGTCACTTTATTGTAAATTGTCGTTGTGTTTTTTGAAGAGCAATTAAATGTAGAAATACCTAAAGCTGAATAAGGTTTGAGTATGGAATATTTGTTCACTTGTTAGGACAGACAAATTAAATTAATTAAACTTTGAAGCCCATTTTATTTATTTTTTTGCTTAGACGGAAATTGTGAAACTGGAACCAGAGAGTTAGACACAGAGTCAATGTGTTTGTGGGGTAAATGTAGACAAACTTTACACGATGGATAAGATTTTATCATTGTTTCACTGTTAATTCAAAATGAGAAGATAATTGATTTCCAAAGTTATTCAATATATATATTTTGGCTAGTCAAATATTTTGTTTAATATATTTTTCATCCTCATGTAAACTAAATCATCAGCAAAAACGTTTTGCTATTTCTGAGTTGTTATTCTCAGAAAAATATGTTTATAATATTCAAAATACAATATAACTGTATTTTAATATATTTAACCAACTTTAACTTATTAGTGAATTTCCATTGGAAAGTGAGCTATTAGCATGACCCGCACGGTGAAACTTAAGCCCGGGACCACCATAGAAGTTCCTAACGGTACCCCCTGAACACGTTTTGGGGGGGTCGTTCAAAATTTTTTATATATATATATGTGTATGCACTCTAGCGGTCGCATTTTTTGTCCGATTAACTTCAAATTTGGTAGGGACGTTCCTTTCTGTAATCAGTTGGACAAGTTCGTTGGGCAAAACAATCGGAAAACTCTAAACCCTTTTTTGGGGGATTAATCTTTCAAATTTCGAGTTTTTGGGCCCAAAAAGGGTCAGAAAAGCCCCGGATGTACAATTATTGCATGTAAAAAGATGGGAATTAGTGAGGCGAAATTTTTAAGCTCTCTCTCGTCATTCTAGCATAAATATTTACCGAGTTATTAAAAAATGTGTTTTTACTAAACACAGTACGTTGTCTTATAGGGATTTTACACTAGACAAGCCTGTTATTCCTTTGTTAGAGGTACTTTTAACATCCCCAGCAACTCACGCCTACTTTCAAGCCTGCCTGGACCTTCTCCTAACCTTATAATGCGCAAAATTGTATTCCCAGCTTTGCAGGTACAGTAAATGAAACCAAGAGCATTAGAACAGCCAAAAATCTTTTTTTTTCAGATTTCAATAAAAATTGGAATACACGTATGTTTTTACACATATTTTGAGTTTTAAACTTTTTTTTGTGGAAATTCACTTCCCTCACGTCAGCGTGCTGCGTGCTAACTCGTTATCTATTCAACTCATTTGGGACCTCCATTTTGCCTGTTAAAACCTTAAAGTGCATATTGAGAGATTTGAAAACAATATGAAAACAAAGCTTCCACAACAAAGACATTGTGTGTCAGCGAAACTTACACACATATCAGCATTGCGATAAAAAGTTTCATCCCTTATGGAAGACTTGGCATTGCCGACAGATGAGGGGATAGAATGCATCTCTCTGGAGACAAAACTACAACAGCCGTACCAGAAATATTTCCAGTTTACGTGAGATAACTTGTTAGAAGTCCATATTCTTTAACCATAGATAATATGCTGCAACCATAGTCATTATGCTTCAACCGCTAATAATAAGCTTTAACCATAAATAAAATGCTTAAACCAAAGATAATATGTTTCAACCACAGAAAATAACTTCAACTACAAGTGACATGGTTTAACCAAAATAACATGCTTAACCACATATAATATGCTTCAAACAAATGTAACCAACAACCGATTAAATATGTTTCTATTTGGATTATATGAATATGATCTGATAACATGTTGGATACTGCTTTGTGGACTTATTTCTTTGGTCGAAATAAACATAAAACAGTGTTCTCAAGTATGCCCAAAATATATAGTAACTATGAAATATATAGAAATATATATGTGCCCTATGGTCTATTTTTATTTTTACCGTTATTTAATAACGTTGAAAAATTTAATTTGATGTGAATATATAAAAAA
Source organism: Allygus modestus (assembly GCA_963675035.1). Lineage (NCBI taxonomy): Eukaryota > Metazoa > Arthropoda > Insecta > Hemiptera > Cicadellidae > Allygus > Allygus modestus. The sequence goes on from OY776112.1 coordinate 104,051,146, forward strand.
GTTTATAAAATTTACTTTCTTTAACCTAAGTCATTCAAGAAGACGGATGCTTAAAACTGCGCTGTAAAATGTCATGAAAATATTTATAATAGCTGATTTTCTTTAGATATAATCATTTTATAATATAAAATCAAACAAAACGGTTTGCTGCAAATTTATACAAAATTCTGAATTATAAATTGTATTTCATTTCGATCATAAAGTTGGTGTAATTCTAATCCATACTCGTTAAATAACCAAAAGTGAATACTGGTATTTAGCCACCTTATTACAACATTATGTCTAGTTAAAAAATATCACAGAATGATTTTTCAAATGTTTCGTCTAAATAAGTCCTGCACAAACATGCAAGTGCATTTTTTATTTACTTAAGGATGGATTCTCTTTATCCTCTTTAAAAAGTTTGAAAAACAAACAAAAGACATTATGTATTTTTTGCGTTTACTTTATTTAGATTTTACGATTATTTTATATTTAACGACTATTTTGTCAATAAAATCTAAGAGTATTAAAATATCACTGTTGAAATACCAATATGAACTTGTTTTCAGCGTTTTTATCAAAGCGCATATAAGATAAAGTTCTTGCTATTTTGTTTATGGCTGAAACCTTAAAAATGGTTTTAACTTTAAAAATGTAGCCTCAACACAGTTTTAGGGTCTGAGATACCTAGACATGCTTTACTTGTAATTTTTTTCACTCAATAAGTGTTTTTCATGATATGAACTATTTGTTTATAAATTATTAGTTTTAATTAAACACATACTATGGTGTAAAAAAATATGGAAAAACTATTTATAATTTCTAAAGTTTTCCACAATTCTGGTTAGTTAATTCCCGAATAAAAAAAACATGGTACACTGGGAACTATTTTTCTAACCGGGTATTTTGTTTTGCTACTGGAGAGACAATTTCTTTTATAAAGTTGCTTAATCCTAATTTAAATTAAAGGTTCAAAATTACAAATATTTCCGTCAGTATATTTCCAATAATTAGTATAATAAGCAAACTAAGTATAGTTACTAACTATAATAAGTACATAACTTAAAACTAAATAACAATATTTATATATTACGATTAGTGTCATTACTAAAACAAATGCAGAATTTAATAGCGTATTTATTTTTAATTCTGTCCTGTAAATATACACTGTAATTTAATTAATAATATTGTGGCATTAAAATTACTGTAATAAATAAAATGCGTAGTGTTGGTGGACATTTTTTGACTTAAACCATTTCTGAGACCGTATAAGTAAACTACTCAAGAGAAAATTACAGCTATTTAAGCATCATCCATCTAAATAAACCTTAGTATTACCTGGCATTACTTAACAATGAACCTTCCATTACCTTTAGAGTTCGAACTATCAACAATTGTTTGTCGCGCGAAGATGTTAAGAACTTACAGAAATTCCGGTGATGTTTTTTAATAATCAAGATTTGTTATTTTTCTAGAGATTGTGTATTCATCAAAATAACTAATATTTACCAGACCATGTGGCCGATAGTCTAATCAGTCAACTAATCCTTTATTTGTCAAATAAATTACAGCAGGTTGGAGCACAGCTCCTGCAATATATGACACGTCACTCAATAAATATTACAACTCATAATTTAACTTGTTAACAAAATTACGAAATAAGTCTTGAAAATCTTCTTTCAAGCTGCTTCACACATACATTAATTACATAACTGATTAGTTACAGTGGACTTATCAAATAATAAATAGTTACATCTGATATTGTTTTGATTACAAATATTGACTTACTTAATTTATCTTGAAGCATGTCTACATGGGACTGCCAATTAATTTTGTCGTCTAGTTTTACTCCAAGACATTTTCATGTATTCGAGGTAGTACGAGTTTCTCCCAAGGGAAAGGAAACGCTGATATCTCTTTGTTTTTCCATTGGATGTATTAAAATTTAATATGTGTGTTTTTGAGCAGTTAAACTTTAATCCATTTGTATTTAACCAATTACACATGTCTGTTACTGTTATTTCGGCTGAAGACTTTAGAGAAGATTGTTTTTTCTCAGTAGATAAACAGGTTGTATCGTCAGCAAATAATATTAGTATGGACTGAATGTTCTGTGGCAGATCATTTATGCATTTTAAGAATAATAAAAGACCAAGAATTGAACCCTGGGCATACCCACGGAGACTGGTCGCCAATCAGAACAAATTGTTTCCCCTTCATTGTCCGTGATATTCACTTTCTGAAATCTATTTTTTAAATATGATTAAAAAAGTGAATAATTTCCCAGTGAATCTCAGATGTATCAACATATGCAAAAGAATCCCATGATTCACACTATCAAAGGCCTTGGAAAGATCACAGAATGTTCCAAGAACACTCCGAGATCCATCCAAAGCCTCCAAAACATGATTGACCAGTTCAGACACTGCCATTTGTGTATTCGTTCCCTTTCGAAATCCAAACTGTTGATTGGAGGGTAATTGATGCTCTTCTAAATACTCCATGATTAGGTTACATACTATCTTTTTAATTATTTTAGAGAAAGCAGATAGTATAGCTATGGACGGTAGTTTTCAATAAGTCCACTGTCACCTTTTTTGAGCAAGGGCTTAGCGATAGCAAATTTAATTTTCTGCGGAAAGATGCCTGTGGATAGTACCACATTAACAATATTATTGAGTGGCTTAATTAAGTAATAGCTAATTAATTTCATCATTGATTCAGGAATTTCATCCCAAACAAATGATGTTTTCATTTCAATTCCATTAGTTATACTCTGTATAAATTGTTCATTTACTAGTTTAAATGTAAAATTTTTATTGTTGTTACTGCTACTCAAATATTTGTTCGATGAAGTCAGATCAGCATGACAATCAGCTGATCTAATAAAATAAATAAATGCAATTTAAACGATTTTAATAGATGAACACTATTTCTCATTAAAACAATTCTTACTTAATTGTATGATTTCTTAACAGTGAAAATAAAACATTAGTTAAATTGTTATGTACATTTTAAGGTAACAATATTACTCCATAACACATAATTTTAGATATGTAATTTATTTAAATAAGTATAATTTTACTTTTATTAAAATTTAAATTGCATCAGAAAACATCAGAAATTTCTCAGATCTCTGAAAACTATTGCCTGCATTTTAGGGAATTCCCCCGTAGGGAAGAAGGTATTACCGTAGGTCTCGTAGTAAGACTTAATCCCGATACCATGATAACTTTTTGTTTTGAGGTCCTGAGATGCCAAAGACACTACTCGTTCAAATTTATATATATATATATATATATATATGTGTGTGTGTGTTTGTGTGTGTGTGTGTGTGTGTGTGTGTGTGTGTGTGTTGTGTGTGTGTGTGTGTGTGTGTGTGTGTGTGTGTGTGTGTGTGTGTGTGTGTCCGTCAACACGATAACTAGAGTAAAAAGTCCGATTTTTATGAAATTTGGCTCAAATGTGTAAAGTGACATTTATGACTTTAAGTTCGAAAACCAGAAAAATCGGACCATGGAAAGGGGGTTTATGGGGGTTTTAAATTTTCCCAAAATAGGTTTTTGCACTTTTCACCCAACAATTTTTAAAACACTCAATTTTAGTTGTGAGCATTTTATAGAGCACAAAAAACAAATAATATAGTAATTTTAATTATTAACCTAGGTTAAGTGGTTGCCGAGAAAATCCAAAAAAACTCATAAATTCTCCCATTTTAATCTTATGGGAAAAAGGTTTTTGGCTTTTCTTCAGTTCATTTTAATGTAAACTTCACATTTGTTTTTACCAATCAATTCAGCTCTACAAAACAATCATTTTGGTGTTTAAATCGTTATTCTATGTCAAACCATTGCAGAGATATTCAAAGTGCTAAACACAGTACGTTGCTCAATGTTATCCTTATGGAGAATAAATACAATTCTATATCTCGATTATTTATGAATGTATATTGATGAAACTTGGTATGTGGCTTCATGTAGTACTGATATATTGATATTTGCACACAAAATATATTTTTCTATTGATTATCCCAGTAGCAGCAAACCTGCATACTCAGCCCTTATGTTATTTTTATGGAGAATAAGTAAAGTTTTATATCCCCCTTAGTTATGAACATAAATTAATAAAAGTTAGTACGTAATTTCACCTGGTTGAGATGTATTGGTAATTGCACAAAAACATATTTCTTCTTTTCTTTTTGCAGCAAACCTGCGTACTCAGCCCTAATGTCATTCAAATGGAGAATAAATAAAATGCTATAGATCACTTATTTATTTATGTATTTTTATGAAACTTGGCAAGTGGCTTAATGTAGTTGTGAGAAATATGAATGCATTGGAAATTTGCTGAGTACGCAAGTTTGCTGTGAAGGGGGTCTTTACTTTTTAACGTTTTATTTTAGTACTAGCTAAAATAAACAAACTAAAAATAATTAATCCTGAAGACTTCGCCCCGCAAATCATTTATAAAAACTATGGCAGTTGCGTATACTACACACAGCTTTTTATATATTTTCAGCTCAAACAAAAATGAATGCCCATAAGCAATACATGGGAACTTTGCTGGGGACTCTGGCGGAACCCTAAGGTCAGATCAGGATGACAACCATTTATTTTTCATGTTTTATGCCTATAGAATCAGTGCAGAAAATTCAACTCTCTAGGTAAATGGGAAGTAGGATAATTCTTGATGAGTGAGTGAGGATTTTGCATTTTATAGGTATAGAAATTACGTGTGAACATTAACCGGTAAAACAATATATACTTTTATGAAATAATAAAATAAGCGGAACGAAATAAATAAACGAGTACACTAATCATAACTATACAAAAGACAGGTAATTATTGATATTTCAACTGGATTTCTGAGTATTGGGTAACAAGACTCACTTGTAACAGATGATTGGCTCTCTACCAGAACGGAATGGACTGGAATGTAATTATACAAGCTTGGTTGTGGAACACACTGTGACTACCTTCCATTGGGGGTGAAGGTACTACTAACACAATTGGATCCCTTTGTGCGTTTTGATTGTGCTTTTTGCGTAGAGAAATAATATAAATGTTGCATTCCTCACGGAGTTAATAAATCGTATTAATGTTTTGTTACTCTAAAGCTGGAACTCAGTTCGTAATGTTTCCTGTAGGTTCCCGTATAAGTAATAGTTTTATATTTTTATGCTTAAATCCTTTAAAAATCCCTTTTACAACGAATACCCGTACAATACTTCATCACATTATGTTGTAATATATGTTTTGACTACTTATGTTATGTAAGGAGTTTTTTCAGACATTTCCCATCACTTGTTAGTGAGGTACTTATGTTGTGGTTTGTTTCACAAACCTTCCCAAAGGCACACAAGAATCATTTTTCTTGGATTACAAGACATTCATCTTAGTGTAATCTGGGCATATACTTACGGTACTGTTTTACGTGTGTCGTGTTTAAAAGTTGTACTCCATGTACTAACTATATATAATATAAATATTTATTTCTCCAATATTATAAAAAACATTCAATATGAATACTAATAATACACCCTACCTTTACGTAATTGTTTTCTAATCGTCCAGTTAAAGTTCATACCTGCAACATAAACATACATATTAAGATTATACATAAAAAAACATTACCACTTCATATTCAACTGACTAAATATCTACGTTAATAATTAAAAATATTAATATTAGTATCACCCCGACTTGTTAACATGATTATTCAATTTATATTTTGTATTTGAACATAAACATTTACGGATATAAAAGATATCTATAACATATGTGACATCAGCTATTTGACAATGATACGATATCAAAATCTGCTTACCACTGGGGAGCCACCAAACCACATCATCGCGAGCAAGTGTTTTATGAGGTATAAACTGGGGCAATATATTCTGAGATTTATTAGTAAGAAGGTAAGTAAGGAAAACGTTTTATTATTGAAGAATATTCATACAAAAGAAATTCACGCAAAGTTTGATAAATAAATTAATTAGAATGCGTGGTACATTTTGAATCACCAAAGTTACCTAGATTATTAGGTTTTTTGTAGCCTCCAACGATTACTTTAGTGCCAAGCTCGAATAATATTTTATTAAAAAAATTACGTATGTTATTTTAAAATTTATTACATACGAGTTATTATTTGTCAATCATTTATACAGATATTTGAGAAAATTAGACCGCACTTCATTCTTATCTGTAAAAAGAAACTAAAGAGATTTAAGAGTGAGATCTAAAATAATAACATTTATTTTATTAGAACCTTGCAAGTCCTGGTCAAGCATCGTGAAAAATGTCGTACAAAATGTAAGAAAGATGAGCTTTTCAAATGTAACACCCTATCAAATTGTAGCGTGTATAATGTAACTGTTTTTTTTCTCTTAACGGTCTATTTACTTATAAAACTATATAATGTGAACTACGAACACGGAATCTGCCATTCATGTCAAATTTTCACTTAGAGTGACAAGAGGTCAGTCAGTGATGGGAACAATATAAAATGATAAATGTATGAGTACATTATAAAAGGATACTAAACTATTATTAGCAATACAAATATTTATAAAAGCAAATTAGCGATTACATAACCTAACAGTTTCACCAATGTTCCTTACGTTTTTTACAGGACATAACAACTTTACGCGAATACATTTTTATCTGGAGTTTCAAGTGGACGGCGGTGTGCAACTGTGGCATTCGAATTTCCCCTGTATGATTGAATATTCAGTGTGAACGAGATATTTTCGTGTGAAGCATATTTCTAGAAGAGCATGAACAATTCTGCATGTTCATTTCAAATCCGGAGTAATTTTGTGAATCTTACTCGATGTGTCTTTCAACATTTCTATCATTCAAGGCCCTTTCAACATAACATATTAATCTTATGATTTGTATCCAAACAATTATGAAAGGAATGTGGTGTTTGCATGTCGTAATTCAATTTCAGATTTTATGCAAACAATTATTGGTAGAATCAGTTGAAATTTTTAGTGAAGGTTATTTGATAAGAACTAATATGTATTGTATTGCGTTGTTATGCATAGTATAATATAATAGTTTATATATATTACTGAACGGAATTAATACATATTGGCTCCGGATAGTCATATATATGTTTAAAAATCCCTTAGGTATCCACCCACCTTTTCTTTAAAGATCCTATGTTTATTTAATTTTATTTCTCTTAGATATTTTATTTTATTTTATTTTTCGACAACATAATCAGTTGTGCATGATTTGAGATAGTTCTTAAAAGGTAAACCGCAGAATGCAAAAACAACACAGCTGCCGCTAAGATGGACGAGATTTTAAACTCATTTGGATATGCTCCTAATATGGAGAATTCCACGTCAATGTTTACAGGCCAGTGAAAATTGGTTTTAAAAATGAAAAAAATTGCAAGCAGAAATATTTTTGCTTGGAAAATGTGCACTTAGGTCTCTTGATTCAAATACAAATGTTTTTTCTTCGGGTCAGGTGAGTTTTCACCGCCCTATTGGAAAATGGTGGACATGATTTATGAAAGCTTTGTGCCATAAAAAGTTAAAACTTCTTCTGATTTTGCTAAAATTTGGAATAAACATATAATATTACTATTTCTTTGATTTTATGAAGCAATAACCTACATTTCAAGATCCAACTAAAATTGTTTTGCAATTTTACCTTTAAATTTATGTTTTTAAGTTTTGGACCATGTATCGTAATATATTGTTTGAAATGCTTGACTTCACGTTCTAGAGCTTAAAAAAACCTACATTCTAGTATTTTGAATAATGATTTTATCTTGAGTGGTTCTGGGGAAAAGTGAAGAAAGCCTCCTGGTGCAAAATGCAGTTAGATCAACGTTATTCTTATAGGAAATTTATACATTTTCAGATTAAAGTCAGATGAATATGTAATTAAATTTTGTCTTACAATAAAAACTCCTTGTCACTCATACAAAACAATACAAGTAATTTTCCACAGGTTGGTAGGGAAAAGAAGATTGAGACAACGTACTGTATTTATCAAATATATTTTTTTACAGTTCTCTGGAACCCGTTATCGTATACAGATGAAGTAAAAAACAAAATTTCTAGTTTTTTAAGCTAGATTTAGTTAAAAAGTTACATTTAAATAAATTATAAAAAAGTATAAAATTAAAAATCGTGTTTTACAATTTTTATATTTTTTGGTCAATTAAATTACTTTTTCTTGTATTTATGACAAGGTAATCAAGATCAACACATACTGTCTAAATTTGGACGAAATTGGATAAAAACTGTACTATTTATGATCAATTTCATAAATAGTAACATACATATTGCTACATGAAATAAATGTAACATTTTTTAGTACAAAACAAACAAATGTTTCAAAAAGATCATTCACAGATTTTTGCTACAGTAGAGAGTTGATTGCTTAAACTACTTGGGATTATTGGTATTTCAAATAATATAATCGAACACATAAATTACCAAATTTAGTACACCTAGGAAATCATACAACATATACAAACTGTACACAAAACTGAATATTGAATCATTATTAAATTATGTATTATTTTGGAAAAGACATGTAAAAAAACTCGTAAAAAAATCCATTTTCATATTTAAGTGAGTTTTAACTGGTAAATTGTATGCCATGTAGTGATATAGTAGGTGGCTTAAATCTCTTGAGTGGTTGTAAATGTGTTCCAGCCAGTCGATTGATTGAAATGATTTGAAACTGATTTCAGATATTCTAGATTATGTTCTAATCATTATACCGGGTCATTACGTATTACCGGGTTATTACCGGTTACCCGGTTATTACCAGGTTATACCGGGGGTTATAGTTAGTTAGTTATGAATATATTGATTTTATAAAATAAATTATTCACACAAAGTTAAAACGTTTAACTAGGATAAATTTGATTTTAAACCTCATCCATATAAAAACCCAAACCACACCAGTAACTCTTAAGATACCCGTAAGTCTGAGACCCTTGCGTGACTCGTAAGTCTTTAGAACCACGCACTTGAGTTAAGGTATTGCTCTAAAAATTGGAGGACACATATTAGTTTTTCGATAAATTTTATTTTAGTGCAACAATATAAATAAAATAATTGAACTAAATCAAATACTTAAATATTGAAATGCTATTAGTTTTGTGATTTAATATGACTATAAAACTGAAATAATGAGAAAAAACGAAGATGTTGGGCAAAGATGCTATCTTAAAATGCATAGCCTAAAGTATATAAAAGGTTTGATGGGGTAATTTAATTAAACTTTTGTTGATCAAGAAATACATTACAAGAAGATACATTACTAGCATTACTTGAAGGAAGCTACAACCATACACAACAGATGTACAGTTACCGATCCGTTTAAAGTAAATAAGAACAATTATTATAGAAATATTCCGCAATGTCATATATTTTGACTTAAAAACATATTTTTAAGTAGCAAAGCTTTGCAGCACTTTATCACAGTTTTAATGAGGGCGACGCCAGAGACGTGTACAGCTCTCCGAGATGCTTGTACCATGTGATGACTCCTGACCTGGTTTATGAATATCCCTTCACATTCACTGTATTCGTACTCGTGTCAAATATAACAGATATCGATGAACAGTTGTTGGGGAAGTAAGACAACAATAAATATCTAAGGACATCTACGTTAGTATCATATGATATACCGTGTAAAGTTTTTCCATTGAGTTAGTAGTGCGTCGAGTGTTACAGCACTGACTATACATGTGTATCCTTCAGAGAATGAGTAATAGTTCACAGAATTATACTCTGTTGGTGATTAGTATACCTAGGTCCTCTTTGAATCCTCACACAAAAGTAGGGACAGCTTTTACAATGACAATGAGAAGTATACTTCAGTACCTATATATAGTCAATGATTATAGATTGTAAAAAAATATTCATGTGATTTATATTTTGTTTAAAGATTAAGGGGATAATTGATTAAAACTCTCTGTATTTTTAGAAAGTAATGGTGAAAATCAGAGAGTTTGTTGTAAAAATACGAATAACGCATTTGAAATACGTAATTTTACTTCTTTTTTAGTACTCTTTTGTTGACTGTGTTTTGGCAGATTTTAAAATGCTAATGATTATATTTATTTCGTGATTTACATCATTATCATATACAATGTAGTGATAATGACTTCGTGTATTTAATCGATTGGATAAACCGAAATTATTATGCTTTTCAAATACGAATTGTAATGATAAGATATTTGATAAAAACATGCCTAGCTTCACTAGCCTTTCGGTTAGCGGTTGGATTTCAGTGTAAGAAGTCACGGGTTCACTTCCCGAAGTGGCCAAACAACTTTGAAAGGTTTGGACCGTGTCCTCTAACAACTTAAATTCAAACTTCTATTGGCGTAGATTAGAAAAAGTAAACAATTACGGTATATCTTTATATATTGACGACAGTTTTAAACTATATATTCAAAATTTAATTATGATTTGTTTCTCGTTCTTAATTTCTTAAATCATTAATTAATTACATATAATTTTACATCCAACTACAAAGCCTAATGCAACATATTCCTATTTGGCCAATCCTCTTAATCTTTTAAACCAAACTTTCCTAAATTGACTCAAGAAAACTAAGTGTAACTAAAAACATTTGAGTTCTTCATTAACAAAATGGCTACTGCTGTAGAACAAATACAGCGGTGGAGAGACTAGCGGTAAATTACGGACGAAACCTAGTGCCCCCGGTAACCATGGTGACTGCCATTGATTCCTCCTCAGCAGCGATAACAGTTCGTCATTCTATCTCTACAACTGACCTACCACAATGCATCTGCGTTTTCACGTAGTGAAAAACTCAATTCTTAAGCGAATGCAGTTGCTAGATTAATGTTGAAAATCTATGGAGGAAAAAACTACATTTAGCTCCGTAGATTATACAACTATATGTTTTATTTATACATGGTTAGAAATTTGAACGCTTAAGTGTTTGAACGCTAGTTTTAGTGCTAGGTTTATATGTAGGGCTAGGGGAGGGGAAGGACGCTATCGTGCTGTTGCCATGGCAACCGTATCATTGATTAGGGCCCCCAGCCGCCGCGGCCCTGCCCCTCACCTGTTGATACCAATCGTTATCACTCATCTTCAACCGTCATTTTGTTAAGGTCTATTGATTCAAATGTACTATAGAAAACTTAAATATAGATGTATATGAAACATATATTCAAAATTAGTATATTTTCAGAAGCAGGCAATAAAAATGTAAAAAAATCACAGGTTCTCTTGTAAAACCCTTTTCAAAAATAATACTATTTTAAGATTTCTTTCAATATACATCCAAAATACCCTAATATTTCTCATCATAAAACCCATGACCATCACAACAATCACAACCCTAGTTAGAATCTTAGGGGGAACAATTCTGGGAACATTGCTAGCAGGATAATTTGAAATCGGCTGATTCAAATCAAGCTCAGCTTACAAATTCAATAGTGATATATTGAAATTCAAGTAAATAACATACAAAATAATTACCCATATGTATAATTTACACTCTGCACAATTATTTTACTAACAACATAACGTCATAACAAATAGTTTCTAGTGACTCTTTTAAGGATGGTTTACCAATAAAGATATTCTTTTGGGTACGTTTTACGTCAATATTTATTTAGAGGCTTTAATAGTTTTATTGGCGATTTAGACCTATTGTGATTAGGATATTGAAAATTTATTATCATTTAATAACGTATATGACCATAAACTTAATGTTGTGAGGTCAACCCTTTCTAGCATTTATTATCTAGATAAGCCCATAATAAAGATAATGTTAATTTATCGTTGAAGTTAACCCGATTTATTTCTATATCGACTGTCTTTTCACTGACGAATTTAATGTTTAGTTCCCGTTTACCCTGTTCCCAATTTAAACTGTTGTACAAAACATGGCATACAACATTTGTTGTGTTAAATTCATGTACTCATTGCATCACTATTTGGGCAACCTACACTTTCCTCATTTTGAATTTTTTAATGATTGTGATCATCGCCTAAAATCTGTTTTTCTCTCATTGTAATATTTTTGTTCTGCATGTAAATATTTATTGTTGCATTCTGTCACTAGTTATCTTTTTTGAACATAAATGTTATTAGAGTAAAGTCAGCACGTGTTTGATTATTTAAAGTTTGGCATGTTTTGCATTCTTTCTTCATAGCATGTCTCTATGTTATTATTATATGAACTTTGACGCATATTATCTTGATTTTGAAGCCTGTAAATGTATTTACTAGTGTTATATTGAATATTGAATTATATATGTACTGTTTTTGTATGCTTGCATTGTACACTGGCGAATGCCGTTTATACTCAATATATAAAGTTTGCAATAACTAAAGTTTTCTTAGATTATTTCTTTGGTATGTTTATGAAGTTTCTTAATACCTACAGTCTTATACTTTTTTAAGGAAATTTAATTTCTGATAATTCTTCTGTCACACAAAATTATATCTGACAGTTTTTATTTTAACTTTTTGCACACCACAAATAAAAAATTATGTTTGTGTAATCGTAAGAATTGCCATAGGGGTTTTCCCTTGAATATTTTATAACCGAGAGAAGAAAAATACTTGACACCTTGAAGAGAGTAAGAAGTAACGCGTGCCTTGTGTGTCAGATGAACTGAATTGTAAACTATTTCGAACGAGCTCCAATCTCATAGAAGCTTATGTAAATTAAAGCAAATGTATAACTTGGAAAAATTCTTAACGGAAACTTACTTTAAAAAAATACTTCAAATAATTATAAGATGTATCACAAAATGTATTGTATAGTTAAAATACCATAATAAGACTGAAATAGATCGTTTAGTAAAATATTTATTAAATGTGAAGAACGAAGCAAACATTGTAATATTGTAATACAACAAAATTAAACAGTTAGATTTCACTGCGAAACGGCAAGAAATGTTTTTCATGAAGGAATGAATTTGTAAAGCATCTAAACTTTTAAAGATGTATATGCTGCCTTAAAACATGGTATAAGAAACATATTTTAGTCATACGTTTTTAAAACATGCTTTAAACGAGCATAATACTGGGGGAGGAGCTTTGCTAGAAGAAAATCACATATTTAAATGTTTTAAAATAGTTTTTAACGATTGATTGCAACTTTGAAAGTTGAATTTCTTTGATTTTCAATTGTAAAGGTTAACTTTTTCAATCGATTAATGTAGCTCAAAATCAAATGTTAATTCAAAATCCTGCGGGATTCCAAGATTCATTTTGCATACATACATATGTAGCTCAATTAAGAGTATATGATAGGAGTGTTGTATTGCAGTGTGTTAAATTATCTAAGACATAATGTCACAATAAACCCGTGTTAAAGACAAGCCAATGCAACTTTGTCTTAGGTAAGACGCTGCTGCGTTAGTCACTTGCAGCATAGAGTGACTCAGTCGTTATCAGCTCAATGTAAACCAAACACAAATATCGGTGAGGTATGGTTAAAGCGTCTTGAATAATTTTGTTAGATTTTAGCACATTTGCGCTTCTGAGTCTTCAAGGTGCTAATGGAGCACACATGAACATTGAGTTTGAACGCTGAGTTCCAGCTGAGTTTGAACGGTTGCAAATATTGAATCTGCAGATACCAAAGTTTGTTTAAACGTTTATCTTGCTAGGTCCGTGCATGCATTTGGCTTTCTTATTACATATAAAACGGAATAAGAAAACTCATTTCAGAGGTTTAGACCGATTTTACCAAAAGTGTTTGGGTCATAACAAAAATGCCGTTGGCATTTCAATGCAAAACAGGTTTTGCCCATGAATATTTACAGATTTAAGTTATATCTGTCCCACTTAATCAACATGGTTGATTTTTAAAGATTTGTAAATATAAATGTCTTAAACTCAGAATATTAAAAAATAATACCTCGCGATGGATAACAATGTTAGTCTACAGCAAAACGAATAATACAAAGTTTTTGGGCGTCTCGCTAGCCTAAAGGTTAGCCTAACGGTTAGAGTCTTGGACTTCGGTTTAAGGGGTCTCGGGTTCAAATCCCGAGGTGTTAAAACAATTTGAGCGGTTTGGACCGCTTTCCCTTAGAAGCGTTTGTAATGTCTCTTAACAAAATGCCACTGGCGTTGTAAAAAAGTGAAATAAAAAATAAAATAAACACACTTAAACTGGAATAACAATTAAAATGGTAACAAAACTTATAATTTCACCGAGTTGCCTTAACTCAAAATTATATTTCAAGAAAATTTATGCTACTCATAAATTATTTACATATCCAATAAATATAAAAACAAGAAACATATAAAAAAGATGTATAAACAAAAAAGTTGTATAAACATATTGCAGAGCCCTGATAATACAACATTAATAATGTTCCTGATTGTGATTGATTATAAACCAAGGATTCAAATAACTTAACACATTTTCACCAGATATATTAGCTTCAGTATGCTTGCTTCAAATATGATACATATTAGTAAAATACAGCTCTCTCTTGGATGGTTATCGCTATGTTTGGGGAACCAAATAGTTTATATTCGTGTTATACGTTGGTGCGGTTGTAAAGACACTGTTATGGTTATAGCCCGCTCCTCTCATACATTAATTGCAACATTGTTCACTATTACTGTGTTACAATGTTACTGTCTAGCTTCTGCCTCCATTGTCAGTAATATGCATTTCCACTAGAATACCTGCCAAATGTACACAATGACAAATATTTGCTGTTTATATATTTATATATAAGTGTGCAATCTATTAATGTGCTATCTTGTAGAATATTTGTGATTTAAAATGATTCGTTGATAACAAATCATGTTGGTGACGGTAAAGTTACCTTATTAAAAACGTTTCTGTTGATATTTTCGATGACGTGGCGATAGAATAAGTCACTACTAACAACATTTAGCTTCAACTTTCGTGATATGAAGTCTGATCCAGTCATCCGGTGAGAAGAAAAATTGGATCGATCCTCCTTAGCAAATAAAGTCTAAAAAACCGGCAAAGGAAGAAAACTGCAACAACAAAATGCCCCTTTCGTCGCAGCAAACCGCATATCCAGCGGATTTCCAAGACATGTACAAGTTTGTCCCTACCACATAAAACCACTTACAAAGTTTAATAAAAATATGTATAAGTGATATATAGCTTTTTATTTATTCTCAATAAGAATATCATTAGGGCTGAGTATGTAGGTTTGCTGCAACAAGGAAGACAAGAAATGTGTTTTTATGCAATTATCAATGTAACTCAACCAGGTAAAGCTACATACCAAGTTTTATTCATTTAGTTTTATAACTAGGGGGGTTAAACAACTTTACTTATTCTCCATAAGAATAAAATTAGGGCTGAGGAGGCAGGTTCGCTGCCACAGGGGCAATTAACAAAAATTTGTTGTGCAAATATCAATATAATACGACTAGTCAAATACCAAGTTTCAACAATGTACATTCATTCATAAATAATCGATATATCACCTTTTAATTATCCTCCATTGGGATAACATTGGACATCAAACTGTGTGAAGCACTTTGAGAATCTCTGCAACGGTTGGACGTAGAATCAAAATTTAAAAACTAAGATATTTGTTTTTAGACCTGAAGTAATTGGCAAAAATAAATCTGCATTTTTCAGTAAAACTAACTGAGGAAAATCTAACAATCTTTTTCCCATAAGATTAACATGGGAAATTTTATAAATACGATTTTTGGATTTTCTCCGCAACCCCTTAACCTAGGTTCATGATTCAAAATACTAAATTATTTGTTGTTATGCTCTATAAAATAAGCCAAATTGAGTGTATTAATAGGGTAATTTTAGGGTCAAAAAATTTTAAAAAACCTTTTTTGTACGATTTTTAACACGCCAATAAAACCCCTTTTCCATTGTCCGATCGTTTTGCTTTTTGAACTTAAAGTCATAAATGTTACTCTCCACATTTGTGCCAGATTTAATCAAAATCGGCCATTTATTTCAAAAGTAATCGATGTAACGGACACACATATATTTATACATGTGAATTTGAACGAATGGTATTTTGGCATCAGGGTGCCTCAAAACGAAAAGTTATCATGGTCTCGGGCTTAAGTCTTCCAATGCCACCTACGGTAATAGCTTCTTCGCTATAGGGGAAATTTGATAATAAATGACACGTGATTAATTAAGCATTTCGACTTCAGGGAGTTTGAGTGATTTCGTTTCACGTTATTTTTATTAATTTTTACCAAGTTTCTGCTCTCTGTTTTGGCTATTTTGTGTGATTTACAATCAGCTTTGCGATTGTTACTCATAACACTTTTCATGTCCTCAGCATAAATTTTAGCTTGATTTTTTGGTCAAGTTAGTTATAATATTCTGCACCGATTTCGTAAAATCCAATTGACTTTATATTGTAGGAACAATAGAGTCCACTAACGGCGTTCCTATGTGTACAGTGAGACTGCCCAAATCTTAGTTTTTCTTTTCTCAAACAATGTTTTATGTGCCGTTTGTACTGCTAAAGTAACTGTCTAGAGTGCTAGAGATCATGCTTTTAAATTGCAATATAACTTTTAACGTAATATTATTTTCCACCCGATCACCGAGTCAAAATTCGTACCCGATACCTGCCGTGTCCATCTGTTTGTGTGCGTGTTTACGTGTTGTTTTAAAGATTATAGGACATCCTTTTCAGAATAGTTTTACGTTTTCGGGCTTCATAAAAAAACCTCAAAATAGGTTGAAACCGGTTATTTACATCGAATTTTTATCATTCTATTTTTTTAAAATAACGAAAAATAACAACTTGTTTAAGAATATTTGCCACGTAAGTACAAGCGTTTATGGGTTTCTAAAATTATTTCTTTAAAATCCTTACCCTTCTTTATAATTGTTCTTTCCCTTTTCTTACATTTGGACACTATTTATACAATGGCTATTTTTGAAAACTAGAATTGTCCATGAGCAGCTTGCTTATTGAAACGCCTGTTTTGAGTTAGCTAAACGTTTCGCTGTGAGATGGTGCCACCAGTTCGGTAACAAATAAGTCAGAATTACATTATAATTATTGTGGTTGTAGATTGTTTTTTGCAGTTAGTGGAGAAGGAAATCTTAAAAATTATAGCTTGATTATTGGTTTTGATGATGTTCTAAGGGAGATATAGCCTACCGGAAAAAAACAACCTTGACAAATAATACATAAAGCCAAACAAGTATAAACGCAATTATACGTGTATTAGGTTAAATATAATACTCACATTAATTATTTTAAAGACATAATTCATTTCCAAATTACATAGGAGTTTTGCCCTTCATTCTTAGATGTCACTGAATAAGACCGATTGATTGTTATCAACAGATAGAAAGTGCGCTAGGTGAGGTCTACTGCAGTGAAAGCAGAGCCTCGTGTAATCACAAGGCTGGAAACAGAGCGGCAGTCCTGTGAAATCGATACCCCACTGCCCTAGGCCCACAGTGAAGGAACTGGATACTGGTGTGGATTATCAAAGTTTTCCTCACTTTAGTTTCTTTTAAGGAAAAGTTAATATTAAAAGTATTAAGTTTACCAATAAATTAAACAGGTGCATGGAAGTGAAGGGGTTTTTTGTTTAATGCTTTCTTTAAAAGGACGATTTTCTTATGCTGAAAAGGAACTCTATGTATACATTCAACATATCTTCATAGAAATCGTATTTTCATGTACATAAGTAAATCAGTGCAATACCACATTAAACTACCGTATCAACAAACTCAAAGTCTTCTTTTAAAAACATTTCTATTATGATAAGCTTACATAAAGTATCAGATACAATTATATTATATATACTATTGAATAGTATTCTTTTAGCGAATTTCCCCTATAGGGAAGAATCTATTACCGTAGGTTGCATGGTAAGACTTAAGCCCGAGACCATGACAACTTTTTGTTTTGAGGTCCCCGGATGCCAAAAACACTATTCGTTCAAATTTATATATATGTATATATTACCATGATAACTTTTGAAATAAGCACCGGATTTTGATGAAATTTGGCACAAATGTGGAGAGTAACATTTATGACTTTAAGTTCGAAAACCAGATCGATCGGTCTATGGAAAGGGGGTTTTATGGGGGTTTCAAATTTTCCAAAAATCAGTTTTTTGAACTTTTCACCCTAAAATTTTAAAATCACTAGATTTTGGTTATAACCATTTTATAGAGCTTAAAAAACAAACAATGTAGTATTTTGAATCATTAAGCTAGGTTTAGTGGTTGTGGAGAAAAGTCAAAGAATGTGTCCATAAAATTTCCCATGTTAATCTTATGGGAATACGGTTTTTAGATTTTCCTTAGATAATTTCACTAAAAACTCCACATTTCTTTCTACCAATCAATTTAGCTCTACAAAAGAATCATTTTGGCGTTTTAATTGTTGTTTAACGTCCAACCGTTGCAGTGATATTCAAAGTGCTAAACACAGTACGTTGTCCAATGTTATCCTTATGGAGAATAAATAAAATGTTATATTTTGATTATTTATGTATGTATATTGATGAAACTTGGTATGTGGCTTCAACTAGTTGTGGTATATTGATATTAGCACAAAAAAAGGTTTTTCATAATTTTTCCCAGTAGCAGCAAACCTGCATACTCGCGCCCCATGTTTTACATATGGATAATAAGTAAAGTTTTATATCTCCTTTAGTTATGAACCCAAATTAATAAAACTTGGTATGTAGCTTCACCTGGTTGAGTTATATTGATAATTGCAGAAAAATACATTTCTTATCTCCCTTGTTGCAGCAAACCTGCGTACTCAATTATAATGTTATTGTTATGGATAATAAATAAAATGCTATATATCACTTATTAATGAATGTATTTTTGTAAAACTTGGTGAGTGGCTCTAGGTAGTAATGATACCAATATATATGCATTGGAAGTTCGCTGAGTACGCAGGTTTGCTGCGACGGGGGTACTATATATATATGGAGCAGAATTTATTTCAGCAACGTGTTATGTTTTGTTTGGTTAAAATTATCTTATTAAATAACTTTTCAACATTTATATAATAACTTTGAGGGTTGTAAGAAGTTGGCAGGTTATTTAACCCGGGTTAAAGAGGGGTAGTGGGGTTGCATAGAAAACCCGGTGTCTTAAACAATTATCTCTTTTAATGACGAAAATCAGTTAACGACAAAAAGAGAACGTTCTTTTAAATAATAAGTTGTTCTAAATTCTGTTTTAAAATCCCTTTTAGATTTTTTACATTTTCTTACCATTTTCATTTTTATTTCATTATTTACATCAATCCCATCCATTTCTACTACTTCCTTATATCTCTATTTTAATCCTCATGTTATTATCGTAACACATGAGGGCAAGAGAACCCAGTTAGTTTTTTATTTGAAATGTGACAAGTTAAAATATGTTATATTTTATTAAAACTTGGCCTCATAATATATTTTTACTTTACCATATAAAAACATTAAATTTTCTTCTAAAGATGCCTAACAGATTAGCGCTTGGCAGACATTGCTTTTGTATAACCATGTAGTGTTGAACTAGATCAGCTTAGTAAGTTACTAATACGTGCTAGTAATGTGTAACAATTAGTGTATTAACGTCATTTAACACTTATATTAAACTTATTTATTATTGAAAAGGTAAATTTTTAACATAGATGGAAATGCCCTTTAATACTTCAAAAAGCTCATTTAATACTGTTAATACGATAAAGGCGAGTGTTGCATCCATGACAATTATTTGAGCCATTGGAATAAATTAAATCATTATTTCAATAACATAAACAAATCTGAGAAGAATGTTTGTATTTAGCATGTATATTTATTTAGTATAAACTGCGTTTACGGATCAGTGTTGTTATGTAAATGTGTTTCATTTAGTTACAAATATTAGGATTACATATTTGTTAAGGTAAAATGGTAACCCGATATTACACAAACGTACTATATTATAATTATACAAATATTGTTTAACGTTACTTTCGCGGTTTAACTAGTTACCTATTGAGACCACATCCTATTATTAGACAACTCTCTTCAAACATTTTGTGCCTCGGATGCCTAAATTAAGCCTATCTAATTTACATCAACTAACGCCCCCTTTCCGTATCCGCACTAACACTAATAACTTAAATTCCGGCTGGCCAACCCCGAAAAACCATCGTAATTGTGAAACTGAGTGCATGTTTTGGTTTGTTTATAGTTTCTTTTGTTACGGTTTAATATGCTCTCGATTATTATAACTAATACCTAAATGTATACTTAAATCAAATCCTACCCTGTCAATTTCTACAATAACTTAAATTATATGTTAGACCGAAACTTTTTTTAACATAATTTAGGTTGTTATTAATGTTTATTAAAAAAATATTAAGTATATACATTTTGTTATTAATCTTTTTTTTATATAACAGAACTACAATTAAGACTACAATTAAAAGCTACGCCTTGCAAGTATTAATGTTATTCAGAACATGCTTAGATTGTGGTTCAAATACATAGTAATATTTATTCCATACCGATTAGATTGAAACTAAAAGAGTCTATAAAGTATCAAGTTTTAGTATTTATAAAAATTTTGTTTTTTTAAATAAATAGCCTAAAGTTAATGGGTAGATTTATGTCTACCGGCACATTTAGCACGAGAAATATGATCACGGTGCATTCTCACTAAAAATTCCTGCATATTCAATACTATGGACAATATCACCAAATGATTTTCGTAAAACTTGGGGTTTTTTTGTAATCCAAAATTATCGTTTAAGTGTTTTTTTCCCCGATTGACTCATCCCTCACGAATATTGTATAAATAATAAGGTTATTACTACATTGTTTTATTTTGAAAATTCTTGGAATAAAGTCCTTAAATTCTTTTGCAATTATCCTGTATGTCATTATAGTGAATGAACTTAATCTTAAAAATGTACCTTAATCACAATTTAGCTGTATATATTTCAAATTGTTTACCACATTTCCGGTATTTTCACATATGATAAGATTTGTTAAGGTATTCTATGAAATTTCTACTCAACTGTTTGTATTAGTTTACTTATACTATAATAAGTGGTAGAGAGACTTTAGAGTTTTCATTTTTCCTAAAACATAAATCCGTCTTTAACATTTCTGTTGTAGTTGATGTAGTTTGCAAGGTAACTATGAATTGTTTCACTTGCCTTGATGTAAAATACAACCTACAAAGATTAACTCATGATTCCGCCTCAAACTCTTTGATGATTCAATTTTACATAAAAGCGTGTGAAACAATTAATTCATAGGCAGCTCAGAAGCAGAATATCCGCTTTCCAATAACACATGGGAGCGTATTGAGGTAAAGCATAGCTAGGCTTCGTGAAAGAGAATCCTTTACTGAGCACTCAAGCTAATGTTGTGCGAACGTGCAAAGGCTGAGTTTCATACTTTATTCATATTGCTTATAATAAGGTTATATAAAATAAGATTAATAACAAAATGTATATACTTAAAATTTTTTAACAAACATTAATAACAACCTAAATTATGTTAAAAAAGGTTTTGTTCTAAAATATAATTTAAGTTATTGTAGAAATTGACAGGGTAGGATTTGATTTAAGTATACATTTAGGTATTAGTTCTGATAATCGAGAGCATATTAAACCGTAACAAAAGAAACTATAAACAAACCAAAATATGCACTTAGCTTCACAATTAAGATGGTTTTTCGGGGTTGGCCAGCCGGAATTTAAGTTATTAGTGTTAATGCGGATGCGGAAAGGGGGCGTTAGTTGATGTAGGCTAAGTTAGATAGGCTTAATTTAGGCATCCGAGGCACAAAAGAAATGTCTGCTAAGCGCTAATCTGTTAGGTATCTTTAGATGGAAATTTCGTGTTTTTATATGGTAAAGTAAAAATATACTATGAGAGCATGTTTTAATACAATATAAAATATTTTAACTTGACTCATTTCAAATAAAAAACTAAATGGTTTCTCTTGCCCTCATGTCTTACGATAATAACATGAGGATTAAAATAACGTATGCCGTAATTTCGGGAAGCTGCTTTGGTTTTTTATACCGACTTCTCTCAAATTGCAGTAACTTCTAAACTTCAGATAATTGAAACCACCTCCTTAAACACTTAATTCTAGAAACACTTCACAAACCAATAAGAAAAATCATTATTTAATTAGTGGGTCACGAGCAAAATGTCAATAGAAAATATAAAGAAATCAAAATGAAAATATCCTAGGGTGATTTGCAGTTCGTGCAAGTTGCGATCAGAGTCCGAGTAAAATCTTTCTAAAGATTTTATCACTAAATACGACTATCTGTAATAACTGGCAAAAGAAATATATTCATATGGATAATTGACAGTAATTTCTTTAATATGTATTGCATGTTATTGGCAAAATGATTCTTGCATACTAAACAATTTATAACTTATATGACAAACAACGTGAGAATCTCGCTAGCCTAATGGTTGGAGTTGCGGAATTTGGTTTACTGTTCACGGGTTTGATTCCATGGTAACTTAAAAGCAAATGTAATCTCCATCTTAAACTTTGGTCCACTTGAAAAATTCGATTTGCTTAGTTTTCAACCGATTAGATAAATAAATAAGTATAATCGAACAACACAAAACTAAATTAGGTTATGATCCCTTTCCTCTCTTACGTAAACACCTTTCTTAATATTTGGAAGACTCATTCATTGTATGCCTCAGATAGCTTGATAAGTATATATATTTAAAAAATCTTACCTTAGCAATCTAGTCAGTTAAGTTAGTCCTTAGAATCCGGATTTCGGTTCCCGTAGGCCATCATTAGTGAGGACTTTATGGGTCAGCCAAGCTAAAATGTAACTGAATATTCATCCGAAGGATTTCGTTGTGATTTTTTTTTAAACTTTTTACACATACAACGCAGACACTAAAATAAAAACAATTTAAAAATATATTTAAAAATTAGGTTTTTCGTAATTCTTATAATTTTTTCTGAACTAAACCTCAAAATACACATTGCATGCATATGCACTCTTACTATCTGTAAGTATTATTATGTCTATGTGGTATGTCTATGTATCTGTACTACTGTCTATGTAGTAAGAGTGCATGCATGCAATTGAATTATGTACTAATGTGCATGCAATATTTTGAGGTTAAGTTCAGAAAAAATTGTAAGAATTATGAAAAGTTTAAGAAGACAGTTTTTAAATGTATGTTTTAGTGTCTGTGTTGTATGTGTTAACAGTTTTAAAAAATCACAACGGATCAATATTCAGTTACATTTTAGCTTGGTTGACCTATACAGTCCTAACTAATGATGGTCCTACGGGAACCGAAATCCGGATTTTAAGGACTACCTTAATTGACTATATTGCTAAGGTAAGATTTCTTTTAATATGTATACTTTTCTTGAGATAAATACTGCCTAAGCAAATTGAAATATGAATAACCCGCTTCAACTTGGACCACACCGATGTCGTGTCGCCCCATGTGTTACGCGAGCGAGGCGGATGTGCGCTCGCACGCGACATGGACACGTCGTAAATCTCGTGCCACGTGACACGTGATAGCTGTTATCATGTGGGCGGCTGATATGGGGGTCGCCACTCCTCGCGGACACTTCCGGTGACCACACCTGACGCTTGCAACGCCTAGACACGCTCATTCTTCGCGCAAAGAGAATAAATTAAGATTAAACAGCTGTTTTTGGCAATTTTTAAAGAAATTACTGTGGGACCGAGCTTTTCTCAGAGAAGGTCAGCCTGTTAAGTCTTCTCAGATTAGGCTCAGACCACGTTCTCTTGCTGACGAGTAAATTTACTTAGCTCATATGCCTCTTTCCTCAATGGTCAAGGACACTCCAGGTGTTATTCTAGCTCAATGTCACATCACTTAGTATTTTATTATATGCACATTTGATTCATATTGGTCATGACCACTCTACATGCAATCTTCATTTAATGGTTTCCTCACTGTTCTCAGGAAACCACAAATCGATACTTAAAACGCACTGTAAGGCCAATGTATCCCACTCGATGGCCAGCTAGCAAACAAAGAGTCGAGGGGAGAGTTACCCCCGCCACTGATCATACAGTGTTCATTGACAACTCAGAAACTATCAATAAAACGTAATTGGTTGATCAAATGTGATAAAATCTTGCAATGGAAATAAATCAAATCAATTTGGCCATTGGCATAAGAAAAGAATGATTGAGGTGGGGGTGATCTTTTCCACACCACCTTGTCTAATAGCTGGCCATCGAGTCATCTCTGTACTATACACGAGGATTACTTTGGCGGTTGACTGGTTGTTAAATTATCAGCTGTTATGTCTTTTGTGTGTTGATATTAAATCTGATACCCAATGCTAACTTTTTAAATTTCCAAATTCATTTTTTTGGAATACGATTTTTCGGAGATGGGACGTGGTCAAAAACTCATTTATAACACAAAAATCCCATTAATTGCAACATGTTTAAGGAAACTGTTGGAGCCGTTTTTAAGACCAGAACTACAAAAAAAAACATACTCATATTAGAGTATAGGATAACACATTCAGTGCACTCCATTGGAAACTCTATTCCCAATTATAAACGTATTCAATTGCGACCAACGTTATTTTGCGTATGCTATTTTATGCTGATGTGTAAATCTTAGCTTTATGCATACAAACTAAAACACTAGTTTTGCTAGTTGGTGTTCCACAATACGTCATTAATTTAAATACCCATTTAAATTAACCTTTATGGTGTATGTTCTGACACTTCGGTGTAAACAGTTACTGTACTTTAACGCCAGAAGCCTTTCGCACATAAACCTTTTTAAGGGAAAACAGCCTGAACCCTTTAACTTGTGTTGACATTCCGGGAATCGAAACCATAACACCTTCACTCGAAGTTCAAGACGCTAATCGTTAAGCTAGCAAAATGCCCAACCCAGTGTTAGTACTACAAATTATTTTATATATTTAAGGTTTCACCATGAAGGGGTTTCCCTTTAGCACATCCCTAATAGAAAAATCCTAGCAGATTTTAAGATTAGCCATAGATTAATTATTTAACTGTTAATACTTTTACGGTTGTATAAACCGTATTATCAGAAAACTGACACATACTTTTCCATATTTTAGCCTTACTTTAATAAATAAACTCCTTTATATCTACTAAATATAGGATGTAAAGTACGGTAAGCATAAATAGAATATCTTTTAGTATACAGGTTTTTTTCAGAAGTGTCCTCCTAACCCCTTTATTGCAGGCACTCTAGTAATCTGCTACTCACAGTAGTTTTAGGAGGGAAATCACCCCCCTTCCCCCTCCCAAGAATAGGGGGCAACATATACCGAATATCCTCTACTGGTCTCAATATAATCTGAACATACCAAGTTGTTAACAAATTGATCAGAAAATAAGGGAGAAATGGGCTTATTTTGTTCCCATAAGAATAACTTGGGTCAACGAACAGTGTTGACCGCTAAATTAAAACGTCAGTTGTCTAGGCAATAATTAGTCGTAGAGTAATCATTACCAAAAAATTATAATTTATTTAGCTTTTCTCAGCTAATAATGGTAGTGGTAATTTTTCATTTGTATTTTTTATATATACAGTGTGGTAGAAAAGTTCCGGAACGGTTCAATATTTATTAAAACTATTAAACAAAAGCAATAACACTTAGTATGTAAATACTACTCATAAAAATATAATTTTCTTCTATTGATTAACTTTGGGAAGATGAATCACTACAAATGCGTAAACAGAATGGAATATGAACCAAGTTGGAGCATCGAAGATGAATAAATCATGCAAACGACATCACGAGTTATTCCACTTGCTTGCTCTCTTCCTAGAGTTGTCACGAGCATTATTCCCTAGTTTAAAATTAATTCAAGAAAGGTTTATTAAGTTTAAAATGTGTAAGTTTATAATAAATGTAAATTGTCGCCAACAAGTTTAAATGTAAAAGCAAATAAAATAACTCTTGCAAAAGTGCTCTAGCAATGGAATACATGTTAAGAATGTGTATAGAAATTGATAGTATTCTTAATAGAAATAATACACAATTCTTTACCGACTAAATATGCAAAAGTGGTGATTATTATTATAACATTATTAAACGTAACAGGACTACATTTTTAGTAGTTCGAAACGCTTTTTACAATGAATTAAATCTTATTCATATAATCATATAGTCATATAATCATCTGGTTGTACAGCAGAACTCACATATTTTTCCCTGAAGAAATAAAAGGCACATTAATCTAGCAGTATGCCCCACTGTTAAGTTTTATTAACCAAGTACTTGAGGTAGAATAAATAGTCTTAACAAATTAGATTGCGTGGTCTTGACAATGAGATTTGTAACGCTTTAGGGAAAGTGGGCGATTTTGTGAAATCAACACTCTTTGGCAGGATCCTTACGTATTTCTATTTATGTTCTAAGTAGTTTATCTATTAGTTTCATATGTATTTAGCTTTGTCAGCTTTTCACTCAATTTAATTAAACGACAAAATTATAAGATATAAAGCACTTGTTTACAAAAACCATAAGTTTAACGAATTTCCCCTATTGGAAAGAAGCTATTAATGCAGTCGGCATGGTAAGACTTAGGCCCGGGACCGTGATAACTTTTCGTTTTTAGGTCCCAAGATACCAAAAACACCATTCGCTCAAAAATGAATATGTATATATATGTGTGTGTGTGTGTGTGTGTGTGTGTGTGTGTGTGTGTGTGTGTGTGTGTGTGTGTGTGTGTGTCCGTGAGCACGATAACACTCGTAAAAATAGTCCGATTTTGATGAAATTTTGTATAAACATGTAAAGCAGCATTTATGACTTTAAGGTCGAAAACCAGGCAGATCGACCTATCCGAAGGGGTATTTTGGGGGGTTTTGTACCCCAAAAATGGGTTTTGAGTTTTTTACATATAATTTTTGAAAAAGTAAAATTGTAATTTTTTTAATTTGAATCAGCTTAAAAAGACGCACAATTTGGTGTTTTGATCATTGCTCTACGTCAAATGGTTGCAGAGCTATTGAAAGTGCTAAACACAGTACGTTGTTCAATGTTATTCTTATGGAGAATAAGAAAAATTGTATATCTCGCTTATTTATCAACTTATCCTGATGAAACTTGGTATATTGCTTCATATCGTTGTGGTCTATTGATATTTGCACTAAAAACAAATTTTTAGCCGATAGTTCCCGTAGCAGCAAACCTGCGTACTCAGCTCTCATGTTATTCTTACGGAGAATAAGTAACAGTGTTATCTCCCTTATTTATGACTATAAATTAATAAAATTTGGTATGTGGCTTTACCTACTTGAGTTATATTGATATTTGTATAAAACCCAATTTTTTGTGTTCCTTGCTTCAGCAAACCTGCATACTCAGCCGCCATGTTATTCTTATTGAGAATAATTAAAATGTCATAAATCGTTTACTTATGAATGTATATTGATGAAACTTGGTATGTGGCTTTATGTGGTATTAATATACGTATATATGCATTGGAAATTCACTGAGTACGCAGGTTTGCTCATATCGGGGTATTTTACTTTTAGTTCCATATATAAAAAGTATTAACGCTAACATTATTAGGACAGAATACCATTTAAACCTTTTTCTTAAAAACTGGCTAGTCTGTTATAGTTCTTTCTATGTTAATAGTACCAGTAGCCATGGCTCGTGAACATATAACATCAATGTATAAAACAATATTAGAGGTGTCTATTTATGTACTAAATTTGTAATCAAAACATCAGTAACAGTTTATTTCCATTTGAAATGCATCCTTGAAAAATAATAGTAAACACAAATTAAACTGTTACAAACAAATTTAAATCCAATTTCAATTTCTCAATGGAGATTTACAATATTGGAAACAAACCACTGACCGGAACCTGTTGTGGCATAGCAATGACGGTAATTGCTAGGTTTGTGTGGTAATGAAGTGCAGCCTCAACCGTGGTTTCAGATCTCCAGGTTAAATTAAAATGGCAGTAATACGGGCAATATTGGCAATGGGTTGTATGTGGCGATGTAATTAAATTCTCATAAAATGCCATGTGTGATGAGTTAACATATGTTTATTCGTTGTGAACAGTTAAAATATAAAAGATAACGCTACAATGGCATTTTAATAGAGAAAAGTATAAATGCGGATAACAAATTAATAGCCGTAATGTCTACTAGACACAGAGACTAGATTATACACTTCCATTTGTTCACTCTTTCAATAACTATAGCATAGCAATGCACTTCTTACCTAATGATTTTTGATTGGTCTTTATGCAATTAGGTAGTACTCAGACCATTGTAATAAAAACCTAATATATATGCTATTTATCTGTAATGTGTGACACGCATTTAAATGCATTATAGATTTGTATTGTTATAGAAATATATGTTATGTAAATAATTTTAAAATATTAACAGTTGTATAATAACACTATACACGCAGGTTACAAACATATTGTATTGTTTATAGAAGATCAATATTGTCTAGTGCACTGTATTAAATTTGTATTGGTGAATTTCCTACGGAAAAGTGAGCTATTGACAAATTGAAATGGCTCGCATGGTGAAACTTAAGCCTAGAACCACCACTGAAGTTCCTGAATTTGGGACCCTGAACACGAGTTGGGGGGTGGGTGCAAACTTGATACATATCTGAATAATTTTCACTCTCGTTTTGTGTACACAATTTTCAAATAATATAGATATAACATGTCTTAAACTTAAATAAATACCCACCAAAGGTCAGTACTTAAAAATGTGAAATCCAACGAATAAAACCTACTCAACAAAATATTTTATAAATATTAATATCTACATCTCATTAAAAATAATATTCTATATAAAAGGCTTAATAGTGTGCCATCCATAATTATTGTCTTGTATTCTTTCAATCCTAATAAACTTCGTGTTTCAGGAAGTTTGTTTAAGATTTTATTTAACAGATGGCTCTTAGCGTATCTGAAAGTGGTTAAACTAAGTCTTTATCATACTTTGTTTGATAATTGTTTATGTTATTAAAGCTTATAAATTCTGTTAAATTCTCTCTTACATAAATTATTTAACAAATTAACAATTTAAATAAAAATGCAAGTGGCATACATGTAATGCATACAAAAAAAACGCAAAACCAAAACACTCCCCCCAACAAAGTAATCAAACAAAAACAAAGACACTAAAGTTTAGTGCATTGTAGTGTATTTGCTTTGTTGTTGTATTAATTGGAAGGGATGCTTAGTGTATGTAACTCGTTAACTAAGCCGTGTAACTATATCTATATTCCAAACAGAACAAATTCTTAATGTCCTATTCTGAAACAAGAAGACTCTTTCTGCGCCTACATGATTGTCCCATAATATACGTTGATAAAATAAATTTGAATGAAAAAACTAAAGGAGGCTAGTTTTATTAATTCATTACTAACAATGCTTTTGAATTTTCTCAGTAAAAAAAGAACTCTCGATAAGTTATTACATTAGAGATTTACATTATTACATAGAGATTACATTATCAGTGTGATCCCATATTTAAGTTATTGATAAATAGTAAGTAATACCTAAGAGCTTTACTGGCTGGGAAATAGAATCTCCTATTTTAATATTTCTTACACAATAGTATATTCCAGTTTAATGTTCATAAATTAAACAAAGTTAGAGTAAAAAAAAAAAAATAACTCCATTGTTATGGTTTTCAACATTATCTAAATCGCTACCCTTTACTGATACAGAGATGTTGCCTGCGAACAGTGTGGTGTTACAGTTTAAATTAATAGGCAAATCGTTAACATAAAAAATAAATATAAGATGCATTTGCACTCAAGCGGTCTCATTTATCGGAGGGTTCGTTGGAAAACAATCGGACCCCCTTATCCTCCTTTTTGGGTTTAAAAACATTACATCTTGTAGTATTAGACCAAAAAAGGGTCAACAATTCCCAGTAATGATGCATACAATAGAGTAGAACGTTAATTTTTAAAATTGTTAAGCCTTTTTATATTTCGAACCCAAACAATTACCGAGATATTAAAGAAAATGTAAATTGACTGGATAAAGAATGTTGTCTAATGGGAATTTAAATTTAAAAGGCTGTGTTTTTATTACTTCGTGAACTTTTACTCAATATGCCCGGTAGTTCCATACTTAGTATTGCACCTTCTCATTGTAACTTTATAATGTCCAACGTTGCCATACCATCATTACAGATAAGTGTAACCAAATACATCAGAACAACAGCAAATAAAATGTTTCCAAATAATAGGCATACGGGTTTTTTTTTGTACACAGTACATGATTGTTTAAAGTGAAAATCTGCTCCCCTCACGTCAGTGTCTGCGTACAAACTAGTTTGTTTAGTTATTAAAGGTAAACTCAATCAGAAAATATCATAACAACTGTTTTACACTTTATTTATATTAAATATAATTATATTTAAACATTTGTTTTAAGTTAATACAAAATTAATATTTTAGGTAAACAAATATTACTTCATAACATATTTGAAAATTCCATGCTCATGTTTCGCGTCCACATTTGGTTGTAGTAGGTGCAGCGAATTATTTACGAAAATACATCAAAGTCCCGCTAGTTATAAACGTGTTGGCCTACATCTAAGTTACGTATAAGTCTAGGGATGTGGCTAAAAGTGCGACTACATTTGGAAACTTCACCTTGAAAATGTTCATGCAACCGATGTCTATATGAATGTCTATGAATGCCAACTATAGCTATATTCAACAATATCACGAAATAAATGAGCAAGCTCCTATAGAGTAAGCCGCAATTCCAAAGTTACGAATGCAAGGTGCAATTTACTATCTCGCATTACCTTAAACTTGTGAATCTCAGGAACTTATAATGAAACTTCGATATAAATTAGATATAATTTTTCTGAAAATTAAACTCACAGATGATGAATACTTGTTTTTTGGGTCATTTGAGCATGCAACCTATAAAGATAAGTCAACAGCATTTGCATGTGTGGCGCAGTTTGACTCTAATTATACACTTTGACATAGTTAAGGTTTACTAATTTTGTTAACAATTGTTTAATGGTATTCTTCCTTCCGTATTGCAGCAATTCATGCATTTTATATCATAGCATACAAGCGATTCCATTTTTTCAGCAAATACAATTGAATTTAAACCATTGATTATACATCCTACGGAATTCCGTAGGATGTATAATCAATGATTTAAACACTCCATAATCTGCGAAACGTTGTTCCCTTACTCTTCACAAGGTAAACTTGCTGTTTCTTTTTTACGTGAATTTATAACGAAAAAATGCTTAAAACGAATATGGTGTTTTTAGTTGTAACAATTGAAAAAAATTAGACGGCAACATTTTACTAATTGATTTGCATCCAAACAATAATCAGACGTTGCTTTCTTACTTAAGTTAAGTGTTGCGTAATAGAGTTAAATACTACGAATGCAATTTAGCAAGTTGCGAAGAGACCAAACAAGTTGCGATTAGACCAAACAAGTTGCATATGCAACTTAGTATGCAAGCAAAGCTAATGATTAAATTCAGAGGATCCAATGAAACTTTGTAAATTACCCTAGAGAAACTGAAATTGTTGTCCAAGTAGCAATGCCACTTTCTCAAAAGTGTGTTCCATTCAATACCGTAAAAATGTTTGGGAGGGTTTTGCAAATCTCTAGAGCAACTACGTGGCAAGAACTACGGTCCAAGTTGATTTGGTTATTGCTTACTTGTTCTTATTGCCTAAAACGAGTTGAGGGATGTAAATAACAAAATTCTTACACACGTAAAAATATAATTACTCTTATGGTTATCTTATGTTTATGATTATGTGTTTATGTGTTGTTGAAGGGGCGGATTCAGAGATCCGAAAATTCAAAGATCCTCACACGTCAACCGAAGCTTATTGTATGTCCCTAGTACGTTAGTTGGGCAAACCAATGCTAGTACCCTTTACGAGATCCAGGAGTTTTTTCCCAATACTAACGTCCCATTCATCACCTGGTTGCTTGCAACCAAACAGAGCCCTCCTCCTTGCCCTGAGTCTCTCGCAATCCAGTATGATGTACTTGCCATTCTCTTCAGACTGATTGCAAAGCCTACACACCTGACTTTAATTTCGAAGTCCAAGAGTGTGGAGATGTTTCCTGAAGTGGCCGTGTCCAGTTATCAAAGCAATCACCTGCTTAACCCGACCTCTGCCCAACCTCACCAACCAGTTAGTGAAGCAATCTTTTGCCAAGCAGCCTTTTGACCAGAGTAACCCTCCCATTGCTGGTGATGTAAGTCCCTAGACCATTTTTTGATCGTGTGAAAAGCAGTTGCTTTGCTTATTATGCTTATTATGCATAGCTTGGCTCTGGACCCAAGAATGACATACCGGAAACTCTTTTAGCAAGCTTATCCGCACACTCATTGCCACCTATGCCTACATGGCCAGGTACCCAACCAAGATGCACCGAGCTGCGTGTTGCGAGTTCGTTGAGAGCGTTGTAACACTCCCACACTAATTACTCTTACACTGTATTCATATATGAGATGGAAAGTATATAAAACATGGTAAAGGGAAATCAATTTTGAATGTTCACATTGATCATCAGCAGACTGATGATCGGTGTGGCCAGTCAATATACATGGCCTTTTAAAATCGTGTGTGTATATTTACCGTATTGTATATGAATACAGTATAAGAGTAAATATATTTTTAAGATTGTAAGACGTTTTTAATTTACATTCCGTAATTATAAAAACACGTATCATGGTAATAAATACATTATTTAAAACTACTTGCATTTATAACTTCAGCGACAATGTTTTTGGAATAAATACTCCCCACGGTCAAAATAGGTTTCTCATTCAGCTCCTCCCCAAACCCCTTTCCCATTTGCTCATTCCAAGCGACACCGGATGATCCATCTGTTTATTTTAATCCGATCTTTCATGACTGTTACTACGACATGATATAAGTCACTGGACGGTTTCTCCATGGGATATGTTAGTAGTGATGGATTCCGAGCAACATTCAGATGGATTCAGATGACACCTATGATTATATTTTGTCCAGTAGTTTTCAATGTTACTACATCATTGGATGGTTATTGGATCATAGAACGTTATTAGCTGTCATGGGATATTAATTAATGATGCTTTATAAGAGAACATGTGGACCTTAAATAGTAGCAAGACCAGGGTTTGGACCGTTCCCTATAGAAACGATAACAAGTACCACTGTCGTACATAAACATAGACCCTCGTGATCACTTGTTCCCCTGACCATCGGACATTACCTCGGTCAGACGGGAGGCGGTGACGCTCACCTATGACATACGAGTATCCGTCCAGCGTGAGCACACACTTGCGGCCGCTGTAGCCGCGGGCCCGCCGGCCCCCGGAGCCCCCCGGGTCACTGTGGCACTTGTGGACCGCCTCCTTCCCTCGACCCTCCATCCGGCAGCTAGATGTCGTCCATCTCGGTGTCCATCAGTCCCCCCAGCAGCCCGCCACCACCGCGGGGCACCCCTGACCCATGCTACTACGCTACCGCACACCACACACCACTACACTACACAACCACTACGGTACAACAGTGACATCATACCCTCGGCTGACCACAGACAAGACACACCACACACGGTACGCGGGACCACTCGCGACGTTACTGGTGACGCCACGGCAGCTACGGTGAGACTGAGGCAGGGGGTGGCACGGCGTGGCGGGCGGCGCTGGCAGGGCACCCCCCTCGGCCTAACCGAAACACTACTACGGAAGCTGACTACCTAATTACCCGAAACAATGCCTCGTTTGGTTTCATTCTGTTGAAAGACAAGTGACTAACTGCGTTTTCCCTAACGATTGTCAGTGTTTCCACTACGCGGTAAAAAATATCCCGCAAACTTCATAAAGAAATCCCGATCTATCCCACGATCTGCCATGAAATATCCCTCACTCCTGAGTTCCAAAAATGTTTATCTTAATATTTGTTGGTTTATAATTAATTATAATTAATCGTTTCTCTTGCATTACTTGATTTTAAATAAAAATATAAAATAAATAGATAATAATGCAAATATATATGTTTTTAATATACATGTGTATCATTTGTGTTTTGTTGCATCTTACTATTTTACTTAATCACAAAATTATTTAGGCTAATACAAAAATTGATAAAACAAATAATCGTTTGGTTGTAGTTTCGTAATTAATTAAAACTCTGTGAACCCATCGCCCTTCCACCAAACTGTTATTTGGTTAGAGTTTGATTTGATGACTGACAATCGATCATACATTATTTTGGATGTATTAAAAATGCAATTTCTTTGTTATTAGACAATTTTGTTTAGATATGTAATGAGGACCAATAACTGCATATAGGACGTAACAATTATGACGTTTCGAATATACCACTTCATCCCACAATCCCATTTCATCCCATGAGGCGATAAAATATCCCTAAAACGGGATAAAAATCTGCCAAGTGGAAACACTGGATTGACTAGTATAGTCAGTGCCTTTGCCCTGTGATTGTCATTTGTTTTTTGTATTCTGTAACTTGGTAAAAACAATCCTAAATACTAAGGTATTAGAAAACATTGTATTGTGAAACCAGAATCAAAGCTGGAAAGTTTTGTGTATTGAAAAAGCGCCTTTACTTATAAAACTAGGCAATTAAAATTGCGTTTTAGTTGTAATAATGCAAATCCTTGGTAAAACATTTACATTTGTATGTGCCAAACTGAATAAATTTAGAGTGTGCATTCAAATGCTATGGAAAAGTTGATAGCAATTTTTTGGAGCGTAGAAAATCGTAGTAAATTGTATCGCTTATTTACATCAGAAAATACATCGGTTTCAGTCATTGGCAACAAAATAATAATGATTAAATTAGCTGGTGATCCTGGGAATAACACCTTTCTTGAAGTTGAATATGAATCTTTCACTATTTTCATTTGTCTTACCATGACAACATGTGAAGTTTGTCAATGAATGAATTTGAATTTGACTGAGCTAATGGGCTTTCCTATTTTTTCATATCCCAATAGTAATAAATTTACTTAGCTAATTAGCTTTCACTTACTATATACAAACGAGTTCGCACCCAGCACGCTGACGTGAGGGAAGTGAATTTCCACATAAAAACTTTTAAAACTCAAAATCAGTGTAAACCATGAAATCTGAAAACATACATTTTTTGGCTGTTCTGATGCTCCTGGTTTCATTTACCTGCAAAGCTGGGAATACAATTTTGCGCATTATAATGTTAGAAGAAGGTCCAGTCAGGCTTGAAAGTAGGCGTGAGGTTGCTGGGGATGATAAAAACACTCTAACAAAGGAGTATCAGGCTTTTATAGTGTAAAAACACCATAAGACAACGTACTGTGTTTAGTCGAAACACATTTTCTTTAATAACTCGGTAAATATTTTTGCTAGAATGACGAGAGAGGGCTTAAAACTTTTGCCTTACTAATTCCCATCTTTTTACATGAATTAATTTTACATACGAGGCTTTTCTGACCCTTTTCGGGCCCAAAAACTCGAAATTTGAAAGATTAATCCCAAAAAAGGGATTTGGAGTTTTCCGATTGTTTTGCCCAACGAACTTATCCAACTGATTACAGAAAGGAACGTCCCTACCAAATTTTAAGTTAATCGGACAAAAAATGCGACCGCTAGAGTGCAAACACACACTTATATATATATATATATATATATATATATATATATATATATATATATAAAATTTATAGTTTATTTATTTATATATATAAAATTTTGAACGACCCCCCAAAACGTGTTCAGGGGGTAACGTTAGGAACTTCTATGGTGGTCCCGGGCTTATTTTTCACCGTGCGAGTCATGCTAATAGTTCACTTTCCAAAGGAAATTCCCCTTTTTATCTATTTGAACACAAAATACCTACTACAATAGTATTTTTTATATGAAGTTAGAGTGTAAAATTAAAGTTACCGTAAAAATACAAGATTTTATCCATAGCTGCAATGTACAATATAATGCCAACATAAACACTGGCTGGTTTTAATATTCTGTTAAACTAATAAAAGAAGTTAACTTACACTAGACTCATTAAGAAGTTGTATTTACCTCTGGTGATTTAGTTTCTAGCTCAATGTTAGCAGAACAAATTTAAAATGCGAGAAGATTAGTCTAATTGAAATAATTATACCCAGACTATAAAGTATTTCAAACTCATTAAAAATAAACGTTACTTTATATTTGTAGCATCCCCACAAGAAAATAAAACGTTGAGTTTAAACCACTTTTGAACATTTTATAACCAAACTAATATTTAACAGTTGATTTTTACTACTTGGTATATTTTTCTTTTTCGTTAAGTAGTCACATAATACTGAACATTAGGATCTGACTAAACTAAATACTAATGAATCAATGAAATTCTCAATACGTTTCCATATTTCAATATCAATTGTATTATACTGTTACGGCATCCAAGTTGAAGGGTACGATCCTGTTCTAAGTTCAGAATAAAGTTCAGAAGTTCTAAAATCCTGAATAACACATTTCTTGAGTTCCTCGTTAAAAATATAAAAAATGCGGTTGCGACACAACCAACCAACCAAAAAAGTATAATAAGTACGTAGGGAAATAAAATACAAGACAAGACGAATTGTAATAAGTGTGTTTGAGTGAAATTAGAAATGTTCCTAGGCTTACGTATTCCACACTAAATATATAAAAGTCTGGTAAAGCATGTATGCAAGGATAACAAATTTACATTTGTTAATCCAGAGTTTAACTAGTTTCACATGTAGTTGAATGTGTGAGATAACGTCAAGTTAAAGTAATACTCTGGTAGGAAAGTGACACAGAGAAGTCCTGGCTTAGGAGGGATTGTCTGCTTGGCTTAGCTCGTCGCAATGTAGCAGAGTGCATTAGCTGTACTGCAGGTGACTTCACCTTTAGCGGACATTGTTGTGAAAATCTGCATCGATATCTTGGAAAACTCCAAAATACCTTCTAAGGGGCATTTTTACTAGGAAAACTCAGTATTAGGAGAATCATGATCATGAGAGTTTGTGTACGTTTTTAGTTTTCTCGTCAGACACCTAGAAGCATCGGTATTGGTATAGCTAGGTAAGGAAAGTCAGCAATAGCAAACGAAACTGCAATTGTAAATCTCGCCTCTCTGGTGCAGTACAACCTCGGCAATATGTTACACAATAATTTATAAATGGTATGAAATAAAAGATAAATATAAGTTGCATCAATTTTAAAATTCAGAAATAAATATTTCCGCTTGCATAAGCAAATCTGGAGTTGTGAATTGCTCTATGGGAGCTTCTTATTGTTTTCGTATGATTTTTTATATAAACTGTTCAGCATTGGTTTCATGAAAGGTTTCACGGTAACATTTCGTAGGGTTAATGCGCCTTAAAGACTTATCCTCGCGATCTCGTAAACGTGTAAACATGAGCTCAAGGTAAAATTGGTTAAACACGTATTCTTACAATGTTTTAGGAACTCTAATTAATAAAAAAATTATGTATCCTTTATTGTTTGGCTCTTAACGTATAATTTTGTTGTTTAAAGCCAAATGCTAATTATTGTTTTTTTTCGAATGAACAAAAATGCAATAGTTTTGTATTCTGTATTGTGTCTGTAATTTTGTATTTTATTAGGTGTAGGTGTATTATGAAGGCAAATTAATGAATAAATGTCCCACGAACTAATTGGTTAAACTTTGAAAATGTGGGGTTTTGGTTCTCAGAAATAGATTGAATAAGTACTTAAGCTTAAGAAAATTAAACTATTGCTATACAACTCGTTTTGAAAAGGGAAATTTTAACTAAAGGCTTATGGAGTTTTAAATCCCAACAGCTGATGAAAAAAAGTAATCTACCAAAGTAACATTCATTGAAAAATATAAAATTTATATTTTTCTCCGATCAATGCTTGGCCCCCAGATACTAACTGAGAGTAGATTAAGTTTGCATTGTGCTTTTTGTGTCTAATAACTATAAAAAGGAAATGTAATACTTTTGTAATACGTCGCGGTGTTTCCACATGTTTTGAAGTATTACCCGAAAATTAAAAGTCAAAGCAACTATGCTGATCAGAACAGCCAAAATAAAAAACTGTGATATTCACGAATATTAGCAAAAAAAACGTAATTTGCAACAAATTGCAATTTTTAAAATTCGCTCTCCTTCATCATCATAGAAAACTTGTTTCTACATAAATATCTGTCGGTAAGAACTCGGCAAAATTAAACGGATGTTTAGACATTTTTGACATAGTTGATAGGGCCCTAACACCTTTTTTACCTTCAGTAAAGCGGGGGAAAAGGAAATTACATCAAGTACGTCACATTCCCTCTTATGTAAAATCCTGTCCTACTCTACTCGAATGCGCCCAAATATTCGGCCGAATACGGCATGTTCGGCGGATTCGCGAATTTTGTGGGACCTGTCGGGGCCAACGTTGGCCCCGGACCTGTACGAACATCTATTACTTACATTTTACACAGTTGATTTGAAGTGGCTAATGTTCAGTAAACTTTTGGAAGAATGTTGGGCCGAATATTCGGGCATAATTCGCGAGTAGTGTGGGACAGGTTTGACGAGTGACTTGGCACACTTTCGCCTGAACGATAACTATGAGCCAACATAGCGAACTAAGGCGAGCACCTTAGTATACTCGGTGTGCTCGTGTATGTGGGATTGTTCGCCCTGCCATGATTCGTGTTCTGTGCTCCGTTTTTTGGCAAGAGTCAAAGGAGACGAGCGTGAGCGAATGGTCAAGCATGTTATTTCATGGTATTGGGCGAGCGTGTACCTGGTTATTTCGTTGTGCACATTCAATTGGTTTGGTGCAAGATTCGTTGCCGCGACTCGTTCCGAACATTCGGCGAAACATTCGAGCGAACCATTCGGCGATAGTGCATTTGTATCATAATGGTGTGGGTGATTATACACGAATATACTTGGCTATCAGAAGCGTTGACAACTGACTGCCTGCAATGTCAGTAGGAGCGTTATGCTTAAGACTAAGCTTGTCACTTTGAGGCTAAGCTTGTTAATCCGGTAGGGCCGCAACCTTTGTTAAAGCCTTACTACAATCGAGTACAAGGCAAATTACTTTCCTCCATATAAAGACGTTCAATTACAATCTGCAGAACGGAATATGCGGCTCTGTATGTTTGTAAACCGTTGTAGATAGCCATGCAAATATTATAAAACAATATTTATTGTATCATCAATTTTATTATTTAATATTATAATACCCCCATAGTAGCTAACCTGCGTACTCAACGAATTTCCAATGTATATATATGTATCTTAATACCACATAAAACCACATATCAAGTTTCATCAATATACATTCATAAATAAACGATTTATGGCATTTTAATTATTCTCCATATAACATGGCGGCTGAGCATGCAGGTTTGCTGAAGCAAGGAACACAAAAAATGGGGGTTTATACAAATATCAATATAACTCAACTAGGTAAAGCCACATATCAAATTTTATTAATTTATGTTCATAATTAAGGTAGATAACACGTTACTTATTCTCCATAAGAATAACATGGGGGATGAGTACGAAGGTTTGCTGCTACGGGAACTATCAGCCAAAAAAATTTTTTAGTGCAAATATTAGTTTAGTTTATATCAGTTGTGAGACCACAACGATATGAAGCAATATACCAAATTTCATTAGGATAAGTTGATAAAGAAGCGAGATGTACAATTTTCTTATTCTCCATAAGATTAACATTGGATGACGTACTATGTTTAGAACTTTCAATAGCTCTGCAACCATTTGACGTAGAGCAATGATCAAACACCAAATTGTGCGTCTTTTTAAGCTGATTCAAATGGAAAAAAACTACAATTTTACTTTTTCAAAAATGATATGTAAAAAACTCAAAACCCATTTTTGGGGTACAAAACCCCCCAAAATACCCCTTCGGATAGGTCGATCTTCCTGGTTTTCAACCTTAAAGTCATAAATGCTGTTTTACACGTTTATACCAAATTTTGTCTAAATTGGGTTATTTTTACGAGAGTTATCGTGCCCACGGACACATACATATATATATAAAGTTTTGAATGAATGGTGTTTCTGGGATCTGGGGACCTCAAAACGAAAAGTTATCATGGTCCCGGGCCTAGGTCTTACCATACCGACTACGGTAATAGCTTCTTCCCTATAGGGGAAATTCGCTAAAACTGAAGAAATTTGTGCCAAGTAAGGAATACATTTATGAGAATAATTTTCAGCTGAAGAGATTCAATTATGTCACTTAACTGAAAAAAGAGGTTGGTAAACGTTTTTGGAGAAAACTCCTTAAAAACTAAATTAATTTTGTGGAAATCAAGCAAAATCTCAATTAATACTACATGAAATACAATTTGTCATTAAAAATTTGTTTCATATTCAATTCAAATTCAGTTCTGGTGCGCAATGATGGCTTTATGATGGCGAGCTGATAACGACACATTGAAGTGAATAAACTATAAAATCGTATTTGAAACGCCTAAGCCATATTATGTGGTTAAATTGGTTTCATTGCTCGAATAACTGGAAAACTGATTTCGTGCATAAATAAAGTAGCTTCAGTTTCAACAGTTCACCTCCTTCACCCGGGTTTTCAACAGTTGTGTGTGATAACTTCCGTGGCTAACTTTTTGATCTTTTTCGAATTATGAACATTTGTTTAATTTAATTAATTATTAATTGGAACTTTGAACTTCCTTAGGAAAGGGCTCCTAAGGGATTCTTGACACATGAATTGGCCTATACGACCCATAGTATTAAGATAAAATTTAACATTTCAGCTCAATCGGTTCAGGTGTTTTTGAGTTTAAAACGGAACACCAATGACTTTCTTCTTACACCTTCTGACTTTATTTTAGTAGTATATGTATATCATGTATTGTTAGTTCCCAAGTAGACCTGGTGCTGAAAACCGTACAAATTTACAAACACTATACACTGTGTTGCCATTTCAGTAGTCTGTGTATTTATATTAATTTCATAACAACTACTGTAATCAGCTATAAAACTGTGTTTCAATTCATTAAAGGCTGTTTCATAATATAATTGAGTTGAAAGTTTCCTTCGTGTTTTTCTAACGGGAACGGGTGGCCCTTCAGGTTGGAAATGACTACAATTTAAAACCACATTTTTAGTCACCCCTTTGATTGTAGAAACTTGTTACAGATGATACAAGTAGTGTGCATTTGGGGCTGCTGGGGCGGAAGTGACGTCACATCCGGTGAGTGACCGGATGCGCTGAGTCATGAAAGACGTCATCTGAGGCTGAGCCAGTGACGTAGGCGGTTTTGTGACGAAATGAGTAAAAGTTCAAAGTTCAAGGTCACGGTGAAGTTTTTTTAAAAAAATCTACCTCGCACTCGTAAAACGATTGTGATTCGATAGTTAATCGATAATAAATATCGAATGAAACAATCGAATGAAGCAATCGAATGATACGAGTGCGAGGTAGTACAATTACAAATATTACTTTATTTTATTTACAATAAGTTATGTTTACAATAATTCATGTTTACAATAGTTCCCCGTTGTTCGTTGTCATCGATGTTGTTGATCCGGACGAGTTGCGGCCATCACTTCGCTTTCTGAAGAAAGACGGTAAATACTTCGATCCCTGCGCAGAGTCCATGTTGTGTTTTTGACACCTATCTGTTCTGTTAGGTGTTTGCATTTCATTGCTGTCAGGAGGAAAGAATACGTGACGGCAATGAAATAGAAACATCTATCAGACCTTGAGTGAAATGATATTGTTATTTTGTGAAGAGCGTCTCGGAGAGCTCGATGTTCACCGGTCGAGAGCCGGAGGTGTACTGACTATTCGCTAGCTAGCGTTTTTGGTATCAAACAAAATGGTGGGGGTAAAAGTGTAGTAGAACGAAGCAGATGGTGGACAGCAGATGGGCGGCGGCAGGTGGCAGGTGGCAGGTGGCAAGTGTGCGGCAGATGGTAGTCCCCCCACTACACCAGTCCCCCACTACACCAGTCTCCCCACCAAGTTTTACATCGCACAATAACTAGTTTACATGTGTTAGTTAGGGTTTAGCTCTGAGACTGTCAAGACTTTACCTCCGTAACTAAAAACCTCAATAATGTTTGCGCTTCAACGCTGTATAAGTATAACAGCTACTATGATCTAAACCGGTGCATGTATTCATATGGTTCTTTTTGTGTAGCAAACAACTGGTTAAAAGTGTTTCAACCTCAATTATTCTTCGACGAAACCGCTCATTGTCCACTAAAAGTGTAGACCTTCTGTCTTCATCGTCAGGGAAGTAGAAAGTAGTGTCAAGGGGACTACTGAAGGTCACCTTCCTCATGTTCCTGTAAAACTGCGACATTTTTCAGACCGTCTAGGTAGATGTTCATACGACAAGAGCTGGAAGAATAATGATGTAGCGTTATCGTGTATAATAGGCATCTACCCCCACCACAACGTTACCTTGTCCTTCAAACCATCGTTTTTACGCCACGGATGCTATACTGTTGGTTAGATTTAAATTTAAATTGCACCTACTTGTTCGCCTTGTCAAGCTGCGTAATTGAAGTACCCACATGTTAGACCTTGAACCAAAAACAAAGAAGTTATTTAGGTTTGTCCTTGAAAATAGTTGTTTTTTCGCTGTTGCTGCTATACCCTTTGTTGGATCTGAATTCTGTTTGCACCAACTTGTTCGTCTGATCAATCCACGTAATTTGAGTACCCACTTAATATATTTTAAACCGTAAATAAAGAAGTTATTTAGGCTTGCCCTTGAAAATAGTTGTTTTTCGCTGTTGCTGCTATACCCTTTGTCGGATCTGAATTCTGTTTGCGCCAACTTGTTCGTCTGATCAATCCGCGTAATTTGAGTACCCACTTAATATATTTTAAACCGTAAATAAAGAAGTTATTTAGGCTTGCCCTTGAAAATAGTTGTTTTTCGCTGTTGCTGCTATACCCTTTGTCGGATCTGAATTCTGTTTGCGCCAACTTGTTCGTCTGATCAATCCGCGTAATTTGTGTACCCACATGACATACTTTGCACAAACTGTGTACCCCCCCCCCCTCCCACCCCCCCTTTTTTGGGTCATGTTCAAGGTCAAGGTCAAGGTCAAGGACCTTGGGACTTAGAAATTTTCACAAAGTGGGCTGCACACAGACATAAGACTAATAGTCTCCTGCCTATGTACAGGCCAAGTCCCTAACTTGAAATGCTTAGGGTGGTCCTGAAAAGGACCGTTTGTGTTTGAAGGAGATGGTGGATAAGGAGCGGTGAGCGGTAGTCAGTGTTTATTTTTCCTTTGTAACCCACTTTACTTGTCCCTTCTGCCGTACTAAAATCAAGTCGCACTTGGTCTCAGGAGGTGGCAGAGTGGACCTTGGAAGGTGGACCTTGACGTAACGGCCGACGCCAAAGAGGTGTTGGAGTAGGTACTCATCATCGCTGATCTTCCCCACAAGTAGATACTCCACGTTTAATTTCAACTGCGCAAACTTGACGGCGACAGACTCCAGCGGCGTTACCAACTCGGTAAGTTTCACCGTAGCCGTCCTCTTCATTATCTCCTCAACAGTTGGTGGCGGCGATGAAGGTCGAAGCGATGAAGGGCGAGGTGATAGCGATGGTGAAGATGCAGTGGACGTCGAAGGCCGTTGGTCGAAGTAAAGTGGGTGGTTTCGAAAATTCTTCCGTATGCAAGATTTAAAAGAACTAGGTCTTTTGAATCCGCTCCTTTTTTCCGAAGACTTCTTCAAAGTCTCCTTCAAACGTTGCAGTTTCTCGGGTGTAATGGGAGAAGACATAGCGCAGAGGTGTATTCAGTTCGCAAGGCAAAGCTGGAATGAGGTACCAGACGGAGCAAAGCGGGTCGCCAAGTGTAACCGTGACATTTCCATATACGGGTAGAAAGCTAAAAACCGGTCTACATCCGGTTCCCCTTCCCCCGTGACGACACAACCTCCCCCCCCCCTTTTTGGGTCATGTTCAAGGTCACCCCCCCCCCTTTTTGGGTCATGTTCAAGGTCACCCCCCCCCCGTGACGTAACATCCCCCCCGTGACGTAACATCCCCCCTTCCGCTTCGGTGACGTCACTTTGCCTTTATAAGCGGGAGCAGTCCGCAGTCTCGTCGCAGTAGCTTGCCGCCCGCTGTTTGGGTATACGTCCCAGTGGGTTGCACTCTGCTGCAGCGTAGGTCTGTTAAGTGTGCGTTGGGCCCGACGCGCAATTAAGAGATCCGCGCCCTTGCATGTTTAGTTAGTTTGTTAAGCATGTTAGATAACGCTTGTAGTTTGCTGCTAGGTAATGTAGTTAGTCTAATATATGTTAGTGTTTGGTATCGGTTTGAAGTGTCTTATTTACTAATGAAATATGTACTCCCGGCCCTACAGGTCCCTCAACAACCTTGGTCAAAACTTGGGTTCGCAGCAGCCTGACGCCGGGTGTTTGGGTCTACGTCCCACCGGGTTTCAGTGATACTGTTGACCTTTGCAAAACCGACCTTGGTTGTTCTTGTAAAAGTAACGTTAACTGATTAATTTTGTT
This sequence comes from Allygus modestus, assembly GCA_963675035.1. NCBI lineage: Eukaryota > Metazoa > Arthropoda > Insecta > Hemiptera > Cicadellidae > Allygus > Allygus modestus. Next base: position 104,095,632 of record OY776112.1, read on the forward strand.
TACATAGTTGATGGTAAAGTCTTTATTTTCAAAGTAATGTATCTTGCTTCTCATCCTTTTCCTAACCCCTCTAAGGTATGGCGCGCAAACCGACCTTGTGTCAATACGGCGCGTAAACCGGTTGACATTTCCCATCTTAGCCTGAGAAAACTGTGTAAAATATAAAGTCAGTCTCTTGTTTAAAATCAGTCTCTTGTTTGTTGTCTTTTGTCCCCTTCCCAAATACAGAGCGGGGAATAGAGCAGTATGTTATGCTCTATTCCCCGCTTTGGCTTCATGTTCAGATGACCTTGGGACTTAGAAAATTCACGTACAAAGCGGGGAATAGATCGGTTTGTGGTCCAAGTGAGAATCAATTACTGCTCTATTCCCCGTTTCAATAATATGACCAAACGACCTTGACCCACTTCGGGACTTAGAAAATCCTCGTATTGTAATATATCCCCCCCCCTTTGACGTAACATCCCCCCTTCCGCTTTGGTGACGTCACTTTGCCTTTATAAGCGGGAGCAGTCCGCAGTCTCGTCGCAGTAGCTTGCCGCCCGCTGTTTGGGTATACGTCCCAGTGGGTTGCACTCTGCTGCAGCGTAGGTCTGTTAAGTGTGCGTTGGGCCCGACGCGCAATTAAGAGATCCGCGCCCTTGCATGTTTAGTTAGTTTGTTAAGCATGTTAGATAACGCTTGTAGTTTGCTGCTAGGTAATGTAGTTAGTCTAATATATGTTAATGTTTGGTATCGGTTTGAAGTGTCTTATTTACTAATGAAATATGTACTCCCGGCCCTACAGGTCCCTCAACAACCTTGGTCAAAACTTGGGTTCGCAGCAGCCTGACGCCGGGTGTTTGGGTCTACGTCCCACCGGGTTTCAGTGATACTGTTGACCTTTGCAAAACCGACCTTGGCTGTTCTTGTAAAAGTAACGTTAACTGATTAATTTTTGTTTACATAGTTGCTGGCAAAGTCTTTATTTTCAAAGTAATGTATCTTGCTTCTCATCCTTTTCCTAACCCCTCTAAGGTATGGCGCGCAAACCGACCTTGTGTCAATACGGCGCGTAAACCGGTTGACATTACCCATCTTAGCCTGAGAAAACCTTGTAAAATATAAAGTCAGTCTCTTGTTTAAAATCAGTCTCTTGTTTGTTGTCTTTTGTCCCCTTCCCAAATACAGAGCGGGGAATAGAGCAGTATGTTATGCTCTATTCCCCGCTTTGGCTTCATGTTCAGATGACCTTGGGACTTAGAAAATTCACGTACAAAGCGGGGAATAGATCGGTTTGTGGTCCAAGTGAGAATCACTTACTGCTCTATTTCCCGTTTTAATAATATGATCAAACGACCTTGACCCACTTCGGGACTTAGAAAATCCCCGTATTGTAATATATATTTACTCGTTACAACATTATTACCCCCACCGTATAACACTTGCACTCCCCACCACTATCAGTATGTATAAAAGAGGGTCCCCCAGCACTAGTAAAATCATTCTTCCTCTTGTGCTGTTATACCTCACACCATGGCACACATTAGGAAGCAGACACAACCTCTCAAATTGAAACCTTCTGCTTCGTCTTCGCCCGCCTCTACCACTCCGTCTTCTGCGGTTCCATCCATCCTTCGGACAGCCCTGATGTTAGCTAACATCGTCCCGGAGAACTGTCCACCACTACCTGCTGCGTCAACGACTTACACAAGTCCTTCACCTCTTCCGTCAACTTCTCGTGCTGTTTCTCCAAGTCCTTCACCTCTTCCGTCAACTTCTCGTGCTGTTTCTCCAAGTCCTTTGTCAACGTCTCGTGCTGTTTCTCCAAGTCCTTCTACATCTTCAAGTTGTTCTACATGTTCATCAAAGTCTTCCAAATCGTCTGCTTCTTCATCCTCATCAACATCAAGTTCGAGACCAAGCCAACCAGCCACCCAATCATCTTCTCCAACCAGACCTTCAGTAATCTGCACATATACTTCATCTCCTTCAGAGAAATTTAAACAACTTAAATCTGTACAAAGGATGTGCATGCTTCCTGCACAACAATGTAATTATATATTCAAAAAAGGTGCTAAGAAAGGTGAACGCTGTGTTAAACGTTGTATTTTAAATGAAGAAACGTGCAGTCTTCATTTAAAATTAAACCATGGCGCATCTCCTTCTTCACCACGTGCAACAGTGGTGCCAATTAAAATTCGAATTAACAGGCTTTGTAAAAACAAACGCTACTTCTTTGTTAAAATAAAGGACTTTGCAAAGGTGTTGGTTCAATGTGAAGGTAAACTGTACTATGTAGAGTTACCTAGAGCCATGGACCTCCACGTCAAAAAACCTACCCACAAGGACTATTTAATTCGAAATGATACAGGTATCACTGTGTGGAAATCATTAAAATAATAATATAAATAAAAAGACCAAAAGTTTATTCCAAATTAAATAAAGCATTTTTTCCAAATTAAAAAAAAAGTGTGGACAACCTATTTACAATTTGTAGCATATGCTGCAGAGTGTAAATAAGTTGTCCACACTTTTTTTGCAATGTTACAACGACCTTGACCTAGATAACGGACTTGGATAATTTACACTAAGTCAAAGATAAACTTAAAAGGAAAAAGGAGAAATATTATACTAAAGTCAAGTAAAGAGGGGAGGGGGTAAGCGGGTATTTAAGCGAGCGATTCGGAATATAATTATTAGTTGTATCATCATGAGCGTCAACAGCAACACATGGGGAAAGGAAATTAACGAAGAGGAGTTGTACGCAATTGCTGAGGCTGCAGAAATGACTGAAGTTTTTAAGATTAATAAGGTTGCGGAGAATGATGCTCAGTCACATCCGCAACAAACCACATCATCGATGCAGTCTACAACGCAGCAACCAAGACCCTATCATGTTATCCTGGAGGAGTATAATGAGGCAATGAGGTACGCCTTTACAAAGTGGTGTGCACAACCGCGTTCTCCTGAACAATGGGAGGAGCACGATGCAGACTTTCGCCTGGTTGGAGACTTAGAACTTGAGCTTCAAAGAGCAAAGGTTGCTCAGTAGTGAGAAGATTTATTGTTTACTTTAGAATACAGAGCGGGGAATAGATCAGTTTGCGGTCCAAGTGAGAACCACTTACTGCTCTATTCCCCGTTTTGGCAATTTGTTCAGATGACCTTGGGACTTAGACAATTTTCGTTTGGTAAAAAACAACATTGAAATATATATATATTTCTTACAAAAATATCTCCTCCCTAAAACTTGCACCCCCCCCCCTTATATATGTGGGGGTAAACATATATAAGGCGTACAGCTTTAGAGTATAGTTATTCAGCTATGAATAGCCCAGCAGAGTTGATGCAGCCTACAACATCGACGCAGCCTACAACATCGATGCAGCCTACAACAAATAACAAGGAAAAGAATGATGAGGCAAGAAGAAGAAATGCTAGAGAAAGAGGAAGGATTAAAAAAATAAATCAAACATATAAGTTATTACAATCAAAATTACCGTTTATGGATAAAAAAAGTTCAAGGCATGCCATTTTGATACAGGCGATAAAATACATTAATGCGTTAGAAACGTTGTTAGAAGGTGCATCACTTCAACAAGATCTTCCTGAAGACCTTCTAGCATTCGTAATTGACTAAAGATGTTTTGGAAATACTGAACGGGGGGAAAACAGAACGGGGAATAGATCAGTTTGCGGTCAAAGTGAGAATCGCTTACTGCTCTATTCCCCGTTCTGGTAATAAGTTAAAACGACCTTGACCTACTTACAGGACTTAAACATCCTTGTTTCATAAACATTGTTACATATATTTGATACAATAATACCCATTTCTTATCACTAGTTACCCCCACCACTTAAATCGGGGAATATAAAAAGAGATTTCTCATCAGTGCTTATCTCATTCTGCTACTTGTGTTAGCACTAGAATATATAGCAGCTATGTCACCAAAGGATAATATATTTCCTTCTGCAAAATCAATCGTAGGAATTATAAAACATATTGTGATTGAAAGTGAGGATGAAAATGAAGACGAATTGGAAGATTTTGAATTATTAAGTGATATGGATGCAATGGAAGATTTTGAATTATTAAGTGATATAAACAGTGATGATCTTGAAGCAGGATATATGGAACAAATTGAACCGTTAAGTGACGGGGAATCTGAAACCTATAGAATCTATCAGCATCTTCTCTGTTCTGAAGAAATACATGATGAAACTCCAACCACTAGTAGTAGTAGTTTGGATGGGTTATTTTTAGATAGTGCACGAGGGGTATATCATATTCGTCGACGACTATTTCTTTCCGATGCTTCTGATACAACTGATTCCGATTCATCAAATGAGTCTGATTAAGTGTTGTCTTTTTCTTGTCAACTGACAAACTTTAAATACAGAGCGGGGAATAGATCAGTTTGTATTACAAGACAGAAAATATTTACCAGCTTTCATTTTTTTTTTTTTTTTTTTTTTTTTTGCTTTTTTTTTGTTTAGAAAAAGTGGGGGTAACTTATAAATTTAATGGTGGGGGAACGTCTATTTAATGTCGATGCAACAGTGTATATTTATCATATCGGCATGATGAACCCACCAGGAAACTCCGTTTGCTACAGCTTTCCCCTCATCGATATCGATGATGTGATAAAACTTACATCAATAACAAAACGGTTTGAACTCGAAAGGCGACTCATAAAAGTCGACGTAATTCCACAAGATCTTCGTTCGGCAATGTTGACCATCGAATATGTTAAAGATGAATCTACAACTGAAGATCCCTATTGTTTTATGAAATTTTTAGTTGATCGAGATGCAATGTGTACAATCCGACTTCACATCCGAGTTTAAAATCTATCAAATGTTCCTGTTGGAGAAAATTGTCTTAGTTAAATACAGAGCGGGGAATAGATCAGTTTATGGTTTGATATGAAATCATTTACTGCTCTATTCCCCGTTTTGGCAAATATGTTCAATGACCTTGACCTAAATACAGAACTTTGTACCCTTCAGCTACAATAGTAAATATAAAATGCAAAAAATAGTAAACTTAACGTAATACATACCCCCACCACTTTTGCTAGGGTATAAATAGAGGGGTATTTGCAGTGTTTTTCATTATTGCTTTGACCCTTGCGGAGATCGCACCTACATTATGCATCGCTGCGATATTTGCAAGTCTTCATTTAAGGATGAATTTCTTTTAATGATTCATAAAGAATTAAAACATAACAACAACCAAGATGAAAAGTATGAAGAAGAAGAATTGAAAGAAATAGATCGAATGTTAGCTCAACACCAACATTCCAGACCAAGTGTTATTCAATATGCATCATCAACATCGACTTCTACGCCTGCTATGTCTACACTTCACCGTCCTTCAACATCAACACCATCAACATCGACTTCAACGCCTGCTATGTCTACACTTCACCGACCTTCAACATCAACAGCTGTAGATGTGGAACTACACGCTCAAGCACTACCCGGTAAGGTAGTAACACATTTTAAAATTGACAACGTAAAATTACAACTTGAAAACTTTCTACATAACGCCAAAGAATTAGTAACCAAAACATTAAAGAATGAACAAAAAAGATTAAATTTTATCAAGTTTGGACTGTTGCTAGATGCTATATTCACTAACATACAAAACGAAACATCACCAAGAGGTTTTATGACAAAAAACCGAACCATCATGGCTGCGTCAGATATTGAAAAGATTGTAACAGAATGTTTTGAGGAACTTTTGACAAAAATACAAGAGCATGAAGGAAGAGGATCTGGATGGACTTTATTAAGTATAACAAGTCTGGATGTTAGAGTTCATAAACACGGTTATGGAATGAGAGGAAGTAGTTACATTCCTCTTCCGAAAAAAGTAAGTGATACCAAATCCTGTATTAATGTGCAAAATGAAGATAACGAATGTTTTAAATATGCTATGTTGGTAAAATATGTAAACAAAGACCACCAAAAAAGACCAAGTCAAAAATATGAAGAAGTTCAACATAAGTATAATTTCCAGGGAATGACTTACCCTGTTGCAATTACTGATATATCAAAATTTGAAAAGCAAAATCCGTCGGCTTCAGTCAACATATTTGGTTTGGATTCGTCAAATAATGTGTATCCCTTGCGCATAACATCGAATGAGCGCAACAATCATACTGACCTGTTATTAATCAATAAAGGAGAGATATCCCATTACGTGTATATACAAGATTTTGAAGGGCTTGTATGTAAACAGTTAACAAAACATAAAAGTAAAATCACAACATGTAAGAGATGCTTTTGCCACGTGAGCAAACCATTAAGAAGAGGAGGTTCAGAATGGTTATTAGAACATCAAAGGTTATGTAGTGGGAATTATGAGGTTAGAATTAAATTACCTCATCCTAGCAGAGCATACGTACAATTTGACAAAGTAAATCAACAATACCCTATTCCATTTGTTGTGTACGCGGATTTCGAAGCATCTTTACTTCCAATTGAACAACAAGAAGAGGATATTATAAAAAGAAGCAAATATCAAAAACACGCACCAAACAGTTACTGTATACTAACAAAATCCACGCTGTCTGAAGAACATCTTCAAGAATTTGGACTATCATCTGCTCCGAAGATTTATCGCGGTGAACAAGCAGCGAAACACTTTGTAGACGATTTGTATTATATTGCCTCTAAGGTGGAAGAACTCTACAAAATGAAAATACCGATGCTGCCTATGGAAGAACATCAACTTCAACATCACAATCTGGCAACAACATGTTATCTGTGTAATAACATATTTACACCAGATAACGTTAAAGTTCGTGATCACGACCATCTTACAGGAGTCTACAGAGGTGCAGCCTGTAACGCTTGCAATTTGAATTACAAACTTCCATCTTTTATACCCGTTGTTCTACATAACCTTAGTGGATATGACTCTCACTTTATAATTCCCGAATTGGGAAGAGATGATGGGGCGATAGATGTTTTGGCAACAACAATGGAAAAATTTATAAGCTTCTCTAAAAAGGTTGGCAAAATAAAACTTAGGTTTATTGATTCGTTTAAATTTATGCCTTCTAGCCTAATGAAATTAACTGAGAATTTAAAAAAAGAAGATCTGATAGAAACAAGCAAAATTGTAGCCAGTAATAAAATGGATCTGGTTCTTCGAAAAGGGGTCTTCCCCTACGATTACATCGATGGACTGCATAGATTTAATGAAACATCACTTCCTCCACCAGAACAATTTAACAACAAACTTAATGATTCGGAAATTTCACTTGAAGATTATCAACATGCATGTCGAGTATGGAACGAGTTGGATATGAAGACCTTAGGAGAATACTCAGACTTTTATGTAAAACTTGATGTGACTCTTCTCTGCGATGTTATGGAAGAATTCCGAAGAACCTGTTTTGCAGCATACGGTTTGGACCCTCTACATTCGTATACATCTCCAGGACTAGCTTGGCAAGCAATGTTGAAAGAAACAAAATGCAAACTCCAGCTGTTAACAGATATAGATATGGTTTTAATGGTTGAGTCGGGTGTTAGAGGTGGATTAACTCAAAGCGTGACAAGACATGTTAAAGCCAACAACAAATATCTACCAGACCATGATCAAGAGAAACCTTCAACGTACTTGGGATATTTCGACGCAAATAATCTGTATGGATGGGCCATGTCGAACCCACTTCCATTTGACAACTTTAAATGGGTTGATCCCGATTGTATTGGGGATATATCACAAATTCCAAAACATGGAGATACCGGATATATTTTGGATTGCGACTTTGAATATCCAGAACATTTACACGATCTTCATTATGACCTTCCACTCCTTGCAAGAACAGAAATTTCACCAACTGGAAAACACCCCAAATTAATGATGACCCTTAACAATAAACAACGATACGTAGCTCACTATTGCGTTGTTCAACAAGCTATCGAATTAGGTTTACGTCTTACTAAAATTAATAGAGCCGTGGAATTTTCCCAATCGTGCTGGTTGAAACCGTACATAGACTCGAACACTACCAGAAGAGCAGCCGCTACATCAGCCTTTCAAAAAGACTTTTTTAAATTAATGAACAATGCGATATTCGGTAAAACATTAGAAAACAAAAGAAGACATAAAAACGTTAAACTTGTTACAGATCCGAACAAACTACAGAAACTCGTACAACAGCCTAACTTTAATACATCTATAATTATTAATGAAAATCTTGTAGCTGTATCTATGAAGAAAACAAGTGTGAAGATGGATCGTCCTTTGTATATAGGAATGTCAATCCTGGATATCTCCAAGACTCATATGTACGATTTTCATTACAAAAAGATGGTCACCTTTTATGGACGGGAAAACATCGGCATCTCCTACATGGATACAGACGCTTTTATATATTGGATAATTACTAACGATATGTATGAAGATCTTCGGACATTTGATTACAAAAACGACTTTGACTTTTCCGACTATCCAAAAGATCATCCAAACTACGACAATGACAGAAACAAAAAAGTGCTTGGCAAATTTAAAGATGAAGCCAATGGTGTTATACTTCAAGAAATTGTTGCACTAATGTCAAAATTATATTCTTTACAACTAAATGAAAACCAAGTCATTAAGAAAGCTAAAGGAGTAAAAAGTTTGTATTTAAAGAAGAATGTGCATTTTAATCACTATAAGAAATGTTTATTTGAAGATCAAGATATAATAGCAAAATTTAACACAATCAGAAGTTTCAACCATCAGCTGTACAGCGTGACTGAAGTAAAAAAAGCTCTTTCTTCAAATGATGATAAACGACACATCCTTGCAGACAATATCCACACTCTACCATTCGGCCACTATTCCCTCAACCCTATTGACGAGTAACCCTTTCATCGTCCTACATCCCTTTTCCTTTTCCTTTCCGTATAAAAGGGGGAACACAGCAGTATTTTGCTGTGTTCCCCCTTTTATACATTAGTTTGGAATGACCTTGGCCTATATAAGCAGATTTATACAAAAGAATATTTAATACCATATCAGCTGTCTTCGTGAAACCATCATGTCAGACCTGAAGGAGAAGATTATTAATGAACTACACAAACCTGCAAGAATAAAGTTTCCAAGAAGAAATACTGTTATAAAAGGGATAAATGATCTATATCAAGCGGATTTAATTGAAATGCGACCGCATAGCAGAATAAACAAAGGATTTAAATATATACTCACAATTATTAATTGTTTTACAAAAGTTGCAGACGCTTTGCCTCTAAAGGACAATACTGGTAAAAGCGTAACAGAAGCCATGGAAATAGCCATAAAAAGAGATAAAAACAAAATTAAACATTTACAAACTGATGATGGAACAGAATACTTTAATACAAACTTTGCACAGTTAATGAATAAATATAAAATAAATCATTATTCTACAAATTCAGAGAAAAAAGCAGCTATTGTAGAAAGATTCAATAGAACCTTAAAAGGAGCACTCTATAAACAATTTTCAAAAAGAGGTTCTTACGTATGGTATGATGTTTTACCACAATTAATAAATGATTATAACAACAGGTTTCATAGAACTATTGGTATGAAACCTAACAAAGTAAATAGAAGAAATGCAAAAGATGTATTAAAACGCATAAAGAAAAATACAAAGCCTAAAGTAGAAAAAATGCAGCCAAGAAAATTTAATGTAAGTGATAAAGTACGGATTAGTAAATATAAGGGAGTGTTTACCAAGAAATACCTTCCCAATTGGACGAATGAAGTTTTTACAGTGTATAAAGTGCAACCGACTGTACCTGAAACGTATATCTTAAAAGATAACAAAGGAGATTTGTTGCAAGGTGCATTTTATGGACATGAAATGTTAAAGTCAACAGTAGGTGATGTATATCTTGTTGAAAAAGTGTTACAAAGAAAAAAGGACGCAGTTAAAGTGCGGTGGTTAGGGTTTAACAAAACTGAGGATTCATGGATACCTATAAAGGACTTGGTGTAATGCAAGCAACTCATTTCATCGTTAACCTTTGAGCAGGATGGAGATTATTCACCATAAAGATCGATTCAATATTAATAACATAGATGATTTAACTGTGGATAACGTTAATATCAACAATGGTAAACACGGTAGTTTATTTCCAAACACTGTTCGATGTATAGTAAGTGGCCCCTCAAACTGTGGAAAGAACAATGTTGTCTTTAATTTGATCACTAATCCGCAGGGATTAAGGTTTAATAACCTATATATTTTTTCAAAGTCCCTACAACAACCAAAGTATCAATTGCTGGATAAAATCCTATCTGATGTGTCCGATGTTAATTTTTACAAATTTAACGCTAGTGATAGCATTATGCAACCAAACGAAGCGAAACCGTATTCTGTATTTATATTTGACGATGTATCTTGTGAAAATCAGGATACTATTAGAAACTACTTTGCCATGGGAAGACATAATAACATCGATAGCATATATATAGGACAAACTTATAGCAAAATCCCAAAACAACTTATCAGAGATAATGCAAATGTTTTAATTGTATTTAAACAAGATGATACTAACCTAAAACATATATATAACGATCATGTAAATGCTGATATGGCATTTGAAAAGTTTAAAGAGCTTTGCGGAAAAGCATGGGCGGAAAAGTATGGATTTCTGGTTATTATGAAAGATCAAGCTATAAAAGACGGCCGTTATAGAATAGGTTTTGATAAATTTGTTTTACTACACTGATTAGCGGTATTACTGTACAAGTCGTCAAGGTGTGAAGATGGTTAACCAGGAAAAGCTACTAAAAGAAATAAAATCACTTAGTGATTCTATTAGACAAAAAAACCGAGCTTTAAAATCAGGTATAAATGAAAGAGAGCAATTTTTAGAAACAACATTTAAACCTGTTACTGAACCTTTAAAGCGATTAGCACAAAATATGGAAAAACCTTCAATTCGCTTCGAAGGAGACAAAATGCTACCAATTTCCAAATATGAAGAAGAATTTCAGAATGATGAAAGTTTTGACCAGTTACAAACATCTGAAGAAAGCGACGAGTATGAAGAAAGCGGAGATATAGGAGATTTAAGGGAAAAGAACATTGCAGGAGATACAAGTACAGAAGATACAAGTGCGGAAGATACAAGAGCAGAAGAAGAGGATATCAACCCATCCAACTTAAGCAAATTAGGCACAGATATTATGTTTAAAGGAACACTTGGAAGAAAATATACATTAAAAATGTTACATGGCACACATGCTAATCGAAATTATCATACATATGGAGCTAGAATAGAGGATAAAGGATTAATGATTGGAGATAGAAAGTTAGATATAAACGAAAATGATGATATAGTTATTGGTGATAAGAAATATAAAGGTACAACAGGTTTGTTTGAACTCATCTTTAAAAATAATCCTGGTAAATATACTAAAAAGGATTTACAATTGTTTAAAAATATACTAGAGTATACAAATGCACATAGAAAAAAATATTCCAAAGACCTACCTATTTATAGAAACAGGTCAATAAAATACACAAACATTATATCTAGTCTTTTCCCCTCGAAATCAAATAAAGCTCCAATTAAAAGAAGAGCTTTATCTTCTGCTGAATTAAATGTTTTGCATAAAAAAAGAAAAACAACTGATCCTACTACATCTGGAAGGGGATTATTACAAAATTTGTATAAAACCAATATAATATATTACAACGATATAAATAAGTTAGTTGATCGAATGAGGTTATTACATGAAGCTATGGAAGCCGGGCACACTGGTTTAGAAAACGAATGGGTAGCTTTGGTTGATGAACTGCGAAAACGAGAAATAATTGTTCAGTAGACGTATATATAGTAAGAACCTAAACGATAGCGATTCAGTTACATCATGAGTGTGGACAAGTTTGGACGGTATTCCGAGTTTGGAGTAAAATCTGGATATAGTGAAAAAAGAGCTGGGCTTCCGTTAACACCTGATGGTAATTATAATTTTGAAGGAAAAGTAATTCAAAATGTTGGTGATCCGCTTTTGTCTTCTGATGCGGTTACGGTACAATACATGGATAAAAGAACCCCGATTGTACACGAAGACCATTGGGGGTTTTCCGGTAAAAGGTTAAGCAATATAAAACATCCCATTTATGATGGTGAAGCAGTAAATTTAGCGACTTTAAAATTGTTAACGATTTACAAAAAGAATGAAACTGATACAAGCTATGATGTAAAAAAATTAAAATTGTCAAATGTAGGTGATTGTGAGCAGGATGGAGACGCTGTAAATAAGAAAATATTTGATATAGTACACAAGAAATGGACTACAGAATATGAAAAACATATGGAAAGGTTTGGTGCAGCTTTATTTAATTATATCCATCGGGCTTCAGGAAGAGCTGTAGCTTCAGATGTTGACAGCCACAATTATTTAGACTGGAAAAAGATACACAATCCAGAAAAACCTAATCAATTAGATAAACCGTCTGAGCCTTCTAAAGTCAAGACATTAGGAAAGGGGGATAAAGTGAATGTGATTAATGAACCAACAGAAAACGATGAAGATTACATAAGAGAAAAAAGAATTTAAATACCCATGATAAGGGATAAAGCATCAGTCATATTCGAGAGATGATACAGAGAGGATGATGGAATCCAATATTACTGCGTGGAGTTTAATATCTCAAGAGCCGAGATTTCCCCAAGGAGTGCTGACAGATGGTTTTGTTCAACGGTTTGATAGATATATGGATTGGGAACAACTTTCCATACACTACCTCTTCACAATGACTATGTTAAGAATTTATTTTCACAGAGTTAACTGGATTCATATTTTACAAAGACAACAGTTTTCAGAAGACTTCCTTGTAGAGATGACATCAAATTTTAATAACTGTTGGGAAGTAATAAGTAAATATCAAAATCTCTCTGAAAATTACATTGAAAATTTTAAAGATAAACTAGACTGGAATGTGTTATTTAATTATCAACGATTAAGTGGCAAGTTTCTAAGGGAACATGACAACTATTTAGATTTTATTCATTTTACCGAAAACAACGATACCATCACCAGCGGAGAAACATTTGAAACATCTTCAATTACACCTTATTTCTATTTTTACTACTTTTATTTATTATGTCTACATTTAATTAATTAATCCATTTCTATATAATAAATGGATTTTAAACAGTATATATAATACAAGAAGCCAAGACTAATATTACATTCATTGTAAAACATTTATAGAGTGCACCTACTGATTGTAAGTTTGGCTATAAATAGTCATGCCGAGGGCTAAACGCATCAGTCATAATCGAGAGAGATTACAGAGAGGAAGGGGAATAGCATCAACAGCATTTTCTCTATTAAGTAAACCGGTTGGAGCTATAGTTAACAAGGCGATTGATTTATTACCTGTGGAATTACATTTACCTGGAGGATATCAATATTGTGGTCCTGGAACCAAATTAGAGAAACGGCTTGCTAGAGGAGATCCTGGAATAAATAAGCTTGATCAGGCCTGTAAACAGCACGATATAGCGTATTCCAAATTTGGTGATACAAAAAATAGATCAATAGCGGATAGAGCACTTTCTGAGAAAGCTTGGCAAAGAGTAAAATCTAGTGACGCGAGTATTGGTGAAAAAGCAGCGTCTTTAGCAGTAACAGCAGCAATGAAAGCAAAAACTACGTTTGGAGGAGGAAAGAGAAGAAGGCGTGGGAAAAGACCCGCTAAGAAACAAGGAGGTAATATCAGAAGAAAACGTCGATCTACTAGTGGTAAAGGTAAAAAGAAACCAACAATATAGTCAATGATAAAAAAGGGAGGAGGACTATACCTAAGACCGTATCGTGTGTATTAAATAAGAAAGAGCAATTAATAATTAAAAACAAAGAATTAACCAATGAAGAACTGATTACATATGCTTCTTGTTTGAAAATCCCATTTTTTAGAGGAGTATTTATGAAAGATGAATTACCGGTTAAAATGTGGAAAAATGAGACTGGTATAGTAAATTTGGATAATAGTGAAGGATTAGGCACTCATTGGGTGTGTTACAAGAAACTTGGTGAAACGATTTATTATTTCGACAGTTTTGGAAACCTTCCACCACCGAAAGAACTTCAACAATACTTTCGTGCGGCAGAAAATGTTTTTTACAATTATACAAGAAAACAACCTGATGATACATCCATTTGCGGTCATTTATGTTTAGACTTTTTAGCTAAAAGTGTTAGTCAACTTTAAGATGTCTTCGTATACAGTGTCATTAACCGGTAACTCATGTACTTTGCGCAGTATTCTGTTTCCAGCGCTACGTTTGCAAAAAGGAAGACTATGGGAAGCCGCATTATTGGATTTAACAACATATAACTCTATTCCAAACGTTAGTGAAGGAATTAATAACAAAATACATTATTACAAGACAAAAGATAATAAAGGAAAATATTCAGCTTTGGAAGAATTCAGTTTACCAACAGGAGCTTATGAAATTGATAATATAAATGAAGTTATACAAAAACATATGGGAAAAGAAAATATAACGATAAAAGGCAATAACAATACAATGAAAGCCGAAATTACTTCTAAGTATTATATTGATTTTGGCCAAGAACGTTCAATTGGTAGTTTATTGAGGTTTTCTAAGGAAACAAAGGTATTAGAACCTAATACAACTCATTCTGGGAATAGAACTGTGACGATCATCAAAGTAAACAGCATAGACATTACATGTAACATTATACAAGGATCCTACAGAGATGGAGAAAATCGGCATATATTACACACATTCTACCCATCAGTCGCACCGGGTTTCAAGATAGTAGAAAAGCCTCAAAACCTTGTGTACCTACCGTTAAACACCAGTTTCATTTCAGACATCGTGCTGAACATAGTGGATCAAGACGGAAACCTTATTGACTTTCGAGGAGAAGCTATTACTGTAAGAATACATATAAAATCATCCGCTTAGATAATGGGGTTATCATTTAAAAAGAGAGAGCCAACCAGCAAAGAGGTCAGTAGCTCATCAGCTGTAGAAGGATTAACAAGTGACAACATTCGTTTTCTAGAAGAAATTGGATTAAAGGTCATTAACAATGGCTATACTGGATATAGCGCAGGGCCCAACATTCGACGAGACCTTATGGGAAAAGGAATATCACACGCACAACCCTTACGCTTCGTCCAAATTAAACAATAACGATGAAATTAGGATTCCTATACAACAACAAGACATTTATACTCTTCCATGCGAAAGTTATTTATATATTGAAGGAAAAGTAACAAAAGCTGACGGTACTGTTGGAACCACTGTTCCGTTCATAAATAATCCTATGGCATTTTTGTTTGACGAGATTAGATATGAAATTTCAGGAGTTACAGTCGATTCAACAAAAAAGGTTGGAATTTCCAGTACATTAAAAGGATTAGCGTCTTTAACACCAAATGAGAAGAATCTGTTAGCTGTTGCAGGATGGGTTGCACCAGACAAAAGTATAATTACTCCTGACGCTTCGGGAAACTTTGATTTTTACGTACCTTTAAGATTACTTTTAGGATTTGCTGAAGATTACAGAAGAATAATAATAAATGTAAAACAAGAACTAGTTTTATTAAGGTCATCAAACGATAATGATATTATTAAAGCATCTGCTGGAACAACTGAAGCCAATTTAGACTGGAAACTAACATTAGACAAGATTGTTTGGAGAGTACCACATGTGCGACTAAATGATGAACACAGGATTACATTATTAAGAAAGTTAAAATCAGATCGAGACATTGTAATGCCATTCAGAAGCTGGGAGTTTCATGAATACCCCGTTTTACCTTCAACACAACGGCATACATGGACTGTAAAAACTTCTACTCATTTGGAAAAAGCGAGATATGTAATCTTTGGATTACAAACAAAGAAAAAAATTATATTAACTGAAAATGCTGGTGAATTTGACCATTGTAAATTAACAAACTGTAAAGTGTTCCTGAATTCACAATTCTTTCCCTACGACAACTTTAATATCTCTTTTGATAAAAAAAGGTACAGTGTTTTATACGATATGTACGCTAGGTTCCAAAATTCATATTACGGCAAAACAAACACACCTCTACTATCTCCCGTACAGTTTGAATCGAAAGCTCCGATTGTTGTAATTGATTGCTCCAAACAAAACGAATCTGTAAAATCGTCTACTGTTGATATAAAGATAGAAATCGAATTTCAAGAAAACGTACCTGCAAATACATCTGCGTATTGTTTAATTTTGCACGATAAAATTGTTACATACACACCGTTGACTGGTATCGTAAAGACGGTATTGTAAAACGTTGTACCACCACCGGCACCGCCACTGTCGCTAACCTATAAATAGCGGAGCAACAATGCAGGTCTTCAGTTGATCGTCTATCGTCGCATGGGCAACATCTTCTACAAAATGAGTTCTCCATCTGTTGTACAAGGTGATGCAGAAATAGCACCGTTATTGGAACGTGATAATACCAGCGAAGCAGAAATTATCAAGGAAATAACTGCATTTTTAAAGTTTGGTAAAAGAGATAGAGAGGAGGAAAGTAATGCAGACCCATCAAAGGTAGTACCAAAAAGGAAGAAGAAAGTTGAAGAAAATATTCCTCCTCACATTTTAACTGAAGTGTTTTTGCGAATCTTTTACCCCATCTCAGCATGCATCAGTAAAAGTGTATCAGTTGGATTGATAAAGTCATTGGATTATTCCCCTACAGTAATTCTACACCATGGAACAAAAAAGGTTTTATTTTCGCAAAATGCTTGGGAGTCATTTTTGAAACATGTACATTTAATAGAATGTTATTTAACTAACAGTTTGTGTGGAAGAAAAACACATATTCGACTTTTGGATTGTGACAATGAAATCGATATTGTTAAACATCGCGGACAACTACAAGTGCGAATTAGAGACTTGACTCAACATGAAAATAAGATTCTACTGTCACGTGAAGAATTCTACGTTTTAAACTACGCAACAGAACCTATTACAAGGTACATGAGACAGTTGGTATTTGCAAGCGCTATTATTAAAGAATATTTGGTCGATACTTTGGAAAAACAACCTGATAGCACCATCGTGTACGGACCTGTGGATACATCTATTTTTAATAGAATACCTCATGAAGTTTGCATGTGGAGAAAGTTAAAGGATTTTGAACCACTTGTAGAAATCGCTACAGAAGCTACAGAAGAAACAACAGAGGAAGAAGAAACGGAGAAAAAAGAAGATGAAGAAAACGAAACACGAGAAGAGGAAGTTAAAAAAGACTAAAGTTTAACTTAGTAAAGAAGAACACACGTGGGGTAGGCCTATTGGGGACGGTGCCCACGTTAAATATACACCAACGCGCCTGCAACTGTACGGCCTGGTATTTAACCTACCGTGGTGTGGAAAACAGTTTAGTTGATCGTTAGGTGTCATGATGAGCGGAGGGGATGAAGAAGTGAGTGTAAAGCCTTGTGTAATAGAATTTCAAGCGTTTCGAAATAATGATGATAGGTTTATTATCAAGGAATTAGTAATTTTAGACTTGCTTACATTTGTAGTTTACCCATTCACGTTTGAAGCTCCTTTTTCTTTTAACAACCTTAACGCCAAAGCAAAAAGTACAAACAAATGGATAACAAACTACTTTCATCACATACATTGGTATGAAGGTTTTATAAGCTACAGTAATCTGCACAGTATTATGTTTAACTTTTGCAAACAATATTCACATATATACACAAGAGGATTAGAAAAAAGGAACTGGATACAAAAGTACACGCACGGTGATGTTTTCGATATAACTATCGGTAAGGACTTTAACATTAATCTCGGTAATATTTGTGTTGCTGCAAAAGATCCTAAACACGGACAATCAAACTGCGCATTGCACAACGCATATCGTTTGGCTGCTTACTTGGAACAAACGCAGAAATGTGGTGGGGGTAGCAAAGAACCGGAATGTGGTGGGGGTAGCGGGGCCTATAAATACGAGGATCCAACACCGCTCCGGCACGAGTATTATTCGAGACTCCGAAGAGGCAACATCACAGAAGACATCGCAACCACCACTGACGAAGATGGCATCACAACAGTTTCTACAAACACTGGTTGATCAATTCAACACTCATTCAAAATCCGACCTTCTGCTAACTAAAAAGTGTTCAGAATTAAAAGAACAAAAACACTACATTATTCATAACATCAAGAAAGTGGAAACCACACACGGAGAAGCAATTCTAGTTTCATTGAGCGAAGCACCTTTAACTTCAGGAGATGAGCCGAAGTTTCAAGTATTTCTTCCAAAACGATTTGTTCAACTGCTACAGAATGAAGATTTGCGAGATATTCAACCGGGGACGTTGTATTTGGTATCACACGGTGTAAGCGGCAACAACTCAACGGAACTCACTCTGCACATCATGCATCCTTGTACATAATGTCTCTGTTTGTATTTCTCTGTTTGTATTTTATTGTTTGTATTTCTAGTCATCAATGTTAAACTTAAGTTTATTGTATTGTAAAATGTTTGTTTAATAAAGAAAAGAAAAAGAAAAAAAATAAAATAAATATGAAAAAAAAAAATAAAGAAAACAGCAACACAGCAGTATATTATTTTATATACTGCTGTGTTGCTTTTTTTTTAAAATTCGAATGGGTGACCTTGAACTTTCATTCAGGGTTAACTTATGAAGAGGTATAAAAGAGAGGGAGCAGTGAAGTTAGTCTCAGTCTTGTCTAACACACGCTGCAGCTAACATGTCGGTGCCACCTATGAACAATTTATTTTTCGATAACAATTTGAAGACATATTGTTGCGAGTTACAATGTTTTAAAATACCAGGCGATCAAGTTGACGGGAAAGCTTGTCGTAAGTGCAAGTGTTTTAGCTATTGCATATGTAGATGTAAAACGTATCAAATGAACCGACAAGATAAAATACAAGAATTACGCCGAAGGATTGCATTACTGTGGCGGCGAATGTAGTAGCAACCATCTGCCTCGCACCAGCTGCCACCTGCCGCCTGCCATCTGCCGCCCGCCATCTGCTCCGCCCCACCACACTTTTACCCCCACCATTTTGTTTGATACCAAAACGCTAGCTAGCGAATAGTCAGTACACCTCCGGCTCTCGACTGGTGAACATCGAGTGCTCTTCACAAACGTAAAACATTATATTAAAATGTCCATTAAAATTAGGTGTATTCATTATGACTCTATTCATCTTGCGACTTACCAAGACCTCGAGGTGTTTAGTGAAGAGCTAAGACTTCTTATTGCGTCCGGTTACGATTTATCTTTGGAACTTTACGCATCAAAAAACAACATGGACTCTGCGCAGGGATCGAAGTATCTACCGTCTTTCTTCAGAAAGCGAAGTGATGGCCGCAACTCGTCCGGATCAACAACATCGATGACAACGAACAACGGGGAACTATTGTAAACATGAATTATTGTAAACATAACTTATTGTAAATAAAATAAAGTAATATTTGTAATTGTACTACCTCGCACTCGTATCATTCGATTGCTTCATTCGATTGTTTCATTCGATATTTATTATCGATTAACTATCGAATCACAATCGTTTTACGAGTGCGAGGTAGATTTTTTTAAAAAAACTTCACCGTGACCTTGAACTTTGAACTTTTACTCATTTCGTCACAAAACCGCCTACGTCACTGGCTCAGCCTCAGATGACGTCTTTCATGACTCAGCGCATCCGGTCACTCACCGGATGTGACGTCACTTCCGCCCCAGCAGCCCCAAATGCACACTACTGATACAGTTATTGGAATCAGCTGCCATTTTTCATAGGGTTATTAATGATGCTTTTTAACAACGGTCGATTTTACATATATAGTAAGTAGTTAATACATGCCAATGGCTTTATTAATCACACACAATAAACTGTACAAACATAAAAGACAATTTATGATATACGAATTGTGTATTTATCTCTCCGTTATTTACTGTGTAATAAAACAAGGCAACAATGTGAAAGCGACCCTAGGGTGCTGCAGATAATAATTGTAGCTTTCGCGTTGAACCTATACATTGTGTTCAATGAACACGACCACTATACAAATACCCGTTGCTTTGAAACCATGGGGATCTCGGTTCAGTACTGGCACTGTATTGTGTCAGGAGCTACCTCAGTAATTTATGATTATGTGTCATGGATATAAATACACAATTTGTATGCAAGAAATATATTTAAGACTATGTCATCTCATTAGTTTCATTAACCAGTTTTTTCTCAATATTGTCGCACCAACAAGAAGACAATATTTTTATGGTGAGTCATACCACACGAATATTTAATTTTTAACATAAACACACTTTTTATCCGTCTGTTAAAACTAGAATTTTTATGGAATTATACATTTAATACATGTTTTCTCTTGGTTAATTTATGCCAAAAATTACTATTCTAGAAAATACGGTACTTCTATTCCACTATTTATTTTTCTGGACATCAATTTTTTGCAGATTACAATATATTAATTTATTTTATCGTCAACTTTTTTAGATATTTTCGGCATAAATTAACTAAGAGAATCATTTAAATAATAGTATAGTCCCATAAATATATTAGTTTGAACTGACAGATTACAAAAATGTGCTTACGTTAAAAATAAATATTATTTTGTGGTAATGGTTCTAAAATATTGATTTATTATGTGGCCAAGATATATAGTTGCCTGCAATATGGAGGCGGCAGACTCGCTATACTTGACTGTGCAGAGAATGCAGTCAGGTTATTGAAGGAGCCAGGTTTGTTACCCTTACCTGTTATCGTAACGTAATACTTACAGTATAACTTCATAGGGCAGGCCCATTAAACCATTGAAAACAAAAGGGCAACATCATTCTTATCACCTAAAAATATAATTCTAATATATGACCATTCACAGTGTTGGTACATTTACTTTTCATACAAACAGAGTATAATAATCGTAATTGTCTGGCAATAACTATTCTCCTAATCCTTAAAAAAAATTTTTGTTTAAATCTGTAAAACAATTAAAAATTTAAATTTATGCCTGAATATTGAAAAAATCAACTAACAACTGTAATGCATTGAACAATTAGAGAAGGCGTTTGTCTGTCGTCATTTATGTCCCCACGGGTATAATAATTCCAATGTTATGAGTTTTCAATTAAAATCGAGCAGATGACTGATTACCAAGACAGGTGTTCATTACTCGATTTAGTTCAACAGAATAACCACAAAATACAGCACACACAACTACTGTATTTCCAGGAAACTGAAATGAGTGTCCTAGATTTTAAGGAAAACTTGTTTTTGTTTCAAATAAATTACACGTGATTCTTGTGCTTTTTATTAATATAATTTTATAATAAAGTTCGCGGTTTTCTAGTAATCCTATTTCCTCATATTTACCACCATCCAACATTGTGTATAACGTAGAAAATAATTATTTTCTGTTAAAAATCCTTGTCGGAAACACATATCTTTCATTATAGTTTCAGTATAGAATACGTGTAAACGAAAAGTACTTACAATCTACTAATAGACTAACATATACTGTTAAAGATGGACGGCGTAATAATAGTCAACTTGTTAATTAAGCTGAAAGGCATTACACCTATGATTTACATAGTTTCAAAGTATATATTTTGTAATAATTAGCTTTTTACATAGCGTACAATGTTTTAATGATTTATTATATAAAACGTATATCATATTCAACCACTGTTTTTAATTTCCTTTATAATTATTCATTGTTATTCTAAGTTTAAATTAGCTTGTGTCATTTTGATCAAGTTGTAATAAAGTTCATAATTGGAAGAAATATTGTTCACTCTTTAATCGACCGAATTCCCGCTTGATAAGTTGATAATATCCCTAAGTAAAACACTTTGCAGGATGTAAAATAAAAACATTAAGAGTCATGAGTTCGTTACTGATGTTATCACTAATTATTAATCATATTAATTTGCTACTCATACTTTCTTCTAATCGTATATCATCCTTCGTCTCTAAATGCATTATAGTTAATCAATAAAAATAGTTAATAAACATTTAAACACACACACACGCACGCACGCACGCACGCACGCACGCACACACACACACACACACACACACACACACACACACACACACACACACACACACACACACACACACACACACACACACACACACCTATCATAGAAGATTCCTCTATTGCAGGTTACATTGAAATTGAGGAATATAATTATTAATTGTTATAAAAACAGCTTTGTAGTGAAACATAAAGTAGTGAGATAAAATACAACACGTGTCCTCCTGGAGTTCTTTGCCTATTTGTATTTCACAAAATACAATTTGCAGTGTGAAAACACTGAATATTCCACTTTTTGACATAGGAGTAAATATAATTGACAATTCAACTGGGATGTTTAAACGGTGGCTTTAAAACTGCTGGTGTGGACGGTTCTGTTTATCTGTGACTAACAAAATCAGTCATGCATTCATTCACTTTGCAACTGCCCTGATGCAATGTGTATTTTTGTTACTGCTGCGACGGCTGATTAAAGCAATAATGTGTAGCTAATGTTTTTTTATATTGTGTATTTTCAATTTTTGTTAAAGAACAAAATAATGCATTATTTGTCCTACAACCATGCTTAAAGTTTTTTTTACAATCTAGAATCATATATTATTAAACATCTGTTTTCTGTTCAGCAAACAACAATATTTTAACGGTTGATGAAGTAATCACCTGCAGACTGACCACCTTCTTTGGACCAAATATCGTGAATTCAGGAAAAATGGATGAAAGCTAATTTTTGTGAGTATCCAAAATGTAGATGTGTATAATTCGAGTGTAAAGCATCTTTATCGATTTCGCAAAATTACCGCACGTCGCGTAGCGGAGCTTTCTTTCTACCGATAAAGACCTTCTTTACATTCTTAATTTATAAATTACTATTGCATGGTTTTTAAGGGAGTCAGCCCTCCACTTGAGAGAGAGAGAGTTCTCCTTGCCTTTGAAGAATCCATTTTTGTTTTTTAGGTAGGAGGACCCTACAGCTTAGGGTGGAGTTGTCTTGAACCACCAGGAAGTGATAGATGATTGGTTGGGACCAAACCCTCGCTCTCTAACCATTGCAGCAGCCTACGTCATTGCCCCAACTGATAACATAACCCAATACAAATCAATTACCGTAGAAAAATCCACCTTCTGTAGCGCTTCGTACTGATAACAATATTTAAATTTTAAACGCACGACTTAATATTCATTAATAAAATCATCAACAACAACAAGTTGAAAAACAGTTTCACTGTGTCTTAAGTTTCTCCTATACTTCTCGCGAATACGCGCTAACATTCGGTCGAACTCCGAATGTTTGGAGTATTCGCGAGAAGTGTGGGAGGTGCACAAACTTTTGAATACGGAATGGAATGTTCAATGAACATTCTGGAGAATGTTCGGCCGAATGTTCAGGCCTGTTCGCGAGAAGTGTGGGAGAGCCTTTATAGGTAATTATATTTAAACCGGTTATAGTAAGGTTATGTTATCGTATATATGATTACAATAACTGCACCATTTGTAACATATGTACAATGATTTACATTTGTCTTATATGAGTAGTAAGGCCGGCCACTTTGGCCCCAACATGGGCTCTTATGGAGAATAGATTAACATGGGGTCTTATGGAGAATAGATTAACATGGACTCTTATGGGAGAATAGAATAACATGGGCTCTTATGAGGAATGGAATTAGGGTGTAATTGCTACCCCCTGTGGCTCTTTTGCCACCCTCTGTGGTTAATTATTTATCTTTTTCATCCCCTGTGGTTAATTATATACCGTTTTTGGTAATTGTTTGACCCTTGTGTCCTTCACTTCCTTCTGTGTATCTAACTACAGATCCTGTCTCTCAGCGTACTGTAGCTGGCGGGTGTAACGTGAACATTTTTAAGTAAACTGATGGGTTGAAATGTTAATTCGTGTCCTTCTGTTGTTAATCATCTAGCCTTCTGTGGTAATTATTTAGCCCTCGCATCCTTCTGCTCTGTTAATCATCTAGCCTTCTGTGGTAATTATTTGAACTACGTTTCCTTCTACATATTTATTTTTTTGCCCCAGTGCCCTTCTATACATCTAACCTCCACATCCTTCTGCGTTTCTCACCTCCTTCTGCATATTTAACCACAACATCCGCAACAAGTCTCTGTCAGCAAACTCGTTGTAACCTGTGGGCTCTGTGATTTGTTACAATAAAGATGTATTTTATTAGCCGTAATTAGGCGTACTGCGCTCTGATTGGTCCATACACCCGCAACAAACAACACTGTTGCATCAGACACCTCCCCACCACCGTCAATTACCGCTATTTTCCTCTCACTTTGCTCTCAGCTTTCATTGCGATCAGACGTGTCCCTGTGTTGCTCCGTTTGCTGCGTTTTGCAAAGATAACCTCACTTTTCCTACCCTCAATCTTGGGCGTTTGCTTACCCTATCCTACTTGTAACATAACCTCACTTCCTTGTGTCAAGGGCTGTGTCGTACTTGTATTTGTTGACTGACAGTAATACCACTTTCTATTCTTGTTCTTTATTAAGTAACCTAGCCATTTATGTTTTACTTGGTCATCCTGTGTTTATATGTCTTTGATAACATAACAGCAACCTTAGTTTCTTGTTTGACCTGGCTAGAGTAGTGTTTTGCGTTGTATTTAATTGTTTGGCTTGGCTAAAGTAGTGTTGTGCTGACTAACATAACCTTATTTCCCAGTAACCTCAGTTTCTTGTGTCGAGAGTAGTGTTTTGCGTTGTATTTAATTGTTTGATTTGTTTAGAGTAGTGTTGTGTTGACTAACATAACCTCACACCCAGTAACCTCAGTTTCTTGTTTGATTTAACTGTAGTAGTGTAGAACCTCTGCCGGAGGATCCCTCAGACAGTTTGCATCTCCGTTACGAGAGAACCAAGTCCAAAATGGCAAAATTTAATAGCTATGAAGTTGTAGAGATGTGGGAGTGTGAGTTTAAAAATTTGAAGAAGGACAAAAAATTAAATCACCTGAACCAATTGTCCGTTCTAAACACACTTCCACTTAATCCTAGAGATTCCTTCTTTGGAGGCAGGAAGGGTAATACTAAAACGTATTGTAAATGTGAAGAGGGAGAAACAATTCAATACGTTGATGTCTGTTCCCTCTACCCGTATGTAAATAAATATTGTAAGTATCCCGTGGGTCATCCTACTGTTTACGTTGGAAATGAGTGCCGAGAGAGAGGTCTTGAAGTAGAGGGCTTGTTAAAATGTAAGATTCTACCTCCTTACAACTTGTATCATCCCGTACTCCCCGCTAAAATGAATAACAAATTGTTTTGTGCAGAACTTGCAGGGAGACTTTAAACCAAGGGGAATGTTTTGATGACAGTGAGGAAAGGGCAATGGTAGGAACATGGACTATGGATGAAATCAGGAAAGCCGTAGAGAAAGGATACGTTGTGCTGGACATGTATGAGTTGTGGGAGTATGAGGTCGCCACATACGAAAAAGGGGGACTGTTTACCGATTTTATTAATAAATTCTTGAAAGTAAAGCAGGAAGCCTCAGGGTATCCCGCTTGGTGTAAAACAGAAGAGGATAAAGACAAGTATGTTTCTGATTTCTTTGAGCGTGAGGGTATTCAATTGGAGAAAGACAAAATTGCTAAGAACGGGGGTTTGAGATCGGTAGCCAAACTCATGCTAAACAGTTTTTGGGGAAAATTTGGTCAACGCGAAAACATGACAAACACTTCAATTGTGAGAGACTCTAAAGAATTGTTCAATTCGTTAACTCAACCAGGAACAAAAGTAAAGTTTGTTGAAGTAATTAACCAAGAGGTTTTATTAGTTAATTGGCAGAATGTTGATGAAGCTAGTGAGCCTCTAAAAACTGTAAATGTTGTAATTGCGGCCTACACTACAGCTCATGCGAGACTTAAACTGTATGAACACTTGGAGGCTTTGGGCGGTGAAGTCCTCTATTATGATACAGATTCGTGTATTTATTTATACCGGGAAGGATTGTACAGGGTCCCTACGGGAGATTACCTCGGTGAAATGACCGATGAATTGGCAGGTGACTACGGGCCCGGCTCTTATATCGTAGAGTTTGTTTCTAGGGGACCTAAAACTTATGCATACCTTGTCTGGTCAACCAACAAACAAAAACTAGAATCTGTGTGTAAAATAAAAGGCCTCGCCCTCAACCTAAAAACCTCCGAAACGCTAAATTTTGAACAATTGAAAAAGATGGTCCTTAGTGAAACTGCTGAAATTTTAGAAATTGAAGAAAACAGAATCAGGAGAACAAAGAGACGAGAAGTCGTTACTGTAAGTGAAATTAAAAAGTTTAAAATTACAGGACCCAAGAGAAAATTTAATGATGATCACGATACCTTGCCTTTCGGCTTTAAAAAACAAAGAGTTGCTTAATGGAGCATTCACTCACACGGGTACTAAGTGCATATACCTCTAAACATCAGCTCTATTAACTCATTCTGTTCTGAGACGCGGTAGTGGACGGACGTGCCTGTACTGTTACTGTTTGTCTCTCCTTGTAGAATGCCTGTTGAACATATTACACCCGCTAACCAAGAGGTGTTTCTTTTCCTTTTACACAAAAGTAGGTTAAATGAAGATTCAGAAAGTGGCATTATATGCTTGGAGTATGTGTTCTTACTTGACGGTTCAATAAATGCACAAGAATGGCCTTTGATGTCCTCGGAGTATATAGTAGATAAAATAACGGAGGACTCCTCATCAATCACCTACATTGAAGTATCGATAATGCACGGTGATATTTCAAGAGATATATCGTTCATGTTCTTACCTGATTTAACACCGAAGTTTTTTGATGATTACATTAAAGGAGTATTTTGTAGTAATGCAGAACTGCCTGGTGTTTTACGTTTTGAAGTATTACTTAGCCATCTTTCATAATGCTACCCTCGATAAAGGTAGCACCTTTCCCTATGTAGCAGCGTTACTCCTGTATATACCACTTGTCACTAGTACAGTTACATCATTCTGCTCCAAGTCGCGGTACTGATCAGACGTTCTTTTGCGCTCCTTTTTCCTGTACTATTGAGTAAATTGTGACATGGCTGCCAAGTTCTATACATTTAATAACAAACCAGTATTAGTTCTGTTTGATAATGAAGGAAAGCCATGGTTTAAAGCTAAAGACGTAGCTACTGCTCTAAAGCATGTTAATTGCTGGAGTCCAGTTCGGAAACATGTAGATGACAGTGATAAATTAACTGTTGGAAGTTTTTCTGACGCCCAAAAACAGGGCGTTGGGCCTATTGAGAAAACAACGGTTTTCATAAATGAAGCCGGATTATGTTCTTTGATGTTAAAATCAACTACTCCTGAGGCAAGACTGTTAGTAAGAAGTCTGTTGCCGGAGAAGTTTTACCTTACTTACACAAATATGAAAGATGAAAGTTAACTTTAAATGTAAATTTTCTTTAAAATCACAAGTTCCCACTGTATGTGTGTGTGTGTGTGAATGAAGGTGCCTGGCGTGGGGGACTAAAAGCCCCGTAAACCTGTATGAAGGTCACTGGCGCGGGTGACGAAAAGCCCCGTAAACTTGAATGTGTGATGAAGGGCTTAGTAGATTGAGGCATCGGGCTAACACCCCGGCTACTCCTTCGAACAACCCGGTGTGAATGAAGGACCTTGTACATTGAGGTGCCTGGCTAATAACCAGGCTACTCCTTGGAACGGTCCGTACGGTGGGACTTGTAAGAATAAAAATGAAAACTGCACCTTGATGTCCGCGAAGTACTACGCTCGAAAAATATTTTCGAGTGGGGTATAATAAAAAAAAGACCCGGCAGTCGCTCACCCATCAGGCAGGGCTAAACCCTTGTAAGTCCAGGGGTGTGGGGAGGTTGGCGTAAAAAACCGTGAAACCGTTTGTTGTAATCCTCTGACTGTCAGGGAAAACCGGATGGAAAGGCGGAACAAAAAAAAGATAAAAATAAAAACCAAATAAAAAGTATAAAAGCAAAAAAAACAAAAAAATTAAAAAAGGAGGTAGCATTTTGTTATGGAGTGGCTACCACTGTGAGAGGCGATGGTTGGGGCCTCTCACCCCAGAGGTTAGGCCTCCAGGGGAAGCTCTGGGTAACCAAAAAGAACGCGCCGACGCTCCTACGGCCTAGCCTAAAGGCTTACCGTGGTGTGGAAACGTGAGCGTTCAAAATTATTTCACCGGGGTAGTAAATATTTGACGGAAAACATTACAATCTAAACAAAATATTCCCCCAGTAAAGTATTTTTACCGGACTCTAAAGTAAATGACCGGGGATTTAAAAGCACTACGGTCACATTAATTGTAGCCCCCGTTAAAGTAAGTTCACCGGACTTGGACTTAATTGACTGGAGAATTCAAAGCAATACGGTCAAGTTAAATATAACCTCCGGTAAAGTAACTTTAGCGGACTTGGACATAATGGAAATTTAAGAAGTTACTGTCAAGTTAAATGTAGCCCCCGGTAGAGTATTTTAAGTAATTTTTGACAGAATTGACGACAAATTAGACCGTCAGAGTACCTCACGGCCCCCGGTAATCGGTTTTAACGAACCTAAACATATTCATCCGAGAAATTACACCATCAATCTGTTGAACTACCAGGACTCAGACAAAAATAACCAGCTCAGAGCGAGATACTGTATAATTTCTGTCCTTCTAAAGAATGCATTTTATGCTTGTTGCCTTTTAATATGCACCCATGGTGTGTGATTTGTTACCAACTCTCTGATACTGGTGTTGGTTACAATCATTTTACTAGTAAATTCAGTAGAATTATTTATTGATTCAGTTTGTTACAGAGTTTTACAAGCAATCAACTACAACAAAAAGACAACTCTGTATTTGTTTAACTTTACAAAATACCCTACTGTTACCAGCCTCTTCTGCATTAGTTTTAATTCATAAATAGAGGGCCTGGAGTTTAGCTGAATCCAACACTTAGAATCTTTATCTGGTGTAATGTTATGAAAGGGGGGCATTTCGTGACCCTTGAAGCTAGGGTATAGTTTTTCTTTCCTGTTAGTGTTTAGAAGCCTCTTCTCTCCTTTAAGTTAATATTACCTTGACATTTCTAAACAGTTCAATACATGTAAAGTTTCCCAAAGTAATTCTTAAGTAACACTTAATTTACAGGCATACACAACAGCTACAATTATTCAATCATGAAGCAAAAACCCAGTTAATATACTAACAATCTAATAAAAGACAGAGACATGACCCAAAATAACATCTAAAATACACAAAAAACAGCTAAAATACACAAAAAACAGCTACAAATAGCCAGAGAGCCATTTTAGCAAAGGGGGGAAGTATTGACCCCCTTTACCTTCACGTTAAAGAATCAGTCACAGAATAATTTATTTTGTGTT
The DNA here is from genome assembly GCA_963675035.1 of Allygus modestus. Lineage (NCBI taxonomy): Eukaryota > Metazoa > Arthropoda > Insecta > Hemiptera > Cicadellidae > Allygus > Allygus modestus. Next base: position 104,125,034 of record OY776112.1, read on the forward strand.
GGTTTCTCACCAGTTTTCTTATAGTTTGTGTCAATCACATGTATTTTACATTATCATGATTTAAGAGTAGCTGAGGTATTGGATGATGTACAGAGAACCATACCGGAAGTGGGGGTGAACGTTTTGTTCACCCCTTTGAACTATCAATCCCAAATAGTTTAAATCAATGAACCATGGCTTTACTATATTTAACATAAAAAAGAAGCAAACACCCTGAAAAAAACTAGTACAACAGAGCTTGTAGACTGTCCAGTTTTTGTGATGTTTCTTCTTTACATAGTTTAAATTGTAGAGTGGGTTAATAAGTAGCGAACTGCATTTCAATTGTCCCAAAAACTCTCAATATATTTAATATTAAAGTATAGCTCCTTCATTTTTTTGGATACTTGCCCGCAGTACAGAGTTTAGGTTTTGGTAAATCTTAGTGGAGGTTAACAGGTACATACATACCAAGTTTCATTAGAATCGGCCAAGCCGTTCTCAAGATATTTATTTTTAAAGTATAGCTCCTTCATTTTTTTTAGATACTTGCCCGCAGTACAGGGTGTAAGTGTTTTTTTAATTTAGCTGGTAGACAAGTACATACATACCAAGTTTCATTAAAATCGCTCTTGCGTGTTCTTCCTCTTCTCACCCCTCACCTTCCCCTCCCCTCAACACCTCACCCACCCTTTACTCGCTTTTATTTATTTATCTTTTGTGTTTTGTTACTGTCACTCCCCTCACCTTTCCCTCAACCCCTCACCACGCCTTCTTTCTTTTTTATTCTTTTTCTTCTCTTTATTGAGTCTGATTATCTTAAAAATCGCTAATATCTCGAAAACGGTAAGTCCTAGGGTCATTTTGACCCCAGAAAACTGTCTACTCCGTAGTGTAGGCACTCCAGGGGGGTATCTACCCATATAAAAAGTCTTAACTAAAATGTTGCGGGTTGCATCTCAAAAAATGAAGGGGCAAATTTTCAAAATTAAATATCTCAAGAACGGCTTGGCCGATTTTAATGAAACTTGGCATGTATGTACCTGTTAACCTCCGCTACATCTTACAAAAACCTAAACTCTGTACTGCAGGTAGTATCAAAACAATTGCAGGAGCTATACTTTAAAATTAAATATCTCAAGAACGGCTTAGTCGATTTTAATGAAACTTGGTATGTATGTACTTGTCTACCAGCTAAATTAAAAAACACTTACACCCTGTACTGCGGGCAAGTATACAAAAAAAATGAAGGAGCTATACTTTAAAAATAAATATCTTGAGAACGGCTTGGCCGATTCTAATGAAACTTGGTATGTATGTACCTGTTAACCTCCACTAAGATTTACCAAAACCTAAACTCTGTACTGCGGGCAAGTATCCAAAAAAATGAAGGAGCTATACTTTAATATTAAATATATTGAGAGTTTTTGGGAAAATTGAAATGTAGTTCGCTACTTATTAACCCACTCTACAATTTAAACTATGTAAAGAAGAAACATCACAAAAACTGGACAGTCTACAAGCTCTGTTGTACTAGTTTTTTCAGGGTGTTTGCTTCTTTTTTTATGTTAAATATAGTAAAGCCATGGTTCATTGATTTAAACTATTTGGGATTGATAGTTCAAAGGGGTGAACAAAACGTTCACCCCCACTTCCGGTATGGTTCTCTGTACATCATCCAATACCTCAGCTACTCTTAAATCATGATAATGTAAAATACATGTGATTGACACAAACTATAAGAAAACTGGTGAGAAACCAACACAAAATAAATTATTTTCTGTGACTAATTCTTTAACGTGAAGGTAAAGGGGGTCAATACTTCCCCCCCTTTGCTAAAATGGCTCTCTGGCTATTTGTAGCTGTTTTTTTGTGTATTTTAGCTGTTTTTTGTGTATTTTAGCTGTTTTTTGTGTATTATAGCTGTTTTTTTTGTGTATTTTAGCTGTTTTTTTGTGTATTTTAGATGTTATTTTGGGTCATGTCTCTGTCTTTTATTAGATTGTTAGTATATTAACTGGGTTTTTGCTTCATGATTGAATAATTGTAGCTGTTGTGTATGCCTGTAAATTAAGTGTTACTTAAGAATTACTTTGGGAAACTTTACATGTATTGAACTGTTTAGAAATGTCAAGGTAATATTAACTTAAAGGAGAGAAGAGGCTTGTAAACACTAACAGAAAAGAAAAACTATACCCTAGCTTCAAGGGTCACGAAATGCCCCCCTTTCATAACATTACACCAGATAAAGATTCTAAGTGTTGGATTCAGCTAAACTCCAGGCCCTCTATTTATGAATTAAAACTAATGCAGAAGAGGCTGGTGACAGTAGGGTATTTTGTAAAGTTAAACAAATACAGAGTTGTCTTTTTGTTGTAGTTGATTGCTTGTAAAACTCTGTAACAAACTGAATCAATAAATAATTCTACTGAATTTACTAGTAAAATGATTGTAACCAACACCAGTATCAGAGAGTTGGTCACAAAACACACCATGTGTGCATAATAAAAGACAACAAGCATAAAATGCATTCTTTAGAAGGACAGAAATTATACAGTATCTCGCTCTGAGCTGGTTATTTTTGTCTGAGTCCTGGTAGTTCGGCAGATTGATGGTGTAATTTCTCAGATGAATATGTTTAGGTTCGTTAAAACCGATTACCAGGGGCCGTGAGGTACTCTGACGGTCTAATATATCGTCAATTCTGTCAAAAATTACTTAAAATACTCTACCGGGGGCTACATTTAACTTGACAGTAACTTCTTAAATTTCCATTATGTCCAAGTCCGCTAAAGTTACTTTACCGGAGGTTATATTTAACTTGACCGTATTGCTTTAAATTCTCCAGTCAATTAAGTCCAAGTCCGGTGAACTTACTTTAACGGGGGCTACAATTAATGTGACCGTAGTGCTTTTAAATCCCCGGTCATTTACTTTAGAGTCCGGTAAAAATACTTTACTGGGGGAATATTTTGTTTAGATTGTAATGTTTTCCGTCAAATATTTACTACCCCGGTGAAATAATTTTGAACGCTCACGTTTCCACACCACGGTAAGCCTTTAGGCTAGGCCGTAGGAGCGTCGGCGCGTTATTTTTGGTTACCCAGAGCTTCCCCTGGAGGCCTAACCTCTGGGGTGAGAGGCCCCAACCATCGCCTCTCACAGTGGTAGCCACTCCATAACAAAATGCTACCTCCTTTTTATATTTTTTGTTTTTTTGCTTTTATACTTTTTATTTGGTTTTTATTTTTATCTTTTTTTTGTTCCGCCTTTCCATCCGGTTTTCCCTGACAGTCAGAGAATTACAACAAACGGTTTCACGGTTTTTTACGCCAACCTCCCCACACCCCTGGACTTACAAAGGGTTTAGCCCTGCCTGATGGGTGAGCGACTGCCGGGTCTTTTTTTTATTATACCCCACTCGAAAATATTTTTCGAGCGTAGTACTTCGCGGACACCAAGGCGCAGTTTTCATTTTTATTCTTCAAGTCCCACCGTACGGACCGCTCCAAGGAGTAGCCTGGATATTAGCCAGGCACCTCAATGTACAAGGTCCTTCATTCACACCGGGTTGTTCGAAGGAGTAGCCGGGGTGTTAGCCCGATGCCTCAATCTACTAAGCCCTTCATCACACATTCAGGTTTACGGGGCTTTTCGTCACCCGCGCCAGTGACCTTCATACAGGTTTACGGGGCTTTTAGTCCCCAACGCCAGGGACCTTCATTCACACACACACACACACACACACACACACACACACACACATACAGTGGGAACTTGTGATTTTAAAGAAAATTTACATTTAAAGTTAACTTTCATCTTTCATATTTGTGTAAGTAAGGTAAAACTTCTCCGGCAACAGACTTCTTACTAACAGTCTTGCCTCAGGAGTAGTTGATTTTAACATCAAAGAACATAATCCGGCTTCATTTATGAAAACCGTTGTTTTCTCAATAGGCCCAACGCCCTGTTTTTGGGCGTCAGAAAAACTTCCAACAGTTAATTTATCACTGTCATCTACATGTTTCCGAACTGCACTCCAGCAATTAACATGCTTTAGAGCAGTAGCTACGTCTTTAGCTTTAAACCATGGCTTTCCTTCATTATCAAACAGAACTAATACTGGTTTGTTATTGAATGTATAGAACTTGCCAGCCATGTCACAATTTACTCAATAGTACAGGAAAAAGGAGCGCAAAAGAACGTCTGATCAGTACCGCGACTTGGAGCAGAATGATGTAACTGTACTAGTGACAAGTGGTATATACAGGAGTAACGCTGCTCCATAGGGAAAGGTGCTACCTTTATTGAGGGTAGCATTATGGAAGATGGCTAAGTAATACTTCAAAACGTAAAACACCAGGCAGTTCTGCATTACTACAAAATACTCCTTTAATGTAATCATCAAAAAACTTCGGTCTTAAATCAGGTAAGAACATGAACGATATATCTCTTGAAATATCACCGTGCATTAATGATACTTCAATGTAGGTGATTGATGAGGAGTCCTCCGTTATTTTATCTACTATATACTCCGAGAACATCAAAGGCCATTCCTGTGCATTTATTGAACCGTCAAGTAAGAACACATACTCCAAGCATATAATGCCACTTTCTGAATCTTCATTTAACCTACTTTTGTGTAAAAGGAAAAGAAACACCTCTTGGTTAGCGGGTGTAATATGTTCAACAGGCATTCTACAAGGAGAGACAAACAGTAACAGTACAGGCACGTCCGTCCACTACCGCGTCTCAGAACAGAATGAGTTAATAGAGCTGATGTTTAGAGGTATATGCACTTAGTACCCGTGTGAGTGAATGCTCCATTAAGCAACTCTTTGTTTTTTAAAGCCGAAAGGTAAGGTATCGTGATCATCATTAAATTTTCTCTTGGGTCCTGTAATTTTAAACTTTTTAATTTCACTTACAGTAACGACTTCTCGTCTCTTTGTTCTCCTGATTCTGTTTTCTTCAATTTCTAAAATTTCAGCAGTTTCACTAAGGACCATCTTTTTCAATTGTTCAAAATTTAGCGTTTCGGAGGTTTTTAGGTTGAGGGTGAGGCCTTTTATTTTACACAAAGATTCTAGTTTTTGTTTGTTGATTGACCAGACAAGGTATGCATAAGTTTTAGGTCCCCCAGAAACAAACTCTACGATATAAGAGCCGGGCCCGTAGTCACCTGCCAATTTATCGGTCATTTCACCGAGGTAATCTCCCGTAGGGACCCTGTACAATCCTTCCCGGTATAAATAAATACACGAATCTGTATCATAATAGAGGACTTCACCGCCCAAAGCCTCCAAGTGTTCATACAGTTTAAGTCTCGCATCTACTTTTAGCCCGTTAATTTTAACTTCTTTACCCCGGCCCGCATGTTGAATCTTTACTCCACGTTTATCCTCCTCCCATGTTAGCCACTGTAAAGCAATGGCTGACTGATTGTCTGCAAGTCGGTACCCTGATTTTGGTATAAGTCCAATAGTATTTTCTTTTAAGAAGTTACGGCGGAAGGCCAGGTTACACGCACTGGCTATTGTGATAGCCTCGAGAAAAGGATCTACGGTACACTCTTGAAGAAGCAAGGCTCTAAATTTAATACACGCTTGAGCTAGGATTTCTACGTCTGAAATACAGTACTCCAAAATTTCCTTTTTAAAATCAAACACGTAGTCTTCAGCGACTCGTTCGTCATACCATTCTTCAAAGGCCTTGTGTGGTTTCTCAAACATCGACTCTGGGCAATAGTATTTTTTGTCGGGCATAGGGCCTACATAATTTTGGTTTGCCAATGTATTGAAAATATGCGGGAAGTAGCCCTTCTTTTTCTCGGGAGGCAGGTCAAAAGCTTTAGGGAGTGCAGAGAGGGCCATGGGGAAATAGCTTAGGGAGTCAATGAATCTGACGTTGTCCATTTCCATCAAAATAGCTTTAGTTCCCCGAGGAGTTATTTTTGGGGTAAATTTAGTTTCTTCCATAATATATTGTAGAATGAATTGAAAGTCAAAACCCTGCCCGTTGTGGGCAATTACACAAACATCTTTAAATCTGTTTCGCACTTGCATCACATAGTCCATAAACTGCTTTACCGGTTCCTTTTCAAATACCCTTTGCCGTTCCGAGCAAGTTTCACACTCACCCCCATTAATACATTTAAAGCAAAATTGTTGTGACACGCACAGGTTAACTTGATGTACTTTTTTTCAGGATCAGAGGGAAGAGACTCGTCTTGGCGAGTCTCCAAGTCAAAGAAAATAAACAAAAAATCACGGTCTTTCGGAGTTCTCCTATCTACCCTCATGAAACACTGATGCGCTGGGTCTTTGAACGCATCACAGGGTTTACAGTAAACTTCTCCGCATACGTGAGCTGTCTTACGTTTTTTTGGATGAATCATTTTCTTACAGTCACGGCAGAGTTTTAAAGTTTTACAAACTTGCCCTTGATGGGCTATTAAACACCGCTCGTTTTTGAAGAAACGGTTGCAAAAACGGCATGTAATGCCTCCGTGTTCTAGTTTACAGGGTGGGGAGATAGTATGGCAGGAGGTGCATCTGTTTGAGCATCGGTGCTCACCCTTGTTATTGTAGGGAATATGACATGCTTCACAGAAATAATAACATACAAACGCGGCAGTTAAGCTTGTAATTACATTATAATGGCCGTTGTGAAAGAGCAAGTTAATTTTGAATTTAGCGTCTTCATTACCTCCCTCAAAATAGACATCCCGGCCTTTCTTGTCGTAGTTGTAGACGGTAATTTTGTATTTTTTAAGATGGGACTGGAATTTTTCAAGCTTGGGGATACCGGCGCCTTCCTCCGGCATTTCTACACGGGCTTATGCTATGAGCTTATTAGCTCTGAAAGTTTCTCTTTTCCCCTTGTCTTCTCGGATTGCTTTATACTGAGGATCATTTTTTGCATACGCTTTGCCTACTACCAACGCTCTAGCCAGGCATAAATTGTCTTTATTATTAATTACTACAATACCCCGTCTCGCTTTAGATTCCTCATCAAATGTATTATACAAGCCGGGCCTTGCCCTTCCTTTACCAACAGGCACGTTTATCCTAGCTACATCTACTTTAAACGTGTCGGTAGATTTAATAGATTCGGAATTTGATTGAACAATACCCCCGAAAATTTGCCAAAGGACATCACCACTAACTTCAGGGACCGGTCTAAAATCTACGTACCCCGGTTCTGCACTTTTTAAATTTATTGACTGTAATTTAAACCCAAGATAATCGGTAGGTTCAGCGTCGGCTTTAGCTTTTTCAACAATCTGATTAAAACCTTTTCTTAGCCAGTCAAACTCAGAGATACCCTTGGGAGGGTTAGTAAATTTGAAAACAGTGTTAGTCCCGTAAAGTCTGAATTTTTTAACATAGGTTTGATTTTTACTAATTAAATTTATCGGGTTTTGAGGGTTCTTTTTAGAAACGTCCATCTTTCAACAAACAATTAAATACTGAAAACAAGCTAAACTGTTCTAACGCTTAAAAGAGAAAACACACCGACCAGAGTCAAACTCACACGGATACAACTGAATTACGCAGAATCAATAATAATCTGTGCAAGAGAACACCTACGCAAGAGCAGCGCAAAAGAACGTCCGAACAGTGTGACGACTGAAATCAGACTGAAGAACCAGAGCTTGTTGTAAGAGCTATATAGTATGTAGGGGAGCACAGTACCCCTGTATCACTACGCAAGTCAGAAAAACGCTAACATACACACACACTACGCAAGTCAAACCAGAACTACAAGTTATCGAAAGTTAACTCCAATGAAGGTTTAAAACACGAACACCTACGCAAGAGCAGTGCAAAAGAACGTCCGAACAGTGTGACGACTGAAATCAGACTGAAGAACCAGAGCTTGTTGTAAGAGCTATATAGTATGTAGGGGAGCACAGTACCCCTGTATCACTACGCAAGTCAGAAAAACGCTAACATACACACACACTACGCAAGTCAAACCAGAACTACAAGTTATCGAAAGTTAACTCCAATGAAAGTTTAAAACACGAACACCTACGCAAGAGCAGTGCAAAAGAACGTCCGAACAGTGTGACGACTGAAATCAGACTGAAGAACCAGAGCTTGTTGTAAGAGCTATATAGTATGTAGGGGAGCACAGTACCCCTGTATCACTACGCAAGTCAGAAAAACACTAACATACACACACACTACGCAAGTCAAATCAGAACTACAAGTTACCAAAAGTTAACTCCAATGAAGGTTTCAATCACTACTCTAACCAAACGAACAAGAATAGAAAGTGAGATTACTGTTACTCAGCACATAAAACACAACACTACTCTTGACACAAGAAAGTGAGGTTAGGTTTGGCGCCAATTTTTTTTGGTGCGCAAATTTGGCGGGAAAATTTTCTTCTTACTCTTTCCTCGCTCAGCGGCTCGGAAAAGTGAGGTTACTGTTAGTCAACACATACAAAAACTGTTCTAACCAAAACTGTTTTAAAGAACAAGAATAGAAGGTGAGGTTACTGAGGTGAATTTACAGTTCAAAAAGAACCAGGGCAAAAAAAAATAAGGTTACTGAGAGTGAGGTTATGTCAGTCAACACAACACTACTTTAGCCACAAGGAAGTGAGGGTTTGTTTACTTTCTTTACTGTAAACTATCAAATCAAACAATTAAACACAAAACAACACTACTCTAGCCAAGACAATAAACACAACACAGAAATAAAATTAAGTACACCATGCACGGAATATAATACAGTAAAGTTGGAGTGTAAAGAGTGAGGTTAGAAAAAGTGAGGTTACTTTAGCATTTCAGATAACGCTAAAAATCACACGGCACTACTCTTGAAACATGTAGCTAACTCTGATGTTACTGTACACTAGCAAGTCATACAACACTCTTAACATAGATAAGTCAGGCATGAACAAGACAAGAGCATGATACCGTGATATTACTGTTATGTTACTCAGCACATACAACGCACAACACTACTACAGTCAAATCAAACAAGAAACTGAGGTTACTGGGTGTGAGGTTATGTTAGTCAACACAACACTACTCTAAACAAATCAAACAATTAAATACAACGCAAAACACTACTCTCGACACAAGAAACTGAGGTTACTGGGAAATAAGGTTATGTTAGTCAGCACAACACTACTTTAGCCAAGCCAAACAATTAAATACAACGCAAAACACTACTCTAGCCAGGTCAAACAAGAAACTAAGGTTGCTGTTATGTTATCAAAGACATATAAACACAGGATGACCAAGTAAAACATAAATGGCTAGGTTACTTAATAAAGAACAAGAATAGAAAGTGGTATTACTGTCAGTCAACAAATACAAGTACGACACAGCCCTTGACACAAGGAAGTGAGGTTATGTTACAAGTAGGATAGGGTAAGCAAACGCCCAAGATTGAGGTTAGGAAAAGTGAGGTTATCTTTGCAAAACGCAGCAAACGGAGCAACACAGGGACACGTCTGATCGCAATGAAAGCTGAGAGCAAAGTGAGAGGAAAATAGCGGTAATTGACGGTGGTGGGGAGGTGGCTGATGCAACAGTGTTGTTTGTTGCGGGTCTATGGACCAATCAGAGCGCAGTACGCCTAATTACGGCTAATAAAATACATCTTTATTGTAACAAATCACAGAGCCCACAGGTTACAACGAGTTTGCTGACAGAGACTTGTTGCGGATGTTGTGGTTAAATATGCAGAAGGAGGTGAGATACGCAGAAGGATGTGGAGGTTAGATGTATAGAAGGGCACTGGGGTTAAAAAAATAAATATGTAGAAGGAAACGTAGTTCAAATAATTACCACAGAAGGCTAGATGATTAACAGAGCAGAAGGATGCGAGGGCTAAATAATTACCACAGAAGGCTAGATGATTAACAACAGAAGGACACGAATTAACATTTCAACCCATCAGTTTACTTAAAAATGTTCACGTTACACCCGCCAGCTACAGTACGCTGAGAGACAGGATCTGTAGTTAGATACACAGAAGGAAGTGAAGGACGCAAGGGTCAAACAATTACCAAAAACGGTATATAATTAACCACAGGGGATGAAAAAGATAAATAATTAACCACAGAGGGTGGCAAAAGAGCCACAGGGGGTAGCAATTACACCCTAATTCCATTCCTCATAAGAGCCCATGTTATTCTATTCTCCCATAAGAGTCCATGTTAATCTATTCTCCATAAGACCCCATGTTAATCTATTCTCCATAAGAGCCCATGTTGGGGCCAAAGTGGCCGGCCTTACTACTTATATGAATTTTAATTGCAAGGCAAGTTGCAGCCAATCAGGTTGCAAAATTCACGGAGAATATTTTAGATATTTCCAGCGCTGCCGTATGAATACCGCTTACGCCCTTCACCGGCCTTCTTTACGTTACTGCATTGATTATACATTGTATTATACATTGTAACGTAAAGAAGGGATTATACATTGTATAATCAATGGTTACTGTCATTTGTTTAGTGCGGAACAAGTAATCAATCATGTAATTTTTTGCTAACTCTAGATTTTTGGGTAAGCTGAGTAATTTTGTTTAGGAATTTGTATTAGTACATAAAACCTTGCCTTGCTAACGTAGGAAAATAGAGTTTTTTTGCAAATGGTAATTATATTTAAACTAAAGATGCACATTTTGATGAACTCGTTTAACCTCCTAACATTTTAATTTAAAGTATTAATGTACAAACGAGTTCGCACGCAGCACGCTGACGTGAGGGAAGTGAATTTCCACATAACAACTTTTAAAACTTAAAATCAGTGGAAAAACATAAATTTAATCCAATTTTTAAATCTGAAAATATTGATTTTTTGGCTATTCTGATGCTCCTGGTTTCATTTACCTGCAAAGCTGGGAATACGATTTTGCGCATTATAATGTTAGGAGAAGGCCCAGACAGGCTTGAAAGTAGGCGTGAGTTGCTGGGGATGATAAAAGTACTCTAACAAAGGAATAACAGGCTTTTCTAGTGTAAAATCCCCTTAAGCCAACGTACTGTGTTTAGTCGAAACACATTTTCTTTAATAACTCGGTAAATATTTATCTACAATGACGAGAGAGGGCTTAACACTTTCGCCTCACTAATTCCCATCTTTTTACATTCATTTTACAACCGGGTCTTTTCTGACCCAAAACTCAAAATTAAAAAGATTAATCCCCCAAAAAGGGGTTTAGAGTTTTCCTATTGTTTTGTCCAACGAACTTGTCCAACTGATTACAGAAAGGAACGCCCCTACCAAATTTGAAGGAAATCGGACTAAAAATGCGACCGCTAGAGTGCAAACATATATATAGCATAGAACACTATATAACATATATATTTATATAGTGTATGTCATATATATATATATAAATATATATATGATATGTGTATATATATATATATATACACAAGTTTGAACGAACCCCCAAAACGTGTTCAGGGGGTCACGTTAGGAACTTCTATGGTGGTCCCGGGCTTAAGTTTCACCGTGCGTGTCATGCTAATAGTTCACTTTCCAAAGGAAATTCACTAATAATCTATATATATCTTTCTTTTTCAGGGTTTTTAATGTAGTATTAGCTATTTTAATGTAATAATAAAATGTCAACTGGAGTGAAGAATACATGAAGAGTATTAATTTCAAGAAATTTATTTTATTTAAGTAACATTCTTTAGAAACTATTTTTAAACGATAAATTGTCCACTCAGAAAATTGGAAATATACATATCCATTTAAAGTTTAAGAGCGGTACATAACGTTTACATTCAAAAGACTGGCTATAACCAAATAGTTTGCGTAAATTCAAGCAAAACCTAGGAATCAGAAAATCAATGTCATATTCATAAAGAGTAGAAGTAAAATAATCGAATTAATTCAATTTATTTGTCTTAAAATAATTAAGGGTCAAAACAAAAGGCTGCAGCTTGTTACATGTATTTATATTAAAAATTATATTTGCCATAGAGAAATCAAAACCTAACAGAGGCACACAAGACAAACAATATATTGCTCTCTGGGGGTTTTAGTTGGTCAACAAATAATAGAATAGACTATTACCTTCAGCAATTACTGGAAATATTGGTTTTTTTCCGTTAAACTCAGTAAATATTTTGCTCAAAGACCTAAAATCCATTTCTCTAGACGATTAGGGTTACTATCTTTCTATGTCATTTCATGGTTAAAAACTAAATTGATTTGTCTACCTGTCCATATGTTAATCTGGTGCTGTAAACAATAGCATGCCACGAACAACATGTTTCTATTTGTTACTAGTGTTTGATTCTTCTTATAATTGAGAGTTAAGTTTTCTATTAAACTTGGTTGGGATTACAAGCTAAAAGCTATACGAATTGTTCATATAAATGTTTAATCACAACAAATGTTTACAGTACTAACGGTTTTTATAACAATTCTATAAACACTGTTTATCATTTAAAATTGAACGGTGTGTAAATAATTTACTCAACGATATTTTATCAGAATTTTAGTCACGTCAGTAAGCTACAGTAGGAGTTAGCAGTAGTAGGGTGTGGTTTTTTAAAATCTACTCTAACACGAGCAATGTCTGTTTGTTTGGTCGTTCGTTCGTTTGAAAAAATTATCTCGGAATCCAGGGGAACAATTTTGTTAAAACGTTGACATTAGAAGCTTTTAAAACTAACCAATTTATTGGTAAAAACCTTAACCCCAAGCACAGTCGTATTTTGAAAATTGAAAATTTTAATATTGGACTTATGGTGTTACAAATCAAAACAAATGAATCATAATAGTTGTGAATAAATCAACCGGTGAACAGTCAAAGTAGCGCTTGAACGTGGTAAAGTAGCAACAAATAATTTATTGAAAACGGTGACTATAACCAATGAATAGAGATTGCGTATACAGAGGACATATACAAATTAATCAAATGTTTATACGTACACATATTAGGGACATTGAGTTGTAATAACAACTCTGATATGTTGAAAAAGAGGCAATTAAGCGAAACAAATCTTCTCTTATTACAACTTTTATCTATTTAGTATTCTAACCCACGAAACTAATCTAATTCTACGGAGCAAAGCTCGGTCTCCCGGTACTGTACATAAATCAACATTGAATACCATGGGAACATACCAACGTATTCTATTGGAAACACGTGATGTCACTCATTGGTGCCAACACCCTAGTTACAGTTATTTTAATTCGTAAAATAATTCATATTGTTACTATTATTAACATTAATAGTAAGCTTATTATATCTCCAAATATTGCTGAGGAATCCAAAGTGTCTTCCGGCTGAGAAACGTGGCTATTTCCAAGACCACAATAGGGTGGATGATGTCACAACCAGGAATTTCTCTTTATTGTGTGCTTCTATTGTGCTTTCCCTATCTTCGTTGACCTTCTTAGACTTCGGATAGCAGTTTATCGTTTTTCACGACGCTTTAAAACCGCTCTAGATAATGCTTTGCTTATAAAAGTTAATGCAAGTTTACTGAATTAAGCTCTAGCTGAATGTGGGCTAAAACTTAGTAAGTCTGAAGGTTAATTGAGATCAGAGTTGCAAGCAAGCAAACATTACACGCATTAAAGTAATAATATTTACACTGACTGCGGAAAACTAACAATATTTTTAATGTAATTTGTGAATATATTTGAATAAAAACACCAGAAATGCAACCAAGGTGTAGGAACGGTTAGTTACTATTTGACGTTTACAATTTGTGTTCACAAGGATCTAGGATTACCCACGCCTTCACTCAGTGTATTTACACTGATTAATCAACAAGCCTCCGTTGGGTTTGAGCGCTGCAAATAATAATTTACAAACAGAGTTTAGTTTTAACTATTTGCCCCGAAATATTTGTCGCGCAGTGCTAATCTGCTTTGTCTTTTGTGATGTACCAAATATTTACTGTTAACATGGACCAACTTTGACATATTGCTTTGGATCATGTTCTATGGAAAATGTATAAAAAACAGTTTTGGTGGGCTTTATGGAGATGAATACAAAAAAACTGTCTTAATTCGAGCGTATTTGAATTTCACTTGGGATAATTGGAGTTTAGTGTGGAAATGATACCGGCAACACGCAACATTGTGGCGAGCGCCCCTCTGTCTTATTACGCAAGCTCGCAAGTGCACTTCCTGTGAAGGCTCTTCCAAATATTTTTTCCTTGGACAATTTGTCAAAACACTGTTGACCATGGGTTTTTCATAACAAAAAAATCTGAAAAATGGTCAAATCAGACAATTGTAAGCTTTGTTTATAATTAACTTTTATTAACACCATATTTTTAGATTTATCCTTTTTCAAGACTAGCCAAATTAAAAATAGTTTTGATTATTGTTGGTCACTAAATTCTTCTTTAAGATCATTAGTTATGATTAATTTTTCATTTGGAGTTACATTTTCACCCAGCCTAGTTATGAGTAACTACGATACAAGTAACAGATGGGATTAGGTAGTGGGGAGCGCTGTGTTCCCAACTGAGAAAATTCCAAGTGTAACGTTACAGCGCGAGTATTATAGAATGAAGCACGGGTTCAAGAAAAGTGAATATGAGATTTGTCTCTAATTCCGTTTCCTTTACGGGTGCAGCCCCAAGAGTATGATAATCAACGTAAAAGTACGATAGTTTCATGATCCGGTACGATATACGATGGTTAGACCTTGAAAGTGCGATAATTTTTACATAAACCTTCTTAAGTGGTCTGTTATAAATAATCTTTTCAAAATCGATAGCAAACTTGTTCATAATATTTTTCACTTTTGCTCTGGATCGTGTTGAGAACAGATTGGAATAAACACAATAAACCAGATGTGCCTCTACTCACAGGTGTAATGCATGATGACTGTGAAGTTGTGGTCCACACGGCATTACCGGTGGATAAATACCGGTAAATACCCCTCAGTGTTTTTTGTGTCTTGCAAATAAATAATCTGACATCGGTTCTTTTTCAATTCGGAATAAAATTATTTAAGTGCAGCATAATTAATTAAATATATGCTTCCTAAAATGTGAATAGCTTATACGATATTTTTATCTAGAGTACGATAATAGTTTCTCATTAGTAAGATAATTGGTTTTGAAAATACCAGATGCAGTTTTAGGGCTTTTACTACAAGAGTCTGATTTTGACAGCTTTTTACTGAAGAGGGATGTAGGGACATTCCGATACTACCTTCGATCTTTGCTAATAAAAGTATCGCTACCAGATATTACCTGACCCAAAGTATCGATACCCTCGTATCGGATACAATCCTTCAAGAAAAAACACCAACAATAATAGCGACAGTGAGGGGTGAACTATCCTGTCGCCTTTCGGTGAAACGCAAAGAACACTACAGTAGTAGTTAACTATGTGCCATACGTTTTAAGTACCGTTATTTATATGAATATATCACCAAAAAGTAAATTTAACTTACAAAATTTAATATAGTTTACATTATTAGATAATATATTGTATACGTTGTAAAGATATGAAAATGAACAAACCTTTTTCGATGTCGAAATAGCTCGAACAATACATGTTTAAATTAAATATCAATATTACAAGTTCATTATATCTAGTACATTTCATTAGGTTTAAAATTGCACTTTAAAAATGTATACTATAACAGTCATGCAATACTAGAACTGTTACAAATTGTGTATAACAAAGATTTCTGGTTATATCTGTGGCGGTCGGGCAAACAAGTGTAGGAAGGAGATTATTGATATCCAAACACTCCGTTTTACCGACTATAAAGTGGTAGATAAATATTTGATTGAATTCTAGAGTGATGTATCACCTGAGCAATTTTTAAGCTCAAAATAATGAACTAGTATTGTCAGTTACTGGTTGTCGTAATCTAAACAAATAAGGAACTAAACCCCTTATTATTTTCTCGCTTTACAGCGAAGTCAGCTATCAAAGAAAGAACTGTTACAAAATGTATGAACGAATTAAGAAATTAAATATAAAAACGAAGGTGATGTTAAAAAAAGTCTGAATTAAATTTATAGTATCTTACACTCATAGTAGATTACAAAATGGATTACTATTATTAAGGTAAAATTATAGAAGGATAGAATATTTAAATGTAGGAAACTAATCCAAAATATAATTTAGATTAAACTACCAAAAGCACTAAAATCGAATAGGAAAGGACACCAGCCAAGGCGGGTTGGTTTAATTTAAACCCAATTATTCCCTTCCCATTGGTCCCCGCACTTACTCAATCCAATTCTTGATGGAAATTCATATTCTAAGTTCCTAAACGTTGTTTAAATAACCAAGCGGTCAAAAAAATTTAAAATAGAAAATTATACATGATTATTCAGGGTGTTAAAAAAAATTTAGGACTTTTAGATATGATTCGTCATACAACAAGAATGATTAAATTTCATTTGAATGTAGGTCCTAAAACGCTTAGTTTCCCGTTATATCTTAGGAATAACTATCCAATTTAATTTGACTGTTTAAAAAACTCGGGTAATATATGTTATTATTATGCTACAAATTACCTTTTCCTACGAATACTCCTAAGGTGCTTCTTTACGATCTAAAACACATATAAAAAAAAAAACAACTGTTTTCTGTTGAGCGAACGAAAACGTCTTTTTCGCTCGCTCCATTTCAATGCTTGCACAGGTAATAAACATCTGACTGATTGTTGCTTTGGCCCAGACTAACAGATTCGGTGTTTTTAACCTCAATCTCTTGAAATCAGCTAAAATGGTTGAAAGTGAAGTTTTGTTTGCTGTGTGGTATCAAAAATTGGGTAGAAAAAATTGTGCATGTAATTTCGAAGTAAAATTTTTATCTCAAGTGACAAAGGCGTACTTTACGCTTGAAGTACATACATAACTACTATGGATTAATACAGTCACTAATTAAAGAAAAACAGAGAGTGGGTGAGAGAGGGAGAAGGATAGGGAGAAGGAGAGAAAGAGAGTGCGAGATATTGTAGGAGTGGGGCGGAAGGAACAAAAACTCGACACCGCTTCGTTCTCTCTACTTGTGATTAATTCTGGTCCACTTTTTATGAGTTTCTGCTTAATTAACTTCATACATCATCGCTTACAGTCTTCATTAGGAAGAGAGCTCAATTACCTAATTCTTTTACTGAGAAATACCGTTTGTAATTCAAGCGAGTAGTTAATTTATTTATTTTCAGATCTTTAAGTTGTGATAATACGTTACCTTTTTCTTTAGTGAGGAGTGAATTATACTTTTATAGCGTACTAGCTGATAGCTGCAAGCTTCGCCCCGCAAATGGGGTAAATACCCCCATAGTAGTAAAACTACGTACTCAGCGAATTTCAAAAGCATATATATGTGTCTTAATACCACATAAAGCCGCATACCAAGTTTCATCATTATACATTCATAAATAAACGATTTATGACATTTTAATTATTCTCCATAAGAATAACATGGCAGCTGAGTATGCAGGTTTGCTGAAGCAAGGAACACAAAAATGGGGTTTTATACAAATATCAATATAACTCAAGTGGGTAAAGCCATATACCAAATTTTACTAATTTATGTTCATAATGAAGGGAGATAACGCGTTACTTATTCTCCATAAGAATAACATGGAGGCTGAGTACGCAGGTTTACTGCTACGGGAACTATCGGCCAACAAATGTTTTTTAGTGCAAATATCAATAGACCACAACGATGTGAAGCAATATACCAAGTTTCATCAGGATAAGTTGATAAATAAGCGAGATATACAATTTGTTTTCTACATAAGAATAACATTGGACAACGTACTGTGTTTAGCACTTTC
The DNA here is from genome assembly GCA_963675035.1 of Allygus modestus. NCBI lineage: Eukaryota > Metazoa > Arthropoda > Insecta > Hemiptera > Cicadellidae > Allygus > Allygus modestus. The sequence goes on from OY776112.1 coordinate 104,142,778, forward strand.
AATATCTCTGTAACCATTTATCGTAGAGCAATGATCAAAACACCAAATTGTGCATTTATTTAAGTTGATTCCAATGGAAAAAAACTAAAATTTGACTTTTTCAAATATAATATGTAAAAAACTCAAAAAACCTGTTTTGGGGTACAAAACCCCCCCAAAATACCCCTTCGGATAGGTAGAGCTGTCTGGTTTTCGAACTTAAAGTCATAAGCTGCTTTACACGTTTATACCAAATTTTGCCAAAATCGGATTATTTTTACGAGAGTTATCATGCTCACGGACACACACACACACACACACACACACACATATATATATGTATATAGGGTGTACATATATATATATATATATGTATATATATGTATACAGTTTTGAACGAATGGTGTTTATGGCATCTGAGGACCTCAAAACGAAAAGTTATCATGGCCCCAGGCCTAGGTCTTACCATGCCGACTACGGTAATAGCTTCTTCCCTGTAGGGGAAATTCGCTAAAACTATTACAGTTGTGTGTGCTCCATTTTGTGGTTAGCCCGTGGAACTACAACGAATTAAGATCAGCTGTTTGTATTTTCATCAGCTCAAACAAAATTGAATGTCCATAAGGAATACATGGGAACGTTGTCGGGGTCTCTGGCGGATCCCTAAAGTCAGATCAGGATTAAAACCATTTAATTTTCCTTTTTTATGCCTAAATAATCAGTCTACAAAATTTCAGCTCTCTACCTACATGGGAAGGTGGAGAATTAAGTGAGTAAGTAAAAATGAGTAAAATGAGTGAGTGAGTCAGTCAGTCAGCCAGGGTTTTGCCTTTTATATATATAAAGATGTTTTATAGTGTATGTTATGTTGAATTATGCTAAACACGCACATAACTATATTTACATAACGCTGGTTAATATACGTATATAATTGTACTAGGAAATCGATTTCAATCGGTCACGCCGCTAACTGTCAAGGCCAATGAGAGAATGAGCGATGATCTAAATCGATAGCCTTCTACATTTTATATCGATATTTACCGCTATATCTTAGAACAACTTTACGTGTTATATTAAACCTACTCAGTTTTTAGAGTGAATTTCTAACGTGTCTTGTAGTAAACATTAAACAACTTATATAAAAAACAATGAATCAGTAATTTTCCATAAACAAATTTGCTTGTTTATATTTGAACATTTTTACTCAATTATTTACATCCTGATCTTTAAAATTTGTATATCACATTTAAACTACATAAAATCTTAAATATATGTTTAAATTATACTTATTTTGTCGGTTTTATCTTTGAAAATATAATGAGTGTTTTTAACAGTAAATAAGTTAAAACCCAATAACCAAGTGAGAATTATTATGACCAATACTTGAGTTTTAAATGTCAATACTTGACGATACTGTCATGTCATCTTGGTGATACTGCAAAGTGACCATTTTACTTGGTGATACTTTTAAGTGATCTTATTACTTCGTGGGACTGCCAAGTGAATCTATTACTTTGTAATATTGCAAGAATAATCCTGTTTCTTGGTGACACTGCCAAGTGATCCATTTCCTGGTTATAATGACAAGTAAAAATATGGTTTATTGTGTTCTCAGTGTTCAAAAGTCATGACTTATCTTCTGCCAGTAATAAATGCCCCATTCTTTACTTTGTACAGGCCAGTTTTTTATTTTCATGTGTAGTTTTCCTGTGTATATGTTTTATGACTTTTCATTCCATAATTGATGAAGTAGAGGTATTAAGCTTGATTTCCAACCTGAAAACAAACCACTGATGTTCAACACCATTGGTTGTCTCGCCAAGAAATAGGATCACTTGCCAGTACCTCCAGGTAATTGGATCACTTGTCAGTATCACCAGGTAATATGATCACTTGTGAGTATCACCAGGTAATATAATCACTTGTCAGTATCACCAGGTAATATGATCACTTGTGAGTATCACCAGGTAATATGATCACTTACCAGTACCTCCAGGTAATTGGATCATTTGTCAGTATCACCAAGTAATATGATCACTTGGCAGTATCACCAGGTAATATGATCACTTGCCAGTACCTCCAGGTAATTGGATCATTTGTCAGTATCACCAGGTAATATGATCACTTGTAAGTATCACCAGGTAATATAATCACTTGTCAGTATCACCAGGTAATATGATCACTTGTCAGTATCACCAGGTAATATGATCACTTGTGAGTATCACCAGGTAATATGATCACTTGCCAGTACCTCCAGGTAATATGATCATTTGTCAGTATCACCAGGTAATATGATCACTTGTGAATATCACCAGGTAATATGATCACTTGCCAGTACCTCCAGGTAATTGGATCATTTGTCAGTATCACCAGGTAATATGATCACTTGTAAGTATCACCAGGTAATATGATCACTTGCCAGTACCTCCAGGTAATTGGATCATTTGTCAGTATCACCAGGTAATATGATCACTTGGCATTATCACCAGGTAATATGATCACTTGCCAGTACCTCCAGGTAATTGGATCATTTGTCAGTATCACCAGGTAATATGATCACTTGTAAGTATCACCAGGTAATATGATCACTTGTCAGTATCACCAGGTAATATGATCACTTGTGAGTATCACCAGGTAATATGATCACTTGTCAGTATCACCAGGTAATATGATCACTTGTGAGTATCACCAGGTAATATGATCACTTGCCAGTACCTCCAGGTAATTGGATCATTTGTCAGTATCACCAGGTAATATGATTACTTGGCATTATCACCAGGTAATATGATCACTTGCCAGTACCTCCAGGTAATTGGATAATTTGTCAGTATCACCAGGTAATATGATCACTTGTAAGTATCACCAGGTAATATGATCACTTGTCAGTATCACCAGGTAATATGATCACTTGTGAGTATCACCAGGTAATATGATCACTTGTCAGTATCACCAGGTAATATGAGCACTTGTGAGTATCACCAGGTAATATGATCACTTGCCAGTACCTCCAGGTAATTGGATCATTTGTCAGTATCACCAGGTAATATGATCACTTGTAAGTATCACCAGGTAATATGATCACTTGTCAGTATCACCAGGTAATATGATCACTTGTGAGTATCACCAGGTAATATGATCACTTGCCAGTACCCCTAGGTAATTGGATCATTTGTCAGTATCACCAGGTAATATGATCACTTGTAAGTATCACCAGGTAATATGATCACTTGTGAATATCACCAGGTAATATGATCACTTGCCAGTACCTCCAGGTAATTGGATCATTTATCAGTATCACCAGGTAATATGATCACTTGTATCACCAGGTAATATGATCACTTGCCAGTACCTCCAGGTAATTGGATCATTTGTCAGTATCACCAGGTAATATGATCACTTGTAAGTATCACCAGGTAATATGATCACTTGGCAGTATCACCAGGTAATGTAAACCTTTTTGGTATACAACCTGAGATAACTAACGTGAAGAATCCTTTAGTAACAGAAGCGATTGTAACACACCACCTCTAATAGGTAGTTTTACGTTCTAAAATAAATAGATAGGTGGCTTTTACAAAGAGATCACTGATTTTGGAATCAGCTTCCAACTCAAAGGCTGAAAAAAATCGTCAATAAGGAACTATAAGAAAATCGCCAAGCGACGCGAAAATTAAAGTCCTTATTGATTAGCAAGCTCGACTAAAACACTTTGCCTTCTGGCATCTTCATTTGTGAATATTATTCAGGAAATAAAATGAAGAAATATATTTTAAAAGCCTAATATTTATATTTTATAGCGAAATATACCAACAATGTTCATTGTACCAATTAAATGGTTTTTAAAACATTACTGCCAGTGATTCATTCTTTAAATATTAACTATCACTAAAATATTAATAAATATGAGGCATAGCCCTCACTTACTCGTCACTAATTCTCAACCCTCCAAGCATGCTAGGGTGGTGAAAAACTCTTTAATATACCAAATCTAGTTTGTTTTACTGCGGATACCTCCAAGAAAAGCGTGAGTAGTAAATTTACAGTTTCCCCGTTTATAATCGAGACAAGGTGATTGAACAAGTGGGTCGCGGTGCAGTGACTTGGCGCTGTATCCTCAGCTCTCGGGCGGGGTTTTGGCTTAACACCAAATCAATTTAGAGACGAAAGTCCGGCTCTATCAATATTCTCTCGTGCCTGACTACTAGGAATTCTCGACAAGCTGCACCTCTTGACAAAACAAAGCTCCTTTTATTAATTCATGTTATGCTTCAGATTGATTTATATAATTTTACCTCATGAGAAATCTTACCTTAGCAATTTAATAGATTAAATTAGCAGTAAAAAGATTTGCTTTCATGTAAAGCAAATCCTTCATCAACTACATTCCTACATCAACTGATCCTTTTTAGTTTAAAAATAACAATAAAGGATTATTTTCAAACTACAAAGGATAAATTAACGCACAGGTAAAATAAATCGTTTAATTGCTTATTTTTTATCCAGAGACTAATACAACATGAGATTAAATTAGTCCTTAAAATCTAGATTTCTATTCCCGTAGGACCATCATTACTTAGGAATAAAATCAAGCCATTCAAGCTCAAATTGAACTAAATATTTGAATGTTTTAGTCGTGATTTTAAACAGTTTACACCTACTTCTCAGACTCTAAAACATATTTATAAACTTTATTTTTAAGCTTCTCATAATTCCTAACCCAATTCCTGAATGTAACCTCAATCTTCACATCTGCATGTGTTGATTCTAGGATCTTAATCTAGTACTTGTAAACAAGGACATGTACTAAGCCTGATCTTATGAGTGCATGCATGAATATGTATGTCCAATAATAAGGTTAGTAATTACGAGAAGCTTAAAAATGTAATATTCAGTTTTTAAATATTAAATATATCGTTTTGGCGTCCGTGTGTGTTTGGAGTCTGTGAAGTATGTGTTAACAGTAAAAAAATTCGCTATAAAATCCTTCGGATAATTATTTAATTCCATTTTAGTTTGATTAACCTGTAGTCCTAACTGGTAGTGGTCATACGAGAACCGAAATCCGGAATTTAAAGAGTAATTGAATCTATTACATTGTTAAGGGAAGGTTATCCGTTTAAAATGCAGACCAATCAAAACAGTTCAACATCCGTTCAAACAACCGCGATCCAACAACCCGTTCAAAATACCGCTTTTATATCATTTTGTCCGTCGTACCTAACTTTCATAGCGTTTTTTACTAAAGTAAAGAACAGTTAAGACAGCTAAAATAATTATTTGAAGATAATAGCAGGCTCTATGATTACAATCTGAAAATGTGTTCTAGAATCTTTCGATGATAAATTTACCATCATCGTAAGTTTTATTAATTATTTTACCAAAATTTTAATGCGTTTGTAATATGAAGAAATTGCAATAGTAAGAATGTATAGTACAAATAAAAATAATGGCAAAAACCTCCTGTGTCCTGTGTGAATTTAATGCAATCATACCCAAAAACACAAAGTGTTGACGGGTTGCCAAGTCCTAAAATTATATGATATCAAAATTTATTCCAAGTCAAAGATAGCACCTTTGATCTGACATTGTTTATCATCACAAATTACTTAAATATGTTAAAATAACAATGCTCGAAAGATTGTTGGTTATTTTATATCTGTTCTTGGCCAGCAGATAATACATTTTTATAATATTCAATTATAACTTTTAACTATACTTTATTTAGATTTTTAAATTTCAAAATAAAGATTTTGCATCAGTGAAGATGCTGGCCAAGAACAGATAGAAAATAACCAACAATCTTTCGAGCATTGTTATTTTAACATATTTAAGTAATTTGTGATGATAAACAATGTCAGATCAAAGGTGCTATCTTTGACTTGGAATAAATTTTGATATCATATAATTTTAGGACTTGGCAACCCGTCAACACTTTGTGTTTTTGGGTATGATATCATTTGTTTTTTATATAATTGTTTATTAAAAATGGTTATAAATGAGATTTCAAGTTGAAATAAAACAAAAAATATATCAAGGATAAAATATTATAATATATTGAACATTAATTAAGATTAATTTACCTTAATTTTACCTAGATAGTTTTTAGAATTTTCTGGCAGTTTTTTAAACATTATAATATACATTTTTTTGCACCATATGGGCATTTCTTGACGTTCACTTTCTCATCACCTGCACCTATCCATTTATTTTTGTTTTCAATTTAAGCTATGTAATGCCCTGATGCTGAACTGTTTCCTAAATGGAACACCGCATTTTTTTAAATTTGTATAGAACTCCATTAATTTTGATTTTTGCAATCTGTAGACTGGGTATTATTAGACTTGAAATTTTGTTATCATGTTTTTGCCAAAGTTGTACTTAAAAAATTATGAAGTTACTTGTAACTGAGATGGATGTTTTTGATTAGTACCTGGGGGCCGAGCTTGCTCAGGGAAAGCCAGTCAGATTGTTTAGATGACTTGGAATAATACTTCACCACTATCCCCTACTGATAATCGGATTTTTTAAACTCATTTGCCTCTTTTCTACATTTTTTAGATCCCTCCAGTTGTTATTTATAGCTCATGTCCCTTTGTTTTATTTTAATACTCTTTATATGTAATCTTGACTCAACAGTTTTAATCACTGCTCTCAGGAAACTATATGTTAATAATCATAAACAACGTGAGTATTACTTTGACAGTTCACTGATTGATTATGAACAGCCGTTACAATTCTTTTGTTTTGATTTTAAACTTCATAAGCCCAATGTTAACTTTTTTTAATTTCCATTTTTGTTTAGTGAATTTACCCTATAGGGAAGAAAGCTATTACCGTAGGTGACATGGTAAGAATTAAGCCCAAGACTATGATAACTTTTCATTTAGAGGTCCCCAGATGCCAAAAACACCATTCGGTAAAATTTGCATATATATGTGTGTGTGTGTGTGTGTCCGTAAGCATGATAACTTGTAAAAAAGGTCTGATCTTAATTAAATTTGGCACAAATGTGTAAAGTACCATTTATTTGAATAAGTTCAAAAACCAGACGAATCGCACCATCCGAAGAGGGGGTTTTGGGGTTTTCACATTTAATTTTCTTTTTAATCAAATTTTAATTTTTACTATCGAATCCAGCTTAAAAAGACATACAATTTGGTACTTTGATTATTTCTCTACGTCAATTGGTTACCGAAATATTGTGTCCAATGTTAATCTTATGGAGGGTATCAAAATTGTATATATCGCTTATCAATGAGCATATATTAATGAAACTCGGTATGTGGCTTCACATGGTTGGGAACTACTGTTATTTGCATACAAAACCCATTTTTTGTCCCCATGGCAGCAAACTTGCGTACTCAGCAGATATAATGTTATTCTTATGTAGAATAAGATACATGTGATATCTTGCTTGTTAATGAATATAAATTGGTAAAACTTGGTATGTTGCTTCATCTAGTGGTGATCCATTGGTATTTGCATAAAAACCAGATTTTCTTGGTCCTTGATGCAGAAAACCCGCATACTCAGCCCTAATTTTTTTCTTATGGAGAATAAATACAATGTCATATCTCGCATATTTATGAATACGCTTTGATGAAAGTTGGCAAGTGGCTTCATGACTTAGTGAAGTACCATTTTAAATTCGCTGAGTATACAGGTTTGCTGCAACGGGTGTATTTTTACATTATTTAATTTTTCCTGGAGATGAGACCTGACTAGAACTTATTTTTATCCCAGAAATTAGTTATTTCCAACATTTGAAGGAAATCTTTGGTGCCATTATTGAGATCAGTGTCGCAAGCAAATGCGGACGCACGCACGCAAACCTTACTCATATTAGAGTGTAGGATAGTGATCATTTTCACAAGTTGTGCATATAGATTCAGCAAGAGGTAACCAGGCGATAAATTGACTGTGGAGTAGTTAATCGAAATTGGCTTTTATTTTAAGATTATTAGGATGAAAATTTGGAATATAAATTTACTGTCTTAGCTGGTTGTGCTGTGGTTGCAGTTTGAACATTTGTGGTTAATTTTATTGAGTGCCTGACTTGAAGTTCCAGGGGTTGATGATTCGAAATAAGGCAATTTAAAAATTCCGCACGCTCTTGTTGTTCAATTGTATTAAATGGTGGTCCCAGTTGTTTTATAATATCTATAAAATTTAAAATCTGGTAATTTCTTCGGTAGGATATTACCATTTTTTTAGTGGAGCATTGGTGTCATAAATGTTTGTTAACGTCACGATTGGTGGGCAGTTGAAAATACATTGTAAAACTAAATTTGCATAGCATGACACGCCATAAACCTTTTTGAAACCGAGATTTCCCAGTTCGTCTATATTGTTATTAATGTCTTGAATGGCTCCTAATTTAGTATTATGAATTTGCTAGATCTGACCAGGGATTTTTCTTGAGATTTTATTCCAATTTTTAATTGTTTTAATTCTGGTCGGTACTCACTCCTAAGCCTATTATTTTCGGATATAGCTGATGCTTGCGCCTTAACATTTTGAGGGTCAAAGTTTAGAATTAATAGACCAGAGAGTGAAGTCACGCGAGATAAAGGCTACATCTACATATGTTTGGCCACATGAAAATACTGCATAACCAGCATCACCAATACAACTGTTAAGCGTTAATTCCATGACTTTTGTGAATTGTAATTGCATATTAGCTAATGCAATAGAAAACTGCTTTCGGAAAACGAATGCTCCAGGAATTACTTCAAAATGTATTCCAAGTCAAAGATAGCACCTTTGATCTGACATTATTTATCATCACAAATTACTTAAATATGTTAAAATAACAATGCTCGAAAGGTTGTTGGTTATTTTATATCTGTTCTTGGCCAGAAGATAATAATTTTTATAATATTAAATTATAATTTTTAACTATACTTTATTTAGATTTTTAAATTTGAAAATAAAGATTTTGCATCAGTGAAGCTGCTGGCCAATTGGAGTGAGTAAGGCACAAGCATCAGCTATATCCGAAAATAGAGTACCGACCAGAATTAAAACAATTACAAATTGGAATAAAATCTCAAGAAAAAATATATTTTAGTGAGAATATGCTCGTTGATTTTGAAGATGAGCTCATTCGCTACACTCACTCGCCTATTTTTATATATATAGAACTAACTTTGGCATCGACAAAAGAACTTGAGATGCCATTCAAGAAGATTTTTTATTTCCATAATGAACATATGTTTATGCCTTTTAAGTATGTTTAGATATAATCTATTTAACAGCTGTTTGGTGTAACTAACTTATATAACTAAATAACATACTAACCCGACTTTGTTTTTAGATTTCATATTATGTTATGTTCGATGTATTATAGTATGTATAGCTTAAACGAATTAAAATATTTTCATTACCTCTATACTGTTTTGTTTGTTTAAATTCACTCAATGATTTAATTTGAAATTACAAGCCAGCTGATCAGATTTGTTTTGGAAGACATGCGATACTTGGATTTTTGTTTACGTAGTAAATGTAAACAAAGCAGACATCAAATTCAGTAACAATTTTGAAAGTGGAATTTAATATCATTTGCTTTAAAATATTGCGTTTGCAAACTTACAATTTAGTGTCAAAAGTGTAATATGTGAGTAAAAACAGAAGTCTGTGCGAAATTTCGTTCAAGTTTGATGAGAAATAAAGTTCATAGGCTTAATGAACAAAATGAAGTGGACAATTTGTGAAAAGTGCCAAAACTACAAGATTTAGGCTACTTTTATACGTTAATTTCTCGCTTCTCAGACCTTTCTTAAACCAACTGTTGTGATTTTTCGTGTTTAGTGAAAGGGTTTAGCATATAAATGCACTGCCAGATTCACTTAAGGCTGTAATACGCTAATTTGAGAAGTGAAAAATCGTCTCATTCTGCTTCGTGTTAGTATAGCACGGGTCGTGTGGTGGACTTGGCGACGTGACACGACCGTGCCACTAGATAAAGTCTCGGAGACAAAGAACATATTGTATTATTTAAATTATACTACAATTAATAAAACAATATATAAACAAACTAAGAGATTTTGAACTGGCAGTTTTTTCTGGACGATTAAATTGGGTTATTATAAAACTTTTATGTAATACCACAATAAAGTATAATAGCCCACGTTTTGCTATTTATGCTTTCAATTATTCAGTTTAACGACTAAAATTGTTTCTTAGTGGTTTTATGCATCTAGGAAATCTGTCGTTGATAAATTTTCAACTTATTAAAAGAACAAATATTTATGAATATTAAATAACGGCTTTAACTAAAAACAATCCTTTAATGTCCAAGAAAAACAACTGTTATTCCCACATGGTTTCATTCGCACATTCGCATCAGATCAGAAATGTTACTGGAAAAATGCTAGTCGATTAATAAGGGCCTATTTTCCTATCTATTTCTTGATATTTTCCTGCGAAAAAAATTAAAATGTTAATTAAGAAATTCTGCCAAAGACTCACAAGTTCTGTGCTTTGTCATAATGTTTCGAGTCCAGTGTTAATTATTTGTTGTGTGACTATGTTCAGTGCATCATGCACTTATTAAGCATTAATGTTCTTCTTCACCCTAAACCTCGATTTTGCTGAAGCGTATCATGATTCACTGTGTTTCAAACTGGCTGTTTGAGACTCACAGCTGAGGGGAAAAGTTATAGAACCTAAAAGGTTTGTTAAGAACAAAGTTGGGCGATTAAAAAGGTTTCTTCAATATGTGAGCAGCTGTTAGAATATAAACTGTAAATCTCAGATCGAGTTTTTATTTATACTCGTTCCAATTGAAAAACAATTGATCTAGAATGACAAGACATGTTTTTTGTGAGAGGAAACTAAATTATGGGTCAACCGGAGTGTAAAGAAAAAGGTCGAACACGTAAAGTTAAAACGTCTTTTTGCAGCCGGCGTTCGCTTAAAGCCTTGACATGTTCAATGATCCGATCTGACGACTACATGCCTCGTCAGTCATAAAATTGTTTCAATGCAAAACAAATCTCTTCTCAGAACTTTAGTGATTGTAGCGCATTCTTATATCTTAATACATTGGTCAAATTTATTCTATCTATACAAATATGCATAGGCTAACAAAGACTTTTATAACCGCAACCTTTGTGAATAAAACTTCCTAAAATGATATTCCACTTGCTCTCACCATTATTTTCCCATAAGCCCTTATGAATACTCTTTAACTAAAGATTTATTACTTAGAAAGGGAACTGAAAATAGTGATTTTCACACTAATTAGCTTAAAAAACCTTACACAAAAGGGCCAAATAGGATAGAACACTGCCAAAACGGTGTAGCCTTTTATTTTTCTGTAGAAAATGACGGAAAAATTAAACAGTTTGCCCGCCCAAACTTACCTGTGACATGAATGCATCAAATCAAGTCCTGTTCATCATGCCAGCCGTAATTACTATACAAATGAATCAAACCCTGTGCCTCGGTTATCTTGGTACTAAATCAACAATAGTTCCAATGAACTGAATTAGTTTTAAACAACTTCAATAGAGTTGTTGCCCGGTACCATAAAAAGTGTTCCATTATTTATAAGAAAGTCGCTATGTACAATCAAGAAAATCGATTTCAGTATCGTCTTAGAATATGAATAAAACATGTATCAGGACCTATAGTGTATCTGGATTATAAATGAAATATTAATCTTTACTGTTAGGAGCATTTCGCGGCCTGAGCTGGTTCTTATTGTAATGAAGAGGCGGGCCTATTGTCTCTGCGGTCCCGCCCGTCATTTGAATACCTTTGTAAAACGCCGGTCTCTCTGATTGTTGGTACCGGTTACGAAGTCAAGTGTCCGTGGAACTTTATTGCTTGATAAATTTTGAAAACTTAATGTCAAACAGCTTTATACTAAAATCTTACTGATACATATATTTCAACTCAAAAGAAATTTTTCATAATGCAACCATAACTATTCCAGTCGAAACACTCAAACTTTCGTTTGATATTCAAACGATTAAACTAAATAAAAATTGTTATTAATATACAAACTAACATTTTATATCAACAACTATCTGAGAATTATCCAAATCAATTATATTTTTACATATAAAAACTTGTTAAGTTAAAACTTGTGAAAACGGAAGAGATATGACAAACCATGTTATCATATAAGGTTATAGATAAATCAGTACTAATTCATTTAATGACTATTAATCAGCACTATTTCAAACTATAATGACACTCATGCAGGTCAGAAATAAAAATAGATAAAATCCCCTTGGTCTTATAGATATTCAGCATCTCATTTTTTGCCAAAATTTGAATTAAAGTCTTTATAATAATTCAAAAGTATTCTATTACTATTCAAGTAATATCTGTTAAATGTAGATAACATTCAAGTAAATAAGATGATTTTTATTTACTTATCCCTCGCACAGGCTTAAGTCCCCGTGGGGATTATGCAAAACATAAATTAAGAGTAACTAACATTCTAACCAAATAAAAAACGAATGAACTAAATTAACAATACTTTTTACAAATCTAACCTAATTGTTACTATGAAAAAATGATTGTATGTTACATTAACCATAAAGATAAAGATACTGAGCTTAAATTTTGTCTGAGATTGTTTGGTAATTGTTTTTTGGTACTTCAGTATAATAAGTTCTTCTATGTCCATAATCGAGTATTCCATATTTATATTCTAAAAAAACTCATTTTTCAAGAGGGTTTGTAAGTGAAACAGAAAAAAGATGGAATCATTTTTTGCTCCCTCCTGTTCTTTCACGTTTTAACGGTGTCAGTTTTGACGACCAAATTGTTATTAGATGTAATTTACAACTTGTTTGTCACATCTTTATATATCTTTATATATAACTAGTGCCTTGAAGGGGTCATAGCCCCTAACCTTTCTCCAAGTAGGAACACATGTCAGTTCGTAAACAAATTAGACACTTAATCACATGTTTTAATGAAAACAAAGCAGACGTTTTTAAATCCCTATACATTTCTTATGGGGACGTTTTACGTTGTTTCTTGTTTGCTCAAAACTTATTATTAAATAGTTACTTATCGTTATTAATAATTAAATAGGTTATTCGTATACTGTAGTACTTTTCCAATATAATTGCCATGACATTTATGATAGATTTTTGAAAATATTTATACTGCATGTAGTTCGATTAAAAGGGGAAATTTGTTTAACTAACTTGTAGTAATACATTATTTATATTTAACATTTAAATATGCGATGCTCATATTACCATACTTTTTAATATGATTAAAGTTTAATAAACTAAAACATATTATGGGAATCATGCAAGGTTTTAAGTTAGTTAACATATTTCAAGAACAACCGAATTAGTGGATTATGGAGCTTCTTTGGGAATTGGGTCTATATAAGTTGAACATTCCAATATTTCTTAGGTGTTTTATAGTAATATAAATCTGCTGGGAAATTAAATGAATTTAAATTTATAGAAGAATCTGTCGATTGCCCGGTGTAAAACTAAAGGCTATGAATGACGTAACAATGTAGTAAATATGACACTTTGAAAGTTGTGTAAATGTCTCTATGTATAAATACTAGCAAACTTTGCCACCAACCATAAATTCTAAGGGTTTATATTCCTTCTTTGTCGAAGGAAATATTTACGACAGATGCTCAACTCTCGCTGGTTCAACTACACAGCTACACAGCTGGAAGTCGCTTAAACGTGCCGTGATTTGTGGCCTATTGTGACGTAAGTAAACGGAATCACGTAGTTTAAGCAGCCAATCTGTATAAATACGTCGTTTACCAGCTCTCGGAGTGGTTGGTAATACTATTGCATTAGATGATTAATAGTAGCGCGCATTTTACAACTGTTATAAATACAGGGTGTTTAGAAAAGTAATAAATATCTGAGAAATTGTGATTTAAACATGGTTGAATGCTATTTATAGACAAAAACATGACGTTTTAATGCATAAAAAACACGATTTCTCAGTTATTTATTATCTCATAGTTAAACTATTCGTATAATTATTTATAGAACAAAAAAAATATATTTATATCACTGTTTTTATTATTAAATAATTCGTTTAAATACTTCGGTTTTAAACGTTTTTAGCTTTGAAAAGAAAATGGCAACCATTTTGAAATGGTAAAAAGTAGAAACTTGTTTCTTTATACCAAAGTAGGTATTATTAGTTGTTATCACGTTTGAACTTCATACCTTAAAAATTTAATAATTTAAGATTAATTAGGTAAAAACACATTAGGCAAATAGGGGAAATTAAGCGTTTTTGGAACTTCACATGAACCTTTTGGCTTACTTTTATGAGTACAGTTTCATGCTCTACTTTTGGAACACTGTTTCTGAACATCCTTAATATAAAGTCAAACTTTCTCAGAAACTTTTGAGAAACCCGTAAGTCTGACACCCAAGAACCATATACTTCAATGAAAGTTCTCGGTGAGAAAGTCGTAGAAGAATATTAGGATATTTTATATAACCACAAGTTATACTTTATATAACTAAGGCCACAATTTAAATAAGAATGTCAAATTAAAATACATTTTTAAATACTAGATTCTGACAAGCAGTGTGATTTGAACTGACTATAAAACTGGACTCAAGTGAACAAGCGAGGCTTCTGGGGAAAGACAACTACATTAAAAATTACTACTTGTAGATGGAATGTTTTCAATGTCAACGGGTAGCAAGATACACGTTTTGTAAGTCTAAAGAAGTTTATGATGGTCGGTATTGGCGATTCTATTTCGGAAATATCTTCACATGATGGAAAGAATTATGAAAAATACGAGAGAAAAACCTCCTCAATGGGAGTGGGGAGATTTCTTGCCTCCGAGGAGAGAAATCCTGTCATATCTCCTATACAGATGGAGGACGACCAAGAATTTATATTGATCCGTGGACTAATTGGTTGAATTTGACAGAGATATCCGTCTATCATCATCGACATGGCAATAAGAGCAACCAGTTTGAGAGATTAGAGCGCTAGCGTTACGCTCTTGGTGGGTTTCAATACTGTCAAATTTTAAGTGTCCCATCGTTATAAATATATTAAATATTTTGTAAAAGTCAAGCCATGAGGATAATGAACATTCAAAATATGTTTACATTTATTAAATTACGTAACATTAACCAATTTACTCTTAAGGTCCGAAATGCAGCAATAGTCCATTTGATAATATTTTAGAGACTATTGTTATATTGCTTATTAATCTATTAAAATGAGCTGCTGTCTTTTTAATTTCAAAATGAAAAGGTCATTAATAAGATTGTGTAATCAGTTTTTAAACTGCTGTTAATTGGAAATGCACTTTAAATAAAATATATATGTTCTATAATATTCTTGTATGCTATAAAAACTATAAAAGAACATAAGCATTTTATTTCAACTGTATTGTTTAATTGACAACTTATTTTGGAAATCAATTTTGCGGTACTAAAGGGCATTGATTTCAGTGTTTCCTACGATGGTTCTCTTTGTTTGTGAAACTACGCGATTATAACAAAATGAGAAAACACGCTTGTGCCATAGTACACATACTTTATTTCCTCTATTCCTAACTATTCTAATATTATTACTTATTTAATCCTTACACAAACATTGTATCATTCACGCAAATATACAAAAATATAAAGGGAGAGTAAAAATTGGTAGGCTAGTTCTGTGTGTGTGCCATTGCGACTCTCTAAACTGAAAGAAAACCATATTTTAATTAAAATACGCCATTAATCTATTTAAAAACACCAATTTTATACTCCAATTCACAAGTTAATAAAATTACAAGTAAGGAACGAGACCAGCTCGTATGTCTACGCCAATGGGTTAACTAGAGGATAAACTAACAAACAAAATCATTTGGAAAAACTTCGTCAACTTGATATTTTGTGGATTAAACTAAACTACCTAGATCGCATTTTTGGAAATCGAACTGTGCCTTAGTCTTAAGAACAAAATAACCTCAGGTGGAAAGTGGCCCTCATACTCATATTCTTGTTCTGCAGGGTTTATCTTTTCAACTAAAATGTCAGGCATGCGTTTTATAGTAACGTCACAATACTTGGTGGATTTACTTAATCACTGGTATTTATTTTATACTAACAGCACAATACTTGGGGGATTTACCTAATCACTTGTATTAATTTTAGTGGATACTTAAATGAATATAACCATTTAATCATATTTATTATACTTGTTTTGTTTTTAAATTTTGCGCTCTCTCCAATTAAGAGGGAAGCCTCGCACATACTCTGAGTTCCTGGCAACCAGCCAGCGACTTTACAGGGTTTCCTTTGCAATGGAGAAAGTTTTAATAACAGTTTGATGAGTTTGTTCCATAACTGACATAATGAGTCCCTGTTTGTTTTGTAACACAAATTGCCTCTTATCACAAATCTACTACTTAACGTTACATCATTGTATGGCTGTTATGCCGTAAAGCTGTTCGAATAACACTACTCTGATGTCGGAAGAAAGGTTTCCGGCAGATAAGTCAAAACATTTATAGTAATCCTCAGTAATAGTAGTACATGGTATTATCATTAGTTGTCAGATAAAACGCATTGAAGTTTAGCTGGTGTATGCAAATATTATGTAGAGTTATGATTTCATCCATCATCTTTTCAAGGAGTTTATTGACTGTTAAATTTGATTTCTAAACTAAAATATATCTTTAAAGAGAAAATCTACTCCCAAAGTAAAGCTAATTGCTAAACACATGAATACCCAAATTTAATTGCTGCGTTTTGGCAGCTTTTTGGTTGTAGGCAATAGGTTACAGATACCAATCACAATATTGCTTTTAAAAGTAGGATGTTTTATTTTATGTAATAGTTAAAAATTTATTTGATCTAAACATCAGAAGAATTAAAGCCATAAGTATTATAGACTGCATTGACGACATATTACGGGTACTTATCTTTTGTTTCTTTAATAAAAATCACTTTACAATCACTAAACTGTTAATTTAATGGAATAAAACAATAATAAAGGTGGTATACTAAGCGAAATCATATAAATTATATACAGTTATATAAATGCAATAATTATGTATATGTGTCTTAATAAACAATGTGGGAGTGTTGACATGCTTATGTTTAAATAGGACTCACATACACAATCATTAATATTCTAATATTTACTAATAACAATTGACTGCTCTGTACCATCTTACACTGCGGAAACGATGCGTTTACCTGAAACGATTCCGATATAAGAAATAAAATATAAACAATGAACAACGAGGAATAATTGTTTAAACTTTGTAAAGTAAATATATAATGTTACACTTAAAATTGTACTTTCTATGTATTATAATGAACGAATTAGAGTTAGTTCCCAATTTTTATCACGACAGATAAGGGCTATTCAGTGAGGAACTCAATAATGCCATTGTCCTATAGCTGCACAGGTTTGCCGAGAAGCCCCATTCATGTATGTCCATTCCCAGCAAAAGGTCAGAGCCTGTTTTGAGCCAACGCCTGTTATATCCAATGATTTTGTTGGCTGTATTGGAAACATGAGCATTGGGCGTGGCAGTATATCGATTAAAATATGCGACACCGATTTCACGTGTGCCCATGTATGTGGAATAAAGGATATTTAGGACCTCCAGTGGCTCTTAATGTATTTGTGAATATATAAATATGATATGCTATTTACACCTTTACTGCCATAGTTTGGAACTCTTACATAGGAAAGTAACCTATACAGGTATACTGGTTTTAAACTACACATTTCCAACCGAAGCAGCAACCGTGTGTTTCGTACTTCAAATATTTTATGTAACTAAATTGTATATTTGCAGAACTTACCGATCGCATTGTCGAGTTCAAAGACCATTGTGACATACCTGGGAAGAAAAATAAACCAATTGTAATGTGAAGTAGTTTAGCTTATATTTCTATTAGTGCCTGTTTCTGAGAAGCTGTACCAACAAAGCACCAATAAATGCTGAAAAAATGCAAACAAATATTAAAAGAATAAATATTGTTACACTAAGAAAAGTTACACTAGTTGCAAAGTTAAATATTGTCACAATCATAGAAATAAACAATTCAACATGATTACATGTAGGTGTTAATTTAAATATTTTCATATAATATTATTCAAACAAATCCAAAACGTAACAGTATCTATAAGCTAACTTATTCAACTGGAAAATAAAAAATCCTAATTTAATCAAGTAGGTTACACAAAAATTAACCCGTAATTTATATGTTATATTTTTGCTAAAAATCAAAGTCTCTTCACAAATATTAGGATTTAAACTGCTCCCATGTGCCGCGTGTCTTTCTCCCAAGGAACCGATGAGGCAGGTCAGTTAATCAGCTCGACAGGAGAGGGGAGGAGGAAGAGCGGCCTCCGGTTACGGGTGGAACCGCTTTCGGTAACCGGTCCCTACAGCATCTTTACGACCAAGACTGCAACTTTGAACACCCGTCATTAAGTGGGCTATCGGCTTCCTTCCCACACAGGTGATTTTGCTAAACTGATTTTGCTTGCAGATTTTTCTTAAGTACTTTCACCCGTCAAACACCCTAAATATTCTTTCTTTATAATTTATTGTTGGTGTGTTGAGTTTAAGATACTATTGTGGACACTTGCCATCACTGATTGAGAAAAAACAAGTTTAATGACGTTTCTGGATCTGGACTCTGATTCCGTCTTTAAGTGAGAAAGGAACACCTAGACCTTACAAAACATATTTTATGTTTGACAAGCTTTGCCTGGATTGTGCCTCGAATCCTTTTATGTTCTAGGTATTTCTTTTTCACCTGACGGTGGGATCAGATTCCGGACCCTGAAACGTCATGAAATTTGTTTTTCTCAATCAGTGATGCAAGAGTCCGCATTAATGTCTGAAATAACTCCCTAAATACTGTTTGTATACGCAAAGTTGAGTTTTATATTTCAGTTTATGTTGGTCCGAGAGTATGGTAGTCCAGGAGACTCCGGAATTGCATAGATGGAACCGATGAGGAACCGATGAGTCCTGCATTGTTTTGGGTCCGCGGTTAAATATATCCCACAGACTTCGTAAAGAATTCCACTTTATCCCACAAACTGTTAGGAAACATCCCTAATTTACCCTTCAGTTTCTAAAAATATTTGTAGCATTATTAGTTGGTATCAAATTTTAATTTTGGCATCAACAAAGGTAATTTAGAACTATTTCAAATTTAACAGTAATACATTTTGTAAATGTATTAAGAATTTTAGTAAAGATCAAGAATGAAATGTAGCTGAGGGCATGTAAAAGTAAATGTCATCCAAAATCCCCCAGTATTTATAAGAAAACACCAACCAACTAACTTTATAAGAAAGCATTTGGTCAAACAGTAATAAAAATAGTGTTTTTTAAGGCAAGTTAAGCGCATATTTCCTCCATTTATGGCCGATCCCCTCCTCATCATAGACATAGAAACCAAGCAAGATAATCCCTTCTTTAAAAAACGTCAGAAAGATAGTCCCTTACTTTAGCCCAAGACAGTATATCAGATGGAGTTAAGTATTTAAAAGGGAATTCATATTTATTTTCTCTATTCATTTTTATGTAGTGTTTTCATTAATTTAAACACAAGTATGATTTTTATTTTTACTAACTTAACTGCGGTTAATTACACAATATAGTTGAAGCCATTGCCAATAGGATGTAAATATTTTTACTCTCGAGATTATAACAATTTCCTCTCCTACGTTTAAATCAATTATAAATAAATTAAAACATTAGCTAGGATATAGTTTGTATCATATTGGTATTTTCCTGTTAACTAACAAATTACTAATCAGACGATTAATATTGAACAGAATTTAAAATAGATCCCTTGTTTTAGCGAATTTCCCCTATAGGCAAGAAGCTATTACCGTAGTCGGCATGGTAAGACCTAGGCCCGGGACCATGACAACTTTTCGTTTTGAAGTCCCAGATCCCAAAAACACCATTGGTTCGAAACTATATATATATATATACATATATATATATATATATATATGTGTGTGTGTGTGTGTGTGTGTGTGTCCGTGAGCACGATAACTCTCGTAAAAAATGTCCGATTTTGATGAAATTTGGTACAAACGTGTATGCACCATGTATGACTTTATGTTCGAAAACCAGACAGATCGACCCATCCGAAGTGGTATTTTTTGGGCGGGTTTTGTACCCCAATAATGGGCTTTTTAAGTTTTTATATATAATATATAAAAAGTCAAACTTTAGTTTTAACCATTAAATTAAGCTTTAAAAAACACAAAATTTGGTGTTTTATCATTTCTCTATGTCAATTGGTTCCAGAGATATTAAAAGTGCTAAACACAGTACGTTGTCTAATGTTAGTCTTATGGAGAATAAGAACAATTTTATATCTTGCTTATTTATGAACGTATAATAACGAAACTTGGTATACGGTTTCATCTGGTTGTGGTCTATTGTTATTTACACAAAAGAGCAATTTTTACCGATGATTTCCGTAGCAGAAAACCTGCGTACTCAGCCCCCATTTTAATCTTATGGAGAATAAGTAAAATGTAATGGCTCCCTTAATTATGACCAAGATAAACTAAAAACTTGGTATGTGGCTTCACCTTGTTGAATAATATGAATATTTGCATAAAACCCATTTGTTGTGTTTCTTATTGCAGCAAACCTGCTCATAGTTTTTGAATAAGCAAAATGGTATATATTGCTTATTTACGAATGTAAAAACTTGGTATGTGGCCTCACCTAATTGAGTTTTATTGGTTTTATTGCATGAAAACCCATTTTTTGTGTTCCTTGTTGCAGAAAACCTGCTTACTCATCCCCCATGTTTTCCTTTTGGAGAATAATTAAAATGCCATAAATAGTTTATTTATGAATGTATATTAATGAAACTTGGTATGTGGCTTTATGTGGTATTAAGATACATATGCAATGAATATGTATTGTAAATTCGGTGAGTCTGCGGCTTTGCTGCTACAGGGGTATTATTTGAATATCTTATAAACGATGGCTTAAAGCTATAAATGAACATTTCACAAATAGTTTCATCTATTAGTTTTTTTCTCGTAACTTTCAGGACTTCAAATATAAAACATTCAATACGGTTTTTTCGTTTAGTCCAACATCGTTATGACACTATGAAATTATAAATAAAAAACAATGATACCTCATTGTACTTGAGATGTTTTACTTTAACAGTAACAAATTATGGACTTAAAATAAAAAGGCATGAATATTTCTTGTTTAACTTGCAACATTTTTATCTCAGTCGGAGATTAACTGAGTGTTGAGACCGGTGGTTCCGATTTCTGTGGGTTATTTTTAGCAAACCTGTTTATAATAAGGTTATAATTAATAGTTGTCTGGTCACAGCTTGCTAGTCAACAACATAACCAACACATCGTCTTTATGTTATAAATTAAAACAAAGACATAATAATCATAACGACCATTTTCTTTATAGGATAGTTATTTATATAGTTTGGACTAAATTTAAATAACAGTAATTGTTTTATCTGTTCACAATAATGTCATGAAATAATGAATTCTCTAATTATGTGTTTAATATACTTAAACCACCTTTTGGTAGACTAATAGTAAAAGGTACGAATTATATAGAAGTCAGTTATAAGATGTTCGATGTTATAATATTTCTGTAAAATAATTTCACGGTGTCTAGTTTATTTTTCGTTTTTTTTTCAAGACACCTTATATTTGTTCATGTGTCAGAGGACGACAACCCTTATTCCTATCCATTAAAGGTTCTATCTAATAATTATGTGTAAAGGTTGTTTGTCGAATAAAATATATTTTTCTATCTAATCAATGTATAAAAAAATCCAAGGTGATAGCTTATTCGGATGGTTACAAAAAATATATAAGGATATAAAGCAACAGGAAATTTTTGAAAATGTTAATAAAGACACATTTTTATATAGTTTAGACACCTATTATATAAAAATAAAATAAAAAAGATGCTAGATAGTAACGATTTTTTACACCATAATTGTGTTTATTTGATGTTTTATTTTAAAATAATTATTACAGTTAAGCATAGTTTATTTTGTATTATGGTCCTTTTATTTAAATAAGTAAATAGTAATCGAGATATGACAAAACTACATGAAAGTAATTGAGATAGTTGTTGCATGTTTGAAATACAACAAAATTGCAAATAAACAAGTAATAAAAAAATAAGATACATTACATTTTCCACATATTTTAATAATATTAAAATATACAACCAAAAAAGATGTTCATGTCAATGTATTGTGGTCATTTATACACGGTGTGGACTATACGGCCCCAGTGGGTGTCACTACATAGCATGGTAGTAATTTATTCAAGCTGTTGGCATACACGGCCTCTGTGGGGTAGGCAGATATCGTCAGTTCGCAGGTCAGTTACTTGTAGTGATTAGTAACCGCCGGTGCTGCCACCTGGAGAGTGGGCCCAACACTGTGCTATAACAGGGCAGAGGTGTCACTACATGGCATGGTAGTAATTTATACAAGCTGTTGACATACACGGCCTCAGTGGGGTAGGCAGATATCGTCAGTTCACAGGTCAGTTACTTGTAGTGATTAGTAACCGCCGGTGCTGCCTCCTGGAGAGTGGACCCAACACCGTGCTATAACAGGGCAGAGGTGGCACTACATGGCATGGTAGTAATTTATACAAGCTGTTGACATACACGGCCTCTGTGGGGTAGGCAGATATCGTCAGTTCACAGGTCAGTTACTTGTAGTGATTAGTAACCGCCTGTGCTGCCTCCTGGAGAGTGGGCCCAACACTGTGCTATAACAGGGCAGAGATGTCACTACATGGCATGGTAGTAATTTATACAAGCTGTTGACTTACACGGCCTCAGTGGGGTAGGCAGATATCGTCAGTTCGCAGGTCAGTTACTTGTAGTGATTAGTAACCGCCGGTGCTGCCTCCTGGAGAGTGGGCATAACACTGTGCTATAACAGGGCAGAGGTGTCACTACATGGCATGGTATTAATTTATACAAGCTGTTGTCATACACGGCCTCTGTGGGGTAGGCAGATATCGTCAGTTCACAGGTCAGTTACTTGTAGTGATTAGTAACCGCCAGTGCTGCCACCTGGAGAGTGGGCCCAACACTGTGCTATAGCAGGGCAGAGGTGTCACTACATGGCATGGTAGTAATTTATACAAGCTGTTGACATATACGGCCTCTGTGGGGTAGGCAGATATCGTCAGTTCACAGGTCAGTTACTTATAGTGATTAGTAACCGCCGGTGCTACCTCCTGGAGAGTGGGCCCAACACTGTGGTATAGCAGGGCAGAGGTGTCACTACATGGCATGGTAGTAATTTATACAAGCTGTTGACATATACGGCCTCTGTGGGGTAGGCAGATATCGTCAGTTCACAGGTCAGTTACTTATAGTGATTAGTAACCGCCGGTGCTACCTCCTGGAGAGTGGGCCCAACACTGTGCTATAGCAGGGCAGAGGTGTCACTACATGGCATGGTAGTAATTTATACAAGCTGTTGACATACACGGCCTCTGTGGGGTAGGCAGATATCGTCAGTTCACAGGTCAGTTACTTGTAGTTATTAGTAACCGCCGGTGCTGCCACCTGGAGAGTGGGCTCAACACTGTGCTATAGCAGGGCAGAGGTGTCACTAAATGAGGAATCGCTACGCCTTCAACAGTGCATCCGAAATATGTCTATGGTGGGAGTGGTGAATGACGTCATCGTCCAAACTTCTGTCCATAGAATTTAGAATGCGCCGCTAGTCGCTAGTCTTCCAGTTTTCCTCACGAAATGCATAAATATTCCTATTGTTAACAATAAAGATAAAGTAAACAGACTACATTTTACTGTTAACGAAATGTAAGAATATTTAGTTAATAAGTAGTTGTTAGTTTTCATCACGAAATATATAAATATTCCTATTGTTAACAATAAAGTTAAAGTAAACAGTTTACATTTTACTGTTAACGAAATGTATGAATAGTTAGTTAATAAGTAGAGGTTTAAATTAATAATAGCAAACAACCAATAATTAATATAATGAGAAAGAATGTGTAAGAAGTTTCAGTTTTGGCTCTTATAGTTTGGAAGAATTCTTTGAGACCAAATTAGCCTAATGTTAGCCCAACAAAACAATCATCTAACCAGCTTAAGGGGGTTTGGGCCTATGGCCGCTCCCAAAGTTAAGAGTCAACGGGAAATAAGAAAAAGTACAGCGTGACATATGATAGTTGTTTTGCAATATTCGCCAGTTGAAATTTGAAAAGATAGTAATTCCACAAACTCGAATTTTTAATTATAGAGTAATAATATTAGTATATATTACCAATACATCTTATTTCCACAAGCTTAGAAACGGTGTAGTTGAGCTTCATTTTTTAGTTTTGTTTCCATTGGTTTATTGGACTAGTAAAGAAACAAAGTTAGAGAAAATGTAGGCATTCTCATCAGTATTTACTACGCTGGAACTTTAAATTGAATTATGCATTTATTATAAAAATTGTACAGTACAAAAATAGGACTATCTTTCAAATTTAAAATTCCCGCTTTAAAGAGTCGTCAGCTGGTAAGAAATGACGTCACAAGACTAGGGGAGGAAAGACCCCTTCCATTTCCCCCACCATAGACATATTTCGGATGCACTGTTGAGGGCGTAGCGATTCCTCACTACATGGCATGGTAGTAATTTATACAAGCTGTTGACATACACGGCCTCTGTGAAGTAGGCAGATATCGTCAGTTCACAGGTCAGTTACTTGTAGTGATTAGTAACCGCCGGTTCTGCGACCTGGAGAGTGGGCCCAACACTGTGCTATATCAGGGCAGAGGTGTCACTACATGGCATGGTAGTAATATATACAAGCTGTTGACTTACACGGCCTCAGTGGGGTAGGCAGATATCGTCAGTTCACAGGTCAATTACTTGTAGTGATTAGTAATCACCGGTGCTGCCACCTGGAGAGTGGGCATAACACTGTGCTATAACAGGGCAGAGATGTCACTACATGGCATGGTAGTAATTTATACAAGCGGTTGACATACACGGCCTCAATGGGGTAGGCAGATATCGTCAGTTCACAGGTCAGTTACTTGTAGTGATTAGTAACCGCCGGTGCTGCCACCTGGAGAGTGGGCCCAACACTGTGCTATGACAGGGCGGAGGTATCACTACATGGCATGGTAGTAATTTATACAAGCTGTTGACATACACGGCCTCAGTGGGGTAGGCAGATATCGTCAGTTCACAGGTTAGTTACTTGTAGTGATTAGTAATCGCCGGTGCTGCCACCTGGAGAGTGGGCCCAACACTGCGCTATAACAGGGCAGAGGTGTCACTACATGGCATGGTAGTAATTTATACAATCTGTTGACATACACGGCCTCAGTGGGGTAGGCAGATATCATCAGTTCACAGGTCAGTTACTTGTAGTGATTAGTAACCGCCGGTGCTGCCACCTGGAGAGTGGGCCCAACAGTGCGCTATAACTGGGCAGAGGTATCACTACATGGCATAGTAGTAATATATACAAGCTGTTGACATACACGGCCTCAGTGGGGTAGGCAGATATCGTCAATTCACAGGTCAATTACTTGTAGTGATTAGTAATCACCGGTGCTGCCACCTCGAGAGTGGGCATAACACTGTGCTATAACAGGGCAGAGATGTCACTACATGGCATGGTAGTAATTTATACAAGCTGTTGACATACACGGCCTCAGTGGGATAGGCAGATATCGTCAGTTCACAGGTCAGTTACTTGTAGTGATTAGTAACCGCCAGTGCTGATCCTGGAGAGTGGGCCCAATACTGTACTATATCATGGCAGAGGTGTCACTACATGGCATGGTGGTAATTTATACAAGCTGTTGACATACACGGCCTCAGTGGGGTAGGCAGATATCGTCAGTTCACATGTCTATTACTTGTAGTGATTAGTAATCACCGGTGCTGCCACCTGGAGAGTGGGCCCAACACTGTGCTATAACAGGGCAGAGGTGTCACTACATGGCATGGTAATAATTTATACAAGCTGTTGGCATACACGGCCTCAGTGGGATAGGCAGATATCGTCAGTTCACAGGTCAGTTACTTGTAGCGATTAGTAACCGCCGGTTCTGCCACCTGGAGAGTGGGCCCAACACTGTGCTATGACAGGGCGGAGGTGTCACTACATGGCATGGTAGTAATTTATACAAGCTCTTGGCATACACGGCCTCAGTGGGGTAGGCAGATATCGTCAGTTCACAGGTCAATTACTTGTAGTGATTAGTAATCGCCGGTGCTGCCACCTGGAGAGTGGGCCCAACACTGTGCTATAACAGGGTAGAGGTGTCACTACATGGCATGGTAGTAATTTATACAAGCTGTTGGCATACACGGCCTCTGTGGGGTAGGCAGATATCGTCAGTTCACAGGTCAGTTACTTGTAGTGATTAGTAACCGCCGGTGCTGCCTTCTGGAAAGTGGGCTGGGCAGAGGTATTGCATCATACAGTTTAAATTGTAAAACGCTGCAATTAAATGTACTTATTGTTATTTTTATGTAGGTTCTAAATAATATTTTTAACAAATTGTTAACATAAATATGAAATCTTATCCTACAATATTGTACTACAATTTTTTTGTTATTGTATTGAAACTGTATCTATTATAATTAAATTTTAGACGCAATTTTTAATAATAATACCCCCGTCACAGCAAACCTGCTTACTTAGCGAATTTTCAATGCCTAATATATGTCTTAATACCACATAAAGCCGCATACCAAGTTTTAAAAAATATATTCACATATAAGCAATTTTAATTATTCACCATAAGAATAGCATTGGTAATGAGTACGTAGGTTTGCTGAAACAAGGAATACAAACAATTGGTTCTTATGCAAATATAAATATAATTTAACTAGGCGAACCCACATACCAAGTTTAATCAATATTTAATCATAAATAAGCGCTGTATAACATTTTAGTTATTTTCCATAAGAATAAAATGGGGGCTGAGTACGCAGGTTTTCTGCTACGGGAATAATCAACAAAAAATCAATTTTTTGTGCAAATATAAATATACCAGTACTACGTGAAGCCACCTACCAAGTTTCATTAACATACATTCATAAATATTCGAGATATAAAATATTATTTATTCTCCTTAAGGATAACATTGGACAACGAACTGTGTTTAGCATTTTAAATATCTCTGCAACGGTTGGGCGTAGAATCACAATTTAAACACTAAAATGATTGCTTTGTAGAACTGAACAGATTGCTAAAAACAAATGTAAAGTTAACATAAAAATAAACTGAGGAAAAGCCAAAAACGTTTTTCCCATAAGATTAACATGGGAGATTTTATGAGTAGTTTTTTTTGGATTTTATCCTCAACCACTTAACCTAGGTTAATAATTCAAAGTACTATATTATTTGTTTTTTAAGCTCTATAACATGGTCAAAACCAAAATTAAGTTTTTAAAAAAATGTGGGTAAAAAATGCAAAAAATAGATTTTTGTAAAATTTAAAACCACCATAAACCCCCCTTCCCAGGGTTCGATCTCTTTGGTTTTCGAACTTAAAGTCATGAATGTTATTTTACACATTTGAGCCAATTTTCATCAAAATCGGAAGTTTTTTACTCAAGTTATCGTGTTAACGGACACACACAGACACACACACACACACACATATATATATATGTATATATAGATTATACATATATATATGTATATATATATATATATATATATATATATATATATAAATTTGAACGAGTAGTGTTTTTTGGCATCTGGGGACCTTAAAACAAAAAGTTATCGTGGTCTCGGGCTTAAGTCTTACCATGAGACCTATAGTAATAGCTTCTTCCCTATAGAGGAAATTCGCTAAAAAATGTACAACAATGACGTTTGGTTGTAGCATTCCATTTAAAACCACTTTGTTGTACTTAAATTTTAGTTTTACTATCTCTTCAGTTTAATATGCTTTTTTAATTTATTATAAGGATTATTTGCAACTGCTACTTAATTGTTGAATTGTTTTAAATAAATTTAAAAAATAATTGGCAGGATCTTAACGTAAGGCTCGTACATTATTTGACTCCTCAAAAAGGTAAAATAATAAAGACACTCACACATAATTAGATATATTTCTAGTCTTTTTCTGCTACATTTGTTTCACATGACATATGGATACTTTATGGATCCCTTATATCTAAAACACACGAGAAATACGGTAAACGTAGATACGACACCACAGTGATCTTCACACACCAACCTGTTACAAAATAGAAAACAGTAGCAGGCGAACCAGTTTTCTCCATTACCATAATTGATTGCCCGTGATAAGTGATACCCAACAAGCGGCACTCACGTGGCCAGCTCAAGTGGTCAGCCTGGCCATTAGTGTGGTTTCGAGCTATCACAACAGAGGATAATGCGGGCTTAGCTGTAATGAAATGAGTATATTACTTCTATACTTAGCAATTATACGTTTGTTTGATTAAACATTATTAGCTTTAATGGTCGGTTAAGGTTCAGAAATTTTTGTGGTAATTTGCGCAAATTGATGAAAGGAAAAGAAATACTCGATGATGTTCTGACGTTATTAAACCTTCACTGCCGTAAACAAAACATGTTTAATTACTTATACTCTAGAATAACTGTTTATGATTACATTAATGATGTGATAACTTACATGGAATAGCTTAACAATTAAAATGAACTTTTCCAACAAAAAAATACTGTTTTATAAAATTACTAGAGGCTTGAAGGGGCCATAGCCCCTAACCATTGACTATAAATACTGAAGTAGACTTCTCATTGCCATTGTCAAATGTGACCCTAGTTTTGTGTATTCCAGGATTGAAAGAGGTCGTAGTTTTCAATAATCACCAACAGAGTACACTGCTGTCAACAATTACTTATCCTCTCAAGGAGGGGATAATACAACAGTTGGTGTGTCAGGAAGCAAACATAAGTTGATTATCACTTGCTTTCTGGGGTGGAGATATTTTAAAAGTTAACGTAAATGACTAAAATAAAAAGTTTACATCAGCACAATCTGTCGGTGACCCAATCAAACTACTTCAATTTTAAATTCTAGCATACACTAAAAGTGGGGCAGCTGGGCCATATGGAGGGGATGTCTCCTTTAGTATTTATAGTCAATACCCTAACCTTTCTCAAATGCTCTGCCTCATCTGATTTTTTTACTCCTTACATGCTGAGGAAAATAAAACAATACAAGGAAGAACACATGCAAATTCGTAAACAAAGTATACACGTAATCATATGTTTTAACGTAAACAAGCAGACGTTTTTAAATCCCGATGCTTTTCTTATGGGGGATGGTTTACGTTATTTCTTGTTTACTGGTAAGTTTTTAGAAATGCTGTTATTTGTCCTAAGTCTTTTGGATCAAGACCTTTAATTTGAGCCATCTCTCATCATCCTGCGATTTGCCAAACCCCACAATTTGGACATAAATACTTCGCTTACAGATTTATAAATAAAGATTTCAATTGATTTATATCTGTAGTCCTTGAACTCCCCATATGTGTAAAATATATATTTGATAAAAGATGGGCAACTCAAATAAGATTAAAACAGCCTTGGATGCCTAATCACTTTAATATCTATGAGGAGTTTATTATATAACCTCATGCCCTTTTGAGATCGCAAATTTCCATAAGCCAGAAGTCTGAAATGTTGGGCAAATCTGTGGATTTCCCAAACTCTGTCTCATAGTCATGAATGTAACCGCCCTCAATGAATTGGCAAAACATGATCGTTTCAAATATGTATAAATTTGGTATAGTCGTAAATTTAAGCTCCCTGAAGAATTCCTACATTCTATATTGCTATGCGAGCGTATGTAAAATACCTGCCTTAATTATTCAAGTGTCAAATCATGTCTCGTTCGCACGAGGAGCTCACTTCTCAAAACCCAGATGTTTTGTAAAATGTAAACATACAATTTGTTTTTACTTTATAATAAAATAAATATACATAATAATAACATTTATAACTTTGAAACCCCTTGGGGTAGAGTTTTAAGGGGGTAAGGTTTTTTTTGGGGGGGTGTTTAGAGGGGGGTTTTGGAGGGGGGGATAGGAAGAGTCTTATGTGTAGAACGTTTGTGAACCTTTTTGCAAATCTAGCTCAGTATGTTCAGAGGCTATTGTGTTTAAACGGAATAGGGATGATAAAAGAAAGACACCACCTTTTCATATAGAAAAATAAATAAGAAAAAAATAATAATATAGGAGTTTCATAACAAATAAGTGGGGTTATGAAATATATAAACAAATGACCAAGGAAATTTGAAAATCCAGGTTGGTAGCACTGGATGCTGTACTTCAATTAGTTTTGTTTCCAATAAACGTAAAAATATCTAAATTGATTAGAAAAAAGGTATTTTGTAAAAATACGTATGCTTACCCTTTCGATTGTTTACCATTTCAAGTGATGTCAAGGTGGATATGAAGAGATGGTCCTATATCATGGCTTCCTAGGGGCTCAGACTTGAATCCATGTGAGTTTTGTTGTGGGTAAATATGAAAATATAGTTTACTGACAAACAAAACGTAATATGTCTCATTTAAGATAAATAAACATATTTGGGGCAGTATTTTCATTAACAATCAACATGTTACACCATGTGAGGGTTGATTTAAACTATCGATTAGACAAGTCAAGTGGCGGACATAATTCAATTTAATAGTCATCTATACTATACTGTTTCTAATGAGGATTTAAATAAAATGAATATTTGTGTTTTACCTTCTTTGGTTTGTTTGGTATTTAGTGTCAAAATTGCACCATTATTTTATGAAAACGCTGTATAACGACTGAAATAAATTGAAAACCCAATTAAAATATATTCTTACAATACTACACGTCGACCTGTTTGATGAAAAACTAATGATATAGCCGATAGCCTGAGCGTAAATTGATTACTAAGAATCTTAGAGCTTCTTATTTAATAACTATAAATATAAATTAACCAATATTGCATTTTGGTCAGTGAGAAGTCATAATGTTGTTTCATAAACTAATTTAAAATTATCTTACAATATTGCATTGTTTCTTTTATTTATTGCTGCTTTAATAAATATATGTTTTTTGTACTTTTACCCAATTGTTATGGTGTGATGTTTTAAAGCTGGCTTAATATAATTAGACATTTTATTTCGTACTTTTGAAATACTATTAATGTTTTTATACTTGCCCTAAAACTAAAACATATATAAAAAACTAAACTGGTATTACAATGTTGACAGTTGATTGCTCAATGGACCTACTTGTAAACAACAGACTACACAAACAAGAAGTAATCTGAAGAAGTAATCATGTGCTAAAACTATTTTCAGAACTGAATTATGACACAAAGTACGTAATAAAGTAGCAGTTTGTTTATATCTTCCTTCATCTAAAATTCATCAACATCTGCCATTAAACCTTTATTAGCGAATTCCCCCTATAGGGAAGAAGCTATTACCGTAGGTCTCATGGTAAGACTTAAGCCCGAGACCATGATAACTTTTCATTTTGAGGTCCCCAGATGCCAAAAACACCATTCGTTCAAATTTTTATATATATATATATGTCCGTAAGCGCGATAACTCTCGTAAAAAAGATCCGATCTTAATGAAATTTGGTACAAATGTGCAAAGTACCATTTATTTGAACGAGTTCGAAAACCAGATGAATCGCACCATCCGAAGGGGGGGTTTTGGGGGGTTTTGTACCCCAAAAATGAGGTTTTTGGGGTTTTCACATTTAATTTTAATTTAAATCAAATTTTAATTTATACCATTGAATTCAGCTTAAACAAACAAACAATTTGGTGTTTTGATCATTGCTCTACGTCAATTGGTTACCGAGATATTGAAAGTGCTAAACACAGTACGTTGTCTAATGTTATTCTTATGGAGAAAAAGGAAAATTGTATATCTCGCTTATTTATGATCATAAACTGGCGAAATTTGGTATATGGCTTGATCTGGTTATGGTTTATTGTTGTTTGCACAAAAAAAATTTTTCGCCTATGGCTCCTGTAGCAGCAAACCTAGGTACTCGGTCCCCATGTTATTCTTATGGAAAATACTTAAAATCTTATATATCGCTTATTTATGAATGTATATGGATGAAACTTGGTATGTGACTTCACTAAGATGAGTTCTATTGATATTTGCATAAAAACCCATTATTTTGTGTGCCTTGTTGCAGCAAACCTGCGTACTCATCCCCAATGTTATTCTTATGGAGAATAATTAATATTTTAAATATCGCTTGTTTGTGAATACATTTCTTATGAATCCTGTTAAGTGTTATAATGTGTTATGTTATATATTCATTGGAAATTCGCTGAGTATGCAGGTTTGCTGTGACGGGGGTATTTTTACTTTCTCCCCTTATACATAGTATATGGAGAAAGTATTGTTTTCGTAAAAATTTTCGAATTTGAGTTGTTAGTGGAAATATTCGTTTTGGTGCTCCATGAACCCAAAAAAGTGGTTTTTATGTGATGTCTGTGTGTGTGTGTGTGTGTGTGTGTGTGTGTGTGTGTGTGTGTGTGTGTGTGTGTGTGTGTGTGTGTGTGTGTGTGTGTGTGTGTGTGTGTGTGTGTGTGTGTGTGGATGTGTACAGAGCTAGAGCCTTAACCAATGGGCCGATTTTTATGAAATTTGGCATGTAGGTACTAATCCATGATATCTCCAGGTATTTTTTTAATTTTTTTTAATTTTTGATTTTTAAGTGTAATTATCCCCCCAAAACCGCCAAAGAAGATGAAAAATACAAATTTCTCAAAAACGGGTCTAATGATTTTGATTAAACTTTAGTCGTTTGTAGAAATTTAGTTTTCCAACAAAATGGCACCACCCGCATTCCTATAAAAATTCGGGTTCAGAAATTACAGGACTTAAAATATCAAAAATTCAGTTTTTGGGATTTTTCATTAAAAGACATAAATATAAAAAAAATATTACTATTCCCCATTAAAAAGAGCTCAAAAAGCTAAATAATTTAGCATTTTGAATTACTATTCTACGATTGCTGGTTTCAGAGAAAATTGAAATTTTCACTTTGCGGTAAACGCAGTACGTTGTACCCATGTTATTTTTATGGGGAATACAAAATTACTATTTCTCTCTTATTTACTGATCAATTTCATTCAAATTTGATATGCTTGTCAAGTAAGTATTGACCAACAGAGGAAATTCGAAATATGTTGCCCCTTAATAACCCTGGGGGGGGAATAGGGGGCATTTCCCTCTTAAAACAGCAATGGATTCTGTAGTGCCCCCAAAGCAGGGATTTGGGTGGATGTTTTTTAAAACAACTTGTTTACAAGATTTTCTGTACATTCGACCGTGCTTTGTATTCTATATTTAGTAAATAAAAAGTAATTTATTCATTAAAGTTGGGCTAAAAGGGAGAAAGTATGTGTCAGTTTCCTGATACCGTTTATTTATATTCTTTTAATTAGTTAACCAAGGTATTTTGCCCAGCCAACTCATGTTTATTTCACTACCAATTTTGATGACAGAGGTGTAATGACATGTTCCTCTAGATGATACGAAAGTATTTGAATTTTCTCGCGGACCTCATTGATATCTCACTGGTCATGAAAGTTGCCAATTTATTCTTATGGGAAAACATATAATTGGGGCTGTCACACACGTTTTATCTTTATTTATTTAATATAAATAAACAAGTATTAGAATAAATATATCTAATTAAAGACTATCACTGATTGGTTTTAATTTAAATTTTATACTGAGTTTTTACTGTTACTCATAGCTTTAACTTCTATTATTTATGCAAATAATGTATTATTTTAATATAACTATTTAGCCACGGTTTAAGTAGAGTAAGAAAGGCAATACATTAAAACTATTATTATGAGATTTAGTATTATCATGTTACATTTAGTTCAGAAATCGGATTAACTATCTATGTGTACAGTAAAACATACTATTTTGTATAACTTTTGGTTTTAAACATTATCCAATAATCTCAACACATGGCAAACCATAATAAAACGAGTAAATCTGTTTTTATCTCACATAGAAAAACTATTGCTAAATTTCTGTCGCAGAAATAATATTTTTACTTATTTTTATCATCGATGGACACTTAGAATTTTACGAACACAAATTAAAATGAAAAATGAAATAATACTACAGACCAATTCGAAACCCGCGAATGCATAAAAATAATTCGTGAACCAGCACTGAGGCGAGGGAAGGTCAGAACCGCATATTAATGGCCTATCAAGAGCTCTATTGTTCTGATATAACGCGTTATTGTCTCACATTGCCTTACCTGGAAAGTCGAACCATAAATGTGTTATTCCATGTGTCTAAAACTGATTTAATTGTAAATTATAAATCAGGTTTAAATTTGGTCGGTTTATTTTGTTTTCTTTCGACTGTTAAATTTAATCCGGAATAAATTAGTCGTGATTGGGTACAAATTGTTTATTTACTTCCTCATCACTGTAATCAATTAGACATGATTGCTAAAAAGAATAAACAAAGTAAATATCAACGCAGGCTGTTTAGATTTTATATTTGAACTCCTCTTCAGCCTGAATCTTCAAACAAACTCTAGTTTAGTGCCTTGACCAAGGCAATTAGATTAGATACACAGCAAAAT
Source organism: Allygus modestus (assembly GCA_963675035.1). Lineage (NCBI taxonomy): Eukaryota > Metazoa > Arthropoda > Insecta > Hemiptera > Cicadellidae > Allygus > Allygus modestus. The sequence continues at coordinate 104,177,377 of OY776112.1, forward strand.
ATACCTTTGAAAAACTTATATGCAATCTTTAATGATGAGAAGAAAAACTGTGTGTAATAACTACTGTAATTATTTTCAAAATATATTTTATTTAATTCTTTTGAAGCAATAATTTGAAATTAATTTGACATGCATACCATCCACACAAACAAAAAACCCGTCTTTGCATATATATTCCAGTCCAGTTAGACATTAAAAAGGGTCCTTCCATGCAAAAGGTCATCTAGTTCTAATTTTTTAGTATGTTTTTAGGGCCCAAACCACAAGTAAGAAACCAAGTTTACAGCTTCGAAAGACCTGTGATACTGGCGTAGTAGCAAAAAAACACACATTCTTGCACTTTTTCCAGTTTTTGCTAAATATCTCCGAAAGTATGCCTCTGGCAGGATATGTTGCCCAATCCTTTTTTAAACTAGATACAATTTTCAAAAGTTTGAAATGCTAACGACTTCAGTCCGTCCATTCATTATTTACTAAGATACAATACTTTAAAAATCTATTATTTCTTTATGGTATTTTTTAGTGAAATATTGTCGAAAAAAATAAAAATGTTGTATATTTCGCTTATTTATAAACATATACTGACGAAACTTGATATATGACTTCATCTGGTTGAAGTTTATTGCTTTTCGCACAAAAACCCGATTTATTTCCGATGGTTCTTGTAGCAGCCAACCTGGGCACTCAACCCCCATGTTATTCTTATGGAGAATAATTACAATGCTATGTAGTAGTCAATAGAACTCAACTAGGTGAAGCCACATACCAAGTTTTATTAATTTTTCTTTATAATTAAGGGAGTTAATTATAAAGAAAAATTAATAAAAATTCGTATGTGGCTTTACCTAGTTGAGTATTATTAATATTTGCATACAACCCCATTTTTCGTTTTCCTGGTTGCAGCAAATCTGCGTACTTAGCCCCAATGCTATTCTTGTGTAGAATAATTAATGGGGTAGAGTGTTAAGGTTGACCCATCGGAAATAAATTGGTTTTTGGTGCAAAAAACAATAAACAATAAACTAAAACCATATGAAGTCACATACCAAGTTTCGTCAGTAAATGTTTATAAATAAGCAAAATATAAAATTTTGATTTTTTTCGACAATATTTCAACAAAAAAATACCATAGCGAAAATGTTAGATTTTTTGGGAATTTTATCAAGTTTTTAAAGTATTGCATCTTTGTAAATAATGAACGTACTGAAGTCGTTAGCATCGCAAACTTTAGAAAATTTTATCCAGATTAAAAAAGGAGCGAGCAACATATTCTGTCAGAGTCAAACTTTCGGAGATATTTAGCAAAAATTGAAAAAAGTGCACTAATGTTGACTGTTTTTTTGGCTACGACGCCTGTAGGTCAGGTCTTTCAAAGCTGCAAACTTGGTTTCTTACCTGTATAGGCCCTAACAAAATACTAAACAACTAGAACTACATGAAATTTTGCACGCACGGGTGTTTTTGACTGGACTAATATAAGACCTTTATTTGAAGGTGCTAAGCTTTGTAGCTGCATAAATAGTACTCATACTAGAACTTATATGGGTTTCTAAGTATTAGTAAGTTATTTATATAGTGTCCATAGTGGTATAACATATTTCAGTGTTTGTGGTACGTCTAATTTAGAAGATATTTATGAATGTGAAAGCAAGCTCAAATTAGATCGTCGAGAACCACTTCGCATCGAACAAGGTTTATGAATAATTCAAACAAATAACTGACAACGCCTCGTCTCGAGACGGACAGTCGGCGTTCAGTAAATAATATGCCCGGTCTTGGCTGACTTAATTAGGACAAACTAAACTCGCTAATTCATATTAATCGTAAAAGAGATATTACCAGCTCTAATACATTTTAGTATTACAGTAGTATTTTAGTATTATTATTTTATGTACAGGGATATTTTATTTGTTATCTCCGAACTGGAGTCATTTTTAGTTGATTATGTTTCGGTCTTTTGGATTAGCTTTCTACTAAAATCAGTTATTGTAGTTTCGCATGGTATTATAAAATAAAGCAAAACAACGAAGCACATTTTAATTATTGTTGGCGTTTATTTACCCTTCAATATTTAAAGGTAACTGTGCTGTTTGCTTAAACTTACGGTTTTACATTTGAGAAAGGTTTCTTATTTTATACTCAAATTATCCACAACCTGTTTATTTTTTTATTTCAAAAACCGTGAGATATGTTGTAACTAGGTATACTTTTAATGAATTTGATTTAGGTGTGAGGTTATATTTTGTGAATTCGACTTTAACTCAAGGAGAAATGTACAAATAAACACAACGTTAGTTGAAAATGGAATACCTACTAAAATGGTGAGATTTATATTTTTCATTTGCCACCTTTTATTTACATTCAAGATGGGTGAACTGCAATCACTCATTAACGTCCTCATCTTATTTGTTGTTTGATAAATGTGCCGTTTTTTTTTACTTGTTAAACTGCCTCTACAGACCAAATACATCCAAGAAAAAGGAAACTGTTTGAGTCAACAATTATTTTTCGCTACCATTGTCAAATTTACAATGACAAAATAATGTACAATTAATGTTCAATGGGGAACGGTTTTAAAATACATAACAGTTTTAATAATCCCCCTAAATGTGTTTAAGATTGTTTCTTTTGGTTATAGTAAGAGTTATTCTAAAAATACCGGTTTTCTTCAATAGTTATCGAGCAGGTAATACTAATTTTGTTTTTTGAACATTAAGGCAGCAAAAGATTACCCAAGGGATTCATGGTACCTTTCTTCACGTCATTTAAACTTTGTAAAAATTACAAATACATGCATTAAATGAAAATAAACTCAACAGCTAAACTGTAATAACGTGCAGCTGTTGCACACTTTGTCACTGCCCAACGTTGGTAAAGCAAAATATAGACTCGGACTTAATTTAACGCATGTCAACCAACTTAACAATGCTTTCCAACTGTTAAATAAGTTTCAGGTTTTAATTTTATCTTGAAACGTGAGAGTTGTATGAACAACCAGGCATCATCTGTACAGGGTGTTAAAACACATGAGATTTAGTTTTACAGTAGATTGAGCCAAAACTGTTCACACAGTCGTATTCTTTAAAAAATCCCTCTTAAACCTGACGTTTTTCAAAGATGTTCTTATGCACAGTTGTAAAGTGTTTGTCAAAATACTGTAGTGTTTATACATCCAGTTAAGTTGTTAATGGAAAATCGAAGTGAAATAAATGTTTTTCCAACTTCATTGAACTCTGAATACATTGATTTTTTGGCTGTTCTGATGCTCCTGGTTTCATTTACCTGCAATGCTAGGACTACAATTTTGCGCATTATAAGGTTAGGAGAAGGTCTATTCAGGCTTGAAAGTAGGCGCGAGGTTGCTGGGGATGATAAAAATACACCAACAAATAAATAATACGCTTTTCTAATGTAAAAACCCCATAAGACAACGTACTGTGTTAAGCCGATATACATTTTCTTTAATAACTCAGTAAATATTTATGCTAGAATGACGAGAGAGGGCTTAATACTTTCGCTTGACTAATCCCATCTTAACATAAGCATTAATTTTACGTCCGGGGCCCTTTCTGGGCCCGAAAACTGGAAATTTGAAAGAATAAGCCCCAAAAAGGAGGTTAGAGTTTTCCGATTGTTTTGCCCAACAAACTTGTCCAGCTGATTATAGAAATGAACATCTCTACCAAATTTGAGGTAAATCGGACAAAAGATGCGACCGCTAGAGTGCAAACACACACACACACACACACACACACACACACACACATTTTGGTGTGTGTAATTGCATATAATATATATATATATATATACATATATATATATATATATATATATATATATATATATATATATATATATATATAGTGTATATATATAATTTAGAACGAACCCGCAAAACTTTTATGGTGGTCCCGGGGTGTTTTCACCGTGCTATTAGTTCACTTTTCCATAGGAAATTCACTAACTAGAGAACAATGACATTTATGTGTTCACAAACTATCTTTAGTCATATATATGACTTGCATTCGGTTGGCGATAGCTTGGAATTAAAATTATGAAGTTTATTCCTCAATTTGACACTCAAGAATTCTTCAACCAAAAATTATGGATGCTCTAACTGAGGGAATACATAAAAAATAGATAAAACATAGTTAACGTCTTAAACAAATTTATTTATACAAGTTTTATTATACTTAGTTTTATCTTATATTCCATTCTTAAATGCACTTATCATTTTTCTAACTCATATAAGTTTCATAATCTTACAAAAGGAATTAGTCAATTTGAAGTTTTTAACAAAAGTAAAACATTTAAATTCCTACGTTAAACTATTTACAAAAAGGTACATCAACTGGATATATCTGGAAGAGAAAAGTTGTCTTATTCCTTCACTTATAAGCTGGAGTATTTGCTAAAGCTAATTAGAAGCAATTCAATGTTTGTCTGTGTTGAGTAATAGCAACCTTGTTATTTTTCAAGGTTTGTTCCTTCTGTTAACAGTGCATTCTTGATAGGCTGTTATCACATGGTTGTTGCGGCCTGAACTAACGTCTACTAAGAGTCCGATTTACAAATGTTCTATTACATTAATAAATAGTTTATATAAACCACAAGCTGTTTTCTACATACACACAATTAAATTTTGTATTACAAATTGTTATGTAGGAAAAACCTGTAGTGATTTACTAAAACAACTAAATTTGCATATAATCACCATGACTACATTACAACATGATGAGTTGATTTCTTTGTGCCAAAAAAGGCGCAAGAATTGTCACAAGAAAGAGATAAAAACCCGGGAACCAAATAATTTACCTCTTTGGTAAATGGAACAATTTACATGGTAATTTATTACAGCGTAAATGTAGCAGAAATACCCGCATCTATCTCAACTCATGGTTGTTTCCTCATGTGGATTTATTCATTTTGTTATTTTGCAAAATCAGTAATGATTTATACGGTTTAGTTTGATTCTCAGTAGAAATAAATTGGTTTTACTTCTCCTATATACAAAATATATAAATATATAGAATACTCCCGTCACAGCAAACCTGCGTACTCAGCGAATTTCCAACGCATATGTATGTGTCTCACTAATACATGCAACATCTTACCAAGTTTAAAAAAAATACATTTATAAATAAGTTATATATATATATAGCATTTTTGTTATTCTCCATGAGAAAAACATTAGGATTGAGTACGCAAGTTAGCTGCAACATCGAATATAAGAAATGTGTTTTTTTTTTAATCATCAGTATAACTCAACCAGGTGAAGCTACATACCAAGTTTTATTAATTTAGGTTAATGATTAGGGGAGATATAAAACTTTACTTATCCTCCATATGAATAATATGGGGGCCGAGTATTCAGGTTTTCTGCTACGGAGGCAATCAAGAAAAACATTTTTGTGCAAATATCAATATACCACGTCAGTTGAAGCCACATACAAAGTTTCATCTGACAAAGTTTCATTCATAAATAATCAAGATATCAAATTTTATTTATTCTCCATAAGGATAACGGATAACTTGGACAACGCGCTGAGCTGCTTACTTTGAATATCTCTGCAACGGTTGGGCATACAACAACAATTAAAACACCAAAATGATTGTTTTATAGAGCTAAACTTATTGGTATAAAGAAACGTGATTTTTTGTAAAATTATCTGAGGAAAATCTAAAAACCTTTTTCCCATAATATCAACATAGGAAATTTTATGGATGCGTTTTTTGACTTTACTTGAGGTTAATGATACAAAATACTAAATTTTATTTCTATAAATTACTGTAACCAAAATTGAGTATTTTAAAAATTGCAGGGTAAATAAAAACTGATTTTTGGACAATTTTAAACCCCCCATAAAACCACCTTCAAATAGTCAGATCGATCTGGTTTTCGACCTTAAAGTCATAAATGTTACTCTTCATTTTTTTGCCAAATTTAATCGAAGTTTAATGTGACACACACACACATATATACATTTGAACGAATAGTGTTTTTGGCAGCTGGGGACCTCAAAACAAAAAGTTATCACTGTCTCGGGCTTAAGTCTTACCAAGCTTACGGTAATAGCTTCCTCCTCATAGGGGAAATTCGCTAATAGAGAAAATTGGTTTTGGTTTTGGTAATATATAAATTGATCAAATAAGTAAAGAAATTTAAATATCCTTACTAGAATTATCCTGGAACATCTTTTTTATTTTTACTTAGACAAAAACCTATCAAAATTAATACCGAATGCAAATTGTATTTGTAGCACTAGATTGTGCACCTTTCTTTGCATTTGGGGTTCTCGCGGAATCCAAATGTTTTTAAAATGTTACACACTGTTAACGCGGTATAAGCAATAAACAAATAAATACACAAAAAAATTACAATAAGATGGAGCCATAACCGATTTTTAAACAATAATAGGCCCATAAGTAAACCACTTACATTAGGCAGCTTCATTCAAAATTTAAACACATTAAGTTGAAATGTTTTTGCGTAGAACCGAATATAGATGGCTTTGCAGACACCACGTTCCTTTTATAATATACGGATTGATAGAGTGCATTACACCATGTTATCGTTAGTATATTTTTTTAACGACAAAAAAATATACAAACTTTGAAATACAAAGTTTACATTTGAAGAAGTCACAACCGAACAGTTCTCAGCTTACACATAATTCAGTGTTAAATAAACTATTCCATACATAGCAACTACACCGGTTTTATAACATTGGAATTCACAATAAGTAGACTTTTGAATTAAGTCAGTTTTACAAACAAAATAAATTGGTTAGTCTACGTTTGGTTATTAGTCATACGTTTAGCGTATTGGACCCCGGTTCAAAGACCACGGGTTTGATTTCAAGGATTTTTGTACCTAGTTTAAGTCATTTATAGGGTGGAGGAGGGGAGCTCTAGTCATCTGTTTCTACTTGCTTCTCCCATAGGCCAATGTTAACTTTCAAATCCCGTCCCTCCTCAACGGGTTGTCCATAATTATTAATGTATTTCCCAATTTATATATTTAAAAATACCTTGGGATTTCAGTGAGCAACATTTTATATTCCAAATAATAATCGTACAATATAAGCCCTAAAAGATTCAATATTTGGGATTAACCTTATGGATTAAAATTTTGAAATCAAAATCCTGGTACATAAAATTGCTAGATTTTAAATAAGCTAAATAACTACAATTTTTAATAATCAGTTGAGGGAGGGATTGGGCTTGAAATTTAACATTGGCCTCATGGTAGAAGCAGGCAGAAACGCTAAATTTTGTAACTGGAGCACCTTCTTAACGATATTTTGACAAAATGCCTCTGCCATTGGAATGCAACTTCACTAGGCCCGGTTCACTAACGACTTCCCACTGTACCCGGAAGACCTTTGCTCCTACCGTTATCGTCGTCCTGCAGCCGGAAGGAGAAGACAAACCTGGTGCTATCCTCCGCCAGGACGTGGAGGTCCGGGCTGCGCGACATGGACACACGCACACTGCGGCCGCCACTCTCCCCGCCCAACTCTACACTCTACATACGCCCGTTCCTACAACTACAGGTGTCGCCTCTGGACTGGCACGCCGCGCCGCCACCTCTCTCACTTCTCACACGCGATTTACATCTGAACTCAAGCGAGTTGGCACCTGTGTTTGGGTTCACGTACAGATATTCCGGTTTCGTTTTAAAGGGGAAAACACATTTTTGTGCTCTAATGACTTTTTGAAGTACATCGCCCTTAAATGTGGGCGTTTAAGGAGTCTAAAGGTTCTAGAATAATTTAATTATCGATCGGATTCTCCATCGAGATACGATGGTTAAGTCTCGTCCCTCCTTAAAATATTATTCTAAATCGTTCATTTATAACTTATAGAAGGGGAAAAAAACAATTATCCCCATCAGCAAGAATCTTAAAACCACTAACGGCAAATGTGTAACAACCAAATCGCGTTCACTTTATCGATGAATTAAACGAATTTACGGAGATTCATTAGACAAATAAGGCGTGAAGTGGTCTTACCTGTCAAATATATCAACCGAATGTTGTTTGTAAACGTAAAGTCCAGCTCCGTAATTTATAGGGATTTTACATTGGCTTCAACATTTCCAGTGCAGGTAGTGTTATTTCATGTTTATTAGTTAATCTATTTGCATTTCATCGAATGCTTTTTGTAATTGTATAAAACTGTACGTAATATTACTTACTTATAATGCTGCGCAATGATATTACATTAAATTCCATTGCAATTTGATGGAAACACACAATCAACTTTTTGCGAAATAACAATTATTAAAACCATGATTTTTGTCATTTTCTGTAAGGAAAACCTTTTCAAAGTAACGTTTAGTAACACTTGTGAAAATAAATACCCGTTTATACATTTTTGTAGAACTTTTTACTGTGGTAAATAAATTTTCTAATTAAAAGTTCTTTAAAGTATAAAGTGTAAAGCTAGAGCGTTTATTGATCAAACCAAGTACAAAGTATAAAACTACAGTTTTTATTGATCAAACTATTTTTATAAATATAATAGTATACTACAGCAACATTGGTTGTATAAATGTATAAACATAGCTTTTGTTATGTCTAGAATTATCTTCCCCAGTACTACATGAGATATAAATTCGATTTCGTGCCTTTTCGTAAACTAATGTGATTTCGTTTTAAATTATCCCATACACGATAGATTTCAGATCACACCACCAATTCATTAAATCATGTAAATATATTATTGGCTGGGCCTAAACAGGAGCATATACACAGAGAATCCTTGTACGGAACAGGGCTTTGGAAAAGACGAACATGTCTTGATGTTTATCAATTCTAAGTCATTTATCCCTTGGACTTCATGTAAAATGATGCTTAATCTTTTAATTGTTGCCTCATCAGTATCGGCCTATAACATTTACATAAGTCAACGTCTAAGAAGTACTTACGTTTGCAGCGGTGCGCGCTGAGCCGCCTACTCCTATTGTTAGGCCCCAGAGCAGTCATGGTGATTTATCTTTCTCTCTGACCATGACATACGGTCCCAAACCGCCGAGGTAGACCACCGGTTCAATCTGCACTAGGATCTCCCTTATTATCTATTATTGAACACACATTACTACCACGACACTCGAGAAAATATCTGCTCCTGTGAAGAGTCACCCTTGTCAGAGATGAAAACTTTGTAAAGTATTTCATTGTGTATTTCATTGTGAACATTGTGTATTTCACAGGTTTTTACATAAAATTTATTTCAAGGTTACTACTTCCGCATACGGTAGCAGATTCAACCTAATGATTTCAATTGGAGATGGTGTTATTTAAGCAAGTTTTACGTTTCGGACGTGTTTCATTACGTTCATTATAACTAAATCCCAGAGTTCTGGGTGGAAAATATTTGTGTAGATTCAGATTTCATTGATATTAGCCTAAACATTGTTATGGCCAAGGTGAGGCGACAACGATGACACGTGACGGTGGACTGGTGGTTCGCCTTGGCTCGTGCTATTCCTGCTGGCTATTTACATTGTAAAATTACTAGACGACTCGCCCGAAATATTCAGCCAGAGTGTGGAGGTGGCATTATGGTCCTACAATGTTCATAGGAGATGTCAACATGAGAGACATGAGAGTTTTTAACAAAGAGCATAATACATAGCAAATAGAATAAATGTTGTATAATTTTATTCATAAGACTGCTGGAGTAGATTTTTTGTACGCTGCACTACCAAAACAATGTAATATCCACGTTCGCATTATCACCTATTTGCGACCGCGCTTTAATTATTCCGTAAGAACCCGAGTTAAATCGATACTTATTACTTTGGAAAACTACACCCTAAACTCGATTACCTTACCTATTTTTTGAAAGCTTTATAATTTAAAATTTCCTTATTATTATATTTCATTTCATACAAACCTATTGGGCCAACAATTTATCTCAAAAATATAAGAAACGCTATGTTGTCATCATTACTGCAGTTACTTTGGTTTCTTTTGGTTGTTCGCAAATTATTTAAGTTATGCAGGATCAGCACCATAAATCTGATCAATCTTGAGTAATAAAAGTTATATTGGGCCGCTCCGAGACAGTTTAATGGCCCAGATAGAAAGTGGTTTCGCCCGGGCCTGTCGTCCTGACCTCAACACTAGATATTTGCTTGCCTAGTCTAGTACTTTCGCATTTTATTCCCTGGTGCTTCATATTTCGTAAATATTCAAATTTGTCAACACTATAACTTTTTCATCTTAATTTAAATTAGACTAGTATATCTTGTTCTCTCTAAAACATGTCTTAAACAGAAGCTTACACTTTTGTATTTGTTTATATGAATAATAAACGGGAGAAAAATACATAAATAAAATCGAAAAAGTAAAGATACCATTTGTTTGTAAATAAAACTTAGAGGATTTTTTTCTAACACTCATCATCAAACATTTATCTTTCTAAAAAAAAAACGCTTTTTCATCAAATTTATTTTTGTATTATGAGGCCATACTTTTTGTGTAACATCAGACATCATAATAAACAAAAATATTATTTAAAAACTTTTTTTCTCTAGAGTGATAAATGTTTGATGATGAGCGTTAGAACAAAATCCTCTAACTTTGATATACAAGTAAATGGCATAACAAAATTGACATATACATTCTACCGATTAAAACCTATTTTCACTAATAAACTTACATACCAGATGTTATCAAAATCTGGCTATCGGTGCAGTTCTTGAGTAATATCAAACATTTAGGAAAATTTCCACCGATAACTTAAGTTCGAAAACGTTTACGAAAATAACACTTTCTCATAGAGTACTATTTATGTGGAGAGAATGTAAAAACAGCATTAATTTTGTGATGTAGGACTTATCAAGCTACATAACAACATCTGTCTATGTAAACTAACTTTGATTCGTTGTCAAATACCGAGCATTTGTGCAGCTGTACGGAAGAGGACATTACATCGTTTAACAGTTTACTCAGGTATATATCCTTATTTTTTAGGTTATCATTAATTACAGTTTGAAGTAACTTGGTACAGGCAAACTGCATGTTTGTTTTTCAAGAAACAGGGAATGATACAACAGCACATCATAATCAAAAACTCATTTGCTTGAAAGGCTTGTCAGAAGACTCTAGACAACTCCATTTCACAACATGATGCCATCGAAAGACTGGTGGTGAACGCCGAAACTAATATTGTCTCTGATTACCTTTCAGAAAATCTAGATGTAGTATTACAAAATTCGATCTAAAATTAAATGTGTTCCACTATTATAATCCAAAATTAACTAATTGTTAAACTGTGGTTTCATGATAACCGCGTTTCATGATAAATACACAACTGTATTTATTTTTATCATAATCCCTTTCATTTTGCTCGCAATAGTATCTACAATGACTTCCTACAGCAAGTTTAAGGCTTTTCTGAACTAAGTTTTAAAGGCCATAGTACTTTTATTTACCGTATACATACTGCAATATGAGTACACTTCTTTATAATGAACAGTAAAAAATAATATTAATGGAATAAGAATCGTTAAGTTATTACTTAGACATGGGAATATCAAGCTTTTTAACTTATTATATAACTAGATTATTAATTGCAATCTGCTTCTCGAGTCAACATCGCACTGGGATAAAATGTTAATAAACTTTCCCGTTGTTTTTATTTTGAAAAAGCGAGTTCACTCTTGCTTTGTTACACTTAAAATATTAAACTACGCGAACTGACTCTCTCTCTCTCTCTCTCTCTCTCTCTCTCTCTCTCTCTCTCTCTCTCTCTCTCTCTCTCTCTCTCTCTCTCTCTCTCTCTCTCTCTCCTCTCTCGCACAAAATAAATACCTGTCTGCAGTTCAATGGTTAATATAAAGTTTTCGAATACTTCGATCGTATAAATGTTTCCTTATAAAGCTAGTAAGCCAAGCATAAAAACTATAAATGCTTATTGTGTTTACTGTTTTATACAATGTTACTGCTTCAACTTTGTTTCAAATGATTGAGTTGGTATCATACTAAATACAATATTCCGAAAGCATTAAATTAAGTATTCAAGAAATGATATACAGTAGCTACTTCATACTGCTATGTAATTTACACAACAATCCGTCACAAAATAGGAAGCAGTAGCAGGCGAACCAGTTTTCTCCATTACCATAATTGATTGCCCGTGAAAAGTGATACCCAACAAGCGGCCCTTGCGTGGCCAAGCAGATGTGGCCAACTTAAGTGGCCTTTATTTGCTCATTAGCGATATATTTGAACATAATATAAACATTTTAATTCGGCTTACATATGACAGAATCACTACCGGTAATTCAATTTTTTCTCAAATTATGTTCCAACTGCGCTTTTTTCGGTGGTTACAGAGCCGTTCAGCCAATAAACGTTAAGAAACAACCACATAGAAATGATTTTGTTACTACTTTCCCACTAGTGCCACGATTGGATTAGAGTATTAAGGTAAACTCTAATATCTAATAAACTCTAAAACTCCCATCAAATATATTATAATGAGGTGATGGACTCAACTTTAATACAGATATGTTTAATGATTAGCGTGCGTAGCCCTTCGGTTTATTGACAATTAATACTACAATATATTTCTAGTTAAAAACGCTAAAATCGAAAACGAAACAACCAATTAAGTCTCTTTATCAATAATTAAATTTAACATTTATATTCTAACTGTGTTAACTAGATATACGTTTTTTCGCATCTAGTTGATGAAAAAAACGTATATTTAATCAATGGTACAACGTTCTGAAATTTATCGTATTATATTTTGTGCTGGTACAGGTATAATGTAGTATAGATTCGATCTCCGTGGATCAGACATAAGCTTACTCTTTGCCCTTATTTAGGTGACAAATGGATGGAAAATGAAGTCCCACAAAACATCGTCATTAATTATAAATTCACCATCAGGCTTTGACCAATAAAACTGATTAGTGGAAGCCAGCCTCCATATTTTTTTAAATTAAAGCGGCTAATAATTGAAACAAAATTCATTTAATACCGATTCACTCATTTAATCTTTACAATAAGAACTCATCATTCAATTTTCACAATATAAACACATCATTACATTTTCACAATAAAAACTCAACAGCTTTCAATGATTCGTATTAAAACCAATATATAATTGAATGCCTTAATAAATAAAATAAAAACACGACAAGCTCGCCAAACAAATTTATTATTAAATTTAATTTGTTATTTACAATCTCTTTGGCCTAGTATTTTCGAGGTTTCTTAGGATATTTTATAAACCAAATGCAACAAGATCAAAATGATACTTACAGCATATACGTGATATCGCCTTTAAAAATTCTGTCCCATGTATGATGACTACTTTAGATGAAACCGTTGCACATACACGTCGTGCACCTGGCTACTGGCCAATAATTCAAGACTGAAGGCTCAAGCAGGGAGAAAGTTTTAATAACTGTTTGATGAGTTTGTTCCATAACTGACATAATGAGGCCCTGTTTGTTTTGTAACACATATTGCTTCTTATCGTAGGGCGTGTTGGGTTATCGACAGGCTCGGAAGCCATTTGCTGTTGATACGTCTTCCTCTTCAACTTACAGTTAAAAGCATCAAATTACAATTGTCTACGAACCTTTTGTTTCTTTAGAATACAACGCAAGTGTATCATTAGGCCTGACAGTAATACAGAATGCAGGATAGTTAAAAACAAACGTATGTCCATATAAGATGTTTCTGCGTTTGTAATCAGTTTTACTAATCCTTTATAAATTAGGTTTTTTTTCCAAAATAAAGTAATAAAATTTACCTCTTGCTATAATAAAGACTATAATAAAGACAATACAGCTATGTACAGCATTTCATATATTTTTCAGCTATGTAGAATTCCAATGGGATGTGAGATATTCTAAGTGTATACAGTGTGTTTGTTTTTGTATGCTCACCATTGGGATCTCGTAAACCATAATAGTCACAAGGAAATTTGAATGAGCAAATTAGTGCGTAATTATAAACTAAATAAAATGGTGCAAATAAATCGAAAATATTCCACTGAACTCGTTTGCTACAATAAATAAACATTTTTACCAAAAACAAAGATTGTTTATAACTTTCTTAATTTTCAAGATACGAAAAAATTACTGATCAAAGTTACGTAAAATTTTACGTAAAATTTGAATACTTAGCTTAAAATTAAGTAGTGTTCTCGAATTCTGATATCAAATGGTCAAGTCTAAAATCTTTAATGAACGTATAGTGTTTTTATCTTTTCATTTGAAATAAAGTCTTTTCTAGATACAATAATACCTCATATGTGGTATTTTATTCATAAATTAAATCCATAATGCAACGAAAACATTTTTTTAGCAACCATTTTATAGATATGTTGCACTGGCCTTAGCATAAAACTACTAGGTTTATATTTTACAGCTGATTTAGTGAAAACAGCTGATTCAAGAAGCAATCAGCTTTAGTGAAAACAGCTGATTCAAGAAGAAATCAGCTGTTTAAAAATGTAAGAAAATCATTAAGATTTAAAATTGTTTTTAATACTGTAAAGCTGGGTTTTTCTAGTGGCGGAACTTTTCGGCAGCGGAGAGCGGAGAACGCTGGCCTCTCCTCATCATGTAATCAAATGGCGCTGTTTTCCTAGACAGCGGCATTATTGCGCGCCGCACCGCGGATTAACTTTCTCCGCTCCCGCAGCAGAGGAGTCCGCTCTCCGCCGCGGAATAGTATTGAGGTTACGTAGGTGTCCAGTGATTTTGTGTTGTTACAGAATGAGTTCGGGCAAATTTAGGACGTCAGATGACGAGAAACTTGTTGAATTAATACAAGATCATCCAATTACCTGGAGTACGACAGGTATAATAACCAACAGATAATTAAATCATTAAAAAAATAAACGTTTAAAATAACATAATATTTATTATGTACAGGACATAATACTGCATACTGTTGTTTTAGCTTACATAATAGGCAATTTTATTGTGTTTTAAAAGTAAAAACTCAATTGTTTAAAACAGAAACAAATTATAGGTAACCTTTTCTTTCAGATTCTTTACATATTATTGTTATACGAAAATTGGTTGGAGAGATATTCACAGTACTTTGTGTGTTGAAATAAAATAACGTTTAAGAAAATATTATTTTATTTTATTGCCCTTGTAGTAATCCCCTCAACAGACGCAACCAAAATGAGCTAGGTTATTCCGCAGTCGGCCGCCGAAAAAGTCCATGTCTAGCAAAATAGATTTCCGCTGAGCTGAAAGTACGAGCGGAGAAGTCCGTTCCGCGCTCCGCTGCCGAAAAGTTCCGCGACTAGGAAAACCCAGCTTAACACGATATTACTAAAACCTTATTTTCTTACATTGATAACCAGCTGATTTCTCCGTGAACCAGCTGTTGTATGTAAACCAGCTGTGACACAGAAATTAAATACTTTTATGCTGGAGCCATAGTACAACAAATCCAACATATGGTTGCTAAAAAGAGGTTTTCGTAAAATTATGAACTTGATTATGAATAAATATCACATATGTGCATTTTTGCATTCAGGAAAAGATTTTTTTTAAATAAAAATATAAAACACTATACTTGCACTACTGATTTTAGACTTAGCCATTTTATATTAGAAACCGAGAATGTTATTTAATTTTAAACTAAATATTTAAATTCTACGTACAATTTCACGCAACTTTAATCCGTTATGCTTTTTTTGTATCTTGAAAAATATGAAAGTTATAAGAAATTTTTTTTAGTTATGTTTATGGAGCTATGTTACATGGCCCATACCATTGCTTTGGCAATGTAAATCACTTGTTTACCGCAAATCTCTATTTTCTTTATTTAAAGTTTCTATTGTTTTAGAGTATATAAAAGAGTAAACCGTATTATTAAATACTACTTTATGAAGATATAAGCTTAAGTTACAGTATTATACGTTATGGATTTTAAATTGTTGAAACATTGCACTCGCATTCCCAGGTAGTATTCCTTGACATAATTGTTTTTAAATCGATACAAACCTGTAATAAACCATTAAAAGTTAGTCGATATAGAACTGCAAAAGCAAGTTTTGATTTTAATGACTTACTTGCACGTAATGTCCTTTAAAGTAGATTTTATGGCAAGTATTATGGTCTATAACATTGGCTGTTTATCTCGGGAGATCGGGATATCTTTATCCTCATCTGATAATGAACGACTAAGTGTACTACTTTTGGCACCTCGGAAAAACTACATTTACATATTTTTTTCAATTTTGTTGTCCTTAGACATTCGCTTGTAAAACGGCATACTAAACTAAGGTTAGGTTTAATGAAAAATAAAGGCGATCTAGTTTTTTAATGAAGAGAAATTAAAACACTACTAACTTATATAAATTAACTAAATGTTTTTATTTACACTACTAGCTGATGTACCCGTTTCTCGCACGGGATGGACAAAAGAACAAATACTTATAACTGTGTTATAAGTTAGCTTGAATCAGCTGTTTCTACTTCTGCTCTTTAAGCTGTCAAATGGAAGTATACACAGCTGTTCGCATTACAGTTTTTGAATGTTTATTTTCTTCTGAAATGTAAACATTGAAACTTAGGACGTTCACAGAGCGTAGCCCGAGGGGATTATAAGGAAGTGAATAGGCCTGTGTGTTGCATGGGTTCAAGATCTACCTTTGTGTAAAGTTTCAGCCCAGTCGGTTCAGTAGTTTTTGCGTTCATCCGGAATATCAGACAGATAGACAGAAACCACATCTTCTTTATAATATTATAGATTTAGTTATGAAGCTTACTGTAACTTGTTTTCACACATCTTGAAGAAGTGAGAAAGGCATATCTTGACACAATTTATGAACATGACAAAATACTAAAGAAATTAAAAAATAATCGAATTGTTTCAATTCAAAAATAATTTTTTCACACATTAAACCATTTTCCCTGGGACTTTGATAACACATTAATACAACCGACTTTTGTCAAACTGCATTATTATTTGAAATAAACTTAAAATGACCTTCAGAGAGGTGGACTCCTATTTAAATTTAAAACATATTTTCTTTAAGTAAAAGTAAAACTGTATTTATAACGGACCATAATCGAAATTAAAATGACACTGAAAGAACACACCTTTGAAAAGGATATAAAATAATGTTATAGTTAATATATGGAGATATTTGTTTTTCACGTTGTACTGTGTTAAAATAAATATATTCTGTTTCTGAATTATTTTGTTCTGAAACATAACTAAAACATAAACACATAACATTCATAATCTGTATGTACCACTACTCCACAATATTGAATGAACAGTCATGTTTTTTTGTTTAGTTTTTTAATGTAAAGAATAAGGAATTTCTAGAATAGGGTCAAGGGTGAGGACGTCGTAAATAAAAGGACGTGTAAGGGGTTTTATAGGATTTTTCACACTGTGACATTTAACTAAGTACGTATATGGTAAGTTACATTAACAATTTAAAAACTATATGATGCAAGAAAACTCATATGAAATGGAGTTAAAATACAGTACTGTAATTTTTACAACGTTACGTTAGTTTGACATACACGTTTGATATCTTAATATATTAAATCAAAATACCACTGACTGACTGACTGACCTATCACGAGATATCCATAACTATAAGGTCTACAGAGTTGAAATTTGACATATAGGTTCCACTTTGGCAATAGGTACTTACCAATAAACGGTATTACGCAATTTACCGTGTGTTCCGCCCCGCTGGGTCCCAAAGTTACAGTTCGGGTCACCGTGCTTGGCGCCTAGGAAAGGCGAGAAACTACTGAAATATTTCGTACATAAAAGTAGACTTTAACAAAAATAACCAAAACAAATGTTTTTAAAATTAAATAAGTTATTTTTGATTTCTGTTGACAAACGTTTACTGTAACACTAACGGTACTAAGCCAAATAGAGGGGAAAAGTCATTCCAGAGCATACGCTAACCAGGGGCCAAGCACCGTGACCCGAACTGTACCAAGTTATGGACAGTTATGGAAGTTATGGACATTCACTTCAGTTTGAACTGATGAAAATTGAAACAGCTGATCTTGATTCGTATTAGTTCCATAGGCTAACCACAGATTGAAGAAAACGCAACTATCGTAGTTTTCGCGGGCGAATCTGCAATGGGTCGATATATATTAGAGTATTCTTAAAAATTATACTGTGGTTAGTATCATTATAATTTTAAATGTGACATGTTTTCTTTTGTATGAAGCCTATGTTACATTCTTTAAGATTATTTACATTTCTACCTACGATTTAAATTGGTATAAGAAGATACCTTTATTGTAACTACGCATATTGTTGAGTCAAGCTCACTGAGATCAGACTTTATAAAAACGGTGAAGTCGAATCACAGAACAACGGTTAACACAGCTCAACCAAACTTCAAACGGAAAGTGGAAACTGAACGAAGCTAAATTATAATGTACCTCTAAGATAAAGTGGTTAGTTAAAGTTAAATTTTATACAACAATCAAATAGTACAAAATATCATTAAGTTGTTATTTATAAATTATTGCAGACATTTTCCATCACTGAATGACAAAATACCCCCGTCGCAGCAAACCTGCACACTCAGCGGATTTCCAATGCATAATATATGTCTTAATACCACATAAAGCCGCATACCAAGTTTCATAAAAATATATTCACATTTAAGCGATATATAACATTTTAATTATTTTCCATAAGAATAACATAGGTGATGACAACGTAGGTTTGCTGAAACAAGGAACACAAACAATCGGTTTTTATGCAAATATAAATAGAATTTAACAAGGCGAAACCTAGTTTCCAAATTTAATAGTTAACCAAGTTTCATGAATATTCAATTATAAAAAAGCGCTATATAACATTTTAATTATTCTCCATAAGAACAACATGGGGGCTGAGTGAGCAGGTTTGCTGCTACGCAGATAGTCAACAAAAAATATATGATTGTACAAATATCAATATACTACGTGAAGCCACATACCAAGTTTCTTAAATAATCGAGATACAAAATTTTATTTATACTCCATAAGGATAGCATTGGACAACGTACTGTGTTTAGCACTTTGAATATCTCTGCAACGGTTGGGCGTAGAATCACAATTTAAACACCAAAATGATTGCAAAATGAATGTTTTTTTAGCGTAGCAAACGAGTTCAGTGGAATATTTTCGATTTATTTGCACCATTTTATTTAGTTTATAATCACGCACTACTTTGCTCATTCAAATTTCCTTGTGACTATTATGGTTTACGAGATCCCAATGGTGAGCATACAAAAACAAACACACTGTATACACTTAGAATATCTCACATCCCATTGGAATTCTACATAGCTGAAAAATATATGAAATGCTGTACATAGCTGTATTGTCTTTATTATAGTCTTTATTATAGCAAGAGGTAAATTTTATTACTTTATTTTGAAAAAAACCTAATTTATAAAGGATTAGTAAAATTGATTACAAACGCAGAAACATCTTATATGGACATACGTTTGTTTTTAACTATCCTGCATTCTGTATTACTGTCAGGCCTAATGATACACTTGCGTTGTATTCTAAAGAAACAAAAGGTTCATAGACAATTGTAATTTGATGCTTTTAACTGTAAGTTGAAGAGGAAGACGTCTCAACAGCAAATGGCTTCCGAGCCTGTCGATAACCCAACACGCCCTACGATAAGAAGCAATATGTGTTACAAAACAAACAGGGCCTCATTATGTCAGTTATGGAACAAACTCATCAAACAGTTATTAAAACTTTCTCCCTGCTTAAGCCTTCAGTCTTGAATTATTGGCCAGTAGCCAGGTGCACGACGTATATGTGCAACGGTTTCATCTAAAGTAGTCATCATACATGGGACAGAATTTTTAAAAGCGATATCACGTATATGCTGTAAGTATCATTTTGATCTTGTTGCATTTGGTTTATAAAATATCCTAAGAAACCTCGAAAGTACCATAAATATTCAATCATTAAAAAGCGCTATGTAAAATTTTAATTATTCCCCATAAGAACAAAATGGGGGCTGAGTAAGCAGGTTTGCTGCTACGCGGATAGTCAATACAAATTAAATATTTGTACACATATCAATATACCAGTACTACGTGAAGCCACATACCAAGTTTCAGAAATAATCGAGATATCAAATTTTATTTATTCTCCATAAGGTTAACATTGAACAACGTACTGTGTTTAGTACTTTGAATGTCTCTGCAACGGTTGGGCGTAGAATCACAATTTAAACACCAAAATGATTGCAAAATGAATGTTTTTTTAGCGTACCGAACGAGTTCAGTGGAATATGAATGGTGTTGTTTAGCTTTGTGGAGCTGAACTGATTGATAAAAGCAAATGTGAAGTTTACATTAAAATGAACTGAGGAAAAGCCAAAACCCTTTTTTCCGTAAGATTAACATGGGAGATTTTGCGAGTAGATTTTTTGGATTTTATCCGCAACCACTTAATTTTGGTTAATAATTCAAAATACTTTATTATTTGTTTTTAAGCCTTATAGCATGGTCAAAACCAAAATTAAGTTTTTTTTTTTATTTTAGGGTAAAAAATGCAAAAAACTGATTTTTGGAAAATTAAAAACCCTTATAAACCCCCCCCCTTATAAACCCTTATAAACCCTTATGGTATTTGTTCCCATGGTCAGATTTTCTGGTTTTCGAACTCCAAGTCGTGAATGTCACTTTACACATTTGAGCCAAATTTCATGGAATTTGGACGATTTTTACTCAAGTTATCGCATTCACGGACATATGTCTATCTTTATATATAATTCTGTAAGCGAAATCTTTAAGTAAAAATTGTGGGAATTTGGCAAAACGCAGGATGATGTGAGACGGTTCAAATTAAAGTCTCGATCCCAGGGACTCGGGAAAAATAGCAGTATCTCCATAAAGGTACCAGCAAACGAGAAATAACGTAAAACATTCCTCATAAGAAAACCATAGGAAATTAAAAACGTCTGCTTTGTTTACGCTAAAACATGTGATTAAGAATCTATTTTATTTACGAACTGACATGTGTTCAAATCAGATTAGGCTGAGTGTTGGAGTACGGTTTGGGGCTATGGCCCCTTCAAGCCACTAGTATATATACATTTATATAAATTTGAACGAATAGTGTTTTTAGCATCTAGGGACCTCAAAACCAAAAGTTATCATGGTCTCGGACTTAGGTCACTTACCATGAGTCCTACGGTAATAGCTTCTTCCCTATAGGGGAAATTTGCTAAAACAAGTTTTACGACGTTTCGGGACTTGAAATCTTATCCCGTCTTGAGGCGAGACAGTAAACAAACATAGACTCACACCACCAACAATGAATTTTAAACAAAGTTGATAAACGAACAGACGAAGTTGACCATCTTTTACAAACATATGTTTCATCAATGGTAAAGATGCTATTACATGCCCCAATAACACCGAACAAACCGAATAACACCGATGTTACTTGTGAACACCGATTTTCCCAATTTGAGAACAGTGACCGTATTCTCAGTATAATTTACATAATTTCAGTGAAACAAAAGCAAAATTTGAAAAGAGGAGTACTTTTAGGGTAGGGAAGTATCTGGGATAGCTCTAAAAAGAAGATATTTATGAGTGTGAAAGCAATCTCAAATTGGATCGTCCAGAACCACTTAGCATCTAACAAGCTTTATGAATTATTCACACCTATTATTCAAACAAATAACTGACAACGCCTCGTCTCAAGACGGGCTGGGCTCTCTGTGTTTAAAAGTAACATTTGTTCATTACTTACTTATTTTGAGAACTTTTGAATGGTTTCAATCAATGTCACTGTCAATAAATATGTCAGTTTCACTGCCATACCTAATTGTGTGCACTTGATTGTTACAATAATAGATGTATTTTATTGTTAATTCTATAATTTCCTTACTACAATTGCAGTCAAATTAACTAAATTGGTTGAATATATTTTTATTTTAATAATAATCAGTTAGCAGCTGTGATAAATGTTTTAACACTGAAATTATTTACTGTACTTGTAAACCTACAAATTAATAGATAAAGAGGTATTTTGCAGGTCTAATATAAAGAAGTACTCAACCGAGCTAAATGCTTGGTGTGGCAATGAAAAAGGGACAATACATGGATTTTCAGGCATCCCTTACAATTATGGACGACACAGAATATTTCTATTTCCAACAAACTTAAGAGAATAAATAATTAAGTCAATAATTTTGCATCCAAAATTGTTCATCAACAGTATGAAATCCGATCCGGGGGCCCATTGTTGTACTTTAGCTTATGGTTAGGGGTGACGTTAGTGAAAATTTCAAAACAAAATAGTGGGTAATTAATCATGCATACTAAGGTTGTGTTGAGGGTTAAATACTGATGCATATCTTGGAAACCTGAGGGGCTGTACAGGCTGTCTGGGTTAGGGCTCCAGGTCATTGTAAAGACGTAATTTGCATTGAAATAGAAGTAGCAACTAGTGGGAGCAAATACTGAATTTCAGGCAAGAGGAGGAATGGTCTGCTGGATAAAGAATTGTCACTGCTAGCTTTGGTAGCTACTTTACTTTAAACTAAACCTTACATACAAATTTCACGCAACTAAATCTAATAAGGTCAGTCTTACTCTGGTTCCTACAAATTCTAAATAGTTTCTGCACCAAACTCACATACTGATCCTTCCTACTGAATATAAACCTTGGTAACTAAAATTTCAGGCAAAGTGAAGTTATCAATACAACCTCAGAAAGACCTGCCAGCGCACCACATCAAGAATACCCCATCATACATAGGCAGGGAACTTCACAACCTTCTGTCTTCCGAACTAAGGACCAAGAATGGAAAATTGATGGCTCAGCAACGAGTTTATATATTCAGTGGAATAGTTTTTCAATATAACTTAAAAATATTAATGCTACGCTATGTATTGAAGTAAACTCTGTCATCTACGAATAAATAGGTGAAAATTAGGGGTTCCCAGAAAAGGCAGTTTCCTCCAGTAATTTGGAGAGCATAACATTATTATTGTAAAAGCCTATGTAAAAATTAATAAAAAACAATCACAAACACGATAATTTTGCCCCCGATCGAAAAACTGAAATTATAATTATTTTTTAATATGTCAAAAAACTACTTTGTCTATTGTTAGTTTTATATTTACTTTTAGAACATTCTGTTACTGAGTTGGGTTGATTATTTACTTTTTTCCTTAACGACTTATTTAGTTTTACTAAAATACAAAAACATTATTTAATTACTACATTAGATTTCTAAACATATATTTTACTACACAAAGACCCTAAATATTCTAAATGTTTATTTGTCTATTATCTTAAAACTGAGACTGATAAAGTAACCCATGCGAAAGACCAGGCATTCAGTAATTGTGTATTTCCCGGCTCAAATAGGACGTTGATTGAAACAGGATGACAAACCTTCACCTCCAGTTCCAATCGTACATCACTAAACTAATTCAACATTTTTTGACGAATTAGATCGCCAACTTTACAGAGATGGTGAAGTTGACGCAAATATGCAACTCTATACAGATAGAGCTGAATATGATGATCTCTGTACAGCGTAAGGCGATGAGATACCTCTTGCTACTTATGTACACTTACTCCTCTCCGTGTACAGACATATCAGTTACTAGTACAGTGTTTGCCATGGCTGTACTCGGCGGGATACGTAGAAGTAAAATGTAGTGGGAAAACATCGGGCTCGCGTTTCACCCTAGTGGACGCTATCGGCAATTCGTAAATTGTAGTTGCTGACTTGTGTTTAGTCACCCGACCCACAAGGAAGGCCGTAGGAAACCAACACAGGCGTGATATACCGCTCTCCGCTATAGAACGCATTCCACACAAAACTTGCTCCGTCCGCAGTCAGAACACACTGAGACGCTGTACAAACACTGTACATGGTGCAAACACTTGTAGATTTTTGATAAAAATAAATAAATTTATCGCTGGATACTGTTAACAATGTTATTTTCTGACTTGATTCCTAACATAAAAAGTAATTATATGTCGTCGTGCAAACAACGAAAGTAATACTATTTTAAGATCAATAGCAACATTGTTTTAAGATCTTTTAATAGTGACAGATTCGTTTGCATATATACATACAGAGCATTTATAAATTATTCATTAGGTTTTAATTACATGTAATTCCCACTTTTGGGACAAAAATGTGGTTAAAGAGAGTTTTAATAAGCATCATAATAAAGTGTACAGTAACAATAGTTATTATTATGTGGGTTATGTCTAGTAATTTTAAAAATCGTTAAAGTTAAAATAAAAACGTTATGTGTTTTTAAGTATAACCATAGGATTGTACCATATATTGTATTATTAATCTATGGCACAACTAAAAATTATGACTTGCCTCTTATATTACCACCTCATCCCCCAGCTTACTGCATGAGATTCGCTGGACTATGAAAAGGACAAAGTCGATAGCCTGAGCTGCAACAAAGTTTAGAGACCTGTTTTGTAGTCAATGGATAGCACTTTGAACGTCCGTAGGAGTATAAAAGAAAACATTAAGATAGTTTTCTAATGTTGTCTTTTTTGGCAATTCTTGTAAGTTCAATCAAATGTTTTAAAACCTGGTGTACCATATTTGTAGACCCCTTTGTATCAAGTTATTTTTTAAGATCATGATATACAAGATTCATTTATAAATGTATACGCCCTTCATATAAATGGTGAAAGGCAGGATCAGGAGGATACATGTGGTGTGTACTTGTATATGCACCTCATGTATACCATGATTTACGCGCTTTGTAAGAGCAACCAAAATCTTACATTTACTTATGATATTACATAGTTTTGGTAACGTATACTTGGTTTGTTCCCTGAGAAAATTGCATTATATCCATGTACTGTAGGCCACACTTATAGATACTTTACGTAACCTAAGTATATAAATATAAAATTTTAAACACTTTGTGACACATGTGGAGAAAACATATTTTATTTTGTTTAGTAATTACTGAATCAAACTCCCGGTGATGTCCATTATTTGACTGATTATTGAACAATTTCGTTCTGCATTTAAAAGGGAAGTGAGACCCTTATTCACTCTGCAATAATTGCCTAATGTTTACATTTTTTATTATACTGAACAAGTCAGTATAAACATGTTAACAGTTTGTTTCTTCTTTCAAGTAAGGTTTTCTTGAAATATCATTCAAATTGATCTTTAAAATTAATAGTGTAGTTTACCACAAGGCTGTTCCATTAAAAGGTGGGTTAAAAGGTTATCATAGATGGTTTTCTTGAATATTTTGCTTCGGGTATATCTCTTTAAGTAAACAGATCAGGCTCTTTTTTCCTAAGTCATTATGCTGCTCAATGATAAAGTTTTGACCAACTTTTTATCCGTGGCCCTTCAAAGATGCCTGGTTTCGTTTTCGCACCACCTAGATTAGAAAACAAATCTTTTAAATATGAACAAACTTGTAAATATCTTTGACAGAGTTTTGCATCAAGCCCATGTTTATATGGAGCGGTGGTAAGTATGCTTTTGTATGATTACCAAAGGAGTGTTTCCAGCATCATTCTTATCAGGCTCAAAATATTTTCGTTTGGATTATGAATTTTTTTTAAATGACTTTTGCTATCCCGGCTCTCCTTTAACAAAAGAAACCGCAAAACGAGCATACAGCTTGCAAGGCAAATAATATAGCAATTGTTTTGAGGCCTCTAAATAAGTTCTACCTGTTTTTTAGCGAATTCCCCCTATAGGGAAGAAGCTATAACCGTAGGTCTCATGGTAAGACTTAAGCCCGAGATCATGATAACTTTTTGTTTTGAGGTCCCCAGATAACAAAAACACTATTCGTTCAATTTTATATGTATACATATGTGTGTGTATGTGTCCGTGAAAGCAATAACTTGAGTAAAAAACGTTCGATTTTGATGAAATTTGGCTCAAATGTGTAAAGTGACATTTATGAATTTAAGTTCGAAAACCAGAAAAATCGGACCATGGGAAGATGGGTTTATAGGGATTTCAAATTTTCTAAAAATTAGTTTTTTGCATTTTTTACCCTAAAGTTAAAAAAAATTGGTTTTGACCTGTTACATAGCTTAAAAAGAGAAATAATATGGTATTTTGAATCATTGACCTACGTTAAGTGATTGCGGAGAAAAAGCAAACACCTACTCATTAAATATCCCATGTTAATCTTATGGGGAAAAGTTATTTGGCTTTTCCTCAGTTAATTTTAGTTTAAACTTCACATTTGCTTTTACCAATCAATTCAGCTCCACAAAAATATAATTTTGGTGTTTCTACGTCCAACCGTTTCAGAGATATTCAAAGTGCTAAACACAGTACGTTTTCCAATGTTATCCCTATGGAGAATAAATTAAATGTGATGACTCGATTATTTATGAATGTATATTGATGACACTTGGTATGTGGCTTCACGTAGTACTGTTATATTGATATTTGCACAAAAAGTATATTTTTTGTTGCTTATCCCCGTAGGAGCAAACTTGCATACTCAGCCCTAATGTTATTCTTATGGAGAAGAAGTAAAGTTTAAATCTCCCTTGATTATGAACATAAATTAATAAAACTTAGTATGCAGCTTCACCTGGTTGAGTTATATTAATAATTTAACAAAACCATATATCTTATCTTTCTTTTTGCAGCAAACCTGCGTACTCAGCCCTAATGCTATTGATAGGGAGAAAAAATGAAATGCTATAGAACACTTATTTATTTATGTATTTTTATGAAACTTGGAAAGTAGGGTGTATTGGACATTCCTGGCTCAGGAGGGACAGGAGGGCCACCCCCCCCCCGATCCCCCCCCCCCGCGAATTTTTTTTTTGCGAATTTTTTTTTTTTGCGAATTTTTTTTTTTTTTTTTTTTGCGAATACTAACCTAACCTAACCTAACCTAACCTAACCTAACCTAACCTAACCTAACCTAACCTAACCTAACCTAACCTAACCTAACGTAACCTAACCTAACCTAACCTAACCCATCCTAACCTAACCTAACCTCGGATCAGATTTCCGATTGCAGATTCTTGTTCGTCTAGTCGAGCCGAGAAATTTGAGTACCCACAACGTACATTTGGACGATGTAGGGGGGGGGGGGCTATCTCGGTTACCATAAGTCGGATTTGAATTCTGATTGCAGATTCTTGTTCGTCTAGTCAAGCCGAGAAATTTGCATACCCACAAAGTACATTTGGACGATGTAGGGGGGGGGGCGAGCTATAACGGTTACCATAAGTCGGATTTGAATTCTGATTGCAGATTCTTGTTCGTCTAGTCGAGCCGAGTCATTTGAGTACCCACATCGTACACTTTGGATGATGTTTACAAAAAAGGGGCCCGCACCACACTTTTGACCTTTTTTTTTTTTTGCATTTTTGGAATCTCCTCGTCAAGCCGAGTATTCTCAGTACCCACATGACATACTTTGGATAATTAATACAAGAGTTGAACAGGGTAACGCTACAACCAACAGAGCTAGCCCATCAGCGCTTGCGGTCAATTGAACTACCAGTGAATGCAAATTTTGAGGAGAATGTAATTGCAATGCTTTGAACATATACTGCAAAGGGGGGTGTATCGATACACCCCCCTTCAAGTACTCTGCACCGAGGCAGCTGTTCGCACAACCGACTGACGCGTCCAGTCTACTGTCTGGGAATGCGGATGTTGTAATTTGATACCTCGACTGGAGGGTGCAGGTGTTCACACAAAAAACCGACAAGTCGAGACCTGTCTGGGGTGCAGCTGCGTCCGACCCCAGGAGGAGCAGGAGGAGCCCCCCCCCTCAGACGCCTGCACCAACACTTGGAAGAAAATCCTCCTACATTAGAAGGATTTCCTTCTGTTCCCTAACATGAAAAGCTTTTGTGGCCTTGAAAAAGGCCGATTATGATGGTGGGATCAGGTGGAGGTTAAGGTGTTGGAAAACGTTTATTTTTTACTGTTGAAAAACTTTGTTACTTCATCAGGGTGCAGTTCATCGGTCCGACGATTCCACCACATTTCAACAAGCATCATGTACTTCTGCTCATGTTCAATGGCGTAGAAGTGCTCCTCTTCAATAGGGTAGAAATTCATCTTGTAGTCCATGTCCCGCTGCCAATATTCCCATTCCAAGTCGTCCAGCGGGCAATGGTTCCACATGCTGTTGATTCCCCGTTGTTTGGAGTACAGAGCGTCGTCAAGATCTTGGGTAGTTGAATACATTTTTGGCTCATGAACGTGCCTGAACTTTCTGTCATTGCGCCATAGCCTCTTCTTATGGAAATGCTTCAAGGTGCAATCATCGTCGTCTTTTCTATTGTAGAACTCATCACCTTCGAAGTAATCATCTTCATCGTCAAACGGTCTCTTCTTATTATTGCTATTCATTGTCGTTTCCGCTGCAACACATACATCCTCCAACTCAACGTCTGTGATGTCACAATCCCACTCGATGTTGGCCATGATCTCTTCGTAGCTGTTGACGCTTCGAAACTCAAGACTAAACTAAACTTTACTGCTAGGGGCGGGCTGTGCGTCGTGGGATGATGGGCGCAGGTGTACAGACAAAAAACCGACAAGTCGAGACCTGTCTGGGAATGCGGATGTTGTAATTTGATACCTCGACTGGAGGGTGCAGGTGTTCACACAAAAAACCGACAAGTTGAGACCTGTCTGGGAATGCGGATGCTGTAATTTGACACCTCGACGGGAAGACGGCTGACCCTTCTAGGAACCCATAATTATAGACCACCCGCATCGAATTCCGAGCAATAAATCACCAGTTGTCAAACACCCACGGTATCATTCTTGTTTTAGTCTTCAACAATTCCTGACGTATGGGGGAGCGAAAATCTCCCCCCTAAGCCATTATGTGTTAGGGGGAGCAAAAATCTCCCCCCTAAGCGGTGCGCGGGTCGCGACACGCCACAGTCTCTTGATAGACTTCTTCGAAGACGGACGTCTACATTAATTCGATAACAATGTCGTTTATTCATCAGAAATCGTGTGAATGTGTGAAGACTGAACTGGACTTGTTTTCGTTACCGCCTACGCAGACCAGCATCGAGAGTGGTAAATGGGTTCAATACAAACCGATCTCATCGCTGACGGACGATTCGCCAATAGAGTTTGTAATACCCGGTCACGGTGACGAGTACACGGACCTGACACAAACGTTATTACACGTGAAAGCCGCTATTGTGAAACAGGACGACACTAAAGCGGACGGCGGGCAACCTGCTAAAGAGGTGGGCCCGGTGAACAATTGGCTCCACTCGATATTCAGTCAAGTGGATCTCTATCTCAATCATAAACTGGTGTCACCACAAAACAACACGTACGCTTACCGTGCCTACTTGGAAAACCTATTGAACTACGGATGTAGTGCGAAGAATTCGCACCTGACTAGCGAGCTGTTTTTTGAAGATTCGGCCGGACTAATGGACGATTGTGACGAATTGAACGAGGGATTGAAAAAGCGTCGCGATCACACGAAAGAAAGCGATGTTTGCGATATGGTCGGTCGATTGCACATCGATCTGTGCAATCAGAACAAATTCATGTTGAACGGTGTCGAGATGCGATTGCAACTTAACAGATCCAGAAACTCGTTTTGTATAATGTCCAAAACGCTAACTACCTACAAGGTGACAATTAAAGAGATTAGTCTTTTCGTACGTCGATGTAAGATCAATCCGAGCGTATTGTTGGCGCACAGCAAAACTCTCGAGACCGGCACGGCCAAGTATCCGATCACGCGTGTAGAAGTGAAATCCTTCACACTACCCTCCGGCATAATGAGTAAAGCTTTAGACAGCGCATTTCTCGGTCAGTTACCGAAACGTGTGATAATTGGACTGGTCAGTAATCTTGCGTTCAACGGAGATTTCAAGAAGAATCCCTACAACTTTCAACACTACGATATGAATTATCTCGCATTGTACGTGGACGGTGAACAAGTACCGGCCAAACCGTTACAGCCCGTTTACACATTGAACAGTGAGACATATATACTCTCTTATTACACATTGGTCACTGGCACCGGAATCCAGTTCTCCGACGCAGGTAATGAGATCAAGAGAGGTGACTATCCGTACGGTAATTGTCTTATGGCGTTCGACTTGACACCGGACATGTCCGCGGCTGAGTCGAGTCACTGGAATCTCCTGCGCAACGGTAATCTACGTATCGAAATCGGATTCTCCAAAGCGTTGTCCGAGACCGTCAACTGTATAGTGTACGCCGAACTGGACAACGTCATCGAGATCGATCGTCACCGTAACGTAACAGTTGACTTCAGCGGGTGAATAAAAGCGAACGCCAAACAGAAATATTGTCTGACAGCGAGTGCATACAGTTTACTTCAAGGGTGAGCAGACGCAACACCAGTCAGTCGTACGGTTGAAGTCACACGGTAAGGACGTGAACATGGACGCTTACGCTTCTGCGGACGACTATATCAAATCGTTTATTCAGGAGATTGAGGTTATGAACAATAATGCTAGTGATCAGACGTTGGCATCACCTCAGTCGTCATTTGTAAAACCGACAACTGCCTGCAAGAGACGAAGGAGACCAACTCCCATCGAAGTGGAAACCAAGAAACCAGGATGGGTGCCAAAACCAACAGATGATTCTCCCATAGTGTCATGGATGGACGATGGGAATACTTTCGCAGTTCAAAACCCAGGAAACAAAGGACAAATTTTATTGAAAATGGAAATGTACGATGGTACAGATATGGTGTTCATGTGCGGTTTATTTTTGGACAAAGATGGTGAAATGCACCAAAGTGTTAAACAAGTAGTTGATAAAGTGGAAAACATGTGGATCTATAAATCAACAGGAGTACCGAAAATGACAGGCTTAACTCAAACTGTTACACAACGCAGTGCAGTTTTGCAGCCACCGCCTAAGAAGCGAGCTGTGAGGAAGAAACAACGAGTGGCGTCGGCATTCAACTAGAGCATCCGCATTCCCAGACAGGTCTCGACGAGTCGGTTTTTTGTGTGAACACCTGCGCCCGACCCTTCGGACCACCCACGTAGAAGAAAATGGCGGCGAGGGTTTATAAGGCGGGGCCCCGCCCGATTGAACATCATTCGCCACCAGACCACCACCTCACATAGACCTACTCCAACTACTACTACTAGAGATGTCGAGCAGCAGCACTTTCAAGCTAGAGTTTCCGGGCGTGAACGGCACTGCAGCAACCGCGGACCTTAGAGCTACCCTCAACAACTGCAAGTCTGACTCTCCGCTCTACACCAGGATAGCCGATCTCCGAGAGGAATGCGGCTATCTCATCACTGCGATGGAGCGAGCCACTACACCCTTTGGCGAGACAATCATCGTGATCCTGGAGGGGCAGGTCGGGGATGACTTCTTTCTGCGAGTCTACCTGCCTAGGCGCTTCAACGAGGTCCTGAGCAACACCGACATCGAGCGCTACAACAGCGGGTTTGGAGAACGCCTTCGCTTGGTGAAGCGCAGCCCTAGGGGTTCCAATAGCAGATTCACACCTTTGGAGTTTATGTAAAGCAAGACTTGAAGATTATGTAAATACCTTTGTAAATTAGTTTTCGTAGTCAATACTTATAGTCACGTTCAGAACATAACCACTGTGTTATTTATTTCACTTAACCCCAAAAATGTCCTTTGGTAGTAAGTTTAAGAGTGTGAGTATGGTAACTGTGAGGTGTTTAGTAGCTCAGTAGTAATCATGGGCTTGATGTGGAAACATCCGTTCTCAGCCATTGTGGCGGGACCTTCGGGTTGTGGCAAGTCACAGTTTGTGTCAAAGTTTATAAAACACATTACAGAAATGTGTGACACACCATTTACCAGTATAAACTGGCATTATGGTAGTGGTGGTGGTGGTGGTGGTGGTGACCCGAAAAATGTCAACATTAACCACGTAGAAGGTCTACCAAACTTGGAGGATTTTTCTGGTAACGAGCCGATACTTGTGATTATAGACGATATGATGCGTGAGGCCGACAACCGTGTGGTGGATCTTTTCACAAAAGGTTGCCATCATCGCAACATTAGTGTGTTTTTCATTACACAAAATTTGTTTCATCAAGGACGCGGGCAGAGGGACATCTCACTTAATGCGCATTACATTGTGTGTTTTAAGAATCCTAGAGATAGAGTTCAGATTAGGTACTTGGCCAGACAAATATATCCAGACAGCCCGAAATTCATCGAGGAGGCGTACGCTGACGCTACTAGGAATCCACACGGCTACCTACTGATAGACTTGAAACAATCAACAGACGAGAATATGCGAATACGAAGTTGCATATTTCCAGACGATTCTACCAACTATGTGTACTTGCCAAAGAAAAGGTAATTTCGCCATCAGTAGTAATCATGTCGTGCTTGCGGAAGGACGCAGCTCTGCTTACGGCTTTCATACACGCAACACCCAAGGAGCGGAAGGCACTGTTAAAGGTGTGTGACAAGAGCCGCATTCGCTCAGTGTGTGAGTGCGCATACAACGTGTTGCGAGGTAACGTTCCTCTGGCGAAGAAGAGTAAAAGTCAGCTAAGCAAACACAAGGCGACGCTACGTCGATTGGTGAAACGCGGCGAAGGCTGGTCAAAGAAACGAAAGTATCTCATACAAAAAGGCGGTGGAATCTTTATACCATTACTTTTGAGCGCAGTACTACAAGCAGCACTGAGTAGATAAAAATGGCTGGCATCAACAATCAGTTCTATTTGACACTGCCCAGCAACAGTTCGATGCAGTATTATCCGAAAAATACAGTTGCAAATTATATAACACATTTGCCGAGAGCTATTCAACTGGACGCTGGCGACTGGGAAATTGCACTTGTGGAAGCGCACTATCCAATGACATTTCTATCTGTCGGTAATGACGAAACAATTGACATTTGCATACAACCGCAAGAGGAAGCAAAAGTGAACATAGAAGCGTTGGCGCGGGTTATGGACAGCACTGCCGATGTAACACCAGTAGTGTCAGCTACTCCAAAACAAAACCACAGAATTAAATTGAAGACTGGTGATTACGCAAATATTCAAGAATTGTGTGATCATATCAATTCACAAGAACTAGCGATTACTTTTGGTGTAAAGTTCACCGTTGAAAACTCATACAACAAATTCATTGAAGTATCGATGGGAACTGATGTTGGAAAAATTACATTAAGTCCGACGTTAGCGCTTCAATTGGGGTTCGATCCGAATGAATTGACGCTGGAAGGTGATGCAGTTAACAAAAGCATCCGTTCGCCCAACATTCGTCTTGGCTTACCGTCACACATGTACGTGTATTGTGATTTAGTCGAGCCGCAGATGGTCGGCGATACAGTCGCACCGTTATTGAAAATTGTCAATATATCCACGTCTACTTATGTATACGGATTGCATAAATCAACATCATTCATCGATCCGCACTATGTGCCTGTTATGAATAGATCTTTTGACAGTGTGGAAATTGACTTAAGAGATAACATTGGTAATCATTTACCATTTCACTTTGGAACGTCGTGCGTGAAGTTACACTTTAGAAAAGTAGCTAGTCATTAGCACAGAAATGGAACATGCAAAGAAGATGGTAGTTGTGCCGCAAGAGTTGATTGATCGACTGCAATCAAATGCTACGGATAACAGACCGACTAATCTATCCAGTGAAAACAGCCTCGACGCGGAGATGCAACAAATATTGAATAACAAACGTATGGACGATAGTGAAAAGTGGAAATTGTACAAACAGGCGTTACATCGCTTCTTGCATATTGCAGAGAATAGACGCCAACCGATTAGCATACCAATCGTGGAGACGGGTGGGATTGAACATAGTCGACGAGCGCACCCCGCTGCGGAAGGTGGCCCAGTGGAAGAGATTGTGGAAACGTTTTCCAAAACTTACAGATCTGATGCCCGCAATCTTTT
Source organism: Allygus modestus (assembly GCA_963675035.1). Lineage (NCBI taxonomy): Eukaryota > Metazoa > Arthropoda > Insecta > Hemiptera > Cicadellidae > Allygus > Allygus modestus. The sequence continues at coordinate 104,211,290 of OY776112.1, forward strand.
ACGTTTCATGAAACGTGACGGCAGCTTAATCAGTTGGGACAGTGGCTATTCAGTGTACATCAACGGTGTAAAAATCCCAGACTCGAATCTAGTGGATATCTTAAATTGCATAGTAAAGGTGCGTATGCGTGATTACACACCGCCAGGATGGCGGGAAGTGCTCAACGCATTGAAAGCGATGAACGTGCCAAAGGACTATATGAATAATCTAAGAGCACTAAAGGAAATAAATGCCGAATATCGATCATCATTCACAGGAGGAGAAGGATCAGACGATGACGTGGAAGACACATCAACTGAATCAATACTGAGAACACCGCTAGTAAATCGACTACGATCGGCTAGAGGAAAACGTGTAACATCTACACCGGTGCGAGCGGCAGAGCAGTTTGATTTTTCAAATAGAACAAATTTGGACAAGTGGGAAACGTACACAGGATAGGTTTTCAGTATTATGGAGCGTTTGTATTACAATCCCATCGAACCTTCGTCGTATGGCGGTGTAGCTTCTTTAGCGCGAGCTGCAAAACCAGTTTCAAAACGCAAAGTGATTGAATGGTTACAAACACAGGACACTTACACATTGCACAAACCAGCACGCAAGCGTTTCCCGCGCAATCCTTACATAGTGTATGGTCCATTTGAATTGTGGCAAGCGGACTTGAACGATATGCGTGGTCTTAGTAAACACAACGACGGCGTCAACTACCTACTGACTGTAATAGACGTGTTTAGCAAACACCTGTATGTGCGGACGTTGAGGCGGAAAGAAGGAGCTGAAGTGGCCAACGCTTTCGAGGAGATATTTGCCGAAGCGACCGACACACCTCGCTGTTTACAAACCGACAAAGGTACTGAATTCACCGGTGCCAAGACGAAAAGGTTATTCAAACAATACGGAATCATCTATGTCACTACACAAAACCCAGATGTTAAAGCGGCCGTAGTGGAACGCGTCAATCGCACTTTGAAAACGCGCATGTGGCGATATTTGACTTACAAAAACACATATCGTTACGTAGATGCGTTGGACAAACTGGTTAGTGCATACAACAACAGCGCTCACAAGAGTCTAGGCAACAGAATACGACCAGTCGATGTGACTGCTGACAATAAGCGAATATTGCATCAGGTATGGCGTCGCATGTTCGGTAAGATACCGCGTCGTGTTAAGGCAAAACTGAAAGTTGGCACCACAGTGCGCATATCTAAGGAGAAGGGTACATTCGCAAAAGGTTACGAGACTAATTGGAGTAAAGAAGTGTTTGTGGTGCGTCGTGTAAACACATTGATGCCTCTGCCAATGTACACTTTGGCGGATCTCAACGGTGAACAAGTGACTGGTCAGTTTTACGAATACGAATTACAAAAAGTGACAATATACAACGACCATCTGTTCAAGATTGCTGAAATACTAGCCACTAAGGGTCGTGGTCGCAGTAAGCGTTATTTCGTCAAGTGGGCAGGTTACGGAGACGAGTTCAATTCTTGGGTAGGAGCGCAAGATTTGCAAAATGCCTAATAGCAACCAGTTCTATTTGACATTGCCCAGCAACAGCTCAAAGGATTATTTTCCAAAAAACACAGTGTCCAAGTACACTACACATCTGCCGAGACAAATTCGATTAGAAGGCGATGGCGAGTGGGAGATGGCTTTGGTCGAAGCGCATTATCCATGCTCCTTTATGACTGTGGACGAGGAATCGTGTATTTGGCTCGACTATAAACTCGTTCTGCCTAGTATTCCCGTCACACTCAGTGTCGAGCACATTATGCTAAAGATGAAACCCGGTTATTACAAGAACATAACCGATTTATTGAAAATGATCAATAAAGCGAAGGATGTAACCCAGTACTTGTACTTTGAGTATGACAAAGAGCAGGACAGAGTCAAGATCACGACAATGGTGGACGGTATAAGCAAAGTGCATTTCACCGAAGCGCTGTCTCTCCAGTTGGGTTTCGATCCGTACGAGAACGTTTTGACAAATGACCTCACAGCGATATGGCCACCAAATCTGACTATGGGACTGCCGACACACTTGTACGTGTATTGTGATCTGATTGAACCGCAGCTGATTGGCGACACTACAGCGCCGCTTTTGAAGATTATCAACATTGACAGAGATAACTACACACACGGCGCGCATAAGACTGTGCATTTCATCAGTCCTCATTATGCGCCAGTTATGAAAGGAACATTTGAAACGATCGATATTGACCTAAGGGATCACGCTAGTAAAAAAGCGTCATTCCTCTTTGGGACGTCGTACGTGAAGCTTCATTTCAAAAGAGTAGCTCAGCAATTATGAATACAAACGATCCCTACTTGGCTTACTACCGTCGCCAACAGTTGCAGCAGACCGGCGGCAGTATCGATAGGGTATTTCGCGGTGCACCCTACCAGCGCGGACATGGAATTGGCAGTTTCCTAGGCGGTATGTTCCGCACCATCACACCGCTGCTCAAGTCGGGAGCCTCTGCTGTGGCCAAAGAGGCGTTGAAATCCGGTGTTGGATTCTTGGGCGACATGGCCATGCACCAGCGGGATCCCAAAGAAGCCGCTAGAGATCATTTCAGCCAGTTTACAGACTCGCTAAAACGCAGGGCGGACGGCAAACTTCAACGTGTGCTAAGTGGCGGCGGTGGCTCTCGCGCGAAACACCGTCGCGTAACGCGAAAGAATACCGCGAAACACCGACGCGCTACTCCTGCGCGAAAGACTAACGCGAGACTCTCGCGTAAGAGGAACGCGAAGCGCGCCATGTTCGGCGGCCGTCGTGTCACACCGCAGTCTTTGACGAAACTCCTTCGAGGAAGGTCGTCGTCATCCAAGAGCAGCAGCAAGAAGAGAAGGACAGTTAGGAAGAAGACGAGGCAGACGAGGAAAGCAGTAAGGAGAACTTCCGTACGTGATATATTCAATTAACACACACGCTAGCAATGTCGTTTCTACATCAAAAGTCGTGTGAATGCGTCAAGACGGAATTGGACTTATTCTCCCTACCGCCGACGCAGACCAGTATCGAGAGCGGCAAATGGATTCAGTACAAACCAATCTCCACACTGACTGATGATTCGCCCATCGAGTTTGTTGTGCCCGGCAACGGCGAAGAATACACCGATCTTTCGCAAACAATGTTGGAAGTTACAGCGTCTATTGTCAAGTCGACAGGAGCGGCAATCGCAGATGCCGATGAATCGAACAAAATTGGCCCAGTCAACAATTGGCTGCACACGTTATTCAGTCAAGTCGATATGAGTATGAATCAGAAACTGGTCACACCACAAAACAACACTTATGCATATCGAGCGTATATTGAAACATTGCTGAATTACGGATATGATGCTAGGAAATCACATTTAACATGTGGATTGTGGAACGCGGACGATGCCGGCCACATGGACAATACTCTGGACGATAACGATGGACTAAAGGCGAGACGAAAAATGACAAATAAAAGTCGTGAAATCGATATGCTCGGTCGCCTACATGTGGACATGTGTAATCAGAACAAGTTCCTGTTGAACGGTGTGGAACTGCGTTTTAAACTGATCCGATCAAAAGATTCCTTCTCCATTATGTCGGATGACGGTGACTACAAGGTGCACATTGTTGATGCGAATCTCTGGATACGAAGGTGTAAAGTTAGCCCCACTGTACTGTTGGCGCACAGCAAAACGCTTCAGACCGGCACAGCTAAATACCCAATCACCAGAGTGGAATTGAAAACATTCACACTACCGTTTGGAGTGAGGAGCAAAACTTTGGACAATGTGTTTCTAGGTCAAGTGCCGAAACGAATCATTGTCGGACTGGTCACCAACGCCGCTTATAATGGCGATTTAAAAAAGAATCCATTTAACTTTCAAAATTTCAAAACCAACTACTTCTCGCTGTACGTGGACGGTGAACAAGTGCCGTCCAAACCGCTACAACCACACTACGAAACCGGCAAGGGAAAATACGTGATGGCGTATCACAGTCTGTTTTCAGGCTCCGGCATACACTTTAGCGATGCTGGTAATCTCATAAATAGAGACGATTACGACGATGGATACTGTCTGATGGCATTCGATCTAACACCTGATATGTCAGCAAGCGATACGACTCATTGGAACCTAGTGCGCAACGGCAGTGTGCGTATGGAGATTGCTTTCGACACGGGGCTCACAGAGACTGTCAACTGTCTGGTATACGCAGAGTTTGACAACGTCATAGAAATCGATCGTCATCGCAACGTGTCTGCGGACTTTGGTGGTTAGATCGTCGGCAGCGGCGTCATCGTCCTCAGTCTACAACCAACATTCGCACAAGATGGATCGTTTATGCAGAGTACCGCGTAAAAATTCCGCATCTCCAATTATTGTAGATTTTCAATGTTTCAAGGACAACGCAAATGACTACATTCTGAAGGAAGTGTGCGTCTTGGAATTGGTCAGTGGAACACTGCTAATGCATCATATCGCCAAATCACCATTCAGTCGAGATTTCCTATCACAAGAGAAACTGCGTGAAAGCTATTGGCTCACAAAACACTGTCACGGATTGGAATGGGACCAAGGTGATATCTGGTATCATGTGCTAGAGGAAAAGTTACGTGCATGTATCGCCAAACGACCGATTGTCTACGTCAAAGGTGCTGAGAAAAAAGAGTTTGTACGATACAATTTCATCACGGATCACTGTACTACTAATGTCATGGATATCAACGATATTGGCTGCGGATCACTATCGTCAATCAACAGTCTACTATCAACAAACGCAGTGCGATGTCGCCACCACAGAACAGCTCACACACGATGCGCTCTAGCCAATTGCATCACATTACGCAGTTGGTTACATCTAAGTACAAATATCGCTGACGCTGATGATTACGCTGACGATGGTGAGAGTGATACCAGTTCCTGCTTTTGTTTTGCTACTAGCACTACTACTCCTACTACTGACTGTGGAGTCGACACAGTAGAATGAATACCTTAGAGATTCAAAAGTGTATGGCTAAACTGCCCGTACAGAATGTTGGTGTCTACGCTGCGGATCAATTGCCCCATTATATTTCACCATCTACTGCTATGATTGTGAACACTGATCCACACAATGAAGACGGCACTCACTGGGTCGCTTTCTACCTTAACAAAGGAGGAGGAATAATTGAATTCTTTGACAGCTACGGTCAACCGCCACATCTTCAATTCTACCAAGGATTCCTGAGACGCAACGCTCGTCGCTACCTGTACAACGAGCATCGCCTTCAAAGTGACAACACTCTGGTCTGCGGTCAATACTGCCTTGTATTCCTGTACTGCCGCACCCACTACGGCATGAAGATGAAGGACTTTGTGCAGCTCTTTGAACACTCTTCTGTCGGCCACAACGATGCACTGATCAGAAGACTCTTTGCACAAATGTATACCAATTGAGTTTTGAAATTTTGCATTTTTCTCAATAAACTAGTTGTGTACTCAGAATAAAAAAAAGAAACATTCTTATTATTTCCCATCCTCACCTCCTTTAGTATTTACTTTTAGCAATTAGTCAGACAGACACATATTGAACGAGCAAAACAGATATTGGATGCAAATTTTGACGTAAAAGATGAATGTAATGCTTTGAACACATACTGCAAAGGGTTGGTGAAAGGGGGGTGTATCGATACACCCCCCTTGCGTGTTGGTGAAAACACTAGGTCTGACCCAATTTTGGACATACCTATCATACAATGATTCTAAAGTAACATTCATATCCTAGCCTCCTTTAGCAATTACACTTTTAGCAAGTAGTCAGACATTTGAATTGGTAGTTTACTTTTGAATCTTAAGACTATGTGAGGGGAGGAAAAAAAAAGACAAATGTATATACGAACAATTTGGCTATTTATTTACACACCTTATATATATTTTACATCGAGTATGTGCTCCTGAACATTTGTGTTTGGCTAGCAAAACGAGACTCGACACAAACTAACGACTAGAACAAAAAGAACAAAGGAGCACATTTCTAAGTTTTACGAGACTCGATACAAACTAATGACTAGGTTTAGCAAAATAATTTACAAGTCAAGTCAGGGTCTTTGGTAATATGACACAACCACTCAACGCTCCTCATCCTCCGCCTCTTCATCGTCTTGAGGGATGTCTTCGGGCTGAGGTGGCACGTCAACATGTCCCCAAGGCAGTGTGTTTACACCGTCCGGAAGGATGTAGCGTTTGTCATCGTTACAGCTCAAGGATAGCTTGTCGACTTGAACTGTGAAGACGCGGTGGTTTCGGGACTGGAACCTGGTGTTGATGGTTCTCTTCAACACGCCATTGAAGAGGCATTCCCGATAGTCGTCAGAGGTTAGATTGTGTTTTACAACACCTCTAGCGACTCCCTTGGCGCGCTTCACTGTCATGACCTGCAACTCGTCATCTTCAGTCCTCTCCTCGAACTCGACTATATCCATGAAGTATAGTTTCGAGCGGAGACCGAGGTACTCGAGCAGCGGAAGACCGTTCGCTTCATCCTTGAACTTTCCGATGACTTTTGCGTTGACGGGGCTGTAGCATGGATGGTTTTGGGGGTACGCACTGGTGTCGAAATCGTCCAGATGCTCCATCATGTCCTTATAAACATCTTCAGTCTGGATGTCGAACACGAAGCTGTCAGTGTCCATGTAGTCAACCTTCAGACGGTCGCCGTAGCGGTTCTTCATCTTTCGAAGAAAGTCGTACATGAGCCACTTGCTCAGATCGAGGACACACATTCCGACGTAGAGCGGTTTGTCCAGGACGATATTGACTTTCGACATGTGTACAATGGCAACGTCCTCGTTGAAGTAGGTTCGGTCCAGGAAGTTTGACTTGGCTACATACTTCCTGAACATCTCCGGCGTACACACCAGCTTAGAGTTCATTCGCTTGCGAACATTCTCGATCGTCTTGCCAAAGACCGCATTGTTCATAAGCTTAAAAAAGTCTTGTTCAAACTTGGTCGTGGCCTTCTTCCTCAGTTCGGTGTTCATTAGGATGTAGCTCTCTAACCACCGAGACTGACGGAACGAGATGACGCGATGCACGTTCGCAAGCTCCAGTCCGTTTTCCAGCGCCTGCTGCAGGATTCTGTAATGACAGATGTAGTTCTTCTTGTCATCCAGAGTCGTAACGAGCTTCTTGAATTTCCCTCCTGGCGGACGTTTGGTCTCGCAGCAGTAGGGGAGATCCTTGTGAAGGTCGTGCAGGTGGGCGGGGTAGCGAAGGTCAACTTCCAAGACGTAGCCCGTGGGTCCTTCGGGGTCCAACGCTGCAATATCCAGGGACGAGATCTCCTCTCGGCTGAGCCATTGGAAGTCTCCCTGTGGAAGACACTGGGACATGGCCCAACCGTAAAGGTTGTTGGCGTCCAAGTATAGCAGGTGATTCGTTGGCTCTTCAGGTCGTCGATCTTCAGGGCGACATCCATCATGGTTGGCCTTGGCGTGTCTGGTGATCGCCTGGGAAATACCTCCTCTGATGCCTTGCTCGAAGAAGAGGTACATATCAAAGTCCTGTATCGTATCAAGCTCCACTCGACAGGTCCTTAACATGACATCCCAGGCGTATGACGGTAGGGTGTAGTAGTGCGCAGGGTCTAGTTCGTATTCAGCCATCGACGTGTCCCTGAAGCGTTCAAAGACGTCAGTCAACAGCGCAATGTCACAGCGCAGGTACTTCTCGGCGTAGTCCTTGAGGTTCCTACAACCGAAGGTTTCCCACACGTTGCGAGCATGCTCGTAGTCTGCATCCGTTATGTCCTCCAGGGTCAGGTCGTTGTGGAAATCTCGCTGCAGAGGCAGTTCCGTAGTATCTTCCAATACGGCGTTCGACGTTACAAAGTTGTACGGGAACACGCCTTTCCTACGGACTAGATCGAAGAGGTGGTCTTCGGGGAATCTCTTCCTCGTCTCCAAGAGTTGAGCTGGTGGAAGTGCGGCTGCGAGGCTGGCGAGGCTCAAAGCCAGGAACCTGTAGGTGTCTAGGAACCTGACTCTGAATCCTGGCTGTCTTTTTCCACGCCCTTGCATCCCAACCGGTGCCGCCGCTCGGTCGAACAGGAACCGCTTCGTAAAAGCGATGTACCGCTCTTCCGTGTGCGCCAACACCTCAACATCACCGGGGTCGACCGCCAACTCCCGCACTATGAAGTGAGCGTCGTAGTTGGAGAGGTTGTGGAAGTAGCAGTTGACTACTCGCTGCTCCCTGTAACGTAGGTTACATGATCTGTGCGCAGCGCCACGGAACTCGTAGGGCGGCGCGTGGTTGTGATCACGAACCTTTGGGTCTTCGCTTGAAAATGCCGATCCGCAGAGGTAGCAATACGCTGTCGAGTTGTACTGCATCGTTTCGGCTGGGGTCAGGACAGGGCGCAGATTTCTTGCTTCGTACAGGAAGTTCCACAATCGCTCAACATCAGTTTTCAACATCTCCATAAATGTCTTTGACGCATCATCCCCGAAGTAGACTCGAGGCTCAAACTCCTCAAGTCCGTACGAGTCGATGATCTGGTACGCAAAGGCGTATGGGATGTGAATGTGGGTGGCTACTCCTCCGTGCGGTTCATCCACTTGTTCATCCATCTCCGCGGTCGGCAGTAGAGCACACTCAAAGTCCGCGTAAATGGTGAAACGCTCGCGTCGGGTGAACTCTGGATGGCTGAATTTGATTTCTGTCTTTTTCGGCGTATCCATGCGAATAGGGGCCGAAGCGGAGCAGTATCGCTTATGCTCCTCCAGACGCTGTGCACCCGTCAGACCGAGCTTGTTCGGACGGTTGTCAAAGTGCGCGAAGCACCGCTTACAGATGAATATGCTGCCCATATGTGCTGTAAGCTGGGGACGGATCAGTCGACCAAGGTCCTTGATGTAGGCGTAGTGACTATCACCGTCCGTTGTCACGTACAAAAGGTCGCAATGGTCTTCACGCTCCTGCCTACAAATCTTCAAGGGGAAGACGGTGTCCTGGTACTTTGGTCGTCCGTCAGGTTTCTGACCCACGCACGTGTGATCAATACCATAGACGTTGATACTGATGTTGTTTGTCCGCTCAAACGTCTTGATACTCTTCAGAGCAACGGGGAATTGAAGGCCGGTCCAATCGTATCGGGCGATGATATCGTCGGTGTACATTGCCGGTCTATCGGGGTTCTCTTGAACAAACTTTCCCAGGACCGCATACATAAAACACCGCTCATCGGCGTTCGATACGTTGACGACTGCTTTGGTGTTCTCCAGAGACGTAGGCAGTGGGAGCCAAGCTCGACCATCTTCACCTAGAGGAGTGTATTCGTTGATGCCGACCTCCAAATCACGAACGCGAAGGTATGTCCACCCGGAGCCGATATGATCACACTCAGCCTTCTCTCTGATAAGCTTCGCAAAAGCTGCTGTGATGTACTGGTTCAGGTCCGAGGTCACCGTCAGCGGAGTCATCTTCGTCTTGAAGTTGCGCAGGCAGGTGTTGTTGTGCACATTTTGGAATTCACACTCCAGCTTCAAGTTGACCTTAATGCTGCGGTGTTTCGCCAAGGTGTTCTCAAGCAACTCCGTAAGGCTCACAATCAACAGCGCCATCACTTCTCCGATTGTGACGAGATTCTCCATCGGTCGCTGCAGACGGTAGGTTAGGAGGCGGTTGCGGAAACCCCGTTGAATGAGTGAGAATACGGGGCTTGACTGTCCTGCTCCAGTCATCTCAACATCATCGGGTTGTTGGTGTGTGCTCGTACCGGGTTGTGGCTCCGTGCTCGGACCTGGCTGGGGTTCATCCTGTTCCATGGCTGCTCGGTTCCGGATCAGGTCCTTCATGATTGGGCAAGAGATCCGCTCATGATGGTCCTTGTTGAACAGCTGGTTGAACTCCTGACCGCAGTATGCGCAAGGGAATCTTCGTTCTTGACCATTGCCGTGAAATTGATTGGTGTGGCGACGAAGGTTGTCTTCCCTCTTGAATTCGGCGCCGCATGTGCCGCATATGAACCTGCGGACTCTGCTGTGTACCGAATCCACATGTCGACGCAGGTGTATTTCACGACGGAAACGGCGACCGCATTCATGGCATGTGTGGTGGCCAGGACCCGGACCTTCACCTGAAAATAAAACAAAAAACAGATTAGGATTGCTAAAGATACAAATTCCCCTCTCTCGAGAATCACATTTCAAAGTTAAGTTTGTTAATTAAAAATATCAATTTTGAAACAGGGAATGTAATCTTCTGTACTGTTTGTCTACATTCATGATTCGGGGTTCAAGGCTAAGGATGTAGCTGCAATAATGAGCTGCGCCAACCCTAAAGAAGCATTATGTTTTAGGGGGAGCGAAAATCTCCCCCTAGCAATTAAATCAATAGTACACCAGTTGTCACGGTCTCATTCTTGTTCAAGTCTTCAACAATTCCTGACGTATGGGGGAGCGAAAATCTCCCCCTAACCCATTATGTGTTAGGGGGAGCGAAAATCTCCCCCCTAGCAATTAAATCAATAGTACACCAGTTGTCACGGTCTCATTCTTCTTCTTCATGTACCTAGTTAAATAATTATAAAAAAGGTAATTAGTTTCAAGGGGAAAAAGTTATTTTAATGTGGATTCTCACCTTCAACGGAGTGTTGATTGACATAGGCAGTCGTCTGCGGAGCATCAATCACCTGCCGGGGTGGAATGACTCGGTGGTTCGCTTCCATGTGACGCTCTAAAGCTCCCCGGTCTACGAAGGTGGCTCGACAAAGCCGACATGCAGCTACTCCATCTGCAAACGCACAAAACGATTAGATTGTGAAATGTTTAACACCTACCTTTGTTTAGAGTACTTTCAAATTCTCAGTGCCCCCCCCCCCACACACACACACAAAATGGTCGGGGGGGGGGGTTAAAATTTTGTTTAAGTATGTAATGTGGGTACTCTGATGACTTGACTTGATGGGGCGAGCAATAACATAAGTTAAAGCCGTTAAATAAGAATAATTGTATCACTCTGCGGTTATATTGCATAACGTATTCCTATATTACTAACATTTACGTCTGATTAAAACAATAATGCAACGCAAAAAACGTACCTTGCTGCGTTGGTGTTGGTGGTAGTAGTTGTGGTCTCAAGCCGTGGAATCTGATGTGGTGTTGCACCAAATTGTTTCTACGCACGAAAATACAACCACAAATGGTACAAACGTGTGTGGCGTTCATCTTTAATATGGATTATAAGTTTTGATAATCACAAACAATACAGCACAACACGTACGTTTTAAATAGTTCAAAGGTGCTTTACGCAAATCGCAAATCGCAAATGATGATAATCAGCAACTAACACAAATCGCGTAGAACGGAACAGGATCGGACTAACACGTCTTCACGCACTGAACTCTCGAACTGAACTGAGGGAGGGCTGGTGATGTGGGTGACTATCCCCACTAATGGATTCCGGAGAAGGTCGGGGCAAAAACTCTCAACCGCTGTCTGGGGTAAAGACCACCCTGCTCTAATGGAACTCGATACGGGCGGACTATAATGGGTTCCTGGAAGGGTCGCGTCGCCCTCCCGTCGGGGTATCAAATTACAGCATCCGCATTCCCAGACAGGTCTCGACTTGTCGGTTTTTTGTGTGAACACCTGCACCCTCCAGTCGAGGTATCAAATTACAACATCCGCATTCCCAGACAGTAGACTGGACGCGTCAGTCGGTTGTGCGAACAGCTGCCTCGGTGCAGAGTACTTGAAGGGGGGTGTATCGATACACCCCCCTTTGCAGTATATGTTCAAAGCATTGCAATTATATTCTCCTTAAAATTTGCATTCACTGTTAGTTCAATTGACCGCAAGCGCTGATGGGCTAGCTCTGTTGGTTGTAGCGTTACCCTGTTCAACTCTTGTATTAATTATCCAAAGTATGTCATGTGGGTACTGAGAATACTCGGCTTGACGAGGAGATTCCAAAAATGCAAAAAAAAAAAAAAGGTCAAAAGTGTGGTGCGGGCCCCTTTTTTGTAAACATCATCCAAAGTGTACGATGTGGGTGCTCAAATGACTCGGCTCGACTAGACGAATAAGAATCTGCAATCAGAATTCAAATCCGACTTAAGGTAAGCGATATAGCCCCCCCCCCCTACATCGTCCAAATGTACATTGTGGGTATGCAAATTTCTCGGCTCGACTAGACGAACAAGAATATGCAATCAGAATTCAAATCCGACTTATGGTAACCGAGATAGCCCCCCCCCCCTACATCGTCCAAATGTACTTTGTGGGTATGCAAATTTCTCGGCTTGACTAGACGAACAAGAATCTGCAATCAGAATTCAAATCCGACTTATGGTAACCGAGATAGCCCCCCCCCCCCTACATCGTCCAAATGTACGTTGTGGGTACTCAAATTTCTCGGCTCGACTAGACGAACAAGAATCTGCAATCGGAAATCTGATCCGAGGTTAGGTTAGGTTAGGATGGGTTAGGTTAGGTTAGGTTAGGTTACGTTAGGTTAGGTTAGGTTAGGTTAGGTTAGGTTAGGTTAGGTTAGGTTAGGTTAGGTTAGGTTAGGTTAGGTTAGGTTAGGTTAGGTTAGTATTCGCAAAAAAAAAAAAAAAAAAAAATTCGCAAAAAAAAAAAATTCGCAAAAAAAAAAATTCGCAAAAAAAAATTCGCGAGGGGGGGGGGCTCGGGGGGGGGGGGCGTCCCTCCTGTCCCTCCTGAGCCAGGAATGTCCAATATACCCTACTTTGGAAGGTGGCTTTACGTGGTAGTGAGAATCATATGCATACATTGGAAATTCGCTGAGTACGCAGGTTTGCTGTGATGGGGGTATTTGTCATATTGCATATTTTTAAAATTTGTTTCATGTTCTCATGTTTATCTTTACCATACAGCCGAAGGGTCTGTATGGTAAAGTGTCCATTGCTGCTGAAGTTATCGCAGGAAAATGAGAATACGCGGCTAAGGCTACCTAGGCGCTTTAGAACTCCTACCTGGCAAACTAGTTTGAAGCTCGACGCGGCAAGGTGCGCGACAACCCCATAACTCAGCGCGCGCGTGGGTCAGTATATGTTTACTCCCCGTGAGGGCGCTAATGTTCCCGCCTACTAACATATGGCCGACATGCCGCCACCGGTCTACATACCTCAGTATAGAAGCTCTTAAGTGGGCTCCAGGCACGAAATATTTGACCTTTTACCTGCTTCTCCCATAAGGCTAAAGTTAACTTTCAAAGCCCATCCCTTCTCAATGGATTATACCAAAATTGTTGGATTTTTACTTATTTTAAAGAGTAAAAATAATTAGGTATTTTACACAGGAGAATTTTCACAACCTACTAATGTTATAAATGAGAAAGTTTGTATGTCTATTTAGATATTTGTTGCTCAATAACGCCCTAACCACTGGACTGATTGAGCTGTAATTTGTCAGAGAGGTACTTGATAGTTCTGAGTAACATGTACGGATATTAAAGTTGCGAAAACCCTATAGGGTTTTGCCCCATGTGGGTTCAAAGTTCCTATGTATTCCTTATTGACAATCATTTTTGTTTGAGCTGATGAAAATACAAACAGCTGACCTTGATTCGTAGTAGTTCCACGGGCTAACCACAGAATGCAGCAGACACAAATGTCATAGTTTTTGTAAATAATTTTTGGGGCGAAGCCTACGGGTAACAGCTAGTTACTAATAATGGTCAATGAAGTTTTAAAATATTCCATATTTACTATGGGGAAACTAGTAGTGTTGTCAGAGTGAAGCTAATCAGGTTAATTTTGGTTCTTTAAAATAAGCATAAACCAATTATATAGGATAATCCGTTGAGGAGGGTTAGGATTTGAAAATTAACATTGACCTTATTTGAGAAGCTGGTAGAAACGCGAATTGTTATGTGAATAGAAACCCCTCGTAATCAGTCACTTCCATGCCCACGGCCGTGCTTTTTTATTTAGTGATTATTTCGGATTATCACATGTCAATAAACTTAAAGTAAATACGGAACGGTTAAAATGCGAACGATTAAACTTATGCGCGTATACGTTAACATTATATTGATATAGTATGTATACTTTAGAATCATGAAGACGGTATTATTAAAAATAAAAGAACATTTATTACATATTTTGTACCGGTCAAAATCAATAAATGTATGAATCCACCCGAAAAAAAAACAAAATCGGGCTGCTCATGTGATTCAAATGATTCTGATTACATAATGAGCCGAACTGTAGAATGCCAGTCTAAAGTGCTTCTACTGTAATGTGTTGCCCCAATTTCTAGAATGAGTGTATTATTTATCTATTGGTATCTTTTGTTTTAATGGATTTTTAATTTTAGCTCCTTATCTCAGTATTTTGCGGGTTTATAATAAAGTTTGGAGAGCATATGAAAGCTAAAACAATATAATTTTACTGGGTAGTAGTAGTAGATTTTACATCCATAAGGTAAAAATTATAAAATAATAGTTTACTAAGCGATGTCCAAAAATATAAAAGCGGCTTTAAATTAATTGCTTTGTGTAAAGTCTTTGCGAGTCTTCGTCCAGACAATAAGAACAGGTGGACTATTCATAGTAAATTTGTTCTAAATACGTTTTGTACCATAAATATTTACAATTGAGTTCACTTTTTTTAAGAATTACATACAAAATTTTACCAAAATAGATTCATTTATTTAATTTTAAATATAATTTACATCAACATCAAACACTTTGTGAATAGCAGATTCATTAAACAAATGTAGATAATTTCGAGTAATTCATCTAACATACCAATCTCAATTTTAGGGTCCGATTCTGCGTTTATTAACTATCAATCAAATATATTAAGCAGGTGAAGAGTATTACGCATTGTTATAACAAACAGCTAGGTGGTGACTAATAAATGAAAAAATAAATTTAAAAATACTTATTTTAAATAACTATATGCTAAGATAGGTGACAGTAAATTATCGAAATAATATTGAACATAATCTTTGAGAACCCTGTGTTGAACTTAAGATGTATATACTGAAAGTGCGTATTGAACTTGCTTATTTGTTATTCAACGGCACACCTAGGCCCACTTATTTACGTAAATCACGAGACCGCTGAAGGAGGCTTTAGGCGTGGTCACCTAGATGTTCTCTGACCTTTCGCGCGGCGAACAAACTAGTTTCAGGCTTAATGCGACAAGGCACCGGACAAAGCCTCTAACTTATCTCTTTCCGTGGGTTTACATGTACATGTCGTGGAGGGGGCTCAGGTCAGCTACATACAACACAGTATCCCCATATTTAACAAATGTTCACAAACATAACATGATCAATAATCATTTTATTTCCTATGAATTGTTTAGCTTACCTAAGCAATTATTTTAAACTCCTGGTCAATTTACCCTTTTCTTTAAAACTGTATTCCTTCCCATAGAAATCAATATTCTCCTTTTATTTAATCCAGTGTTTTTTTCAAAATTGTACTATACAAATTGTAATATTAAATATACTGAGTCGAGACTCGGCACAAGTCATGCGCATTTCTCAACCTTTCGTCTTTAGAAGTAGGCCTACCTATTTGTTCGTCCCCTTTTTGCGTTTCGATGTTTTATTTTTTACTTTTAAAGTGACGAAACCGTTATGTGTTAAGTAAATTTCAATCTGTTGTGCGGCTCAGAAGATGACAAAATAGTTCATAATCCTAACGCGTCGTCCACTCAAATGACATCGAAAATCACGAGGCCGATTACAATTTGACCTTGATATACATATATTATTTTACAGTCATATACATATATTTGTTCCTAATTACTTATGAAAAATATATTTCAGTAAATACTGCATTCAATCCATGGTAAACACTGATAACCGACATTGTCATAAGTACGATATTTGCGAAATTTGTATCAAGGGACAGGATTTTATAAATTACGGTTGGAAAATGTTATGGCTGTTTGGAATGCCAAAACCAACAGTTCTGTCGATGTGTCTATTATTAAATTGCGTACAATTTAAGTATTTTTAAATCAAATTATTTACATCCCTACACAAATTACGATCCTTCCCTTATTACGTTGAACATAACAAGTGAGATTGGTTTGAAACAACTTGTTAAATGAAAAGTGGCACACACTCAACTCTTAGTCTAATTAATGGACTCTTAGTGAATTTTAATGGAACTTTAAGCTCTATAAGCCTACTTAAGTAATAACACTTTGAATAAAATATTCATCCTTACATACCGGCTAGCGATGTTTTAAGGCATGCAAAATATGTTTCTCGAAATAATTACGTAGTCTAATTCGAGTTTTAAATGCAAGCAAAGAATAACATAGTTTGAATTTGTAACTTCTTTCACACCATCTGCTTTTCACCAATTAAAATATTAGGAGGAGAAAGTAAAAGTATAATTTGTTACCTCTAGAGTAGTAACAACAAAATTAACATTTAACAAACGCCGCAACTCAAAAATACCCGCGTTGCAGCAAACCTGCATAATCAGCGAATTTCAAATTGTACTTAACTAGGTCATGAAGCCACTTACCAACTTGCATCAAAGCATATTTATAAACGAGTTCGCACGCAGCGCGCTGACGTGAGGGAAGTGAATTTCCAAATAAAAACTTTTAAAACTTAAACTCAGTGGAAAAACATAAATGTATTCCAATTTTTATTAAAATCTGAAAACAGCGACTTTTTGGCTGTTCTGATGCTCCTGGTTTTATTTACCTGCAAAGCTGGGAATACAATTTTGCGCATTATAATGTTAGGAGAAGATCCAGACAGGCTTGAAAGTAGGTGTGAGGTTGCTGGGGATGATAAAAGTACTCTAACAAAGGAATGACAGGCTTTTCTAGTGTAAAACCCCCATAAGACAACGTACTGTGTTTAGTTGAACCACATTTTATTTAATAACTCGGTAAATATGTATGCTGGAATGACGAAAAAGGGCTTAAAACTTTCGCCTCACTAATTCCAATCTTTTTACATGCATTAACTTTACATATGGGGCTTTTCTGACCCTTTTTAGGCCCAAAAACTCAAAATTTGAAAGATTAATTCCCAAAAAAGGGGTTTGGAGTTTTCCGATTGTTTTGCCCAACGAACTTGTCCAATTGATTACAGAAAGGAACGTCCCTACCAAATTTGAAGTAAATCGGACAAAAAATGCGACCGCTAGAGTGCAAACACATATATATATATGTGTAAATATATATATATATATATATATATATATATATATATATATATATATATATAAAATTTTGAACGACCCCCCAAAACGTGTTCAGGGGGTTACGTTACGAACTTCTATGGTGGTCCCGGGCTTATGTTTCACCGTGCGGGTCATGCTTATAGTTCACTTTCCAAAGGAAATTCACTAATAAGCGAGATTTTACATTTATTTATTCTTCATAAGAAATACAATAGGACTGTTTATGCAGGTTTGCTGCATCAGGGACCACAAAAATCTTGGTTTTATGCAAATACCAATGAATCACCACTAGATAAAGCAACATACCAAGTTTTACCCATTTATGTTCATAAACAAGCAAGATATCACATGTTTCTTATTCTCCATAAGAATAACATTGTAGCTGCTAAGTACGCAGGTTTGCTGCCATGGGGACCACAAAAAATGGGTTTTGTATGCAAATATCAGTATACCCCAACCATATGAAGCCACATACCAAGTTTCATTAGAATATGTTCATTAATAAGCGAAATATAAAATTGTACTTATTCTACGGAAGATTAACATTGGACAACGCACTGTGTTTAGCACTTTCAATTTCTCGATAACCAATTGACGTAGAGCGTTGATCAAAATACCAAATTGTTTTTTAGTGAATTTCCTTTGGAAAGTGAACTATTAGCATAACCCGCACGGTGAAACTTAAGCCTGGGACCACCATAGAAGTTCCTAACGTGACCCCCTGAACACGTTTTGGGGGGTCGTTCAAAATTGTATATATATATATATATATATATATATATGTGTGTGTATGCACTCTAGTGGTCGCATTTTTTGTCCGATTTACTTCAAATTTGGTAGGGACATTCCTTTCTATAATCTGTTGGACAAGTTCGTTGGGAAAAACAATCGGAAAGCTCTAAACCCATTTTTTGGGGATTAATCTTTCAAATTTCGAGTTTTTGGGCCCAAAAAGGGTCAGAAAAGCCCCATATGTAAACTTAATGCATGTAAAAAGATGGGGATTAGAGAGGCGAAAGTTTTAAGCCCTATCTCGTCATTCTAGCGTAAATATTTACCGAGTTATTAAAGAAAATGTGTATCGGCTAAACACAGTACGTTGTCTTATGGGGGTTTTACACTAGAAAAGCCTGTTATTCCTTTGTTAAAGTACTTGTATTATTCCCAGCAACCTCACACCTACTTTTAAGCCTGTCTCCTAACCTTATAATGCGCAAAATTGTATTCCCAGCTTTGCAAGTAAATGAAACCAGGAGTATCAGAACAGCCAAAAAATCAATGTTTTCAGATTTCAATAAAAATTGGACAAATGCATGTTTTTACACTGATTTTGAGTTTTAACAGTTTTTATGTGGAAATTCACTTCCCTCACGTCAGCGTGCTGCGTGCGAACTCGTTTTAAGCTGAATCCAATAGTGTAAACTCTAGTTTGACTTTAAAAATTATTATATGTAAAAAGTTCAAAAACCCATTTTTTGGGGGACAACCCCCCCCCCAAATCCTCCCTTTTAATGGTACGATCTATCTGGTTTTCGAATTCATGAAAATAGATGCTGCCTTACACATTTATACCAAATTTCATCAAGATCGAATCATTTTTACGATAGTTATCGTGCCTACGGACACACATATATCTAATATATAAAATTATCGTGTTTGTAACAAAACTTCTCCGAAACGGCTAGACCGATTCTTAAGAAATTTTGTGTGTATATTCGGTAGGTCTGAGAATAGGACGGAAACTATTTTTTTTCGGTAGGAGAGTGAGCGAAGCGAACGAGCTCATATTGAAAATGAACGAGTATTTGACATAAAACAAATTCCTTATAGGAGAAATTCGCTAAAACAATCAGAAGTTTGCTTTAACTTGCATTCCCTTTATTAACATCCTGTGTTCCCTTTATATCATTAAGAAAAACGATTTTGTTTTTATAATTTTACTATTTGAAGACTATTACAGCCGATCGTTGAACACTTCAACATTTAATTAATATTTTCTTGTGTGTTCACGTCAAGAGCATTACTCGGGTTAACCTCTCCCGCACTCTTGCCCATCACTGGCCATCAAGTCAACTCCACACAATCCCTCACGGTGAACGGGAATTGACAGTAGTAGCTTTAAAATTAATGTGATAAGAAGAGGGCTCTAATCACGTAACAATCGCGTTTCTACCTGCTTCTCCCGTAATGCCAATGTTGACTTTAAAATCCCGCCCCATCTCCACTGAGTATTCAAATACTTTGATTTATAG
This sequence comes from Allygus modestus, assembly GCA_963675035.1. Taxonomy (NCBI): domain Eukaryota; kingdom Metazoa; phylum Arthropoda; class Insecta; order Hemiptera; family Cicadellidae; genus Allygus; species Allygus modestus. Next base: position 104,230,705 of record OY776112.1, read on the forward strand.
CTTAGTTAACAGGACAAACAAAAACAAAAATCTAGCGACTTTAGTGAGCAGATTTTAGCGAATTTCCCCTATAGGGAAGAAGCTATTACCGTAGTCGGCATAGACCTAGGCCCGGGACCATGATAACTTTTCGTTTTGAGGTCCCCAGACCAAAAAAAACACCATTCGTTCGAAACTGTATATATATACAGTGTGTCCGTAGGCACGATAACTCTCATAAAAACTATCCGATGTTGATGAAACTTGGTATAAACGTGTAAAGCAACATTTATGACTTTAAGTTCGAAAACCAGCCGGATCGCTCTATCCGAAGGGGTATTTAGGGGGGGTTTTGTACCCCCAAAATGGGTTTTTTGAATTTGTTATATATAATTTTTGAAATCGTCAAATTTTAGTTTTCACCATTGGAGTCAACTTAAAAAAACACACAATTTGGTAGTTTGGTCATTCCTCTACGTCAATTGGTTACTGAGATATTGAAAGTGCTAAACACAGTACGTTGTCCCATGCTATTCTTATGGAGAATAAGAAAAAACGTATATCTCACTTATTTATGAACGAATGCTGACGAAACTTGGTATACAGCTTCATCTCGTTGTGGTCTATTGATATTTGCTCAACAAAATATTGTTTGCCAAATCCTCCCGTAGCAGCAAACCTGCGTACTCAGCCCCATGTTATTCTTTTCGAGAATAATTAAATGCTCTGTCTCCCTTAATTATGAACATAAATTAATAAAAACTGGTATACGACTTCACCTAGTTCAGTTATATTGATATTAGCATAAAAACCCATTTTTTGTGTTCCTTGTTGCAGCAAACCTGCGTACTCAGCCCCAATGTTATTCTTATGGAGAATAATTAAAATGTTATATATCGCTTATTTGTGAATATATTTATATGAAACTAGGTAAGTGGCTTTATGTAGTATTAAGACATTTATATCTCCTTTGGAAATTTGCTGAGGATGCAGGTTTGCTGCGTTAGGGGTATTTTATATACTTAACAGTATTATATACTTAACATTTTTTAATTGTACTGCTCGCATATTATTTGTGATATAGAATTCTGCTCACTGAACTCACTAGGAATTTATTCTCTAAAAAAACGAGCCGTTAATCTAATATTTTGATTGATTCGTTTAGGAGAGTCGGGAACTGAAAGGTAACATTGGTATTACGGGAGAAAAAGGTGACTGGATCCCCCTTATAAGTACTTGAGCAACTATTCCCATGGTCTATCCTCTACTCTCCTACCGTTATCGTCGTCCTGCAGCCTGAAGGAGAAGATAAACCTGGAGCTATCCTCCGCCAGGACGTGGAGGTCCGGGCTGCGCGACATGGACACACGCACGCACACACGGACACTGCGGCCGCCACTCTCCCCGCCCAACTCTACACTCTACATACGCCCGTTCCTACAGCTACAAGTGTCGCCTCTGGACTGGCACGCCGCGCCGCCACCTCTCACACTTCTGAGAGTAAAGTAATATTCAACGTAACTAGAGTATAAACACCCCTAGTGAATACCATGTGTTTCAATATATTCTACTAACATAAAAGCTTGACGATTTCGGTTATACTGGGAAGATTAGAAGATTCATGAAGAGAAAAAAACCATGTGATTGTGCTACATTCTGTGGAAGACCCAATGAACTTTTGCGAGTAACAAGAATTCTCAACAATGAATACACTCAGAAGGTCAGGTCTCTAGGCAAAGGTCTCCCCAGTTCGATCTAGTTCTGCACGTAAACGGGAGATAGCGCGCGAGAGAGACCACAGCTGATGCATACACGCACCGCAAACGCTATATTTGATTTTTTTGAGTGCAGAACTTCGTCTAAAACGCTCCAACCGTAAACATTGGTTCGAATTTGTAACATTAGACCTGATATTTTTGTGTCTGTGTATTCATCTCAATCATCATCTAATCATTTTAAACAATCAGCTCTGTTATGCAAACATTGAGTTTTAATGTATGCAAATTCGAAGCCAAAGGGGATTTTCTAACGAATAATAACGATAATTTTGATTTACTATTTCGCAGGGTTTTGTCTCAATACTGCCTTCGTTGTACCAGAGAGTCAATGGGATTGAAAGTATCCTCATTTTGTTATAATAGGGATAGCATGTGATTGTAAACCTGTTTACAGTTAGTGTATTGCCACAGTAGTTGAAAACTGCTCATATATGTGAACATTTCATTAGAGTTAAAGTGATTTTTCCCAAAATAAACAAATTGTACATACTGTGGTACAAACTCACAGTAGGGGAAATCGTTGTACCTTGATCTCAGTGTACTTTGGATCAGTCTGTGGTTTCCGGTAACCTGCTGCCATCTACAGAACAACTGGAACAGTAGTTCATAGTTTCTCCATTACAGAGCAGCGTTAGTGTGCTGAAAATGTGCTGTTGGTCTGATTGGTTGATTAAAAACAAATTCAAGTGAAAAAAGTAAAAAACGTATATTTTTATCCAAGCTTTTTAAAATGTGAATGACTTTAAATCAAGTTTTATAACCCAAACTACGTTAACTTGTGACTATTGGTGAGTAATATAATATGTACAATTTCTTTCTAAATCCTAACCTAAAACTTACAGGTTATGTTATTTACAAATATGGACCCTCTTGTGCCTTGAATCACCTATACATCGTGTACCATGGATCAATGATTGGGTTACAAAAAAAATAAAAACATTGAGTTAGAAGGTTCAGCCAGAACTGTAGGACAATTCTGGTTTCAGGTGGACTTCTTAAATTACAATGTCAAATGAACAACATCTAACCTTTTTAAACATGTTTTACTGTAATAATTAAATGTAGGCCTTTGTAAACAGCTGTTATATTTTGTGTACTTGTAGTTATTATATAAGGTTACATTTTTGGTTATTGATTCATATTACTCTCATTCCTTCCTATAATCTCCAGGTAAACAAAACTTATGATCCAAGGTACACGAGGTAGTGATCAAAGGTACAAGAGGGTTCTGTACCATCACAAAACATGAAAGTTTTAAAATTTATTTTATATGATTGTTATAAATATTTAAACTATTTATCATGTGTATTGTGTGTAGTATATGTAGGTCTACTGAATGAACATGCTGTATTAAATTAATGGGTTTAAAATATTTTTTTATGATATAAGAATTTTGATACAATGTATAACAGTCTCCCCTACATAATATCACTGATGAAAAAAGGTTACAACAAAACATACTGTTTTTTTTTTTTCTTTGAATACGACTTAAGGCTTTGGGGAATATGTAATGGGCACGTCTACGATGGCGCACAAATTCTGATTGCTCTTTGGGTAATAAAGTCCACTCCTTCAAATACTCATGATTTGCTTAGAAAATCTAAGCTATCCAAAAATTTCAAACGACATGCCTATCGGTTTTGATCTTCAAGGTCGTCTCTCGATTGTTTAGGCGATATTTCTGTAATTACCTGTGTTTTCCTACGTAACCTAATTGCTACGTGGTTTACTCACAAAGCTGTCCACAATACCTCTTCAAAGCCCCTACATGTAACCGAAATAATATCCGGCTTGGGGAATAGAGCGAGTTCCCCCTTTAAGCTGTCTTCGCTATTGTTTATCCAATTACTAAAAGATATTTATCATCTTCCTCAACTTTGAGAAATTCGAGATTTAAAGTGTAAAATTAGTTTTTTGTTCCAGCAATTCTTTGACGGGGCTTCTGATTTCCAGCGACTTAAGTCTCAGCTGTTTCGTGGGGTTTAAACGACGACGCAGCGCTCAGAGAACCGCCTGCGCCTGTTAGAGCGCCGCGCCGCCCACTGCTATTGTTAGGCTCGGACCGCGCACAGTGATTTATCCCCATCCCCGGCCATGATATACGGCCCAAGACCGTCCGGAGCGACGGTGATCGCAGTATCGGTATCCACCTCTTACACGCTCTGTTATTATCGATCACCGAGCTCACATTAATGCCAAGACGTCACTGCTGGTCTAAGTGGGCAGCCTAGCTCACTAATTGGGGACGATTTATTGTTGTGTTCAAGACTCTACTGTACCGATTCTAAATCTATGGAGATTTGGGGAAGTGGAAATAATTGTGCCGAAGCGATAATTCAGGCGTAATGTAGAGTGGTGGTTATAACAGTTAAAGCTTACGAAATGACAACTTCACATACTATGACAGATATTGGTTTTTAAATTTAATTTTACAGATCATGTATTTTAAGTTTAGCTAGGTTAGCCACTAACATATTAATCACTGTTTAAACAGTTTTTCCTTACAAAAACAATTACACATTAATTTGTGCCACCTGTTTTTAACACATTTCTTTGTTGAATAGAGTATATTTTTATGGTGATCTTAGAAAAATAACAGTACTTTTTTGTAAAAGGTTATTTCTTATAAGTACACACTAGCTGATTGTCTCGGCCTTGTCCCAATAAACCAAAACGAAGGATTCTTACTGTACACGCGATGTTTGCTCTATATCCTTATGATTACAAACCATCCTTACACCACTATTTTTATCCCGTGGAGCAATTTTTCGCAGCTGATGGCCAATATATATTATATGACATTAAAGTTCTTTGAAAACAAACTTATGTTTGCATCGGCTGCTAGACTTTTTCAAAACGGAAATAAAATTTGTACACAAATTAAACTCTAAATGGAAATTATGGCTTCGACATTCCCTTCTGATCAAAATTGTTATTCCTTAAAAGCAATAAATCATTGAAATCCGTTGAGAGGTTAGCGTAGAATCTTTGGATACAAATACCAGCCTCTTTTAATATATATATATATATATATATATATATATATATATATATATATATATATAAATCAAGGCAGCTTATGTAACATTAGGATACCACAAAGTTCAACTGGCACACAACCATTACCCTTTTTACCAGCTTATATTCATTTCTGTTACTTATAAAGGGAATAATTTCCATAATCAAGGCCTTTGTTTGAAAATTATCATTAAATATGGATCTGAATCAATACCATATAGATTAAAGATCTGTAGACCCATCCTAAGATTACCTAAATATTTTCACTCACGCATAAAGTAATGACCTACTATAGTTTTTTCTTTACTTATAGTTTTTCTTGTACTATAATATAAAAGATAGCATTACCTAAAACACTTTATTAAATTGAATGGCACCCGATGCAGAAAAAATTAATTTTGATAGTTTCACCCATCAAAAACTTTAAAAAAATAATATGGGATATTGAATTTTGTAAGTACATAGTATATTTTAGTGTTACCGAATAGGGTTGGTTGGTAATGCACTTTCGATTTTTCAGTTCCGTTTCGGCGACTATGTTTTGATTAATCAGGCTGTAAGAGAATGTAGGGCGGCAACATAAATCCGGCCAATCTAGAGCAATAAAGATGATATTGAGCTGTACAGTGACAGTTTTATGGTCGGGGAAGAAAGTGGTTTTGCCCGGGCCTGTCGTCCTGACCTGAACACTCGATGCTAGCTTGACAAGTCCGGACTCAGGAATATTTTACGTATATATATTTCGCTTTAATTATAGTTTCTTAAATTTGACATGACTAACCTTGATTTATTTTCTAAGTACCAGGCAAAAAATCTATGATGTTTATAAACATATAATGGCACAAAAATCATTTGTCCATTGAAATCCAAGACACTTCGTTCGTACATCTGTATGAGACGTCACATTAACTTGAGATCGTCTTCAACATAAAAAAGACTCAAAGATTAACATGAAACATGTATCATAATATTTTCTCTAGAATATTAAAGAACCCCTATAATAAGAACTTCGAATTAAGTAAGCCATTGCATTAACGATACTCAAAAAAGGCCGAATCTTGGATACAGTTAGTCAGTAACAATACCAGGGTTTGGACCATTACATTTCAAAACTTTTGACACGAATATTTGGTATAATCTATGAACGTATTTATAATCTAGTATCACGTTTAACACAATATGATAAAAAGAATCTGCTTATCCACTTCCATCTACATTACTCTATATTAGCACTTCTCATAGGTGAACAAAACAATTTCAACCTAAACTGTTATTCCAAAATACAAAACTAGCAACAACTGTACAACATTTCTGGAGTATGAAAAAAGTATATTTCGTTTCGTGAAGCAAAAATGGCGGCTACGTAACCTCATCCTTATTGCTCTTGATTATTTGGATTTATGTTCCAGTCCAACATATCTTGGTTAGGCAACCACATAAATAACCAACACAGCCAGACTTCCCCTTCTAAAGGTCGAGCTAATGGAACAAATGTTTGGTCGGATATAAAGAAGTTCTATTGCAATCCCCGCTTGACATTGATCGATTATAATTGGGAAACGTTGATTTGGTAACAAATTACACTCGCAACAAGTATTGAGACACAGTGTGTAAACGTGCTGATTTTTAATTTGGAATGGTGTAAGCTAATCAATCTTAAATGACTTTAGAGTTTTGACGCCATGCTATGTCAAAGGGACATTGATGACTCAATTGTAGTTTAAATTATTAAAGCCTATTGGTTCTCAAAGTTTTCTGATGATTTTTTCATCAATAATTAAGGCTCAGGGCACTATTACTTACGAGACCGGGTATTACTTCACTAGAGGTAATCAGTTCCGAAGAACTTCCAATGAGTCGATTACACTTTACCAAATAATTACTCTCGCAACAGTAAAGACGGCCACACACTATCGGACTTTTGCCCGAACCAGACATCGAACAAGACATCGAACCGAGCGGATTTGGCTTCGAAGGGAGAAAATCCGGTAGTTTGTGGGGCCTCCGAACAAGACATCGAACAAGACATCGAACCGAGCATCGAGCGCTCTCGAGGCGGTTTTTTGACGAAAGATCAAAGAAAGTTCGGTCCGATGTCTTGTTCGGGGTCTGGTTCGGGGTTCGATAGTGTGTGGCACCTCCACGCTGCTCCGAGCGCCGTCGCGAGCGCCGTCCCGAGCGCCGTCACGAGCCTATTACTAATTACTATTTTAAAGTTCATCAACTTATATTATTTAATATCCATAGTTGAATTATATGTATTATTAATTTAGATTCTCTTTAATTCAGATTTAAATGTTTTTTTTATATTTAAGTCACGTAGTCACAAACTTAGATTTTATCCAGACAGTTGTTATATAATTTTAACCGGACTTACTTGAAATAAACATTAACCCTACTACACTGTTGGTGTTTTTTTAATAAATTAAAGGTAGTAAGACTTAATTGTTGAAATGAAGGGAAGCGCATACAAACCTCGAAATGTAAAATTACAACATGTATCTCTTGTGTATTTTAATTTCTCATAAAACCAAGCAGTTCAAATTGGCAGCAAACAACTTATAGGGCAACTTTGAGACACACTAGAGTGTAATCTTTTTTATGTGAATAAGTTTTGTTGTAACAGTATAAACGTTACAAAGTTATGGTATTTGTTATGTGTTATTTTATTGCATTAATTTATATATACTTTTTACTATATTCCATTTGTAATAAATTACATGTTGCATTACTTTTTAATTTACTAAATTATTACAACCACCTTATTGTTGTTACAATCCTCCTACATAGTTAATAATATCCAGGCCTACTGCTTTTGCAAGAAACAGTGATAGATATTTGATTTGTTAACAGATAAATCTGCTAAACTAGTTTAACCTAAATAAAATGAATAATGTTAGTAAAATGAATTCATATGCAACTACAAATTAATCTCTACTACATAACCCCAGCCCCCTACCACCCTACCTGCATCCCCTAAACCCCACAAGTACATGGCCGACCTGCACAACGGCAACTAAAATGGTCCCCACCGTTTTTACCCCGCTCGGTGTTTTCGCGCTCAGTCTGTCCGATCCGATGTCTTGTTCGGGGTCTTGATCGGGATGAAGTGAATTTGTGCCCTACTCCCTGCTCCCTGCTCGGTCCGATGTCTTGTTCGATGTCTGGCTCGGGCAAAAGTCCGATAGTGTGTGGCCGCCTTAAAAGTCATGCTCCTTTTATACCATCGTCAAAACTCCTCGGTTAAATCATAGCGACTAAATTATTTGGTTGTATTTTACTCCTTATAATAATTTACAAATTGTTTATCTAAGTTCACTATATTGTATATACATTGTTTAAAAAACTTTCTGTTAGTTTAAAACTTTTAATGATAATAAAATGAAATCAAATATATTTCTTGAATGATGGAATTTATGTATAATAGAGTCAAAGTACTTGAGTTATAAATATTATGGCCAGCACTAACAACATAATCAATAAAAACGCAGAATTAACTCAATGATTTACTTTGATGTAAAACTAAATAGTTCCTGTCGATGAAATAGGCCACTAGTCAACAGTCCTTTAAAATTAATTTCTTCCAAATTACCTACTTCTACCTGTTTCTAACATAAGGCCAATGTTAACTTTCAAAACCTTCCTCGACGCGACGCTTTAGCTTAAATTGTTGATTTATGGTTAATCTGAAAGATCAACAAAAAACCTTGCAATTTCAGTGAGCAGAATTTTGATATTACAAATAGTTCACTGCCAAATCGTAAATATTAAATATTGTGGCATTTTATTGAAAGATTATTACTTCTGATATTGACATTCTGCTCACGTAAACCGTTAGGTATTTGAAACGGGAATTGTTGTGTGATTGGAGCCCCTCTTAATTTGAGAACAACTTCCAGACAATCATGAAGCGTACAACAGGCACTCTGTGAGGTGTCGCAGCCGCCGCCGTGCCGCGGCCCCCACACAGCGCACAAACTGATGGGCATTAGCATAGGTCACTGGGGCACGGGCCACGGGGAACGGGCGTCGTAGGGTCCCCGCCGCGCCGGCGCGATTGTAGTACACTACTGAAGTGGTACTCAGGTAGTACTAAGTGGACTAATCCCCATAAACGATTACTAAGTAGGTTTTATAATCGTAACACCACTTGTTGAAGACTTTGCTACAAGAGCCACACCAATGCGGCGCAGTGGTGAGAAACTGTCTACTTTTGATTTTAAAATAGTTGCTTGACTTTTTTGGGGAACTTTCGACTTTTAAAATCCATTTTGTACGCGTATCAAACATAAGCTATTACTCTCTATATGTGCATTTTGGGCTCTTAATACAACCTCCACATTTGGGGCTCTACCCCCATGGGCTTTCAAAGTCACATTTTGGTATAGTAGCAATCGGTTTTATACTCAACATGTGTCACTACATATTGAAACACTGCACAACAGTAAGAACTAATTTGTTGAGTGTAATTAAAATAACTACTGGAATGGAAACACAATACAAATTTATATGACCTTTTTTGAGTTGGGTAATTCCACACGAAACAAATTTGCTTGAATTTGAGCAATTGAATATAATTCACGAATGTAGAATTGGGCAGATCAAATAATAGTGTTCCTATTAATTGAACTAAAACATTGTGCACTGATACCTAGTTCTGAATTATAAGTATTTTAATAACTAGTTCTAGTTTTTAAAACAGGAACAGTTTTTTATTAGTGGAGTCACATCGATATTTAATTATAATTGGATTAAAATATAAAATAGTCATTGAGTTCACATTGTATGTAAAACGGTTGCAATTCACCTTTTAAATAATAACCCAGAGATATTTGTATTGTCTCAACATCACTATATCATCAAACAATGAAAAATGGACCATATGTTTTTAAAGAATGTTCTCTAATTTTTATATGATGTCTCTTTCAATGCTATATTCTATAGTATCATTTGTTTACGATTTTGTTGAAACGGGTCAAACAAATATTTTGTTACTATCTAAAATAGTCTTGTTCTAAAAATCAACATTTATTAGTATCCTACTGTCAAAGAGCAGCTTAATAAACATGCCAGTAGTTAATAAGTTTTTAAAGTATAAAAATGTTGTATTTGTATCTAGTAGAAATGTATTGTATTGATATTCTACAAAACATTTATCCTATTAATATTAATATTAATCCTATAACACTTATCCTATTATTTAAACAACCTGTTACACAATCATTTATCCTGTTGCAACCTTGCTAATATTGAATAAACACAAATGAACATTGATTAATCGTTACAAAAGAACATCTAGTAAACATGGATCCCTTGAGACTATAACGTTTTATCACTGTTCACCTCTATATTTGTTTATTTTATGTACTTCACATTTTTATAATCACAATGTTACAATTGTACTGACAATTTTTAAATACAGTACATTTTACGCTACACAGTCGTACTTGTTTTTGTGTCTTTCTGAAGCCATTTATCATGAGACTAAATATCATATGTCATATTATTTTCCTAGTAAACTCCAATTTGTAATCTTTTAACATTCATGAAATATTGTTTTTTAAATATCAACACAAACAAAATATACTGCCATAGCGAAACAAATAAACGGTATCAGGAAACTGACACATACGTTATTCCTTGACTTTAATGCCCAACTTAAATTAATATATTATTATTTATTTACTAAATATAGAATACAAAGTACGGTTTAATGTACGGAAAACCTTCTAAAAAAACCTGTTTTTAGAAATGTCCACATCAATTCACTTTAATGAGTAAAGTAATTTATTGATTACAATTGGACTATAAGAGAGAAAGTATTTGTCAGTTTCCTGATACCGTTTATTTCCTGATAATCTTCCCGTAAAGTTTATTAACTAATGTAAAACGTTAATACGACAATTATTTTTAGTTTTAAAGTTGTAAGATATATTATTTTAAGGAACGACAAAGGCAGATAGAACTAAAGACCATAACATGATATCTTATGCGATATTATGTATTTTGTAATTTTATACACTTTTATATTTAGTTTATTACACAATAGTTGTAATTTCTTCTTGGTTTAAATGAGCCAATTGTCGATACTAATTAGGCTTACCATGCGTCCAAGATTAGTCCGGACAGTCCGGTATTTTAGGCTGTGACCGGGGAAATGTCCGGGATTGGATAGTGTCCGGGATTTTTAGGCGCGGAGGAAATTAGAGTGGTAAATAATGGTTTACCGGCCAATCGACGAGTTGTTGATTACACTCATCATTTTAAAACTATAACATTGCATAATGTTTTTATTTGTAAATGTTCTTGTGTTGTATATTTTTGTTTATAACTTAAATACAGTACTGCTTAAAGATGTAACCGAAAAATTATCTTATTAACGAAAAACTTTAAAGCGAATATAAATGTCTCAAATCATGTGAAAACAGGGCTCGTGTGCGATGTCTGTCATGTAATTCATAATTTTCCGTAGAATACAGGGGACGATTTGACATTGAAGATCACGTGAAAAGTGGTAAAAGACATATTTTTAATTATAACTTTAATATTATTTTTAATTTCTTAACTAACAAGCCCTCTCTTCACCTTCCCATCTCTTAATATGATGAATATCCGGGGTTTGTTCAGGATTAGGTTTAGAATTTACGACAAATGTCCGGGATTGTGTTCAGAAATTATGGTATGCCTAATAATAATGGAACTGTTTTGTACCATTCGTATATTTATTTGAGCTTGCACTATTTCATAAGTATTGATATTATGATTACTTTTTGATTAATGACGATGAAAACCTTACCCAACTAAAATGCTACTGTTTAAAATTCATTGTTGGGGATGATGAGTTTATGTTATTTAAGATATTAGTACGGAAATTTCCCATCCCTGATTAGAGAACAACAAGATTCGTGACGTTTCGGGATTTGGAATCTGATCGCGTGTTCAGGCGAAAAGACTACCTAGGACAAAACAAAGATAGTGGTACAGCAAAAGCAGAAAACCGAAAGAGCGGTCTAGTTTTAAAGCTAAATTAAATTACCTACCGTCTCGGTAGTATCATTTAAAACTATGATATGATGCTTCAAGGTAATTCTTCTCTGTATTGTGTCAAAGTTTTGGCATTGAGAATTTAAGTAAGCTTGTTTGTAGAGATTGAATACTATTATCATTATGGCTCTAACCTCATCATAATCTAAAACTCATTTGCACGAGTGGCATTTGAGTAGACGATACTCGACAGTCGTACATAGCGGGTAGTCACAGAAACCCTGTGTAGGTGCAGGAAACGATTGTAAATTTATATATTTTATACATTTTTTTTAAAGAGACTGGTGGCCTTGGATGCCTTTGTTTCTTATACCTTTCCCGTCCATTTGGGCCTCGGGTCTGTGCGTGGAACGTCTCAAGCAAAGCAAGGAGCCAGCCGCTATGGAACAAGCTACACAGCACTGATAACACGTAATAACCGTGACTGGGATTCAAACCCACGACAGGGAAACTTCTAACCTTGACTTACTGCTTACTGACTGTCAATAAAATAATCCAATTATTTACCTCGTATTTGTGTGTGTGATGTTCTACTCATTTTCTGAGATGATTTTACCCAAAATCTTATTAATATCCCTATTAAGTGTGTTATAGTTGTGTGTTTAAAAATATAGGCTAGTTTTCAGTTTTAAACTTTAAATCCAATACACGAGTTGAATTTCCTGTAGGTTCTTAGCATGTTCAACCTGTATTTTTAACTGTTTGCTTCGGGTTTAGTTGTGTTTCCAAAATTGTTCATTGAGATGACAAATACAACGATGTTTTTAAACAAACAACAAGCCCTCAAGTTAAACTTAACGTTATATCCCCATGGTGTACTGGTTCGGAGTCTACCTAATTATCTACATACTTTTAAATTAGGAAACTTTAAGTTTTTGCTAAAGAAAAACTACCTTTCCAAAGAATATTTCAATTCAGAAATGCAGGCTAAGTATATATTTAATACTTAAGTTATATTTGATAATACCGTCTCCTACTTCCATCCTTGGTCTGTATTTACCACTGGTATCTACCACTGGTCGTAAAGTCTTCCTCCCGCCATAAAGAAAGTTTAAGACCGTCCTTGATTAGGTCGCGCAGTCGTTAAAGGCAAAGCCTCTCGGTCTATCGTCGTCCTTGCTGCCTACTTCTCCGTACACTCATCATACTGCAGTCAGGCGTGGTTGCATAATCAACCATGCCAGAAAATCACCCCCACCTTTCAATATCTCAGGGCGGCCAGAGTAGTGTGGGTTTGCCGGTTTTGGACCGGAAGTGACGTCATCCGGTCACGTGACCGGATGCGCTGAGTCATGAAAGACGTCATCTGAGGCTGAGCCAGTGACGTAGGCGGTTTTGTGACGTAATGAGGCAAAGTTCAAGGTCACGGGGAGGGTGTTTTAAAAAAGTACTACCTCGCACGCGTAAAATCCGATTGTGATTCGATAGTTAATCGATAATAAATATCGAATGAAAATAATCGAATGAAACAATCGAATGATACGAATGCGACGTAGTACTATTACAAAAACAACTTTATTTTATTAACAATGTTTGTTCTTAATTACAATACGAAGCTTCCGCCGATGTTGGTTAAAATCGAAGTTGATGATGCCGACGAGTCGCGATCATCGTGTTTTTTCCTGATGAAAGAAGGTAGATACTTCGATCCCTGTGCAGAGTCCATGTTGTTTTTTGTTGCGTAAAGTTCCAAAGATAAATCGTAACCGGACGCAATGAGAAGTCTTAACTCTTCATTAAAAACCTCGAGGTCTTGGAAAGTCGCCAGATGAATAGAATCATAATGAATACACCTAATTTTAATGGACATTTCAACAGAGAGCTCGATGTACACTGGTCAAGAGCTGGAGGTGTACTGAATATTCGCTAGCTAGCGTTTTGGTATCAAACCAAATTGTGGGGGTAAAAGTGTGGTGGGGCGGAGCAGATGGTAGGCGACAGGTGGTGCGAGGCAGATGGTTGCTACTACATCCACCATCATTAGTCAAACCCTATCAGAGATGACATTATTGCTTCTGCATCAGAAGATATTGTGCTAGAAACTTCATGTACTTGTATTTCATCATTTATATTGTCAGCTTGCTCAATATTAAAAGAAGAACATGTGGAAGAAACAGTAGTGCCTTGTATTGGCGAATCCATGTGAACTATGCAAGAGCCGCAGGTATACTGAAGTGATACAAGCATGTAGGATAGACACTCGCCTTTACCCCCCACCACACCAGTTTCCCCCACCAAGTTGTCACATCGCACAATAACTACGGGACATGCATTAGTTAGAGTCTAGCTGTGACTCTGTGAGGATCGGAGCTCCGTAACTAAAAACATTAACAATTCTTGCTTGACACTGTTTTTACGCAATCATAACAGTCACTGTGATCTAATTTATTGCATGTACTCATATGATGCATCTTGCGTAGCAGACAACTTGCTAAGATTGTTTCAGCCTGGAGTATTCTACGGCGAAATCGCACACAATCCACTAACAGCGTAGACCTTCTATCTTCACAGTCGGTGAAGTAGAAGGTGGTGGCAGGCGGACTGTTGAAGGACACCTTCGTCATATTTCTGTAAAACTGTGACATCTTTAGAATAACACAAACTCTATAGGTAGATGTTAATCCTGCAAGGGTTGAAAGTATAATGATATAGCGCTAGCGTGTATGATACCCACCCAACGTTACCTCGATATACTTTAAACTACCATATAACACACAACTACCATATAACACTCAATATTAACTAAAACGTAGAACTGATCTTAAAGCATATTATATGACATTATAAAAAAGCATAAAGCATAAAGCATTATATGACTATTGTAACACAGTTTGTACAAATGCAAATTAAATTAAAATCGACGTCCAAAACATGAACTGTTATCTGACTTATTCTCGTGACGATCGGTAGATTTCTTGGAAACCGAGTGTCGGATATAAGTACAATACCCCGTCGCCCTACTTTTATTCATTGTTCAGAGATTTATAGGGAAAGTAATTGCCTCAATGGTTTAAATTTGGATTATAACGAGAAATAGTACTTTTATAGTACGTTTAGTACATCAAACAAAATCAAAATAACATCCAAGAACTCCATTTGCTAGCCTTACAATCAAACTCTATCACCTTCTACCAGTACCTCATACAATGAGACAAATTATAATTGATGATCAAATGTTTGTCATTTAGGCGAATATCTTCAAAATTCTTATTTTTTTTGTAGATATTACCGTAGTCGGTTTCTACGGACCGTAAACGCTCCTTTTCAAAAAGTTTAAAAGAATCCTGCAGCAGGATTCAGAGATACACAAGTATTTTTTCTTATTTAGTTTTGTGAGCCTTTTTTTATTACAATTATATCCTGTAGAAAAACAAAGACCAAAACATTATTTTTTAAAGGGTAAACTAAAGGGAAAATTACAATTTTATTTTTTTATTTACCATAAGAATCAAACGTAAAAATACAACGTAAAACTCACCGCTGGCTATAGAAAACAGCAAAGATTTCACAGCCCGTTTCATGGGTAGACCAGACCGGTTACAATTTTGATTCCACAAGGTCGTTCGTGTCGCAGTCGACGCAGCGGCGCGTTCTTTGATACATTGGGGCAAATGGAGAATCGACGAGCAGTGCACATCAGCGGTATGCACAGGCTTCGGACCACTGCAATGCTGATGGAAAATGACTAGTGGCATGTGTTTATTTTTAAAATTTGGAAGCCACGTTATTAATGAATTTCCCAGTAAATTATAGAATTTGGACAATATGGGTACTAATGCGGGATGACACCGTTAGTTAATATGTTAATTATATTGAGACTATAAACTTATTTAGTCGAATTTGGAATTATATTAATAGTAGGTATTTCATATTTGCACATGGGTCTAGGTGTCCACTTACATGTTATACTTACCGCTCGCCTATGTTTATATACAATATCCATATATTTACTCCACAACACATATACGCCTATAGTGTAATTATATCTGTCCTGTTTACATGTTCTCCTCATAGGTTAGCACGTCAATAATAAAGCTAACATGATGCACCCTTTTTTATAGGCTTATTTAAGCATAAAAAAAGGATAAACCTTTAATTTGATGATATGTTAAAAATACTTAGTCATAGATTTAGGTCAAGGTCATTTAACAGTATTACAAGGAGGGGAACATATTAATTGGTGAGTAGCAACTGTTTTCACCTTTTAATATGTTCCCTTCCTTTCTTCACGTTTAACAATTATAAGAATTATGGTTCTAACGTAGCCGAGAATTTCCTTGTTTTCTTCATTTATATTGATTAATTTAAGTTCTGGAGAACCTCAGTTACTTCATCAATATCTAGTGTTGTCTCTGGAGGTAGCTGAGGCGTCATTTGGGTTTCCTGTAATTGATTTTCTAATAACTTAATATACTTTACAGCCAACATAATAGTTTGTAATCTAGATTTAGATTTTTCGGCATAGGGTACATGGGATTTTAGATGTTTAAACCCTTCAGCTAACCTTTGTACCCTTTTTCTTTCTGACTCGTTCCTTCTTTTTATTCCAATTTCTTTCATGGTGAATTCCATTGCTGAAGCTGGCGGAATAATGATGTCTAACACAAAATGAACAGGGTTATATAGACACCCCCCACCACCTTTTTAAATATATATCAAGCTGTTTGAAAATTGCTCAAAGTCCTTGATTTAGGTCAAGGACACTCAATGGTAATACAAAGAAGGGAACATATTAAAATGTGAATAGCGATTAATTTCACATTTTAATATGTTCCCTTCTTTTATTTAGGAACAAACAGAATAAGTAATTACATTTATCAATGGATGTTGTCTGCAGAAGAAAAATAAAGGAGGGCAGATCTAGAAGTTTTATGGAAAGGTGTTTTAATCATTTTGCAAGAAGTGGGTGAAGTTGTAAAAATACTCTTCATCAGGGGTTAGCATTCGGTATTTGTTAAGGAAGTACAGTTCACTCAGTAAAAGATGATCTCCATCTCGTAGTTCATCATCGGTAAATTGTTCTACGTCCGGAGTGATGTAAAGATCTATAGGTAATACTCCAAGCATCGTTTCTTCTTCTTTGTTATCAACTTCAGGCAAATAATACATGTGGTTTACAATAAGGAATCTGCTAACATTTGTTAGTATCCAAAGACCTGAAGTGAACATGGTATGTATGTACATCCACGCAGGCACCAAAACAATCGATAAGTCTCTGAAGTTTCGATCATGAACTTCTTCTTCATGGGTTTGTCCCCCAGCCTCTAACACATGAAAAAACAAACTAGTTCCGGATCGAGTTGATAAACGTTCCCTGCTAAGTGCCCCCATGGTTAAAGTAAAATTCAACGTTCGTATTTGGTTATATAGGGTATACTCCCCACTCTTATCCCCACTATTGTAGGGTATACTCCCCACTTATTATGGGTAGGAGCTATATATACAGGTAGCAATTGGTCAGCCAACCATTCTGCTTTCTGAATCACACCAACTATGAACCCCTGCGAGAGGAAACAAACCCTTCCCTCTAGACCAGTCGCTCCAAAAGGACAAAGCTCAATCCTTCACCAAGCACTAATGGGTATTGTTGAGGAAGAAGTAAAAAAGAAAGATGAACCCTTGCAAAAATCTTCTTCAAGCTTATCTTCAAGGTCTTCTTCTTCATCCTTGTCTTCAGTATCTTCTCCAAAAAAATTGACATCGCCTCCTCCAAGACAATCTACATCGCCTCCTCCTCCAAGACAATTTACATCACCTTCTTCAAAGCAACCGTCTGAAAAATTATTAAAACTACAACTATCAAGGAAATCATCGTTTTTACCTAGAGCGCAGTGCGCATATATTTTTAAAAAAGGGGGAAAGAAAGGTGAGAGGTGTACAAAGTCTTGTAGTTCAGGTGACAAAGTGTGCTACCTCCACACTAAGCTGAAATGCAAGAATATTCCGCCTCAACAACCTAGCAACAATTGTAAACCTGAAATTGTAAATACACAACGTCTCAGAATAAATCGTTTGAAGAAGAACAAAAAGTACTTGTTTGTTCGGAAAACTGGAAACAAAGAGGTAATTCTAAGATGTGATGAGCAGCATTTCATCTTAAAACTACCTAGAGGTCTCAAAATTCCCGATGGGGGTTGTAATTATTTAAACAGAAATTCATCTGGTAAATCTGTTTGGTCTACTTAAAAATTCTGAGACATTCTTTTTTTTTTTTGTAAAAAAATAAATATATTAGTTAACAACCTATTTGTTAACTAATATATTTATTTTTTTACTACTATAATGTGACCTTGACCTACTAATGACTTTAAATTCAAAACGTTTAAGTCCTCAAAGAAGGATAAGGATATCTTACATTAAGCGACCTGTCTTTTCTTCCTAAAGAGGGAAGCTTAGAACAAAACGATCCAGACTGCAAGCTCTATTTTATATTTGTGGATATGACATTAAAATGCTTGTAATAATTATTTTTCAGCATCTGTGTACTCATGTACAATCTCCGAATTGGCTTTGTCAGCATACAATTTGATGGTATACCCCTTACCCACAAGCTCAAACATTTGGACTTGGTGAAATACCTTAAAGATTTATTTCTGTTCTCAAACTAATTTATGAAACGTGAGCTGGGTCGCAGGATGCAAGAAGCATAGGAAACACGGCTTATATATGGCTCGTACTAGGAGTATTAGAGAAAGACGTATAAGTAATCCAATTAGGTCAAGGTTAAATAATCATTTTACCAAAAAAGGGGACAGATACATAAATGATTGAATTTTAATCATAGATGTATATGTCCCCTTTTTTGTCTTCAATCTTATTTTCTTTTAGTAATTTAGGAAACGTTTGGATTAATATAAAATGTTATGTTGATGATCCATTTTCTTTGGACTAATGACTCCATTGTCACGAGCATTCTCGTTAGCTGGATAAAACGATGATCATAGCTTGTCCTGTATGGATCCTGTTCACTAGTGTACACGTGACCTGTAGGCTTCCACATATACATGTCGTAACCAACCTCCATGTCAAGAAACCTTTCCAGTATTGTTCTTAAGACGATTAACTGATGGACATTCTCAATTTTTCTGGTTACTACAAGTGTTGCTGCAAGAGTAGACGTACTCATTTTCAGTAATCTACCAACTATATGTTTGCTTTGTCATCCTTACAAAGCTTTATATACCCTGTGATCACCCCTTCTACCACATATTCTAACTGGGTCAAGGTCATTTCTGATTAAAATGGGGGGTGGGGTGTGAGATTTGACAGGATCTCACACCCCGGAAACCTAAAGGGAAGTAGATATAATTTACAGTAAAGTCTGGCTAAAGTTCAAGCCACAATGAAAAGTTATTATTTTACAAATATAAAGTCACACAAATATTTAAATTGTACGAATCTAAAATAAAGGAGTCGGTGAGGAGCCTTAGGACCCCTCTCACCGAGGTCTAGCGAAAACCGGGGAAATGCGAAACCCCATCCGGTATGCAAAGAAGGTGCAGTGATCGGTTTGCGGGCCGTAAACACTGCAAAGCAAGAGCCGGTTTGCTGGCCGTACTCTTAAAAGCTAAGGAGAGCCGGTTTTCTTGCCGTACTCGCAAGGAAAGGAGATGGAGTTGAAGGGTGTCATTAATGTGTTTGTGTGTGTGTATGTGTGTATAAGATGTTAATAAATAAAAATAAAAAAATGTATAAATAATCTAGCCAAACTTTAAAGTAATTTAAAGAAAGGAGTTAGTACTATCTACAATACAAAATAAGCAAACAAGCAACCAAACATACAACATGCAAAGGCATAAGGGATTAATAAAAAGTGTGCACATACTTAGTATTAACCCCTTATTTCTCCAGTTGTTCTTATAAAAAGAACAACTAGACAGTTGCACTGAACAGCGGAGATGGTACCATGTTAACACTCCACTGTACAGCAAGCAACTGATGTCAGTTACTGCATGGTTCGCTTATATAGGAGACGCGAAATTAACTCGGGTGAGTTTGATGAGGTTTTAATTTCGCTTTTATAGTAACTACGTACCATCAATCGACAACACTACACAAGGTTACATGTTTTTTTTTTAAATATACATATATAAAATATACATATATGTCTGAATGGAGGGCGCAACCTTGTTATAGGACGCCTGTATACCTGTACGTATTGCTTTGCTTAGCATAAATAACTATAGGGAAGATGTCGAATATTACAAGTAGTTAAATTAGGTCAAGGTCAAATAAACATTAGCGGAAAAAAGGGAGAACAGTTTTAGAACTGTTCTCCCTTTTTTCCTAAGGAAACAGGATAAAGAAAATTAGTACATATCAACCTCTAGGTAAATTTCGTAGCGATAGAAGATTAACTTGCAAATCAGTCGTTCTAGGTAGTCAAATTTGTTTGTGTGCATCTTTCTGACGAAAGGGTTTCTCCCAGGGTTTCTGCTGTTGGCTAGGAGTTCAACGTAAATATTACCACCCTCACGGATGTGAATTTCAATTCGTTCAAGTATGATACGAGCTCTAACCATACTGTCAAATATCTCAAACCAACGAGCAAGGGTTGTATGACAGGCCATGCTGGGGATCAGAGGGTACATGGTGGAAAGGTGATGAGCAAAGAGTCAAGCAGTTTATATACCTTCCACAGGAGTGGGGTTAAGCTCACTATGAAATAAAAAATAAAAAAAGAATCAAAATTGTAGACATAACAATATATATATATATATATATATATATATAATTTAATAAAAAAGAGCTATAAAGAAAATTGGAAGAATTCTAAGTCGCAAAAGTGGGTCCAGGACTAATGGATTATTAAAGATTTTCAAAATTAAGGAAATAAAGAGCTACAATGTAGATGGGAAATACGCTAAGTCGTCACAGTGGGTCAAGGTCGTTCAAATTAAAAAAAAATTAAACTACTAAAGCAGCATACTACAATACAGTTAAAAAAGCAAAGACATGCGGAAGATTTTAAATACAAAAGCTGAACTACTAAAGCAGCGAAGCTAGTATGCAAGAAAAGAAAGACAAGGAAGAAACTAATTACTATAGCCAGACTAATAAAGCAGCAATATAACATGCAGGAAAAGACAGAGTGAAAGAGAAGGAGAAGAGATAAAGAGAACCCAGGTAGCGAGATCTTACGAGGGGGGCGCCCTCCCCCCGCATTACCCCGCTACTGCAACTGGCCTCGCACTTTGGTACGCAGGACACTTGCATGGGAGCAGCCCCGACTTAGGTCGGCGACTGCTAAGGAACTGTCCGGAGCACTCGCTTATATGCCCGCGGGAGGGCGCGGGTAATTTTCCCGACACAGGGTAATTTGGTTGGGTATTTTGTTGTGTAATGCCTGCAGATTTAGTGGGGGTTTTAATTTCGCGTGTAACAGCTGGCGCGGGGCGTTCCCTTGACAGCTTGATTTAATGGCTTGCGTACCGGCTGCATTCTACTAGGTAATAAACTTTCGCACTCGTTTTGTTTTGCTGAACGCTAGTACAGGATGGGAATAAGTTCATTCCTTGTCGAGCACTCCAACATGAAGGTGTTTATAGTGGATGGAGAGAAGACAATGGATGTTACAGAATTGCATAAAAACAACCCAACAGCAAAAGTTAAAAGTATTATAAATATGAAGAAAAAAGAAGAAGATGAAAGCAATTTGAAGAAAGTAGTATTGAAGAAAGAAGAATCAATGAAAAAGAAGGACAGGACAGACCAGAAAGTGCAGAGAGTTTTGGAAAAAATGCGGATTCCTGTAGTACCGATTATGCCGCTTTCAAGGAATATAAAATTTCAAAATTTGAAGAAAGATCGAAAATATAAAGTCTGGAGGAAGAAAGGAAATAATTACAGTATCTGGAGTTTGGAAGGAAACGAAATTTTAATTGTACAGTTGCCTAAATCAACACCTCCACCACCTTCGGCCAACCATATACACTTAATGGTTAGGTCAAAGGGAGAGAAAAGAATTACTTTTGTTGAGTGAACAAAGGTAATTCATGGAATTACTTTTGTTCTCTCAACTAAGTAATTCTTTGATCAATAAAAAAAAAATACTAAACGAAAAAAAAATTATAAAACAAAACTTAAAAAAAAAACAAAAAAAAACTGTCATGTGAGTGACTTCAATGTCTAGCTCCATCTGATGAGACTCAATCAAGTCGAAACAGTTTTTAAAACAGTTGGACAACATTAAAAGCATGATTTTCCTTTTATAGTTGTCAAGTCAAAACCTCTGTTTAAAATTCAACTTTTACTTACACGTCTTTTAGGAGAATAGTTTATAAACTTCTCTCAAAGACAATTCAAAACTGTCTGAATTTTCACAGCATTATATTTAACAAGAAATTAGACTGTTGCCACCGCATTCAAAGTAATTACACAAGCAACCGCTCGTTACAACAGACGTAAAAAACTTAGCGTCGACCGCGAGCGTCTGAGAATGCTCGTAAAAAACCAGTCGCAAAAAACCCGTCTACATCACATTGTACAAAAAAAATGTTGCCAGCAGCTTCGGATGATTCAAAGTCGTATCATTATCACTATTGTCATATCTTAGATATCACTAAACGATTGCCAAATATCAACTTTGTATGGAACTTGACCTAATATCGCATAATACAAGTATAAAATCACATAGACGAAGTATTAATACGTAATGTGTGAAGAGTCCTATACCAAGTTTCGTCAGTATACGTTCATAAA
Organism: Allygus modestus; assembly: GCA_963675035.1. NCBI lineage: Eukaryota > Metazoa > Arthropoda > Insecta > Hemiptera > Cicadellidae > Allygus > Allygus modestus. Next base: position 104,253,225 of record OY776112.1, read on the forward strand.
TAAGCGAGATATTACATTTTACTTTTCCTCCATAAGAATAACATTAGACAACGTACTGTGTTTAGCACTTTAAATATTTTGGAAACCAACTGACGTAGTATAATGTATAAGCTATTTGCTTCCAACTTGGAAAATAAAATGACATTTTTAAGAAGAGAGCAAATTATGAATAATGGATTTTTTTTTATATACATTCTTACATTAAAAATGTTGGCATTCTTCAAAGTATGAAAATATGAGTTTCTGTTTAATGTGTTTCTTATTTCAGTTTAGGTCAGCAAAATGCATTTTCGTATTAAATTTTAGCTTATATTTTTATGTAAAAGAACTGTTTAAATCTTATTAAAGCTTTAAAAATTAGAAACGTGTGTTCAATAAAAATTGTCATTTATTAAAAAATTAGATAGTTATAACAAATAAATAAAAATGCTATAAAAATTGATATATAAATAAGCAAAACATACATTACACTCAGTTTACTGACGTGTTGTTATGTAATGCTTTGAAAAATTATACTTCTTAAAAACACCATGCAAGCTAATTAGAGCCCCCATCCGGTATTACTAACTAAAAGCTATAAACAAATTTAATCGTCAACTTATTTGAAAAACGTGTACGGAAAATGATCTATAGTAATGTATGTGTCTACAAATTATTAGGTTTTACATACAAAATGTGTGCAGTTTAAACATTTATCATAGTACAATAATCACAGTAACATAGCTTACAATATGCCGCGGTGTTTCTAAGACATAAAAACAAAATTCTGCTGATTTAGAGGGGTTTTTAATTTCGCGGGGCGTTCCCTTGACAGCTTGATTTGATGGGTTGCGCACCGGTTGCATTCTACTAGGTAATTAACTCTCGCACTTGTTTTGTTTTGCTGAACGCTAGTACAGGTTGTGATTCTTCATTCATATTTAATTTAGGTACCTTTTGTTGTAACTAAAATAATTATGTTGTGTAGCTAGTTGAGGTATTTTGCATTTACGTATCCGTATTAGCGAATTTCCCCTATAGGGAAGAAGCTATTACCGTAGGTCTCATGGTAAGACTTAAGCCCGAGACCATGATAACTTTTCATTTTGAGGTCCCCAGATGCCAAAAATACCATTCGTTCAAATTTGTATATATGTATATATATATATATATATATATTTATATATATATATATATATTTATTTATATATATATATTTATATATATATATATATGTGTCCGTAAGCATGATAACTCTCGTAAAAAAGGCCCGATCTTAATGAAATTTGGTACAAATGTGTAAAGTACCATTTATTTGAACGAGTTCGAAAACCAGATGAATCGCACCATCCAAAGGGGGGTTTTTGGGGGGTTTTGTACCCCCAAAAATGTGTTTTTGGGGTTTTCACAGGTAATTTAAATTTAAATCAAATTTTAATTTATACCATTAGGTTGAGCTTAAAAAAAACAAACAATTTGGTATTTTTATCATTGTTCTACGTCAATTGGTTACTGAGATATTGAAAGTGCTAAACACAGTACGTTGTCTTATGTTATTCTTATGGAGAAAAAGAAAAATTGTATATCTCGCTTATTTTATGAATATAAACTGACTAAATTTGGTATATGGCTTCATATGGTTGTGGTTTATTGTTGTTTGCACAAAAAAAAAACTATTTTTCGCCTATGGTTCCTGTAGCAGCAAACCTAGGTACTCGGTCCCCATGTTATTCTTATGGAAAATACTTAAAATGTTATATATCGCTTATTTATGAATATATATGGATGAAACTTGGTATGTGACTTCACATACATGAGATCTATTGGTATTTGCATAAAAACCCATTATTTTGTGTGCCTTGTTGCAGCAAACCTGCGTACTCATCCCCAATGTTATTCTTATGGAGATTAATTAATATTTTAAATATCGCTTGTCTGTGAATACATTTCTTACGAATCCTGTGAAGTGTTTTAATGTGTTATGTTATATGTTCATTCGAAATTCGCTGAGTATGCAGGTTTGCTGCGACGGGGGTATTATTACTTTAGTGTGAGCTGCCCCCCATTATATATCATTGTGAGATACGATTAAGACGTCGGACGTCGCCTATACCAAGTTTCGTCAGTATACGTTCATAAATAAGCGAGATATTACATTTTACTTTTCCTCCATAAGAATAACATTAGACAACGTACTGTGTTTAGCACTTTCAATATCTCGGAAACCAATTGACGTAGAGAAATTATCAAAATACCAAGTTGTGTGTTCTTTTAAACTGAATCCAATGGAAAAACTACAATTTGACTATTTCCAAATTTATATGTAAAAAAAAATGAAGAGTTTTGCAAACAACAAGATTAGTTTTGTGGGACGTTAAAAGTATAAACTGTAAATACCCCCGTTGCAGCAAACCTGCACACTCAGCTAGTTTCAATTAGTTTTGTGGGACGTTAAAAGTATAAACTGTAAATACCCCCGTTGCAGCAAACCAGCACACTCAGCTAGTTTCAAATGGTACTTCACTACCTCATAAAGTCACTTACCAACTTTCATCAAAGCACCTTCATAAACTAGCGAGATATTAATTTTTATTTATTCTCCATAACAAAAACATCAAGTACCACAAAAATCAGATATTTATTTAAATACCAATGTATTACCGCTAGATAAAGTAACATACCAATTTATGTTCATAAACAAGCAAGACATCACAAGTTTCTTATTCCCCATAAGAATAACAATATAGCTGCTGATTACGCAGGTTTGCTTCTAACTAAAAGCTATAAACAAATTTAATCGACAACTTATTTGAAAAACGTGTACGGAAAATGATCTATAGTAATGTATGTGTCTAAAAATTATTAGGTTTTACATACAAAATGTGTAAACATTTCTCATAGTACAAGAATTACAGTAACATAGCTTGCAATATGCCGCGGTGTATCTAACTACGCCAGTAAAACAGACAACGTTCTGTGTTTAGCACTTTCAATATCTCGGAAACCAATTGACGTAGAGAAATTATCAAAATACCAAATTGTGTGTTCTTTTAAACTGAATCCAATGGAAAACACTACAATTTGACTATTTCCAAATTTATATGTAAAAAATGAAGAGTTTTGCAAACAACAAGATTAGTTTTGTGGGACGTTAAAAGTACAAACTATAAATACCCCCATTGCAGCAAACCAGCACACTCAGCTAGTTTCAAATGGTACTTCACTACCTCATAAAGTCACTTACCAACTTTCATCAAAGCACCTTCATAAACTAGCGAGATATTAATTTTTATTTATTCTCCATAACAAAAACATCAAGTACCACAAAAATCAGATATTTATTTAAATACCAATGTATTACCGCTAGATAAAGTAACATACCAATTTATGTTCATAAACAAGCAAGACATCACAAGTTTCTTATTCACCATAAGAATAACAATATAGCTGCTGATTACGCAGGTTTGCTTCTAACTAAAAGCTATAAACAAATTTAATCGTCAACTTATTTGAAAAACGGTAAAGTGATTTACGGTCGATAGCTCTCCACGTTTCAATTATTTTTTTAACGAGTTGTATGGAAATAACCTCTCCAAAGTTAACAGCATCGTCGGCGATTCTAGCTCTTTACAACTTAAACAAACAAAATATTATCAATTGATCTATGGCAACGTCTGAATGTGTTAACAATTGGATAGGGTAGAAATGTGAATATATGTATGTCTTACAAGTAGGGCTACATTAATATCAAAATGTATTGCCTGTTATTACAAATATTACGATTCATAATTTAGTAAGACACACTATAATGGACAAACTTCAAAGTACTTGAAAGCATGTCTTAACTACCTAATCTTAAACAAAACAAAAAATTTCGTTGAACTTTCCTCATTAGATAAAAACACAATACATGCCATTTTCTGTGCAATGTATTAAGCTATATATTTACTTTTAATTTAAATTTTCGAATAAATAAAAACTACCTATCCACCGCATTAATAAAGCGCAATTTAATCCACAAATATTGTATACCTTTTTGAAGATGTATAATATCCAATCACATTTTTATACACTGAAAACCCAATACAATTATGAATGTTTATACTGGCACTAACAACAAACAAAAAAAAATTGTATCACAAAATAAAATTTTATCATACAGATCAAACTACATACATGAGCTGTAAAACCGCAAGTCGGAAAGCATGCTGAACGCGCAACACACTTGCACTACAGACTATAGGCTGAGACCCAGTTCAGTCATATCGGTCCGTAAAAGTTGATTATACAAGGTCATTTGTACCGCACAATATCAAAGTCAAACCACTCACCGGGAGCCGAGGGACCGAACACCGCTTTTATTAACACATTTTTAACACTCGTTAACAGGTCGCTACCAAGGCCGAAGCAAATCGTACGTCTTTTTGCGGAGTGAATTGGTAACCGGATTGGCTGACCGTGCGCGGCGCCGGACGTAGGAGATGTAATCTTAAAGACCATCAAAAAATTGTAAATGATTATTTTTAATTTGGTAAAGGGCCATAAGAATAATGTAGCAGTAGATAAACCCTGCCAACAATTATTTCGAGATCTAAAATTAATTACCTTACTATGACTGTACGTATGAGAATTGTGTTGGTATTTCATAAAGTATAAACAATCATTTAAACAATCATTTTCCGCATATTCAAAATACAAGACTAACTTTTTAATTTATCCACTCACTTAACCTCAAAATTAAAAAAAATCATCCAAACTACATGACTTGTAAAATCGTGAACATGTTTATGTTATTAGAGGGATTATTTTCAATAGTTTTTTAAGAAAAATTAAAGAATATTTGTTTAATAATGCACTTTGTTGTCTACATGATTTTTTTTTTTGAACAATAATATTAAGTTTATCTAAGTTAAGAGGCAAAACTGTACATCATGTAAATCTAGTTAGGCTTGGTTTTGACATTTCTTTATGCATAAAATTGTATATTTTTTATGGAGAAATAAAATTCTGATTATGATTCAGTCCAATTAATGTCTTATTGGTTTAACTAGTTTAACTAGTTAATTCATTGTTTTTTTTTACGTTTCATACTTGGAGGTCGAATAGGTTTACAGTCTGGCATACTGAATCTTTTTTTTAAAGACATTTTGGATGTATTTTGATTGATTGATTTGCTGTAATTTGTCCATCTTTGTAGTGAATCTGACAGTTCCAATACAGTGGTTTAGTTAGCCTAGTTCAGTAGTGGGTAAACTAGGGGGGAGGGGCCACTTTCGGCACTTTTTTCCCATGTTATTCTTATGGGGATCAGTTTTTGAACACTTGCCCGATCCTACCCTACACAAATTTCCTTGTTAGCCTGTACTAATGTCCAACCCTTGCCTATGTTAAATATATTTTCCCAATCCCCATCCCTCCTCTATATTTTTTAAAATTAATTTTCAAATTCAGGCTAAAAAACTATCTTTAGTGTTTATAGTCCGATTTGTCTGCAATTTGGATATGTTATTGTCCTAGGCAAGTGTTTTAATAAATTTCACTTACATTTCTCAAATTCACTATTACGGTCAAATTAAAAAAATATTTTTGAAAAATACTGCCAATTGCCAACTTCTTTATTTACTGTGCGATTTATTTAGAATTTGGATATGTTATTGTCCTAGGCAAGTGTTTTAATAAATTCCACTTACATTTCCCAAGTTCACTATTACGGTCAAATTAAAAAAATATTTTTGAAAAATACTGCCAATTGCCAACTTATTTATTTACTGTCCGATTTGTATAATCATTGCTCTACGTAAATTGGTTACTGAGATAGTGCTAAACATAGTACGTTGTCCAATGTTATTCTTATGGAGGATAAGAGAAGTTGTATATCTCGCTTATTTATCAACTTATCCTGACGAAACTTGGTATATTGCTTCATTTCATTGTGGTCTATTGATATTTGCACAAAAAACCATTTTTTGGCCGATAGTTCCCGTAGCAGCAAACCTGCATACTCAGCCCCATGTTATTCTTATGGAGAATAAGTAACGTGTTATCTCCTTTCATTATGAACATAAATTAATAGCACTTGGTACAGTATGTGGCTTTACCTAGTTGAGTTGAATTGATATTTCTATAAAAGCCCATTTTTAGTGTTCCTTATTTCAGAAAACCAGCATACTCAGCCGCCATGTTATTCTCATGGAGAATAATTAAAATGTCATAAATCCATTATTTATGAATGTATATTGATAAAACTTGGTATGTGGCTTTACGTGGTATTAAGATAAAGTAATATGCATTGGTTTGCTGAGTATGCAGGTTTGCTGCTACGGGGGTATTAATTTACTAAGAAGAGTTGTGTGAATTACACAACTGTTGTGTGAATTGACAGATCCATAAAGATCCCTAGGCTTGGGTCCCCTGCATCAATTGAGTCAATTATTGATTCTTTAAAAGAAACATTTGCTGTAATTACTAATTTTCCACAACAGAAACCATGTTGAACACTATCTACCAAATGGTTTTTTCCAGGAATAGGAATTCTGTTAATGGAGTAGCTGTCGGTAGGAGAGCAACAGCTTCACAACAGTTCCTTTCATTTCCAGATATAATTCCTAATTGAGATCAAAAATAGCTTATTATTTAATACGGGGAGGTGAAGATAACCGTCATATTATAGCTATTAATTGCGCCCCACGTTTTTAGTTGTAAATCTTACAAGTATTTTCATAGCTACCAAATATTCACAATCACAAATGTTCAAGGCTATCTATATGGGGCCAGGATAAATTATTTTCTACTTTTTAGTCCGTTTTAAAAACGTGGTATTTTAAAAAGTATTTGTTATTTAATAAATTATTTATGAGTAATAATAATAATAATAATAAGATAATAATTAATAATATTAATTAATAATTATTAATAATTTATTAAATAAAAACAACTTTTTAAAATACCACGTTTTTAAAACGGACTAATAAGTAGAAAATAATTTATCCTAGCCCCATATAGATAGCCTTGAACATTTGTGATTGTGAATATTTAGTAGCTATGAAAATACTTGTAAGATTTACAACTAAAAACGTGGGGCGCAATTAATAGCTAGCAAACCTGCATACTCAGCCCCATGTTATTCTTATGGAGAATAAGTAACGTGTTATCTCCTTTCATTATGAACATAAATTAATAGCACTTGGTACAGTATGTGGCTTTACCTAGTTGAGTTGAATTGATATTTCTATAAAAGCCCATTTTTAGTGTTCCTTATTTCAGAAAACCAGCATACTCAGCCGCCATGTTATTCTCATGGAGAATAATTAAAATGTCATAAATCCATTATTTATGAATGTATATTGATAAAACTTGGTATGTGGCTTTACGTGGTATTAAGATAAAGTAATATGCATTGGTTTGCTGAGTATGCAGGTTTGCTGCTACGGGGGTATTAATTTACTAAGAAGAGTTGTGTGAATTACACTGTCAAATGCTTTTGACAGATCCATAAAGATCCCTAGGCTTGGGTCCCCTGCATCAATTGAGTCAATTATTGATTCTTTAAAAGAAACATTTGCTGTAATTACTAATTTTCCACAACAGAAACCATGTTGAACACTATCTACCAAATGGTTTTTTCCAGGAATAGGAATTCTGTTAATGGAGTAGCTGTCGGTAGGAGAGCAACAGCTTCACAACAGTTCCTTTCATTTCCAGATATAATTCCTAATTGAGATCAAAAATAGCTTATTATTTAATACGGGGAGGTGAAGATAACCGTCATATTATAGCTATTAATTGCGCCCCACGTTTTTAGTTGTAAATCTTACAAGTATTTTCATAGCTACTAAATATTCACAATCACAAATGTTCAAGGCTATCTATATGGGGCCAGGATAAATTATTTTCTACTTTTTAGTCCGTTTTAAAAACGTGGTATTTTAAAAAGTATTTGTTATTTAATAAATTATTTATGAGTAATAATAATAATAATAATAATATAATAATTAATAATATTAATTAATAATTATTAATAATTTATTAAATAAAAACAACTTTTTAAAATACCACGTTTTTAAAACGGACTAATAAGTAGAAAATAATTTATCCTAGCCCCATATAGATAGCCTTGAACATTTGTGATTGTGAATATTTAGTAGCTATGAAAATACTTGTAAGATTTACAACTAAAAACGTGGGGCGCAATTAATAGCTATAATATGACGGTTATCTTCACCGTCATATTACCGTGTAAATTGATTTACAACAGACATTATTTCAATTAAATAATACTTAGTTTTTTGCTCAATCTATTGAAGATTTTCTAAGAGCACGGTGTACCAATTTAAGTGCTTGAAATAATTGTTAATTGTCAATGAGTAGTATGCAAATATTCAATTGCTCTCTTTGTATAAGTGTTTAAATTTTTACATTATGACAAGAAAATAAAAACTCGCTTGATTCTATTTTTCCAAAAAATCAAATGTAATACGTATAAAATATCTAAAAAAAAAAACTGCTCCAACGACATAGTTTACAATATTTAAAGATCTAATTTATGAACTAATAATTAGCGTATATTTAATAAAAGTTACTTCTAAACAAATTTAATTTCAACTAAAAATTACTTTTATTTTTTGATTTATTTGGACTTTACCTATCGCTTCTAGTGTTTAAAACTACACTACGTTTCGGGAGGTAAGGAAACTCCTCCCGTTATCAAGTGAACCCTACTTACATCTAAATATCAAACTCTTACACCTAACTAACCTACAGCTTCCCGTGTTTGCCCGTCAGCTTGGAGGCCACGATGCAGAACAGGTAATGTATTGTCAGTTTTTCATTTGTTCGTATATATAAATGTTGTGTTAGTGTATTTTATTCGATTTTTTGTATATATATATATATATATTTGTTATCTTTCTGTTAGTCAAATTAAATTGTAAAGGAAAATATTAAAAAAAATGTAGGTTAGTTAGGTGTGTATATAAATTTTGTGTTAGTGTATTGTATTTGATTTTTTGTTATCTTTGTGTTAGTGTAAATTAGAATGTAAAAGAAAAATCAAAAAAAATCCCAAAAAATGTAGGTTAGTTAGGTGTAAGAGTTTGATATTTAGATGTAAGTAGGGTTCACTTGATAACGGGAGGAGTTTCCTTACCTCCCGAAACGTAGTGTAGTTTTAAACACTAGAAGCGATAGGTAAAGTCCAAATAAATCAAAAAATAAATTCAAATCCATCGCTATTATGAGTTTTAAAAATTACTATTTTTAAACAACAATATTCTTTTGTTTTGACTTTAAACTCCACAAACTCAATTCTAAATTTTTTTTTAAATTCTCAAATTAGTTTTTCTAACATAGATAGATTTTCCTGGATATAATACCTGTCTAGAACTTATTTTAAACCCAGAAATTACTGTAATAATTAGTTAAAAATGTTAAGGAATTTGTAAGATCTGCTTTTGAGATCAGAGTTGCAAACTTCACTCATGGTATAGGATATAGATCAATCTCTACAAAGGCCTTACAAAAAGATGTTTGGTCTTCAGAGCCTCAGACGGATGTTCAGTGACACTTTAAAGTGTCGCGATCGGATTCCAGACCAGACCAGCCGAGGGAGGGTCCGTCCACAAATGCCAAGGACGCAGTGAAGGTCGCACAGCCGATAGTGTTATGTCAGCGAAAGGTCGCAGGACAACCGGTCTAGCGAAAGTGTTAACTGGACTACACTGACGGCCTTTCTCTCTGTGGCGTGGCAACGCGTTTCTATCATATTAAGTTCCTGTTATTTTTTCTTAATTTTTTTACTGCTTTGTAGTCTTTGGATACTACAGTGAGCGGGTGTTTCTCGACGAGGTTAATATATTTAAAAAGGTGGTGGGGGGGGGGGTGTCTATATAACCCTGTTCATTTTGTGTTAGACATCATTATTCCGCCAGCTTCAGCAATGGAATTCACCATGAAAGAAATTGGAATAAAAAGAAGGAACGAGTCAGAAAGAAAAAGGGTACAAAGGTTAGCTGAAGGGTTTAAACATCTAAAATCCCATGTACCCTATGCCGAAAAATCTAAATCTAGATTACAAACTATTATGTTGGCTGTAAAGTATATTAAGTTATTAGAAAATCAATTACAGGAAACCCAAATGACGCCTCAGCTACCTCCAGAGACAACACTAGATATTGATGAAGTAACTGAGGTTCTCCAGAACTTAAATTAATCAATATAAATGAAGAAAACAAGGAAATTCTCGGCTACGTTAGAACCATAATTCTTATAATTGTTAAACGTGAAGAAAGGAAGGGAACATATTAAAAGGTGAAAACAGTTGCTACTCACCAATTAATATGTTCCCCTCCTTGTAATACTGTTAAATGACCTTGACCTAAATCTATGACTAAGTATTTTTAACATATCATCAAATTAAAGGTTTATCCTTTTTTTATGCTTAAATAAGCCTATAAAAAAGGGTGCATCATGTTAGCTTTATTATTGACGTGCTAACCTATGAGGAGAACATGTAAACAGGACAGATATAATTACACTATAGGCGTATATGTGTTGTGGAGTAAATATATGGATATTGTATATAAACATAGGCGAGCGGTAAGTATAACATGTAAGTGGACACCTAGACCCATGTGCAAATATGAAATACCTACTATTAATATAATTCCAAATTCGACTAAATAAGTTTATAGTCTCAATATAATTAACATATTAACTAACGGTGTCATCCCGCATTAGTACCCATATTGTCCAAATTCTATAATTTACTGGGAAATTCATTAATAACGTGGCTTCCAAATTTTAAAAATAAACACATGCCACTAGTCATTTTCCATCAGCATTGCAGTGGTCCGAAGCCTGTGCATACCGCTGATGTGCACTGCTCGTCGATTCTCCATTTGCCCCAATGTATCAAAGAACGCGCCGCTGCGTCGACTGCGACACGAACGACCTTGTGGAATCAAAATTGTAACCGGTCTGGTCTACCCATGAAACGGGCTGTGAAATCTTTGCTGTTTTCTATAGCCAGCGGTGAGTTTTACGTTGTATTTTTACGTTTGATTCTTATGGTAAATAAAAAAATAAAATTGTAATTTTCCCTTTAGTTTACCCTTTAAAAAATAATGTTTTGGTCTTTGTTTTTCTACAGGATATAATTGTAATAAAAAAAGGCTCACAAAACTAAATAAGAAAAAATACTTGTGTATCTCTGAATCCTGCTGCAGGATTCTTTTAAACTTTTTGAAAAGGAGCGTTTACGGTCCGTAGAAACCGACTACGGTAATATCTACAAAAAAAGTAAGAATTTTGAAGATATTCGCCTAAATGACAAACATTTTATCATCAATTATAATTTGTCTCATTGTATGAGGTACTGGTAGAAGGTGATAGAGTTTGATTGTAAGGCTAGCAAATGGAGTTCTTGGATGTTATTTTGATTTTGTTTGATGTACTAAACGTACTATAAAAGTACTATTTCTCGTTATAATCCAAATTTAAACCATTGAGGCAATTACTTTCCCTATAAATCTCTGAACAATGAATAAAAGTAGGGCGACGGGGTATTGTACTTATATCCGACACTCGGTTTCCAAGAAATCTACCGATCGTCACGAGAATAAGTCAGATAACAGTTCATGTTTTGGACGTCGATTTTAATTTAATTTGCATTTGTACAAACTGTGTTACAATAGTCATATAATGCTTTATGCTTTATGCTTTTTTATAATGTCATATAATATGCTTTAAGATCAGTTCTACGTTTTAGTTAATATTGAGTGTTATATGGTAGTTGTGTGTTATATGGTAGTTTAAAGTATATCGAGGTAACGTTGGGTGGGTATCATACACGCTAGCGCTATATCATTATACTTTCAACCCTTGCAGGATTAACATCTACCTATAGAGTTTGTGTTATTCTAAAGATGTCACAGTTTTACAGAAATATGACGAAGGTGTCCTTCAACAGTCCGCCTGCCACCACCTTCTACTTCACCGACTGTGAAGATAGAAGGTCTACGCTGTTAGTGGATTGTGTGCGATTTCGCCGTAGAATACTCCAGGCTGAAACAATCTTAGCAAGTTGTCTGCTACGCAAGATGCATCATATGAGTACATGCAATAAATTAGATCACAGTGACTGTTATGATTGCGTAAAAACAGTGTCAAGCAAGAATTGTTAATGTTTTTAGTTACGGAGCTCCGATCCTCACAGAGTCACAGCTAGACTCTAACTAATGCATGTCCCGTAGTTATTGTGCGATGTGACAACTTGGTGGGGGAAACTGGTGTGGTGGGGGGTAAAGGCGAGTGTCTATCCTACATGCTTGTATCACTTCAGTATACCTGCGGCTCTTGCATAGTTCACATGGATTCGCCAATACAAGGCACTACTGTTTCTTCCACATGTTCTTCTTTTAATATTGAGCAAGCTGACAATATAAATGATGAAATACAAGTACATGAAGTTTCTAGCACAATATCTTCTGATGCAGAAGCAATAATGTCATCTCTGATAGGGTTTGACTAATGATGGTGGATGTAGTAGCAACCATCTGCCTCGCACCACCTGTCGCCTACCATCTGCTCCGCCCCACCACACTTTTACCCCCACAATTTGGTTTGATACCAAAACGCTAGCTAGCGAATATTCAGTACACCTCCAGCTCTTGACCAGTGTACATCGAGCTCTCTGTTGAAATGTCCATTAAAATTAGGTGTATTCATTATGATTCTATTCATCTGGCGACTTTCCAAGACCTCGAGGTTTTTAATGAAGAGTTAAGACTTCTCATTGCGTCCGGTTACGATTTATCTTTGGAACTTTACGCAACAAAAAACAACATGGACTCTGCACAGGGATCGAAGTATCTACCTTCTTTCATCAGGAAAAAACACGATGATCGCGACTCGTCGGCATCATCAACTTCGATTTTAACCAACATCGGCGGAAGCTTCGTATTGTAATTAAGAACAAACATTGTTAATAAAATAAAGTTGATTTTGTAATAGTACTACCTCGCACTCGTATCATTCGATTGTTTCATTCGATTATTTTCATTCGATATTTATTATCGATTAACTATCGAATCACAATCGAATTTTACGCGTGCGAGGTAGTACTTTTTTAAAACACCCTCCCCGTGACCTTGAACTTTGCCTCATTACGTCACAAAACCGCCTACGTCACTGGCTCAGCCTCAGATGACGTCTTTCATGACTCAGCGCATCCGGTCACGTGACCGGATGACGTCACTTCCGGTCCAAAACCGGCAAACCCACACTACTGGCCAGCTGCGTTTCAATTTGATCAGCTGTTAAGTAAGCCATTTTGCAGAGTGGGAAATGACCATCGTCTGCCCTAACATGTTAGGTAGTTTATTTATTTATTTATACGGGTACTCAATATATCACAAGCATATTCTGTCTGACTTCAAGTTAGAGGGTTACTCTAAGTTTATAACTCAAATTAGACTGGAATTCAACATTCATCCGATCTACCCCACTTTACTTTGTTGTACATTTTTTATGTTTACATATATCCTTTTATATACAAGTATTTAATTTTACTGTTATTTTTCACTATTCCTCTTTTTCTTTTTTCCTTTCCATTTTAATTTATCTTTTCTATTTTATTAATTTTTCATGTATTTGTTTAAATTTATTTAATTTTTTTTAGGGTACGTATGGGTTAAAGCGTGCACAATAAATAGCAGTAAAAAGTACGTATAAAAATAAATAAATATTAGTATTTGGACACCATAAATAATTACATTAGCAATAAATACATCACAACAGTTATCATAACATTAATACAACTAAGCATAATTCTTACAAAAAATACTAATTCTTAGTACTCAATACATAATGGGTGGTTTGTATGTATTAACGCAAGTTAAGCGAACGGCCAGGAATAAATGTAGTGAGCTTGTCAACAAATTACCCGCGTTTTAATTTGTAACGTCATAGTAAGACGAAAGATATATAACATATGTTTTGAAAAATAAATGAGAATCTTTAATTCGTTATTATAATTACGAATCACGTGCACAACTCAGCAATATTAACTGCGTACATACTTGGGTACGTTAACCTCTTCAAAACATTTACGCATCTTTAAGCTGAAGATACCCCACGTGCCTCAATTTTCTGTTTTACTAATTTTTATGATGTGTACCTGGGGGACTGAGCTTTTCTCGGGAAAGGTCAATGAGTTTGCTTATGTGGCTTGGAGTAATTTTTCACCACGTGCCTTAACTGAAGAACAAATTTTCTTAGCTCATTTTCCTCTTTTCTGCATTTTTAAAGTCACTCCAGTTGATATTATAGTTCAACGTCCCTTTTATTAATTTCAGAAGTGACCAATCTTTATGCAATCTTCATTCAATAGTTTAAGTCACTGCTCTCAGGAACTTAAACTACTTGAGCATTACTTTGACAGTTCAATGATTGTTTATGAACAAGTGCTATGATTCGTTGGTTTGATTTTTAACCCATCATCCTAATGATAATGTTTTTAACTTTTCGTATTACTTTGTTTTTCGTATTGATTATTCATTTTTTTCCTTGGAATGGGACCTCACTAGACCTTATTTTTTCTCCAGAAATGAGTTATTTTCAACATTTGAAGGAAATCGTTTGACCAGTTTTTGAGATCAGAGTTGCAAGCAAACTACCAAGCAACCAAGCAAAACTTAGAGTATAGGACATACATTTTCGATCAATCCGCTTTTGTTGAAACTACTATTTAAGCCCCATTTTGTTATCATGTCCTCACATGTAATGTGCGGTTGCATATTCTTTGTATATTATTCATTTTGTCTCACAGTTCTGCAGACTATCATATTCATCTTGGTGTTATTAGAAAAGCTCGCGAACAAAACTACACATTATCGAAAAGTACTGTGACACACTCATGATTTTAACACTGACACTCACTCTAATAAAAAATAAAGTATCAAGTTTCGAGAGTTTGCCACAAGATGGCAGCGTGCCAGGCGACATGTCGTCTACTTCCGGTTCGTGGATACTCTGCCTTTCCTCAGCTCCATAGAGACCGCGAAGCTCAGTTGCTTGCATTTCGATTCTATTTCTCAGAAAGATTCGTAAAAAATCCCACATAATTTCTCGATATTAAGCCTACTTAAAACTTTGTAAACTTGTTCCATCTACTGTATGAAACATGTTCCTAAGAAGTATGGTTTCTCCAAAGTTTGAACTGATGGCTGACAACCAAACATACAGAGTGATAGAAAAGTTCCGGAACGTTTTTAAATATTTTTTAAAAATTACAGCTAAAGTAACAAAACTTGATATATAAATACGACTCTTAAAAATATACTTTTTAAAGCAACTATGAGTTTTCAGGGGGACGGCCCACGAGGAAGTCGAAAATCTGAAATAACAGCATAGGTTGAAAAATTACAGAGAAAATTACAGTTATTAATTATCAGAAAACAATGCCGCAAATGTCATCCTTTACGGACCACTGAGTCGGAAGTGGCAGCCGGTTGAAGTTTACATTTTAGTGCTTTTAGCAAATATTAAAAAGGTCACTATTCCCAATATACAGGTCCTTTCAAGGTCCAGTTTATGGCAGTGACTGTTACTATTTAAGACCGTTAAAAATATGTATAACATGGCCTATACTTATACGATAAAACATGCCAGACTTCCCTTGAGGGTCGTCTTATAGAGGAAGACTTGAAAGTTTTATGCTAAGCATAGGCAATATTATACACAGTTTTATAGGTCTTACATAGCTGCTTTCATTACCACAAACTGGACCTTGAAAGGACCTCGGGTATAATAACTATAAGATATCTCAGTGGTGCGTTCAAGATAACTTTTTCGCTATTGTTTGCTACTAATTATTGTTAATTTAATTTGATGCACATGTCGACCTGTGTTGTCACTTAATATTTTAGACTTGCTGTCCATGGGCCGTCCCCCTGACGTGACAAAAAACTCATAGTTGCTTCAAAAAGTAAACTTTATGAGTAGTATTTTAAAACCAAGTTTTGTTGCTTTAGCTGTAATGGTTAAAAAAATATTAAACCGTTGCGGGACTTTTCTATCACACTGTAAACCGTTTATACAGGGTGGTTCGGACCAGCATGTGTAACGTGAGAACGGTTTGGTCTAAAGTCATTATAAAAATTCTTCCCCATTAAAGCGCAAATGGGCAACTTATTAAAAATATGTTATCAACATCTATGCGCAAAATGCTCCAAAACTGAAGATCACGGGTTCGAATCTGAAAACCGTCTTATGTGAACATGGGGCAAATTATACACCACTTTAGAGATCTCATCAAAAGAAACATGTTGGCAAAAACAGAGTTCAATTATCTTTATCTGTTTTGTAATGGCGGCAATTTTTTTTGTAAAATATTGAAATTTACGGAAGACCTTGTATTTTACAAATTACTACTTTTATTTTTATTCTGTTTCAAATGTCTTACTCATGATAAACTCAGCTGGACTCTGGTATGCTACATTAAATGCTTTTTTATCTATTTATCTATAATTTTTTTTGAAAATGCTTATATGCCCAAAATTAAAAAAAGTCATATAGCATGTGTCAAAAAGCAAACCATTGAAAAGGTTTTGTGAAACCTGGCAACTTCCTAATTTCCAACAAACCTTGTATATATATTTTTTCAATCAGCAAAAAACTGTATGTTTCTATATGACATGCATGTTAGTTTGCATAACAGTATCATAAACTCAGTGGTTGCGGTCAATTAATGTATCATATCAAACACAATTAATTGTGTATAATTGTTGTTGTTTACTAAAATTTTTAGTACAATATGACAATCACAATGTTTATATTTATGATTGGCAGATTGTATTACAAATTTAGGTAAATAACACCAATTACACATAACTAAGAATATGTTAAAATGAAGATTGTCCAGAATATACCACATTGTTATTTAAGAAATTATATTTTCAGATTATCACACAATCACATTTTATCCTACAGGTCATAAATTATTCCTAAAACGGGATTAAAATCCCATTTTTCCTCAAGTGCAAAAATTTAAAAAGTAAAAACTTCTATATATGTCCATTACCAATGTAATACATACCCTTTTATGTTACATTCAGGCAAATACGACTTACAAAATGTAGAATAAGTTTAGTAATACAAATTAAAATCAATAGTAGGTAAACTAACAGTTTTTCTCCAGATAAAACAATGCTGCCATATATTCTAATTGCAATTATTTTTTTAAACTCTAGCTTGAATCGCATTAATTTACTTCAAGCACACAGGTAAAATAAATAATATCGATACTGCTTTTAGCAAGTCTCTACGTAGTTCAGAGACTTTCCGCTCACAGCGCCACTTGACTGATACAAGCGCCACCGTCTTGTGCTGCTATCTGTAGAAGCGGTTTTGAAACAGTGGGAAATCATTAAAAGATGTCAAGACCACTGCTAGAGGAAAATTATCCTTTAGTTTGAGTTTGAGTAATACTCGAATTTAGTGAAAGGTGCAATTTGTTGAACTACTTATTTTATAAATGTACAGGGCTTGGAAAGGATTGTGCGAGCATAACTTAAACAATCAATCAATTAAATGAGCAGATATATAACTTGTACTCTATTTATTTTAAGAATAACGTATTATAATTTTATTTATACATTGTTCATATAAATTCTTTAAGTTAACAATTATATGCTGCTATTTTTTTACATATGCTAAGATTTATTTTATTAGTATTTACTGACTTTACAACATTTATAATTTGTTTATAAATTTTTTCACGTTAAGTGTTATGTTTAAAGTGCGTGACTGCTTCCCAAGGTCCCGTGTTAAATACAAACTCTTTCCCTTTAAGAATAAAATAGGACGGCGACTCGGCCTACGGTCAGAAAACTAAATGGAAATGTTGTATCATCTATCGGTTAACAACAATTAATAGGGTTTCAAGGTTTGAAACAAATCTATAATTTAAAACAAACGTCTTTCAACTGAAAGCTCCTTGCCAAAATGCAATAAAATAATATTATTGAGTTTTTTAATGCAAATTATCTGCATGATAGTTATTTTAATAGTGAATTTCCTATAATTGTGAGCCGTTAGGATTAACCACAGAACCATAACAGAAGTTCCTAACCTGACCCCTATAACATATTTAGATACATTCCTTTTTATAACTAGTTGGACATGATCGTTGGGTAAACTATTGAAAACCCCAACCCCTTTTTTTGGGGTACAAAATAAACAATTTCAGTTTTGGCCTCAAAAAGGGTCAAACAGCCTCGGACATAAAATGCGATAGGGCATAGAAAGCCAAAAAGTTTAAGCCCTCCCTCATCATTATAGGACAGATATCTTCCGAGTTATGAAACAAAATTTAATTTGACTAAACACAGTACGTTACCTAATGAATAAATGCAGTTCACATTTAAAAAAAAAAACTGTTTTCATATACTTTACTCGCTACCCTCTCGTCAGCATGCTGTTTGCGAACTCGTTTATATATTTAACAATGCTAAACACATGATAACGCCTAGAAACAGCGTCACAATATTAATTAATTAAGGGTATAATTCAGACATCAAAGTTGAGTATTCCTATCCCCTTTTTCACCGTCCTAACGCACACAAAAGGCAATATACGACATTTTTACGACTCTACGGGGAAAAGAGACGTTGCCATTAGCTTTCACACAAATGAAAGCTCTGGTTATTTTCGTAAAACGTGGAATTTCATGTAACATCCGAATCGTGCATACAAATAGGTTGCTTTCATTTGAACTATTTTGCAACATAGACCCCTATTTTAAAATGCATTTTTGGAGCAAATGTTTTTATTAGTTTATACTATTATTTTTCCATTATGTAAAGATAATTTAATTTTAAATTGAATTTGTCTTTCATTTTACTAGATAATTAATTACATTAGTTTTATACAACACGCATGTTAGTTTTGTATGAGGTGCCAGAGGTTTTTAAAATATAATTCCAAATCCATCGGTAAAATTCTTTTTACGTAGCTGTGGAAATTGCTTGAAGTAACTTTGACAAGGTTGTATTTATAATTTTAGTCCCATACAACTGGCATCCACATTAGTATTAACATTAACCTCAAAAGGCTTTGCGAATGTTTATTTACAACTGCTGTTATTACCTTCAAAAGAAAGTTACCTCTAAAGACACCTTCCAAAGATGAGAAACCCTTCAAAGACATTCTAAAGAAAAGACACCTTAAAGATATTTCTACGAAAATATACAGTTCGGGCCACGGTCCGGTGCTTGGCGCCTGGGAAAGGCGAGAAACAACTCATAATTATTCTCGTAAATAAAAGCAGACAATAACTAAAGTAACAAAAACCAATGTTTTAAAATTAAATTAACTAATTTTGCTTTCTGTTGACAAAAGTATACTGTAACACTAACGGTACTAAACCAAATAGAGTCGAAAAGTCACCCGAAATCATACGCTAACCAGACGTCAAGCACTGTGACCCAGACTGTACCTTCCAAAGACTCTCCAAAGAAATAATAACGTTTCACTTCACGCGGAATGGATGTTAAGTGAGTATTAAGGAAGGGTCGTCGGGAAAAGTGGGACAGGGTGTCCATTGAATTTCTATTTTACTCTTTTATATAGAGGTCTAGGTTTTATGCGGGACAGATCTCCTGTAAGAAAGTCCTGATCACTCTTTCTCTGTGGTCGCTCTTACATTTGAATGAGAGTTAAGAACATTTACAACTCATCGTCTCCAGTCTTCAAAACGTCACATTAAAATTCTTCCAAGTACCATTTTTATTGATGCAATAGTTGCAAATAATAAAGAAAGCCATTAATGAAGAAATTTGATACAATTTGTATGCGACTATGTTGAAATGTTCATAAAATTCGATAACCGTATGAAACAAATATTGCATATTTTGACGGTTTACATTGTATTCTCAACATATTCAGTTGACGTTTGTATCCTTCAAAACTGGCGTATTTCAAATATTAGGATTGCAGTGGAAAGGGGAAGTTGGGTTAAAATGGGGGGGGGGGTTTGGGAGAGAGGTGGGAAAACAAGATTAATAACATCCCACGCATGCTGAACAGGTGTTTTCCATGTTTGTTAATGTTGTTGGCAAGTAGCTATGAATATTTAGAATTAATTAAACGTGCAGTGAATATTTAAGATAACTCTGTCACTGTTGAACTTTCACATTTGCCAAATAATGAGACTTTTCAAGCCCATATTACCTGAATAGTCTGACTTTTATCCATTAAGCTGATAATGATATGGCAGCTTATCCCCACTGATTAACAGATTCTGATAACTATTTTTAAGTAAGATAAACATTACAGAGCTTTTAATAATTATAACTTACTATTATAATAATGTATGGGGAGATGGACTTAAAACAAACTGTTTAACAATTTCGAATACCTTTCGATTATTTTTAATTTACTTACTTATTAGTTATAAAATATTGTGCTGTACTCACTCGAAAGAAGCTCCCACAGGAAATGGCGATGCTTACCTGTAATTAAATATTCTAAATTGAAACAATATGAAATAGTATTCGTAAGATGGTATTAAGACAGATTGTGTGGTACGATATTGTTGTCTTCAAGTAGCATTAGGATAATTGTTTCTGTACCCTTACATATCGATAAATAATAAAACTATTGTTTATTATTTTAATAGAAAGTTCACTCCCACATCAAACAATAACATACTATTGTAGTCATCGCTTATTACGAATTTATTTAAACGGTAAGTAATATCAAACATGTACTAATATATATATATATATTAGACTGAACGTCCAAAAAAAAATCCATGTACATACAAACATTCATGTGAATCTAACTTTGAAAACCGGGGTTTTTGTCCCTCAGGAATCGACTGGAACAAACCTTAACCCTCCCAAAATGATCTTTTAATTCTCAATTAACAAATTTAAGTTTTGATATAGGGATTACGGAGTTTAAATCATAACAAACAAACCATAGAATGCTGATGAAAAACACGGAGAGAGCTGACGAAGTAAAATGCACGAAGTAAAGTATCAATATTGAATTTTCAATAAACGACCAGCTGGGTCAAGGAGGTCTATTGGTAATACTGGAAACAACTCTGCTTAAAGATTTGCGTGGACAAACCATGCCGGTAATTGTTATAGGCGGGTGCACTAGTAAGGACAATTTCTAGTTTTAACTGTAGTAATGGGTTATATGTTTCAAAGTGAATCTATTAATTTAAATTAATGAAATACAAGAAATAAGAAATAAGAATCCTTATTACCATTGATCACATAGGCATAGTGAAATAGGCAAGGTCTACAAAATGCAATACAATGCAGGCAGATATCTTAAACTAGCTTAAAAATTTTACAAAATTGATGATCAGCATTTAAACATAGATAACATCCCACGCATGCTGAACAGATGTTTTCCATGTTTGTTAATGTTGTTGGCAAGTAGCTATAACCATAACTTTATACTGTATATTAACGTTAATACGTAGTTTATGACTGTCTTGTTATGTGTATTTATTTGTGGTTTGTCCTGTGAAATATAACAAAGTTACGCATGTTCATGAAACTAAAGGGTTTAAGTCCTCTTACCAACTAACACTCGCAATCAGTATTCATTGTATTAAGTAGTATTTATTATTTTGAGATCAAATTTCAAAACAAAGCTTTGGAAATATGTTAATAAACACAAAATACAGATCAAAGAAATTAATAATTAATTTTGATTATCAAAAATTTCATTTTAACTATTGACAGGTACGTATATAAATTCATGAATTTAATAAAATGGAAATAGAAGTAATCAAAATTGAAACAAACTCAATTTGATTTAGTTAATTTTCCAATCATGAATAATTATACGTTTGGTTCACTTTGTTGACTCGTTCTATTTGAGCGAGTAGTTCTTTTTTTCACTACTAAATAGGGGTTGGAGGCACGTAATTTGGTTAATCATTGTTGCCTCCAGTTAAAACCTCCTTGAGTTGGGTTGACCATGTTGGTAGATTTAATGCAGGACATGACATATTTTAAAGAGAAAAGTGGTGGCACAACAACTAGCAATACAACTGATGTGTGCATTACATAAATACACACGTTTTTTATATAAACTATTTCGGAAAGAAAAAAGAAAAACCGTGTTGAAGTACTGAAGTTTGGAAACTGATTTCTATAATTTTAAAAACATCTCTTCCAAGCTGTTTGTATGCAAAACAGATAATACCTCTAAACATATTATGATAACAAGTTCCACAAGTTGATTCAATTTCCTCGGCAACCATGTGGTTATCGGAGATGAATTTATATAGCTCTCATCTTGTACTCTTAAGTCGAGATATCCGAAAGCAAATATTTTTGAAATAAGAAAAAAACTATATTTGAATTGAATATTAAAAATAGTTGTTACGTAATGATATAGGTCTAAAAATGTATCGACAAGGAAATGTGATCTTCAAGAACCAGTTAATTTACAATTGTGTTATTTTACACATATTTTAAAGTAACTTATTAGTAAAGAGTATAAATTAATTTAAATTTGTATATCTGATTTGTTTATCCAAAATAGTCAATTGTTGTACTATATAAAGCATGTTTCAAGTCATCTTTATCCTTGATACATAATATATTCTGACTAATAAATTCTCATAAATATAATACAAAAATAAATATAAAAGTCCAAATAAAAATTAAATTTATTTCTGTCATTTGTCGAGTTGGCAATAGATATTATTTCAATTTTTAGTAACACGTTTAAAGGATAACACATTGAAATACTACTATCTGTTTGTAGACCTTAAAAAACAAATCAACTTTGCTAGCACTTACAGTTTGTAATAAATTTATGCATATAAAAGAAAATATTTAAAATATCTAAACATGAGGTTTGATATAAAATGAATAACTTAAAAATAACTGTCTTTAAATGTAAAAACCTTAAAAACAAATAACTTTAAAAAGTTATGTAAATTAAATAGTTTAATTTTGACCAAACTCTAACACTTAATACGTTACGGAAGTATTTAAATAAGGTGTAAAGTTACACGTAGTTTATCCCTAAATATTGACGTCACACGGTAGTGTCTCCTTATTATACGGAAAAACTAAATGTATATAAATGTATCGTTTGTCCTGTGAAATATAACAAAGTTACGCATGTTCATGAAACTAAAGGGTTTAACTCCTTTTACCAACTAACACACTCGATCAGTATTCATTGTATTAAGTAGTATTTATTATTTTAAGATCAAATTTCAAAACAAAGCTTTGGAAATATGTTAATAAAAGTAGCCTTAAACGTATGGTCTATACATATGGATTATAAGAAGTAAGATTAATTGAGAATTATGTTATAATCACTGTCAAGTCGTAAATAAATAATGTTGTGTTATAGTAATGTAAAAACAAAAAATATATATAAAATAAACTTAAAATTGTATACCTACCGATCTGGATTAGAATTTCTTCAATTAAAATTAAATATAAGTCTTTTTATGATTATGTTGTTCAATATTTAAACTAGTAAAAGTGTTTACTCTATTTGGTCCAATTGATAATTAAATATAAGCAAATTCATTTAATTAAATATTAAAAGCATTAAACAAAATACATTCCTAAATTGAATATGATTATCTAATATTAAAGAAACCTTACTAAATATTACCTTGATAAAATTAACTAATAATAATAATATGGCTTCGTACAAAATGCAGGATTCCCTTGGGTAAGGAACTCTTGAGTTTTAAATGAAGGTTGAGCTAGGAGCCGTTGTTGTAAGTCGCCTTAACTTGGAGGCCTTTGTTCTTTCATGTGCACATAATTAATAATGTTACATTGTGCGTCCTGTCATCTACAAGGGGATGTGAGAGCAAAAGTCTCTGCTTTAATGTATCTCTGAATAAATCAAACCCTTTTGTTCCTTTTAGCCACCGTATTCCAACTTGCTATATTTTTATAGGTTTTTGGAATACTAGATTGTGAGCTGAAATACTTGTTCAGAATTAACAATTCGTGATAATTTGAGGATAATTTTTAGTATTTATATATATATTAGTAATAAGGCTAAAAAAATACGAGTCAAAAGAATTAACGATAAAATTATCATATTTGGTGTTGGATGTGTTTGAATCCAAACTAAAGAATACCTCAATATATATATATTTATATATATTATCATTTTAAAAGAAAATTGTGAAAGGGTTGGAGATAAATTCAAACTATGACAATGGGTCAGAGAGTGCATTAAAGTAATGACTATTCTTAATCAAATTAATACTATTATTACCATACGTCTGACCTTCATTGCACAGTAGAGTTTGAAATAGTATTCAGTCAAATTTAGTTTAAAATGCATTTATGAAATTGAAAAAAGTCAAATATGTAAATTTATTTGTCCTGATAAAATGGAGGTTGGTAACAAGATATATTTCTCAGTAAAACATTGAGTACGATGTGTTGTACTCACCATTTGAATTAAATGCCCCTTAAAAGTTTTGAAATTATGAACAAAGCACAACGTTTCCTAAACCATGTTTGTATGTCAACCATGCGTTTATGATTTAACAAGAAACACTATTTTTGTTGAAACATTTTAAAGTTTTATTTATATTATGTTCAAAAAAGTTTAGTTCGGTTCGTACGATTATAATTTTACTTTATACAGTATTTTATGCCAAGTACAAGAAATAATATTTAACATTATTTCAGTAATAAGGCTAAAAAAATACGAGTCAAAAGAATTAACGATAAAATTATCATATTTGGTGTTGGATGTGTTTGAATCCAAACTAAAGAATACCTCAATATACATATATATATATATACATATATATATATATATATATATATATATATATATATATATATATACGAGTCAAAAGAATTAACGATAAAATTATCATATTTGGTGTTGGATGTGTTTGAATCCAAACTAAAGAAGAATACCTCAATATATATATTCTTTAGTTTGGATTCAAACACATCCAACACCAAAATGATAATTTTATCGTTAATTCCTTTGACTCGTCTTTTTTAGCCTTATTACTGAAATAATGTTAAATATTATTTCTTGTACTTGGCATAAAATACTGTATAAAGTAAAATTATAATTGTACGAACCGAACTAAACTTTTTTGAACATAATATAAATAAAACTTTAAAATGTTTCAACGAAAATATTGTTTCTTGTTAAATCATAAACGCATGGTTGACATACAAACATGGTTTAGGAAACGTTGTGCTTTGTTCATAATTTCAAAACTTTTAAGGGGCATTTAATTCAAATGGTGAGTACAACACATCGTACTCAATGTTTTACTGAGAAATATATCTTGTTACCAACCTTCATTTTATCAGGACAAATAAATTTACATATTTGACTTTTTTCAATTTCATAAATGCATTTTAAACTAAATTTAACTGAATGCTATTTCAAACTCTACTGTGCAATGAAGGTCAGACGTATGGTAATAATAGTATTAATCTGATTAAGAATAGTCATTACTTTAATGCACTCTCTGACCCATTGTCATAGTTTGAATTTATCTCCAACCCTTCCACAATTTTCTTTTAAAATGATAATTTATTTAAATAACATTCTAAACGTTAATAACCGTATAAATATGGTATCAATGCCATGATTTAATGTCTTCAGCCAGCCTTTTAGATTAAACGCATGTAGTTTCAAAATATTTCAGTATCTTTGAAGTAACAAAGTGTGAATCCAATAATTATTGGTGAGCTTTATTTCCTGGAATTAATATGTTGCTAGGTGTTAGCACAAACATCTCGTCTACCTGATAAGCATTTGATGCTTATGGGAGATCATAAGAATACAAATACATTTGAATCAAGGCTGTTAAAAATCTGGTATCATCAACACGTATATTAAATAGCCGAACCTTATCTCTTTCCAATCTATTCTAAACTCAAATTTGTCACTCTACTCAATTGAAGAATTTTTTAATGTAAAATATTTTGGTTTATAAGAATAATGACTGTGACTCTATTCTTGCACATGTACATGTACATGTAATTGTGAATAAAGGAGATTTTTTATTTTTATTTTGCTTGAATAGAAAGGTCCGCCGCAGTTGAAACAAACCTTTTACCCGACTGATACATTAATCTAAATAAGTTTCAGCTACCATAATAAAGCAAATCAATGAACTTAACGAACCTTACTTAAACTCAAACAATTGAAAATAAAAATAATTGAGTATCTTAACTGGGTACCAATTTTATGATACCTAGCAAATGGACGTAAAGTGTACGAATAAAATGTCCAGAGTGTGAGTTTTATAATGCGTTTAAACTTAGCCTTCGGCCGTGATATTTTCTTAATAGATATATAAGAAGCAGCGTATTTTGTTTTGTTGAATACCTTGGATGCCATTCTCGAGCGGTAGTCAGACACGATGCTTCGTAAATGTAAAGGTCGTGGTGTAGTTTTAGTACTTTTGTATTTATATCTTTCTTGCAACATTGCTTCATTATACGATATTTTACGTGGCGTGCAACTCAAACTACTTCAACTTGTTTTGAAACGAAACACTAATTTGGAGAACGGCCCTTTACCTTTTAGAACGAAGATACTATACGAATTAAAAACTTGTATAAACATTTAAGAACCAAGCTAACATTCTTATACCCTAGTTGTATACATAAACGTAATTTTCCACAGCAATATATACTTTAGCGCATTCATTATGAGCATATGAAAACACAATGTGTTTTCCATGATTACGGACTGCACATTTATAACATCAACGCAGAGTGTTTGATGAATGAAATATATGCAAATAAAGCAGTAGTCAGGTGTTTGACAACGAGACCACTGGCACTCGTCCATCATCCATAAGCGACTCTCCCCCGGCACCGCCTCCCCTGATCACTGGCTGCAGTTATGAAAATTTCCAAAGCGGTGGGAATACTTAATTACTACAGTAACCCAAATTCATTTTGGTGGGATCTTTTAATATTTGTCTTATTATAAAGAAAAAAATTACGTACTCAATGGCCAATCAAGTTTGCCACAAACCTTTCGTTTGAATGCAGATCTAAAGCTTGATCATGTTGAGAAAAAGGGTTGGCAGCCTCTTTTATCTTTAATTTTTCCGTCCGCATAGACTACAGAAATGAGCGTGGAAGGAATATGCAGTATCCAACAACGCAAAGGACTACACGTTATAGTACTGATGCAATTCACATGTCATGACTGTGAAAGTAAATTGGAAGAAATCCACGTCAGGGCCTCTGCCATGGTTTTGTAGTCTGTCGCTTTAACCATTACACCAGCTGCTCAATTAAATGCCTATTAAAATGCCTATATGAAGGAAACATCCTGAATACTTTCTTTATTTAAGCTATTTTCAAACTTTAACTGATTTACTTTGACGGTATACTGTGTGAAGGATAATTAACATGTAGGGGAGGATAATACAAGCGCCACATGAATTTTAGCTGCGCGAAATGCGAAGAGAGGAGTGAGGGGAAATGTTACCTACTGTACTAACAGAACTTTTAGTTAAATAAAACTTAGTAATGGGATGGTGAGCTAATACGTTATTTTCTGGGAACAGCCAGAAAAATGTTATAATTACCTGATTAACAGAACAAACTTTGTCACATGTTGAAATCGAGGTTCCCACATAAAAAATACAATTCAGGTTTGATTCTGTTTGAATAACTTTTATTGGGAAACATTAGAACTGAATCAGGATAAAGCAAAACTGAATATGATGAATTAGTCTTCTTCAAACCTGGAATCAGCTTACCAGTGTCTGAGTTAGACCTGATTCACGATGATTAATACATCCGAAGTCTGATTCAGATATAGCTTCCTGAAGTCAGGAGTACCTGAAGTTGGAATATCCTGAACTCAGGTTTTTGAAAGCTGTGCTTGATATTTTCACATTTACATATAAATCAGCAATAGTGAAGTAATCGCAATCATTTCTAATACTGTTTGTACCAGTGGTTCAATTTTGATAAATTTTATCAAATTGTATACAATTTGAAAACGACTCAAATGAATATAAAAAGAACTGAAACAGTTTTTAATAAGACATATATTTTATCATGTACCTGAATGCATGGATTATGGTTATATGGATATGGATAATGGTTACATGATTATGAAATAATTAATAATATAAATAACCTGAATGAATTTAACATTCAAAAGGCATTCTGAAAGGCTCTGACATTTCTGAGACAAAATGTGTGTTCTTTTATGTTTTATATTATTTATATTGTTTATTAATTGTATTAGGCTACTATCACTTTGTAGTTAAAAAAATAAAAATTTATGTTATTTTAACATTGATAAACAACATTTGTAGTTGTTATTTCAATCAAGTATTACTACTGTAATTTTTGTTATAATTCATTTTCATAATGTTTTTGTTTTTTGTTTTGCCTCTCAATAAGTTGGATATAGTGTTCTCTAAACAAAATACTACATAACATAATCTAAGTTTTGTTTTTAAACACAGCAATCCAAAATTTCCTAAACTTACGCCTACCACTATGAATGAAAATAAATATTTAAAGTTAAGGTCAAAAATTATAAGACACTAAAAAATAATGATAGTACGATATGAATACTAAACCTGTACGCATGTCATCAAAAAGCCGTAAATACCAAAGTCACGTAATTTGGCCCTATTAGTATTTTTTTTATTCTACAATTATATCATCTTGGAAAGTCATGTAGTTTATTTATGTATTTTTATTGCTAACCAATCTGTTTGACTATCGTCATGAAGCAATGGGTAGTGGATAGGATGACGTGTTATACAAATCCGGAGTTCCTGAGTTCGAAACCAGGACCGGCGGTTGAATTTTTTGTCGCGAAAAATATTTCCTCTGCTGTTTAAATAAGTACTTTTATACTTTATCACTTTATTCCAACGTTTAAGTTATTTTTTTCTATTTATAAGTAGATAACGCATTTTGTGAAGTTAAAAGTTGATCAGGTCCCAAACAGGACCTGAATCTGTTTTTATTCAAATCTGATTTATTCCTGAGTTTCGACAAAGTTTAATTTCTTGACTTCAGCTCTGATCTTAATTTTTGATCAGATCTTATTGTAAAACTGTCTTGTTGGTTACACTTCAGATTAATACATTGTTACACCTTAGATATTTAGTCCTACACAATCGTGCTGACAAGTGCTAAGTAAAACCGTCTTGCTAGTTATACTTCAGATTAGTACATTGTTACACCTTAGATACATTAGTCCCACACAATCGGGCTGCCACATGCTAAGTAAAACTGTCTTGCTAGTTATACTTCAGATTAGTACATTGTTACACCTTAGATACATTAGTCCTACACAATCGGGCTGCCACATGCTAAGTAAAACTGTCTTGCTAGTTATACTTCAGATTAGTACATTGTTACACCTTAGATACATTAGTCCTACACAATCGGGCTGACACATGCTAAGTAAAACTGTCTTGCTAGTTATACTTCAGATTAATACATTCTTACATCTTAGATACATTAGTCCTAAACAATTGGGCTGACACATGCTAAGTAAAACTGTCTTGCTAGTTATACTTCAGATTAGTACATTGTTACACATTAGATACATTAGTCCTACACAATCGGGCTGCCACATGCTAAGTAAAACTGTCTTGCTAGTTATACTTCAGATTAGTACATTGTTACACCTTAGATACATTAGTCCTACACAATCGGGCTGACACATGCTAAGTAAAACTGTCTTGCTAGTTATACTTCAGATTAGTACATTGTTACACCTTAGATACATTAGTCCTACACAATCGGGCTGACACGTGCTAAGTAAAACTGTCTTGCTAGTTATACTTCAGATTAGTACATTGTTACACCTTAGATACATTAGTCCTACACAATCGGGCTGCCACATGCTAAGTAAAACTGTCTTGCTAGTTATACTTTAGATTAGTACATTGTTACACCTTAGATACATTAGTCCTACACAATTGGGCTGACACATGCTAAGTAAAACTGTCTTGCTAGTTATACTTCAGATTAGTACATTGTTACACCTTAGATACATTAGTCCTACACAATCGGGCTGACACGTGCTAAGTAAAACTGTCTTGCTAGTTATACTTCAGATTAGTACATTGTTACACCTTAGATACATTAGTCCTACACAATCGGGCTGACACGTGCTAAGTAAAACTGTCTTGCTAGTTATACTTCAGATTAGTACATTGTTACACCTTAGATACATTAGTCCTACACAATCGGGCTGACACGTGCTAAGTAAAACTGTCTTGCTAGTTATACTTCAGATTAGTACATTTTTACACCTTAGATACATTAGTCCTACACAATCGGGCTGACACGTGCTAAGTAAAACTGTCTTGCTAGTTATACTTCAGATTAGTACATTGTTACACCTTAGATACATTAGTCCTACACAATCGGGCTGACACGTGCTAAGTAAAACTGTCTTGCTAGTTATACTTCAGATTAGTACATTGTTACACCTTAGATACATTAGTCCCACACAATCGGGCTGCCACATGCTAAGTAAAACTGTCTTGCTAGTTATACTTCAGATTAGTACATTGTTACACCTTAGATACATTAGTCCTACACAATCGGGCTGACACATGCTAAGTAAAACTGTCTTGCTAGTTATACTTCAGATTAGTACATTGTTACACCTTAGATACATTAGTCCTACACAATCGGGCTGACACGTGCTAAGTAAAACTGTCTTGCTAGTTATACTTCAGATTACTACATTGTTACACCTTAGATACATTAGTCCCACACAATCGGGCTGCCACATGCTAAGTAAAACTGTCTTGCTAGTTATACTTCATATTAGTACATTGTTACACCTTAGATACATTAGTCCTACACAATCGGGCTGACACATGCTAAGTAAAACTGTCTTGCTAGTTATACTTTAGATTAGTACATTGTTACACCTTAGATACATTAGTCCTACACAATCGGGCTGACACGTGCTAAGTAAAACTGTCTTGCTAGTTATACTTCAGATTAGTACATTGTTACATCTTAGATACATTAGTCCTACACAATCGGGCTGGCACATGCTAAGTAAAAATGTCTTGCTAGTTATACTTCAGATTAGTACATTGTTACACCTTAGATACATTAGTCCTACACAATCGGGCTGACACGTGCTAAGTAAAACTGTCTTGCTAGTTATACTTCAGATTAGTACATTGTTACACCTTAGATACATTAGTCCTACACAATCGGGCTGACACATGCTAAGTAAAACTGTCTTGCTAGTTATACTTCAGATTAGTACATTGTTACTCCTTAGAGACATTAGTCCCACACAATCGGGCTGACACATGCTATCCTAAAGCAATATGTGGTGGTATGACAGAGGTATTTGAGGAATAGATTGATTGGGTGTCTATGTTTGTCTGCTAGTACGATAACTTTAACGCACAGAGTCTATGTTAAAATGCAGCTGCTTGAAATTCGTCTAGTTTGGAATAAATGCATAGTAAGATTATAGAATATTAGCAATTCTAATTTATTTCTTAAAATAAGTTAACCTTTTTATGTAAAATACAATCAAGAGGAATGTATTTAATGATTATATGGCATTAAATACATTTCTTGATTGTGTTTTCCATAAAAAGGTTAACTTATTTATAATAAATAAATTAGAATTGCTAATATTCTGTAATCTTACTATGCATTTATTTCTAAGATACATAATGATCTAAAATATACTAAACTGTTGGTTACCTAAAAAATTCCCTGTTTCATATATTTACGTTTGTGGCCAATAGGTTTTTAGTCATAATGTATCTTTAATACTATTTTGAACACCATCATTTATTCAAAATAATTATTGGGTATCATATCTGGAACCAAATTATATATATGGTTTCTTAATATTAACTAATAAGAAATGTATGGTTGACTTTATTTGTTGAGTTGTTCACAAATATTCAAAATATATTGTCTTTTGCAATTTGTTTAAAACAATTAAGTCTAGTTAACAGCTGTATTATTTTATGACAATCAAGCCAATAGTTACCCATGTAACATTTAAATTAAACTAACGGAATGATGGATTTTAAATTCTGAATACTAAACTAGAAAGCTAATTTGTATTTGCCGATATTTTATAAAAACAAAGTTATTAGAACTACATGCGCTTTTGTATATTTTTTAGTAGTATACTAGTTATGATTTTATCGGGAAAAAGTTTTCTATTTAATTATTTGCATTGTTTTAATGCTCAAAACATAGCAAGCAGAACTTAAAAGTATAACTAATATTTAGTCAATTACTATTCGCTGTACACACTTTAGTTTCACAGTACTAATTCATATATTTTAAAGACCCTGTCACTAAAAAAAGGCATCCTTATATATATAAAGTTTTATCATGAAAAATATTATATTTTTGTTTGTTAAAATTGTATTTCGAGCTTGAATACAGGAACTTTTGAGAACATATTAACTTAGAAACGAGTTCGCACGCAGCACGCTGACGTGAGGGAAGAGAATTTCCGCATAAAAACTTTCAAAACTCAAAATCAGTGAAAAAACATACATTTATTCCAATTTTTATTGAAATCTGAAAACAGTGATTTTTTTGCTGTTCTGATACTCCTGGTTTCTTTTACCTGAAAAGCTGGGAATACAATTTTAGGCATTATAATGTTAGGAGAAGGTCCAGACAGGATTTAGTCGGCGTGAGGTTGCTGCGGATGATAAAAGTACTCTAACAAAGGAATAACAGGCTTTTCTAGTGTAAAACCCCCATAAGACAACGTACTGTGTTTAGTCGATACACATTTTCTTATAACTCGGAAAATATTATGCTAGAATGACGAGAGAGGGCTTAAACTTTTTGCCTCACTAGCACTAGCTCCAAACTTGTTACATGCATTAAGTTTACATACGGGGCTTTTCTGACCCTTTTTGGGCCAAAAAACCCGAAATTTTAAAGATTAATCCCCAAAAAAAGGGTTTAGAGTTTTCCGATTGTTTTGCCCAACGAACTAGTCCAACTGATTACAGAAAGGAATTTCCCTACCAAATTTGAAGTAAATCGGACAAAAATACGACCGCTAGAGTGCAAACACACACACAAATACATATTGTCTATATATATATATATATCAAATTTTGAACGACCCCCCAAAACGTGTTCAGGGGGTCACGTTAGGAACTTCAATGATGGTCCCGGGCTTATTTTTCACCGTGCGGGTCATAATAGTTCACTTTCAAAAGGAAATTCACTAATCAAATGCAAGGAACGTGAAATATGAAGAAAATACAGCCGGTTGATATATCATACTGGTCAGCCTTCGTAATATTGTGTGGAAAGGGATAATCATATTCCCCAACATGTGTTTCCCCTCTAGGTCTTTCCCTACCTGAGACAGCTCGTTGTGTATCTATCTTGAAATATATATTTGTATCTCTATGGGTCGTAGATAGCAATATTAATTTCAGACCTTTGTGAAAGATATGAAGATTAAATACATAGTAAAAATTAACTACAAGTTACAAAGAGTTACCAGATATTGGTGTTAAACATTAGGCATATTTATTATATAAGTTAAATCAGGAAGGTAACTTAATTTTTAATACATTTTTATCATGTATAAGTTATTAAAAGTTACAAGTTAATTTAAAATAAATGGGGAATACCGTACAAATATATGTTCATAAAGTATTGAGTATTTATAAAAAAAATAATGTTATGTTTTACAATAAAAAAGGCTGATGGCGTGCCTATTATTTTATACTTTAATGGCGTATAACGTAACTAATATGATCTTTAACAACACCTTAAAATATCCAAATTTGTAAATGCATATAATTTTTAAAATCTTCAACGGAGAAAATAAAATTAAAACCCCGACGCTTTACTTTATAGTTTTCACATGTAGGAAATCTGGTAGCAACTATTAAGAATATTCACACTATTCATAACACCGATAAAATAGTCAAGTAATTAAATTTGTAACTAATTGTTCCTAAATCTATATTACATAACCGATTATTTTAAGTTGATGGATAAATAAAGAGAGAAAAGGATTTTATACAGGGAAAACGTTTTGTGAAACACGATTATTCTCATGATATGTGTAGTATTGAACATGCAATACAATTGTAGTGAAAGAAACTTTGTTTGCAGACAAGCTTCGAAATTTCGATTAGTGGGGGGGGGGGAGGGAATAGTTTACCCTTCTTTTTTTAGGAGACGAACTAATTACTAACCGAACTAATCGTGACAATTTCTTTACCAGTCACAAGAAAAAAAATAAAGAAAAAAACACTTTTGCCTGTGACGTCTAATAAATAAAAACATAACAAAATTATAACACATGTATGAATTATATTTTCTTCAGTAGAACCTTGTTTACATAATTAAAAAATTAATTTATATGGTGTACTTATTTTTGTCTCTAGAAATTGCACATTTATGTAAGAATAAATCGGTTTGGTACTATTTTTTGTTATTGATAAGAATAAGAATACACTTTACAAATAATTACAACGTCAAGTCTATATATAACAAATAACAAATGCAAAGTAATTTCTTACATGTGTTTACTTAGTAAAAACTAAATTTCAGTCCTGATTTTTTTCAATATTATCAAGCACTTATCTTAAAACAATATCTAAATAATAAAAGAGTAACCTCCAGGGAAAGTCCTGTGTTGAGTTGTTTAATTTTGATTTTAATTTACATACTCTGTGATCGTTCAGTGATGCGGAATACATGTAGTTATTATAATATTATAGCAATAATATATAATACAAATTACTTATGATTTATATTGACATAAAAAACTCTTTTAGATACAAATAAACACACATATTTTACTTTCTAAATATCTTTTTCATTTCTATACTCTAATTTAAAATAAAGAATGATTGCTAAATTTAGAGTTTTTTGTAATAATTTTAATACAATAAAGTCACTAATTTCTTAACCCAAAATATTACATATTATGCAGTGATTAAATTACGTGACTAATTAACATTAGTTCTCTACCAACAGAATATCAAATAATATATACCAGAGGGTGCCCATCAAAATTCGACGGTTACAATATCAAGGTTGAGCAATCCGAAGGTACCCTATAGGATCAATCACAAACAATTAAATATTTGTGGTTTTCGACAATGTGGCTCACACCTTAACTTTGTGACCTTTAAAATACTCATACATTTTTAATTAAACATAAGGTAAAGGACCAATAAACTGTTTACATCACCTGAATTTTAAATATTTTTACTTTCAATGTTAGCAGTCATTACAAAATAAAGGAATTAAAATGCAAATCAAAAGCTAAATTCAACATCTAATCAAACGCACCTTTATTGATACGGACTGATCAAGGAATCAAAAATAAAAGTGATCGATGACAGTTCTATTTAATTTTTTTAATATTTTTATTATGTTAAACACTAAATTATCAACAGAAAAACCCTAAATATTATAAAGGGCTAAGGATCCGGTTTTAATTCAATGATTTATCGTATCCTGAATACACCTCTTTCCCAAGAAAACTTTAATAGAGAACTAAAATATATAAAAGATATAGCAATATATAACGGGTATGAAACAAAGATTGTAGTCAATATTTTGAATAAAGCAATACAAAATAAGACAAAAAGATCAAGAACAACACTATTACCTTTAAGAGAAAATAATAAGAATTGGGAAAGTAGTACATACACTATAAACCATTCAATAATTAGGAACTTTCAAAAAGAATGCAAACATAACAATTTCCTTTAAAAAAATCAACTTAAAAATATTCTAGAAAATCCCAAAAGCAAGTTACTAGAAGAATCGAAATCTGGAATCTATGAAATTAACCGTGAAAACCGTAATCTCAAATACGACGGACAAACTAGAAGAAATGTCAAAGCTGGACTGAAAGAACACACTTCACATATTATACACAACCGACATGAGAAATCAGCTATCGCAAAACATTGCTTAGCTATGGGACATACAATTTCCAAAAAAAAAACTGTTCTAGACTTTTGAAATATGTTACAAAACCCAAACTACTAGATGCATGGGAATCTTTATATATCAATAAAATGAGCAATTTAGTAAATAATGACCATGGACCAATTCCAAATTCTCCGTTAATAAATTCAGAGTATACAAAATTATAAGAAGTTTGTGTGGAATATATTTTTAAAAAATTACTATTTTATACATTTAATTTCATAAAAATATTTATATACATAAGTCGACTTATAAATTTGAATACTTTGATTTTCTTCAAATCACATGTTTTATATTGAAATTATTGTTGTACATATAACCTATTTTCAGTTTGTGAGGTAGTCTGAAGATGCCAGCGTTGCTGGCGAAAGGCCTCACAAAATATAAAAATATAAAAAAAATTGATGAGTGTTATAATTATAAACTTAATATATGTTTATTAAGGTTATGCAATGTATCAATTAGACGTTACATGACACCTACTCAAAGTATTTTATGAAGATAAAAGCTGCACAAACTATAACATATTGACATTAATTATTGTTTTTATAGGCAGCGATTTTCTATTTTTAACTATGTTTTTTGACATATTTTTGGTTTACAAGTGTATCTTGCAGGCTGATTGCTATTTTTCTCAGATAAATCAAACCAGCACTTCACATGTTATATGTTTGTCAGCTGACAAGAGAGAATTTGGTTGGTTACCATATTGGTTGCCTTGGGACCAGAGTTGATCCAGGTTCGAAATGAAGGTCAACCATTTAGGCTACATTTTTTCACGAGACGAGACCTCTAAAAATATTTAGCTCGTTGTTTAAAAACACGGAATGCAGTACTTTTAACTATTTATGTCCCACGTGACCCCAAGGAACTGCAACAGTTTGTTTATAAAAAATGAGTTTTGAATATTAAAGTTACACTTTAATTGATATTGCTATAAAATTTTATCAAATTATGTCAGATAAATCCTATATGTAATTTAATATTAAAGTTTACATATTTATTAACCTTTTAATATGTTTAAACATGCCATTGATGTCGTCCCTTCTATTATTATAAAGACATTCCTCGAATCAGTCGTACAATATGGTTTTGTGAAAATTAATTTATTCCCTCATACAACATTGAACTTATCATATTATTACAAACTTAAAAAGACCAATTTATAAAACTCCTTTTCAATACTCATAATAAATAGTGGTTTAATACAACATACTATATACAATTCCAATATAAATGAGCCTCATGTAATCTCCAATCAACTACCAACAATTGCTTTATAAATAAACCTACTTTATCAAGAAACTACCCATAATGAATACTGCGTATTGCATGTTGCGTGATATGGCATGCATACAAATATTTTAATAACTATTATGTGTACTGCCATGAAAAGTAATTTGTACAATTTGTCACAGTGTAAATAATTATTTTTTAACAGTTTATTTGAAAACAAACTGTAAATAAAGAAAACTGTTACGGCAAAGTATCCAGTCGTATCAGAAATATAAAGATATATATAATAATTATTTGGAAAACCATATTATAATATACGGAATACACTTAATTTTATTAGTATACATAGTACATGTATAAGGTATAGTGGCCGTTAAGGATTCACTTAATCCACATGTTTAAGAAGTCGTGTCTTGTTAGACAGTAAAGAAATCTAGTTTATGAGTTTATAAACACATGTTTATAAGTTATTAGACAAATAAACATGTGTTGTCCTAATAAGCTGATTAAGGCAATAAAAAGTACATGTTTTTAAATGTAGTTTTAAAATGTAGGAATTTCAAAAAAACTTATAGAAGTAAGTAAAACCTGCAAATTTAGAAAAATTTATCTTTCACTGAGAACAAACCGCATGTAAATCGGTCTTGTGGAAAACTGACAAACTGTCCAAAGAACTGCATAGATGTGAATTTTTTCCCATGTTAAATGCCATAAGAGAATTTAAATTCTTGTATTTAAACGATTTAACGACAACCTATTCCAAATAAAAGTATAGCCACAAATTATAGGAACAATTAACTTTCATTTAGAACAAACCGCATATAAATCAGCCCAGTGGTCTAAGTCTCAAATAAAAAGTAACAAAGAATATTTTTGTTATTTAAATACAAGGATATCAATTTGCGCAGGATAGAAAACTGTTTCTGTAATTATACATAAGCCCAAAATTGTCGTTGATACTATTATCGGTATTGGGCCCGTCTTGGAATTTTGTTGCTGGTCCTAAAGAACACATTTTAGTGGCCAGATTTATTTCTGCTCTCAAGTGCTTGTTATGACAGCCAAGCACCAAACGTCCCTTGAGGCAAGGACAAGTTGTCAAGAGGCACCCTTGTACACATAAAACCTGATTTATCAATTTTGTAACGTGATGTTTTATTACAGACACTCAATGTAATATGTAGCTCAAACAATGTTTCCTACAATAATTTCTATCCAATGAGAGCCTTTAAAGTTTACCTAATAGGTATTATTACGTTGTTAGAGCTACATAAGATGAAACTTCGCCCCACTGGTAAAGTTGCCAAATTATTATTTTCGTATGTTTGCGTGATTTAGTAAATTTGTATTGAAACTAAATTTTGGATACGTTTTCCAACACCAATCATTTTCCTTAAACATTTTCCATTTTATTGATAAAAAAATAGTTTTTGAAACGACAAAAGGGGCTCGGTTTAGGTACAAGTAAAATTGTATACGATTTCGGACGATTTCTGTTATTTAAGGATTATTTCTATATTTTTAAGATAAGTTTTGCAACATTTTCAGTGGTTAGGAAATTATACTTTCTTGTAATGAATATAAAAAACTGGTGGTAAGTTTCCTTAAATTATAATTTCTAGTCAATTCAAAACGTATTTGACTTACTTTACTATTGAAAAACATATTGTCAGATAATATTTTTAATATTTATGACTTTTTCCCAAGTAAACTTATGATCAGTTGCAAAGAACACTTATAATTTATGGGACACTTTGAGCATAATTGCTTCTCGTTCTTTATGCTTGTTCCACATACTGCTGGGTCTCATACCTACGCGTTGCACGTGTTCAGGGTTGTAAAGTGTGAGCCGTGCAGTACAAGATAGGCAAGATAGGCAGCACCGATACAACGAAACTGGAAGGATAAGAATTTGAATGCTCCCAATCAGTGTAGTTGCTACGGTTTCGTTATCAGTCCTCTTGCCTACTTGCAATAACAAATAATATTTGAAGTGCTTTATTGTTATAAGTCTACAATTATACGTTATTATTTCATGCTTATAACTCATATATACAATTATTTTTGGGACATTATATTACAAATCGGGTAGAGTGTTTACAGAGTACGAAGGCATACACTCCTTAAGATGATGTACAAAAATAAGGATAAGTAGGATTGAAATAAATAGCTACATATTAGCTAATACAAATTATACATATAATATCTGAATCAATCAGTGCCACAACCGAAAAATTATATATTTTATTGTTACAAAATGTTACTGTGACGCGTAACAAAACTCATAAACTCCTTCGAGGGTTAAGAATGTTTCTGAAACATTCAGTTAAGTACGTAGTTAAGGACGTTTTTTGAGTTGTGCCAGGGTTTGGACCGTTCCCTATAAAAACGTTAAAAATGCCACTGCCGTAGATACACAAAAAAATACAAAATCACTTATAAATCTGAGATTTTATTTATACAATCAAACAGTCATACGTAACATATGAACCGTTATTTAAGTATATTAGGAACACTAATTTGCCATTTACCTACCTACACTAAATTGTTTTAATTTAAAATTTGATGACAATACCACGCTCGATGATACTACGCAGTTAGAATGGGGAATTTACGATTCAATTGTATATGAAGAAACAGTCTTACATTCTGCATTCTGTGTTAAACTGAAGGAAATCTTTAGGATAGTTAAAATGTGTCTAAATAATAATCTGATCAAATAAATTCCCTAACTCCGTTAGTAAAAGTCAGTAGCCGAAGCTACCAAAAAGGCCAATGTAGCAGAGCTTTTTATAAAAAGGTACTTTAAACTTAAAAATGTGTAGTAACTACATTAAACTTATTGTTGTGACACATTTTTCACTATTAATTTTACAACCCGTGAGCATGATTTTAAATTTTGCAAGCAAAGAAAGAACATTCGACCCAAAGTGCAATTGACAATTCAATTTCCCCTTCCAATAGTGGCTCCCAAAGGCATCTCCGAGCCAGCCGAGTTAGAAGTAATTTATAACTCACTTATAGTGGCATCATGAGACTTTACATGTTAAATTACATTATATTTATAGTGTAATTAATTTAAAACTGAAGTTTGATGTTGAAATTTATATTATCTATTTGAAAAAGTTTTACTTCAGGAATTCTATTTGTAAACTTTCATTGAGGAAAACGCTGTATAAAAATGTTAATGTAAAATTATAAAAACTAAGTTTTTTAAAATAGAATATTTTATGCAGTTATTTAATTAGGTTTTTGGGTCAATGCCTTGATAATGAAAATCTCAAAATTTTTTATAAAGCATCATCAACTTTAAGATATAGGAAATAAAATATAACAACGCATGGTAAAATTACAAGCTGGAACCTCTGAAAAATTCACAAGGATAAATAAAGGAAGAATTTTGTTGTTGGAAATTAAAAATACATACTTACCGAAATACAGCCTTTACGGGTAAATTAAAGTGTAAAATATTATATCCTATGACCACCCTGGTTCCTACATTCATAACATGTAATGCAGTAATCACAACGTTTTATTGAAACCGATTACTTCTTTTAAATCGTAATCATGGTGATAGACACACATATAAATTATGTGCATTTGTAGGTCGAAAAAATCTAAGATAAAAATGTTATTAATTTTATTTTATATTTAATAATGAATAATTAATCACAAATATTTCTTTGAAATCTGTGACTCAAATCAAGGCATAAAATAACATAATTTATTCGGTTTTGAGACTTTACAAATCGTATAAAGCACAGGGTTTATTAGTCATAAGCTTAATTTTACCTATTCTCTTTTTGGACTCAGTAGTTCACACAGATATAGCATCAGAACATATTTTAACATAAAATGAAAGCCAAATAGCAAGTGCGGGTTAACCCTGCATGCAAATTTGACGAGGAAGCTTTTCACGTTGTATACACCCTTGGACAAATTCACCGTTTGAACATGGGTTTGCTACTCAAATATTTATATTTGTTATTTATATGTAAGAGAAATTATCAGAAAAAGCTACTAACAAGCAACAAATGACATTACAGTGTACACATCTGTAAAATTAACGTAACTTAAAAATTCGAAATGGTTAATTACCTTATATCTCCAGATCTATCCGATTCGGATTGCATTTGTTAGTACAGTGTGACAAAATGAGAGTTAAAAATATAAAATAAGCCAATTTAATATATCAAATAGTTATAAACTGTATTGTTTTATTTTATAAATTAATACACAATAGTAATTATTCGTACATTTAATGACAAAAAAGGAATAATTATTTAAACTACTATACAGGGCGTTCCGTAAGTCTGTGGACAAAGGTAAATTGCATTATTCCTTAGGTCAATACAAAGACATTTACCACATACAAATGGGTCTACAGTGGCTAGTTTTCCGTTTAACAGTCTATATGTGTGTTTCACAAAGTTCATATTTTAACTACAAATCCGAATTCAACCAAACTTTGTTAACTGTTTATGGTGATAGGGTGTGTCCACAAAAAGGTTTTCACAATTTCGAAATTGTGGCCATTTTAAATTTTCTATTTGAAATGGCTCGGAAACCAGCCATTTTACAAAATACTTTTTTCTACAACCTTTTTTAGGGAATTTAATAAAAAATTACCGATACTTAAATTATTGAAATCAAGTAATAAATAACCGAGCTGACACATTTTACGTGTGACCGGACATAACCCATCTTAAGGTTTCTCCCCAATACAACAAATAAATGAATAACATGAATTGCAACAGCTCAGTTATTTATTACTCAATTTAAATAATTTAAGTATCGTTAGATATATCATGAAATATCCTAAAATAGTCTATCTTTGTAAATATATTGTAAAATGGCTGGTTTCCAAGCCATTTAAGATAAAACATTTAAATGGGCGGGGACAATACAACAGTCTTGGAGGTCAGCTATGCTGAGGCAGCGGCCACAGAGATGTCCGGTGATGATCTGCCTCATGCGGTTTTAGAGGTGTTCAGTGCTGGTGATGAGAGTTTATAAGTGTATTCAAATGAGTCAGTAGTGAGTGTCTGTGAGCGTGGTGTATCCATTTGTATCCATTTGTGATTGTATAACCAAACATACTCATGATATTGTACCAATAGGTTTACATATTTGTAATACTATCCTGGATAACATTTTGCCTACTCCACCTTTAAACTAAATACAAATGACAAGAAACGAAATTATGCTTTTGATGTTCAATCTAGACAGCGCAAACTGAAAGATTTAAAAAAGCCTTTGATAAATAAAAACAATTTGCTGATTCACCTAAATATCCAAGGAATTGATCAAAAGTTTGATTAGCTAACCAGTTTTTATTAGATTATAAGTAAATACAGATTATATGTCTCAATGAGCATACAATTTGTAATGACCGAAAACAGTTATTAAATAATATTAAACATTTCAAACTGGCAGAAGGTTACTTTAGGGATAACTCAAGTGTTGGCTTATGTATTTTAATTAATGAGTCAGTTAGTTTTAAAGTTAGGATAGATCTATTGCTTTTTAATTATGAATTGTCTTTTGAAGGCTCATACATTAAAATAAGTGATTTAAATTTTATTGTAATTTCATTGTACAGAGTCTCTGAACAGAGACTGTTGAATGTATTTTCTGAAATGAGCTGTTTGAAAAATTAGGGATGAGCAGGAAACTAAGAACAAACAAAAAAATAATTGCATTTGATTTTAATATTGACCTAATATGTTAGTGATAAATTTACAAACATTCAAAGACTTAGCTGTTAAATCTGCCACAGGAAGGAAAAGATTATTTCCAGAATACAAATTTCGAACTTTGTTATAGTTAGCCAGTAGTATTTCTAATTTTAAGCTTTGTTCTACTGTTGATAATAGTTATAATGGTTTTCTAGAAACATTTTATTATACTTTAATTGACTTTTTCCCAGTAAGGAGTGTCCAAAAACCTGATGCTAATTTAATAAAATGGATCACGCCGGATATTGTAATCTCTTCTAGGAAAAAACTGAACTCCATGCTGTTGCTAAATTTAGTTTGGACAGTACATTCGTAAGCTATGTAAATACATATAAAATATGTTTAAAAAATTGTCAACAAAGCAAAGCAAAATTCTAACAATGAGTACATACAAAAAGAACAATCCTCAGGTTACTTTAAATTTTAAAAATTAAGATACTATTCTAATCATAAACATTTTGTTGAAGCTCTCTATGATAATTTTGGTAATATAATTGGGAGTTTAAAGGTTCCTCGAGTGAAATAATAATTCATTGAATTTTGTTCTTTTTCCAAGCCTGGTAGTTTTTCCATGTCAGATTTTGATCCCGTCAGCATAAAATAAATTAAGCACATACATACTTGGATTAAAGAACTCGCCAGCTTCTGGTTGGGATTGACGTCTCTACCACGTTACTAAAATGTTCAGTATATGTGGTTGCTAAAGCTACCACTTTAATTATAAATCAATCATTAACTAAAGCTACATTTCCTAAAAAATTAAAACCCACTGAAATTAAGCCTATTTTTTAGTCAGGAATAGCATCAAATATTAACAACTATTGACCTGTGTCTGCCCGTAGTTCCATCTCCCAAATCTTT
Source organism: Allygus modestus (assembly GCA_963675035.1). Classification (NCBI taxonomy): domain Eukaryota; kingdom Metazoa; phylum Arthropoda; class Insecta; order Hemiptera; family Cicadellidae; genus Allygus; species Allygus modestus. Next base: position 104,297,026 of record OY776112.1, read on the forward strand.
GAAAAATCTTAATTTTTAGATTAATTAATTACTTAGAATTATATGATTTACTTCCTAAAAACCAGTTTGGGTTTAGGAAAAATATGAATTGTGAGGAGCTTTAGCAAGACTTATTAACCAGATTTCAGGGGCCCTGGATGAGTCGTTATGTACAGCTGGTATATTTTGCGACTTATCTAGGGCTTTTGACTGTATTGATCACAGATTGCTTGCAAGTAAATTGCAACAGCTAGGAGTTAAAGGAAAAGCCTTAAATTTTGTTCAATCTCATTTATCTGATAAGAAACACCGAACTGTTATATATGATACAAGTAATAAATATTTTTCTAAGCGGTGTGATGTCAAGTTTGGAGTTCCACAAGGGTCCACTTGGTATTGGTTTGGTATTGGGCCCCACTTTATTTTTAGTATACATGAATTCAATAACAGAAGATCTTTCATATCACATTACTAGTTTTGCAAATGATACTTCACTTATTCTCAAAGAGAGCATTCACCAAATAGATTGATTATTTTGAGAAATACAACACTAAAGGAGTTACATGAGTGGTTTACCAATCATGGACTGCTTTTGATACTTAATAAAACAACAATTCTCATTAAAGCGTCTAATAGAGTGACAGATAACAATTACAGTCCAGAATTAAATATCAATGAACACCATAAAGTTTTAGGTATGAATTTCATAAAAACTTAAATTGAAAAAGCCTATTTCACTCAGCTTATTTCATAAAAATTTAATTCTTTCAGGTTTGCTCTTTCAATTTTAGCAGATTCCACATCAACAGAATCGGTAAAAGCTGTTTATTTTGCTTATATTCATTCAATAATTAAATATGGGGTTATTCTTTGGGGTTCTGCTTCTGGTTCTTCAAATGTTTTTAAAGCTCGAAAAAGTATTGTCCGATCAATGGTCAAAGTAAACAAACGTCAAAGTTGTAATAATATATTCAAAAACCTACAAATTGTAACCCTTCCTTGCATTTATATCATGGAATTAGCATATTTTTTAGTTAATAATCCTGATATTTTCGATAAATTTAAATCAAATAGTAAGTATAAAACTAGATGCAAATATTGATATAACTATCCTATCCATAGATTATCTCTTTTTGAAAAAAGCCCATTGTATATGACCCACTAATAGTTTTCAACAGTATCCCTCTGGAAATAAAGAATTGAACTCCAAACCTAATGTTATCAAAATTTAAACAATTTCTTATTGAAACATCTTATTACAGGGTTTCAGATTACTTGGTTGAAAATCCTGTGGGACAGGTTCAGTAGTTTGGGGCCTGAATGGGCCCTCAAGCTCCAGCACATTTTGTTTTTGGTTTTTTAACACTGGTTGAGTTGTCTTTATTTGATATTAAATGCATTGTATGTTAAGTATGTAAAGTGTTATACATTTTATGTTATGAAAGTAGTTGTAATCATGCAAGATTCTGTACAAAGTGCCTGTTTGCACTATCCTTATGGTGTACTGTCAAATGTTATGTGCTAATAAATTGATTTGATTTAAAATGGTAGACATTTTGAAATTGTTAGAGAAAATTCCCCTATAACTTTGATATTTATGGGCCCTATTACCATAAAAAGTTGATGTATTTTTGGTTGAATTCAATTCCGTAGTTTGTAAAATACGAATAATGTTAAAAACACATACAGACAGACAAATGGAATACTAGGCACGGTAAACCTATGTTCATATGGCAACAAATGTTTGTATTGACCCAAGGAAAAACGCTACATTCCTTTGTCCAGAGAGATACGGGACACTTTGTATATTTATTATTAGAAACCATGTAGTAATAGTTTCGTTTATATCGTGAAGTAGTGGTATCAACGTAGTTTGCAGTTTTGGAAAATGGATTTTATAAGGTTGTATTTATTTTTGTTGTTGTTGTTGTCTAAGACTATATTTCGTGTTCAAAGATATTAGAATATTTGTTTATAAACGTTAATTAGCTATACAAAATATAACTCTTAAATCGGTCAATCCAGAACGATCAATGACTGTGTGTATTTGTGTACAAATAATCTTGAAACCCTGCGGAAGGATCTTTCTTAAACAATAAAATATGATTTTCTGGACTATAAATCTATTGGCGAAAGTATTAAACTCGTGGAAAATTGTATTTTAATAGAACGCTAATTTTAAACTGAACTTATAACACTAAACCTTTAGACTTTCAAATCTTAATAAAATAATCCTAACAGCTTCTCAAAAATTGCCAGAGAACTCTCAAAGTAACATGCACGCATAAATATGTGTTTTCTTTCTTATAGATGTTGGCCTACAGGTACTATAATTAGTAACAGTAAATATTTAGTTGTGTGTAATATTTCCTAAGAGTTTTTATCAATATAAAACTACTTTACTCAAACCTAAATACGGAGACAGACTTGTTCCACTGCTCGTCGACATATGACGACAACCAAGGAAGTGTTTGAACAACAGATTGATTGCTTCGTCCTTGTATGATTTTGTGCTTGCATTCACTGATAACGTTGCATTAAGGTATTAAAAGCATAAATGGTTTTCATAATGTTTTTAGGTTTTTAATGCGTATTGACATATTAGATAAATATTATCTATCTGTGCTAGTCTACCTATAAACTAGGAGATAAAAGAATTACTGAAAAATAAAACACCAAATATGAGTATGATGAAATATTTTTAACACTTAATGAACTAATCATGTTCTATAATATTATATTTATATTAAAATTCATCTTAGCCTCTGGATTGCTTAAATTTAAATAGTTTACTGTCTTACCTTAGCAATCCGTTTTCTTTTCTATTCTAAAATCGATTTCGGATCCGAAGATCCATCATCAGTTAGAAATCCAGGAGACCAAGTTTAGGATCCAGGACTGCGAATGGATCTTCAGATCCGAAATCGATTTTATAATAGAAAATAAAACGGATTGCTAAGGTAAGATAGTAATATATATATTTATATTATCTAAACACAATTGTTTTTGCTTGAAGTTATTAGGTATTCAAGTTTAATTTGCTATAACGTGCTTATCTCAGTAAATTTATATTGTGTGATAATCCCCTACGGTGTAAAATAACCACCCAACCAAACACTGAAAACATTTTATACTTTATGTTTTGATGTTCTAATTTCCTAAATTACTTTGGTGTTAATCGGTTAAAGGATTTTATAATTTCAATTATTTTCACTATCACAATGTGATCATTAAATATTTATAAGGTTTTAAAATTTGCTCTGTTGCTAAACTAAATCTCCTACATTGATGTATTAGACGCTGCCACGGCTAAGAAGCTTTCCATTCATCAAAACTTTCTCGACAGTGTTTATATAAAAGTTTATAACCATATTATATGTTACAAACAAATTCTTATGGCATAAATACCCGTGATATTTGTGTGTTATTTTATTAACGCCAACATTATTTTTTCAGTTACAATTGTAGAACAATGTTGAAAATAACATTAGATCAGATAGATAATATTAATTTCAAATGTCACCAAATTAAAATTAGAATTTTAAATCCTCGGGTCTATATCAGTACTAATTGGAATTAAAAGAAAACATAAGAAAAACCACACATGTGAATTTGACAGATAATTGCAACTACTTTTTTATAGCGAATTTCCCCTATAGGGAAGAAGCTATTACCGTAGTCGGCATGGTAAGACCTAGGCCCGGGACCATGATAACTTTTCGTTTTGAGGTCCCCAGACCCCAAAAACACCATTCGTTCGAAACTGTATATATATATATATATATATATATATATATATATATATATATATGTCCGTGGGTGCAATAACTCTCGTAAAAAAGGTCCGATTTGATGAAATTTGGTACAAACGTGTAAAGCAGCATTTATGACTTTAAGTTCGAAATCCAGACGGATTGACCTATCGGAAGGGGTATTTTGGGGGGGTTTTGTACCCCAAAAATGGGTTTTTGTGTTTTTTACATACAATTTTTGAAAAAGTAAAGTTTTATTGTTTTTCATTGGAATCAGCTTAAAAAGACGCACAATTTGATGTTTTAATCATTGCTCTACGTCAATTGGTTACTGAGATATTGAAAGTGCTAAACACAGTACGTTGTCCAATGTTATTCTTACGGAGGATAAGAAAAATTGTATATCTCGCTTATTTATCAACTTATCCTGACGAAACTTGGTATATTGCTTCATTTCATTGTGGTCTATTAATATTTGCACAAAAACCCATTTTTTCCTGATAGTTCCCGTAGCAGCAAACCTGCATACTCAGCCCCATGTTATTCTCATGGAGAATAATTAACGTGTTATCTCCTTTAATTATGAACATAAATCAATAGAACTTGGTATGTGGCTTTACCTAGTTGAGTTATATTGATATTTTTATAAAAGCCCATTTATATTGTTCCTTATTTCAGCAAACCTGCATACTCAGCCGCCATGTTATTCTTATGGAGAATAATTAAAATGTCATAAATCGTTTATTTATGAATGTATATTGATGAAACTTGGTGTATGGCTTTATGTGGTATCAAGATAAATTAATATGCATTGGAAATTCGCTGAGTATGCAGGTTTGCTGCTACGGGGGTATTTTATGAACTATGATCATATATTTTAAGTGCGTTTGGTGGAAAATGCATACAACTAGGCGAACCCTTATAGAAGATTACTATGTAAAACTATATTTGTTCAATACATAAATAACCGTGACACCTGAGACAATCTAATCTGGTATTTATCCAAGGTTACGTAAACATTCTATTGATGCCAACTGTCCTAACTTGTCTTCACGCTGAACATGTTTCGGACGAATTACCGTCCATCTTCAGCAGTGGTCGAATAAACTTAAAAAGCTCATTTTTCAATGGTTATCGATTCACACACACCTTTTGTTAAGTTTCTTCGACCGCTGCTGAAAATGAACGGCAATTCGACCGAAACATGTTCAGTGTGAAGTCAAGATAGGAAAGTTGACATCAGTAGGCTGTTTACGTAAGTAAATATTTTGGATATATACTATATGTTTATTTATGTACTATATATTTATGTACTATATTGTTTATCGAAACGAACTTGTTTATTTAATTACTGGGAACTTTTTAATCTGCTAATTAGGTGTACGCTCCTTCATCGCGTATAAGGATTATCGAAACACATGATAAAACTTAAATTGAGTCACATTAAAAATTAAAGATCTGATTTGAGTAACGTCATCAGAATACAGAATGCAGTATCATTCAAGGGCCGCCAGAATGCAGTTGTTACGTCTAGTTATAGTCACTTCTCTACGAAGACATCATATCGCGTCAGCTCAGTGGCAATCGCATCTGCTCTTAGAACTAAAGGTCGCAGGTTCGGATCCCGTACCTGACCTACCTTTTTTAGCTGTAGAAAAAAAATTCATGCATTTATAGCTTTTTTTATCTAAGTAAATTTGGTAGGAATCCGTTAATTTGTTTATTAAACAAAATTTTATGCTTCAGGCATGGTTTGTTGTTAGGATTGGTATGGGCGCATATTGAAAAAAAGTATTTTGGGCTATAGGCAGTGATTTTAACAGTGTAATTAAGTTACTTATAAGAAAACAGCGAGTTTTCTAAATAAACTAATGTTACAATTTTTATAGTAAAATTATCCTTAAGGACGAACAATATGTTGTCAGGTCTAGTTATTTAGATAAAAAAATGAGATTTCAATATATTGTTTCAAAAACCTAGGTTATCATGAAATTTAATGCTATAAACATGGGTTAGTCCATGACCGTACACGAAACTTTTAAAATGCCAAGTAACCTAAGTGTATAGACATACATTTCATAGGAATAGGCCCAAGTTTATGATGAAAACGGCTTACTGTAATCCAAACCTAGGCTTTGTCAAATCATTTCAGATAATCTTCAAAATAGGCTTAGTTTGGTAAGAATAGTTTAAAGCTTTGTTTTGGTTCGCTACAACATTTCTGGTAATGTGATTTAAGTATTGTAGAACAATGCTGTATTATTAATTTAATGTAGGCTTACTCTGTAATCCAAATCTAGGCTATGTAAAATCATTTCAGATAATCTTCCAAAAAAGGCTGTTTGGTTAAAATAGTGCAAAGCTTTTATTATGGTTAGCTCCAACATTACTGGTAATGCATTTTAAGTAATGTAGAACAGTTTTATTTTTAATTTAATGTAGTGAAAATATAATCAGCAAATAATTATGCTAGTAAATAAATTTAAGGTTGGTCGCTTACTTGTAACTAACTTGATCAAAGCTTATTTCTAGACGAAGGCTTTGTAGTTTTAACACATGCCAATCACGGGAATCACGTTTTCATTTACTAACAAATATAGCTAGGCTCTTGAAAAATTGCTAAGAAAGAAATAAAAAATGTATAAATATGTTGAAATAACACATAATGAAGTAGCTTTATAAAAGCTAAACAGGTAATAGTTTCCAATTTTCAATGTTTTCATCCCTGATGATCAGAGAATTTTATGTTTTCGATATAAAAAATCAAGTGTACCATCGACCTGTATACTGAATACAGTATAAACAATGAGCGCGACAACAAGCCGGAATAATCAGTTGTACTGTGGGTTGCGCCGCGTCCGTCGCGTCGCCTGGCAACCGCTACCTCATCGAACACCGCCTTGTTTTGGACGCTTGACAATAAACTAAGTTTTCAATCTCCGCTCTCGGATTCTACAGATTAAAATTTACTAAAGAAATAAAGGAAAGCAGCGTAGGGATATTGTAGGGGTTAGGAAACCTGCTATTATTGTGGTGGTGTTTCGAAAGACTCTAGCACTGTAATAATTATGTAGTACTGACAGGTTGTTACCTTCTTCCCCCTATATATGGTATATGGAGAAAGTATTGTTTTCGCCAAAATTTTAAAATTTGAGTTGTTAGTAAAAATATTCGTTTTGGTGCTCCCTGAACAAAAAACCTGATGTCTGTCTGTCTATATGTGGACAGACCGATTTTGATGAAATTTGGTATGTAGGTGCTGATACACGACATTTCTAGGCTTTTATCATTATTTTTTAAATTTGAATTTAAGGGTAATTATCCCTCAAAAACAGCTAAAAAGATGGAAAATCCAAATTTCTCAAAAACGACTCTAACAATTTTGTTTAAACTTTAGAGGTTTGTAGGACTTTCAGTTCCCGAAAAATAACACCACCCGCATTTCGGGAAAGATTCGGGTTCAGAAACTACAGGACTTAAAACATCAAAAATTCAGTTTTTAGGCTTTTTCATTAAAAATTATAAATGAACAAAATATACTTATCACCATTACAAAGAGTTAAAAACATGTATTATTTAATAATAATGTGTTATTATTAATACTGTGTTTATAATTTAATTTATAATGTGTTATTTTGAATTATTATTCTACGATTGCTGGTTTCTGGTTGCGGAGGAAATTGAAATTTTTATTTTGTTGTAAACACAGGATGTTGTCCAATGTTATTCTTATGGGTAATTTAAACGTTAAAATTCCTTTCTTAAGCTCTGACCAATTTTGTTAAAAATTGATGTTCGGGTAAATTTACCATTGACCAACAGAGGATATTTAGGTCAGATATTTGGGAGGATGTTTGTACCTTGGGAGCAGACTGATAAAATAAATTTGTAAGGGTTAAAAATGTAAAAAAAAAACAGAAACAAAAAACAGATAAATTGTAAGGTGAATAAAACTGCAAACGATTAACCCTTACCTGCTAAAGAAAAACCAAGCAAACTGCAATGTACTGTGTGACAATGAGATAAATCTCTATACTAGGAGTACGCTCTAATGTCGCGTAAGAGGATGAACCGAAGAGTTAAATTACTACCTTATTTTGATAGTTAAATGACACTTACTGAGCAGTTTAATATTGTGAATTGCATGATTAAAAAAATATTGACTTTTTGAATTATTCATAAACATATTAAAGCAAAAAATACACTAAATGAGGTGTAATCAAAATGTACATGATGTATTAAATAAATATCATAAAATCATGCAATTGACTGTAAAGGACAAAAACAGTAATTTCCAAATCTTACAAAACACTTTTGAGGAAGTTGCACTTGTAGCAGTAATTTCAGAAAGCTACATCATATTTTGATATTACAGTAGGGTCATATCCGTATACAGTATTGCCCATTAGCGTGCATTTTAATAAAAATGGCATACTAATAGAGATGAAATATTGTTTTATTGTAATACATTTCAAATCAGGAGTTCATAGAGTACAACATTTTAAACTATTATATTTTGAAGTGGAAATATATCTTTATAAACATTTAAATGAAACAAATCTATTCATAATATAAATTGAAGTCTCTCTCCGCGTCTGAATGTTTATCTGTTACCTCCTCCTAAACCACTAACCCGATTTCGATGAAACGTTGTATGGTCATTCAGGTTAGCCTTGGGAAGCAACTAATCAGTCCTAGAACTTTAGGGCTTCGCCCCACTGGACTTCAATGTTAGCATGCTAATCTTATGGAAGAAAAATTTGTTATGTTTTTCACAGATGACCAATATAAAATGTTGTAAAAAGCTGCCTATTTATTTCAAGCTGTAATGTAAATAGTATGGATTTTTGAAAAACATAATCTCTCTCTAAATTACTTTTGGTTTCTTTTAGCGAATTTCCCCTATAGGGAAGAAGCTATTACCGTAGTCGGCATGGTAAGACCTAGGGCCGGGACCATGATAACTTTTCGTTCGAAACTGTATATATATATATATGTTATTCCCCATGTTGTTCTTATGGAGAATAGTAACGTGTTATCTCCCTTAATTATGAACATAAATTAATAAAATTTGGTATGTGGCTTTACCTACTAGAGTTATATTAATATTTGTATAAAACCCCATTTTTTGTGTTTCCTGCTTCAGCAAACCTGCATACTCGGCCGCCATGTTATTCTTATGGAGAATAATAAAAATGTCATAAATCGTTTATTTATGAATGTATATTGATGAAACTTGGTATGTGGCTTTATGTGGTATTAAGATACATATATATGCATTGAAAATTCGCTGAGTACGCAGGTTTGCTGCTACGGGGGTATTTAGCGAATTTCCCCTATCGGGAAGAAACTATAACCATAGTCGGCATGGTAAGACCGAAGAGTTAAATTACTACCTTATTTTGATAGTTGAATGACACTTACTGAGCAGGTTAATATTGTGAATTGCATGTTAAAAAAATAAGTTGCTCCCCGGGACCAAGATAACTTTTTGTTTTGAGGTCCCCAGACCCCAAAAACACCATTTGTTCGAAACTGTATATATATGGGTGTGTGTCGTGAGCAAGATAACTCTCGTAAAAATAATCCGATTTTGATGAAATTTGGTATAAACATGTAAAGCAACATTTATGACTTTAAGATCGAAAACTAGCCAGATCGCTCCATCGGAAGGGGTATTTTATGGGGGTTTTGTACCCCAAATAGTGTTTTTCGAATTGTTTACATATAATTTTCTAAATAGTCAAATTTTAGTTTTTCCCATTGGATTCAGCTTAAAAAAATACACAATTTGTTATTTTGATCATTTCTCTACGTCAATTAGTTACCGATAGATTGAAAGTGCTTAACACAGTACGTTGTCTAATGTTATTATTATGGATGAAAAGAAAATTGTTATATCTCGCTTATTTGTGAACGTATACTGACGAAACTTGGTATACAGCTTCATCTCGTTGGGGTCTATTGATATTTGCTCAAAAAAAAAAAAAATTTTTGCCAACGGCTCCCCTAGCAGCAAACCTGCGTACTCAGCCCCCATGTTATTCTTATGGAGAACAATTAAATGCTCTGTCTCCCTTAATTATGAACATAAATGAATGAAAACTGGTATACGACTTCTCCTAGGTGAGTTATATTGATATTAGCATAAAAACCCATTTTTTGTATTCCTTGTTGCAGCACACCTGCGTAGTCAGCCCCAAAGTTTTCTTATGGAGAATAATTAAAATTGTATATATCGCTTATTTGTGAATATATTTTTATGAAACTTGAGATTTTATGTAGTATTAAGACATTGATATCTCCATGGAAATTCGCTGAGTATGCAGGTTTGCTGCGACGGGGTTATTTTATAATCCTTGTTGTAGCAAACCTGTGCATTCAGCCCCAATGTTATTCTTATGGAGTATAATTATAATTGGATGTATCGCTTATTTGTGAATATATTGTTATGAAACTTGGTAAGTGGCTTTATGTAGTATTAAGACACTTATATCTCCATTGAAAATTCGCTGAGTATGCAGGTTTACTGCGACGTGGGTATTTAGTATGTGGTTCGAAAAATCATGGCAACCCTATCACATGCCAAACATTACAAGCCATCTTGTAAAACTGCGTGTTTCGATCTGTAAAAATGGTGTGATCCTTTGAAATAAATAAATCCCAATCATATAAAATTAAATTAGGTATTTTTCCCCTCCGTTAACTTGTGTTCAAAATATTCAGCCCTTTTTAGCGAATTTCCCCAATAGGGAAGAAGCTATTACCGTAGTCGGCATGGTAAGACCTAGGCCCTGGACCATGATAACTTTTTGTTTTGAGGTCCCCAGACCCCAAAAACACCATTCGTTCGAAACTGTATATTATATATATATATATATATATATATATATATATATATATATATATATATATATAATATATGTGTGTGTATCCGTTAGCACGATAACTCTCTTAAAGATGAACCGATTTTGATTAAATTATGTATAAACTTGTAAAGCAACATTTATAACTTTAAGTTCGAAAACCAGCCAAATCGCTCCATCGGAAGGGGTATTTTATGGGGATTTTGTACCCCAAAAATGTTTTTTTTTTTTATTGTTTACATATAATTTTTGAAATAGTCAAATATTAGTTTTTACCATTGGATTCAGCTTAAAAAAACACACAATTTGGTATTTTGATCATTCCTCTACGTCAATTGGTTACCGAGATGATACGTCATGTGATACGTCAATTGGATACTGAAAGTGCTAAACACAGTACGTTGTCTAATGTTATTCTTATGGAGGAAAAGACAAATTTTAAATCTCGCTTATTTATGAACGTATACTGACGAAACTTGGTATACGGCTTCATCTGGTTGTGGTCTGATATTTGCTCAAAATAACAATTTTTTGCCAAAGGATCCCGTAGCAGCAAACCTGCGTACTCACCCCCCATGTTATTCTTATTGAGAATAATTAAATACTGTTTCTCTTAATTATGATCATAAATTAATAAAAACTGTCATACGACTTCACCTCCTTAAGTTCTATTGATATTAGCGTAAAAACCAATTTATTGTGTTCCTTGTTGCAGCAAACCTGCGTACTCAGCCCCAATGTTATTCCCATGGAGAATAATTAAAATTGCATATATCGCTTATTTGTGAATATATTTTTATGAAACTTGGTAAGTGGCTTTATATAGTAATAAGACATTATATCTCCATGGAAATTCGCTGAGTATGCAAGTTTGCTGCGACGGAGGTATTTACTTTAAGCGCTCCTTAACCATAGGGCCTAAATCGAATTACGATGAAACATTGCATAGTAATCCAGGTAACCCTGGGAAAGTTTATAGCCATTTACATTAGAACCTTAGGGCTTCGCCCCACTGGACTCGCTGGGAAATTCTATGGTCATTAGGGATCCTCTTGAGCGGTAGCAGTGTACCTAATATATCAGAGACAAACATAAGCCTAATTCTGTTCTGCAAATGTTTTAGGACTCTCCCTTCTTGACATTCAAAATACCTATTCCAACCAGCTTACTACTACCGGACTACTGGACTGCGGGGTACAATTCAGTAGAAAGATAGCTGAGAGGTTAATGTCAGCCATAAACCTACCCCTGATAATATTATACTTTGCCCTGCTGGACACCAATATACCCATCTTACACCAATGACTCAACTGATGGAGCTGAAATTTGTTAGGAAAATAGATAATACACCAGAATCAAAACACACATTCCCTCAATCCAAAGATCCTATGGGGCCCCCCCACTGGGACTTAACTATGTTTACACCATCTTGCACCTACTACTGGACTGATGAAGCCGAAGGTCAGTACGATGATGGCTAAAACACTCAAAGCAGAATGGACATACTTACTCCAAATTAAAAATTTTTTTAGGGTCCCAACCCACAAGCTTTTATTATCCCCATGTTCTAATTATCGCACACTTAACTACAGAATAAAGGAAGCTGAAATTTGAATGAAATGTTGTCCCCCCACATTTAATTTGCACCCGTGCAAAGCCAGGCTTGCTCGCTAGTATATCCTATAAGGGAAAAACTAAGGGAAAACTATGAGTTTTTGAAAGAATTTAAAAAATTACCTTTAAGAAAAAGCGTGGCAAAAGAGAAATAAAATAAAAATAACTGCTTTACATATTTAATTTTCAAACAGTAATTTTATTATTCCAGAACCATTTTTTTAGTAAGATAAGAAACCGTTTTAGGGGTTGTGCATATAATATATAATATTATTATGTCACGCCTCCCCGGGGGGTGTGGCACATCGTGACAGACCGTGACACGGGGGAGGGGGCTAAGGGCTGCGTGACGTGTCACGATTAATGGAGTTAAAGCCTGCAAAATCGTCAGTTACAGTGACGAAATATCGTACGCCACAATCCAATACTTAATAATTAATAAGTGTGATGTGACGGGGGGGAGTAATGAGCAGCGTGACAGAGCATGATCCGGGGGGGGGGTCCAAAAGGGCTGAATATAGCGTGACATAATTTATGCATGGCCCCTACTATAAACATGAAAGATTGGACATAATACTTTATTTCCAATTGTGCTTTTTTTGTGACTTTGTTGCTATTTTCCTTAATAAATCATCGGAACGAATAACTGAGCTAACAAATTGAAGGTATTTTTACCGTTAAATGTGTAAAATAAAGAATTAAAAACCATTAAAATTATAACATAAATGGGCGATTCTCACTTATTTTTAACGTACCATCTTAGCACCATCTTAGAATGACATGTTTAAATAACCTAAAACAGGTGTCTCAACGGAAATTGTAGTACAACTAAATTTATACAAAATATATTTACAAACAAGTCTTGCCAATAGGCCTAAGCAAATAAAATAAAGTACAAAAGACACCCTCCAAAGGTAGTTAAAACCCATTGGAGCCCTGGGTCGGACAACTGAAAGGGCGGTTAAAACAAATAACGCCTGTATAATTTAAAGCAGTAAAATTATAAAAGTCAAACGACAGTTAAAAAAGGGTACAAAAACATAGGTACCAAGATGCAACTGTGGAATACTTGCTAACTATGGAAACATATGATCGACTTGTTGTGATCTGATTTTTTTATGGTACATTATCAGGAATACGGCTGCGGTGGCAGATGTGAGTTGTTTCCTGGAATTAAGAAGGCGGTTAATCCAATGGAAGGTTACATCGAGGGCGGTTATGAGGGTGTCTACTGTAGTCATATGAGCTCACAAAGTGAGCAAGACCTCTTAGCTGACTTCAATGCTTCTACTGCTAACGAAGTGATTCAAACTGGATTGTCTTATGCACGATAACTCCTATGTCCATATCACACAAAGCTTAAAAAAAGAAGGAAAATTACCGTATTTCGCTTCTTTCACCCATACGGAACTTACTGAATCACTTTCGTGTAACATTTTGCCAAATTATTTTTTATGAATTATTTTTTATTTTATTATATTAGCGAATTTCCTCTATAGGGAAGAAGCTATTACCGTAGTCGGCATGGTAAGACCTAGGCCCGGAACCATGATACGTTTTTTTTTTAAGTCCTCAGACCCAAAAAAACACCATTCGTTTGAAACTGTATATATATATATATATATATATATGTATATATATATATGTGTGTGTGAGTGTGTGTCCGTGGGTGCGATAACTCTCGTAAAAAAGGTCCGATTTTGATGAAATTTGGTACAAACGTGTAAAGAAGCATTTATGACTTTAAGTACGAAAACCAGACATATCGACCTATCCGAAGGGGTATTTTGGGGGGGTTTTGAACCCCAAAAATAGGGTTTTTGAGTTTTTTACACATAGTTTTTGAAAAAAAGAAATTGTATTTTTTCCCATTGGAATCAGCTTAAAAAGACGCACAATTTGGTGTTTTATCATTGCTATACGTCAATTGGTTACTGAGATATTGAAAGTGCTAAACACAGTACGTTGTCCAATGTTATTCTTACGGAGGATAAGAAAAATTGTATATCTCGCTTATTTATCAACTTATCCTGACGAAACTTGGTATATTGCTTCATTTCATTGTGGTCTATTAATATTTGCACAAAAACCCATTTTTTCCTGATAGTTCCCGTAGCAGCAAACCTGCATACTCAGCCCCATGTTATTCTCATGGAGAATAATTAACGTGTTATCTCCTTTAATTATGAACATAAATCAATAGAACTTGGTATGTGGCTTTACCTAGTTGAGTTATATTGATATTTTTATAAAAGCCCATTTATATTGTTCCTTATTTCAGCAAACCTGCATACTCAGCCGCCATGTTATTCTTATGGAGAATAATTAAAATGTCATAAATCGTTTATTTATGAATGTATGTTGATGAAACTTGGTATGTGGCTTTATGTGGTATTAAGATAATATTATATGGATTTTAAATTCGCTGAGTATGCAGGTTTGCTGCTGCGGGGGTATTTTCTTTAGAAAAATATTAATTGCACTCTACTAAAAAGAATTAATGTTTTCACACACATGTAATAATAAATAGTATCAAGTTCAATAGTAATGCACTTCACACTCTAGCCAAATGTGTTAGGTGAGCAACTCATTGTAATTTCATATGGTAAATAATCTGTTAGAATAACACGAGCAGAGGCGAACTAATTTAGGCCTACACATCTACTACTCCCGGTCGTGTTTGCTCACCTAGCCTCAACCAAAGTGTGAAGATGGCATAAAAAGAAACATTGAATACCCATTAACTAAATATAATTATATCATTATTTATTTTCAGGTTATTTTATGTGTTTTCAGCAAAATAAAACTATTAATGAAACAGGTTATGCTTCAATGAAATATCCTGAATACTTTTATAGGATTTAATATAAACCTATTTAATATAACCTATTTTTTAGGTTTGTAAGCGATTGGTTTATTCTTTTAATGTAATTATAATATTGCAAGATGTGTGTCATTCATACTGTATCATCTTTGACATAATTGTATAATTTGAAGTTTACTGGTTTCCTGTTATAAGCGACTTAAAAACCCTGAATTTGGAATGGAAGTGATATCATGGCTGTAGTTTCCATTCTAAAAAAAACATAATACAGTACTGCAGGCAACTGTTCATTTCGCCAGACGCGTGCCCCAGAGCAGACTTACAGTGTGTTGGGTTATTAGGCTTACTTTTCCCCCTTTGTGGCAACAGGTTTTTTTAGAATGGAAACTATAGCTAGTCTAACGTTGCTGTTCCAAATTTGGCGACATTTAACTTTTTTATAAGAGGAAATCAGTGAAACTCAAATGACACAATATGACAAAGACGATACAAGAGATACCCTTCTAATGATACACAACGTTTCAACAGTGACGCGATACCACTTCAGCCATACCGCGAAATGTGACCATATTGCACATCACTACTCCATATTCTTCTCAAGTTGTAACGCCCGGACCAAGTGGATCTTTTCGGCGTTTCCCAGATCGAATAAATATTATAATCTAACATTCTGTGGGATGGCCTAATAGTGAGCCGCACTTCTATCATACATCACAGCCATTTTGATGATTTTAATTTAATTAAATAAGTAACCTAATATATTTAAATAAGGCAGGAGCAATTGACAAGTCGGCACTGGCGCGTCAGAAGGACGCGAGGCGGCATTAGTTATTTTCAGCCTACATAATGTAGAATAGTTGCCCTTTGCAATTATATTGAGCTAAGTGATTTATACCCCCCCGCAATCCCCCCCCTTAACTAATAATAGTTTACTGAGTCATTATTTCATGGAACAAGCCTTAATCTAAACTTATCGGGATTTTTGAATCGGCAGCCCGGCGACGCAGTTCCGCTCTCTCCCCTGGTTCGGCACAGACAGACTGTCTTGACCTTTTCGCGTCACTTCCCCTCCTTGCCACCGGTAGGGGTAGCCAAGTTCGCGTCGCGGGTTGGTTGATCAAGGTCTGGTCCGACCGACTCTGTGACGTCGATCGTCACAACGTGGCATACCTATTTGTTAAAAATGTCATCAGCATATAGGCCTATACATACTATACACCTAAAATCAGTTCAGTTAAGCCTGTAATCAGTGTTTATACTCTATTTTCATTTAATTTAGATTATAAGTGCATTAATAACAACTATCAAAAGAATATTTGTATCATTTCCGTTAATTAACCAGCACAACCTTTTTGGCTTTCCATTTATTTGCTACTGTTCACAACATATTTCTTATTACTAAAGAAAACATTCCGCACACCTGCTAAAAAAAACCTGTTGCCACAAGGGGGGAAAAGTAAGCCTAATAACCCAACACACTGTAAGTCTGCTCTGGGGCACACGTTTGGCGCAATGAACTGTTGCCTGCAGTACTGTAGCATGTTTTTTTTAGAATGGAAACTACAGCCATGATATCACTTCCATTCCAAATTCAGGGTATTTAAGTCGCTTATAACAGGAAACCAGTAAAATTCAAATTATACAATATGTACACTCTCGTTTTCCCAATTTCTCTGAAATTCCTGGGAGTCTTATCTTATCGCTTACAGATATCTACTCCACACACTCAGCGGCCAGTAGTATTCGGACATCAAAACCCCACCATCGATGTTGAATTCAGAAGTTGCATTAATTGCTTCTTGAGATGTAACTTTTAGCGTTCACGTTATGTCGTGGTAGCTCAGGTAGCTCAGGTCCCAGGGTCGGATCGATTGTGTTCCTTTATTTTAATTTTAAAGGAATTAGGTTTTAAAATAATTGTTCAACGTTACCTACTTTGATATTTATGCATACCAAACAATTTGTAATAGCCTGTGTCGATTTAGTTATTTTGAAGTTTTAAAAACAATTTACAGGTATGATTGGTTGGGGGTGCTTAGACTTATGTTAAATATCTTACCTAACTCAACGTTACTTAACGTAATAAACACACATGTCAAACCCACCATCCACGTACCAGAATTTATTTTTTTTGCCTTTTAGGCCTACCCCCAATTAGGTAAGGTTTAGATGTGCTATCAGAACTAAATATGAGTATTCCGGTCAGGCATTTGTTACTTAATTCATGAAAACCCCATTAATTCGGTTTACATTAATTAAGTTTGGTTACGTTTATGTTTAGGTATTGAATAGGGCCTATATACTAAAAAAAACCTTCCTAGCCTAGGCTACGTTAATTTTTATTCATAAGCGGTACCTAGTGAATTAACAAAATTAGAAACCAAAAAGTCATGGTTTTAAAGGAATGGATCCGAATATTGGCTTTCACACCTATCCTAGGTTACGGTACTTTATTTTTTGTCATCAGTGGTACCTAGTGAATTAACAAAAATTAGAAACCAAAAAAGTCATGGTTTTAAAGGAAATGATCCGAATAGTTACTTTCATTAGATTGTGAAGAATGTAGCCTATTAAAATTTGTCAAACAGCCAAAATTACCCGTCACGAATAAGCACACCAGATTGGAGAGAGGATTCTCTTGACTAATGCAGGGTGATCGAAACTTTAAAATTCCAGGAGAATGGAAGGGTACACTTTCATAAGCGGAACAATAAACCAAAGCCGAAAAATTTTTTCGATACCTATATCGATTAGATCGATTGTAAAATATTTTATCGTTTGTATGTTAGTTACTACGTAATGTTTGTTTTATAGTTTTGTTTGTCAAATAAACTTAAAATAAAAATTAAATAAATGTTACCCTACCGGTATTAACAAAATGATTTATTTACAAAACATAAAACTACAAAACGTAACAAATTTAAAAGGTTTCCAGGATATAGCTTTCTGATATACCATACCGAGAATACATATTTAAGTATTAATGGAATCAACGTTTCTTATCTGGACAAATTTCAAGACAAAATCGTTCACATCTTTGAGACTGAACACAACCGAAACCAAAACCAAATAACCTAAATAATAGCTAAACCGTATCGAACAATTTCATCCAGTTTTTTATATTATCGCTTCATATCATTCATTCATCATTTATGAAAGTGTAGGTACCCAAAAGGAAAGTTTCTGATAAACACTAACCTTATTTGTGAATTGTACAGTAAAAAATCTTTCAGAAAAAATAAAACAGGCTACGTATAAGTTATTGGTCCAATACTTTCTATTTCAACCAATTATGAATATGCAACAGTTCAGGATAAGATAACGAAGTTTAAATAGTTGTAGAGCTCTTGTTAAAAAAGTGAAGCCTCATTGGAGGACAAAACATCTAGCCAAAGAGTAATAAAGACTAACATAAGTTGTGAAGAGGGGATTTAATTGGTTAACTTATTTGTTGCCATGGAGACCGGAGGATATAGAGGGTCAAAATGGCGGTCAGCATGTAAGCAGAGTTTTTACCCCAGACGAGACCTCTATAGACATCCTCGTTGGATAAGATAGGATTTGTTATTTCAAAATAACGTAACATAATCTAACCTAACTGCCGCAGCACGCTGTACAAGACGGGTCGTAAAAAATAAACGATAGCATTTCACCATCGGAGGTCACTCTTACCACTCTAGGAAAAAATCAGTAAGTTATAAAATATAGACAAAAAAGCTAGGATAAACTGAAAAATACCTGAAACTCATTCTGATGTAATATAAAAATAAAATTATGGCCCCTGTATAGTCCCGACACAGACTTGCTAGCTACGTTGAGAAATATAATCGCTATTGGCTAAATACAACGGCTAATTCATGTACTTCAAAACTTGCATTTAAATTAAAACATGTCAATATTAGCAAAATGTGTACGTACCACTAACTGTTTGTACATTGTCTTCAGTTGTTCAATTGATAAGTTAATCATCAAAAGTCCACATTTCTGATCCCATTCATGGCCATGAAACCTCTAGCTTCCACATACAAAAACCCTCAAGTGCGAGGCCTTCATAGGTGCAAGGCCCTTGTGTGGGTGCACCTGTCGCGCCACCCTAAGGACGGCACTGGGTGCTTATCACATTAAGTAGATACCTTGGGTTAGGTAAGGTTTATATGACGGTTTGGTCTGTTGATTCATTTTAGTATGTTTGGCCATTCCAAGTAGGCCTACAGTTTGCCTCAGCAAACTTAAGTTTCTCACGAAAAGTAAATGGACATTTAGTAACTCGCAAATATAAATATAAGCTAGGCCTATCATAACATTCCCACTGTATAGACTACCAAGACAGACTTATGGTTAGAATAAATTTACAGCAAGGCTAAAATTTAAATAGTATTATGATTGAACAACTTTGGATGGTTGAGAAACTACAGTATCATTGGCCTACCTAAATTATTCAAAGGATACTGTCTGTTTTGGCGATTAAAACTTTGTAGACAGTATTTAAAGTTTATTAATAACATAAAAAGTTCGTTTTTAGTCACACCTTGTGCTATAATCATCCATGTTATGGCTACAACTGTAAGCTAATATACAAAACCTGAGTATTATGCGAACACAAACTATATACAAAAGAACACAGACAAAACCTCCAAGATGTATGGTTGTGTTTAGTAGTGATGTATAATGTTGGCATTCTCGCCGATAACACTTTTTATCGTATTAAATCCAACTTGAACCAAAGTGCTTCACATAGGTTATGTGTATGGAACTCTCAAGGAAAGAAGATTTACATTTGATTACGGTACATTTGCTACGGTATAACATTAATGAAATTATTATTGAACTCAAAAGAATGACACGTTTTGAATTTCTAACAGAAAGGTGTAGGTAGGTAGAACCACTAAGTTTTAGAACAAATTAAATAAATAAACCGTTCGTAATGTACAGTAGTCTCTGACCTGAACACAAACTTCAACCAACCAAATTACAGCAGCTGAGCTGATGTATTTTGACAGTTCAAACAACACGGTACTACAAAGCTCAAAGTATGTACTGAAATAATGTTCAATGAAAAAACTGATAATTATTAAAATGTAATAATAATTCGCCAATTATAGTTTATTTAAAGTATTAAACCGTAAAAACGTTACCCTAAAAATTTCATGACAATCCATCAAACCGTTAAAATGTAGATAGCGTCACACTACTTCGAATTCCAAACCGAGTATAAGGATTCACATTCGTTCATCCAATAATGGGACACTATGCTTTTTATTATTTTATTTTATTAAGTTTTTGTTCAATTCATAAAATTTCGCTTTAGGAGGAATTATATATTGAATAAAATAATTTTCCTTAATTATGAAACGAAAATATATTTATATTTTATAATTCATACATATTTTAACATTAAATAACATATTTTACCCTGTGTTGAAGGCATCTCAGTATTAATATCTTGGCCTGAAGTTTAAACTCGTTTTTACGTTTATAAAAGTAAAGCAGACTTAAGTCATGATTAATTATATCAAGAATTAAACAAATTACTATGTAATCATTTATTTTTTTAAATATTTTTTATTTATTTTGCACACAAATTTTTATTACAACACCAAGACAATTTTGCTACTGGAACAACAACATCCTAGCACATGTTCACTTTGGTCTTCTGTGTCTACTGTAATTTTGTTTCCAAATCATGGTAAGAAAAACAAACTATAGTCTATTTAAAGTAGGTAGGATTGAATATAGAGACACCTGTTGGGACTAGTGGTAACTTTTAAGCTTTGACTGAACATAACCATAGCAACCAAAAACATGTGTCATGCAGTGCCAGATTCCTTTTTGTTTACTGGTAACCATCTGATGCGTCTGCTTGGCGTAAATGAATGTTTGTTTTTATTCGCTCATAAAAACTATAGTAAATGAGCAGATGTCATTTAAAATGTAAACGTTATTTTTTATTTTGATAATTTCAATGTTTTGTTAAGCTATCTGAGGTATTTAATGTGCAGATGTATATTGATGTTCGTATATTTTATATTATACATGGTGAGTTCTTCGATTATTGTGTCGAAAACAGTTTAGATCAATCTCGCACGAAAAGAGATCGTTCCCAAACTTGACCAATGCCAAATTCTCTTTATCTTAAACTACCCTTTTTACTTGTATTTTTTAGTTATACCCCGATGATCTTTAAAATGTGTATGTAATCCATTACGCACCAAGTCAAACACTTGATGTTTTGGTTAAAGTTATGTGAAACACGTCATAGGCTTGCTCCTGTTCCGATAATTCTATCATATTCAATAAATCGATTTACCTAAAATGTCATACAATGATAAGTCATCCTCCTGAGTCAATAATTTTAGTAACTCACAGTACCTTGTGAACAAAAACATTTAAAATGTATTCTAAAAATGTAAATTATCCTGTAACTTATTAACATCGCGGGAAAAACCGTGACGGGTAACAGTATAAAGTAAAACTTAATCCTGCTAACCCTGACCATGCATCGCTTAGCAAGGGTAATCATTTGTTAACAATCGCAAGAAAAATGTAATTCCCATTGTTTTGACAAGCTGAGAAAAGTGATTTCAGAATGTGATCCAACCATATGTAGCCGTCGTCGTCTCCGGTTGGTTGTTGATTTGGCAACATTGCACCACCAAAACTTCCGATAGCTGTAACTTAGGCACTGAAGTCAATCCTAAAGCTACTTTAAATAGACTATAGTAATAATAGTTTCACGCTAATTCAACTATTTGTCAAAGGAAAACCACCCATCTCCTATTTAGAGGAAATAGCTATTTGTTTTTTATCCATTATTACTTTTGAAAGACATTGGCCAGGTATTTTAGTTAGAACCAACATACTTAAGTTAAAGTCTGCCCGACTAGTTTGCCAATATTTAACTGATTTACATTTTTCTTCCCAACTTTTTTAAATAATTGTTATATCATTTTTTTGATATAGGGGTCATAAAGGTTATGAAAAACAAATTGAAAACAGTACATTTAATCCTGTTTAATAAACAACCAAGTGTGAATTAAAAAACAAAGTTTGTCTTAGTTATAAAACTTGAATAAGCGTGAAAAGTCATACTGCACTTAGCATAAATTGAACAAAAACAGATTTTAAACTATATTCAAACACTCCACAAATAAATCAATCATCCTGTTATAATTTAAAATCAGTAATAGTATGATATAATGGGTGTATTAAACAAATTATGTTTTCAAATGTACTACCTTACATACAGATATATGTATCCAGTTTATTTTGCTTTTTATAACATTGTGTTAAAGAAACCATATTGTAAAATAATTTGTTTACAATAAAAACATACGAATATAACTTGTCATAATACTTGCTAAATACTTGCCATTACTTGCCTTTTACTTGTCTTGCAAAATTCAGCTGTCAGCTGTAAACTTGAATCAATAGTTACGGTTCAATTTTAAACCTTTTTATTCCCAACAACCGGTCTGGTTGAATCATGATTAACACAGGAATGAAAATGGTGGAGGACTTCTCAGTATGCAAATGTGGTGAAGCGCTTAAGTCAAGCTGTTAACGGTCTACATTTAAAGCTACACAGTCAGCTGCAAACAGTCCCTATCCAAGGCTGAATATTTTAAAACGTATATTTTATGAATCCAGTGTGAACCATTACCAACTTTATGGTTAGGAATAATTTATTTTAAACTTAAATAAATGAATAAGTTAATCATATGTATAAGTAGGAAATACGGTTTAATTTCATAAGTAACTATTACCTGATTTGTGATAGGATATAAATAGGGGTGTGCTCAAAAATTCGAGTTTTCGAGTAGTGAAAACTACTCGAAAGTTTGAGCGAGTATTTCCCACCGATTTCTGGACGATCGTTAACGATTGCGACCGGCCAAAACGCGTAGTAAAGGCCGCAAAAGACGATCGTATCACCTAAAATCGGCCGAAAATGACGACCGCGAACGATTGTGACCGACCAAAACGCGTAGTAACGGCCACAAAAGGCAATCGTATCACGTAAAATCGGCCGAAAATGACGACCGCGAACGATTACGACCGGCAAAAACGTGTAGTGACGGCCGCAAAAGGCGATCGCATCACGTAAAATCGGCCGAAAATGACGATCGGGCCGCGTAATTTCGGCCGTAACTAACGTGTTTTTTTTTGTCAATACATAACCCAGGTTGATTGTAATAGCCAAAACATTATATTGCTACTCTTGTATTAGTTAGAAACCATCTTTAGATTATAAAATCTAGGGTGTTATCCAAATCCCATTACACTATTTTAAACTACCAACTAAAGGCAAATACTCGCTCAAAAATACTCTAAACTCAAAAATAATTGCCACTACTCGACTCGACCCGACTCGATTAAAAAAATCACTACTCGCACACCCCTAGATATAACTTACTTTCGTTAATGTTTTATCATGTGATGATTGGATGAAAGACTTACATAAAATTTGATTCTGTAATGTGATTATAAATAAATTTAAAACACAACTTTAGTACGATAAAAAGTACTTTAAAGAGACAAAGTCTTATTAATGTGTATTAGTTTTTATAACCATTTTCAAAAGTTTATTATAACAACCAACAAATCATCTAAATTCCGTGATAACTTACTAATCATGTGATCATTTGTTTTTAATGATCATTTTATTTTTATATCTAACCCAAAACCATGTTTGAATTACTCATTAATTAAACTTGTTTGTCTTAGAAATGTAAGAAATCAATATTGGATATAATAAATCTTTACAAGAATTTAATTATCATCAGCTTTATAGTTGGCATCTGAGAAGGGGCTCAAGGCTTGAATACCACCACCGCAACATCGAGGGGTTTATTCATAATTGCTCCCTTATCTTTCCAGTTACTAGAGTCATTTCAAATAAAGTAATACTTAAAATCAGAAAATCTCTACTAGTTTTAAAATACATTTTTAAACTACTAAAAATATCATGGTTAGTTTTAAATTCTTGTAATATAAAAAGTATCTAACTTTGTTATTAAATTATAAAACATATTAGTCTTTTAATAAATTACATTTCCATCAAACGGAAGTTAAAAAGAAATATTAATATTTCTCAAACTGTGACCAAAATAAGCAAAAAAGGGCAACTTAGCTCAAACTCATACCGGCAATCGAAATAGTTTTTAAAAATTAAAACTTAATTGTAGGTTAATTAATCGAACATAGTTTTATTTAACACACATGTTTAATGCAGACTGTCCTTAAACAATATGTAGTTTGTAATGAAAAACTCAGCCAAGCTACACACAAGCGTAAAACAATGATTCTGTAGAAAAAACATAATTTACTACACGAAATGAGACGACAATTGAAAATCTAGAGTTTTGTTTATCACAAACGATGTTGGATAAAATCCTATGCCTCTAGTTCCATAATCAGAATTATATTTCTCAGAATTGTGTGAATTGGCATTATCTTTGACGCTCATCAAAACTGCTTGAGAGTTTGTAGCCAACAAGTAATATCTCCAATATTATTGTGTTTATAATTTGCACGATCCAATTTTTTATCCAAATTTTTATTAAAACCCTCCGTCTTTTTTCAGCTGTTGTAAAAATAAATGAATTTTAATTACATTTTATCATAGTTGGCCTCTCAGTTAGAAATAATAATTGCTATTACCAAGAAATATACGTAGGTTATTCTAATATTTATTTTAGTTTGAGCATACTACGATGAGACCTTCAGTACCTTTTTACCTCTGACCAAACTCGTTTATTGGTTAGTAATATAATCATTTTTAGTTATTTAAAAAAGTATTCATAAACACTTTTAATTAAAACATCTTGTAAATTTAAGTCTGATAAATATTCTAAACCAAGATACAACTTAAGACAAATGTTTCCATTTCTAACTATTGAAAAGAACACTTAAAAATTATATACTATACTTACGAAAACGGTATTCAAGATAGTCAAGATGATACTGCCATGCTTACCTGTAATGAAATAATTAGATATGAATGAAAACTCAAGTAGGTTGTTTAGTTATAAACCCATCTGGGTAAACTCTGATGGTATAATTTTAAATACGGGATGTAATAAAAGACGTCTTACAACACTTAAGATATATTTACACTTATACTGATTCACATACAGACGATAAACATATATAAAAGATGGTACGAGGCATGATGGCAAGATGGTAAAGTTGTATAATTTTAAAGTATATTAAAGCATAGTATATTAAACTGCAATATAAAAAACATAATTTTAAACCAGTACCAGTTTAATGATTTAGTTATTTTGTTAATGAACTAATCTTTCTTCGCCTGGTTAATTATTGATAGTTAGATTTAAATTTCACATTATATTTTACACATTTTGCTAATTCCTTGTACAGTATTACGATAGTAATTGGTGGTAAACGACCATTTAGGCTGACCATGTTGTTAAACTGTAACGGCACCTGACATGATATAATTATCACAAACAGCTGTTCAGGGGCACATCGGCGGTGCCACACCAACTGCGGTACAAACACTCCATGCATTAAGAGAACTAATACAAATTTGTTTGGTAACGGCAGTATTCGAAAGCTTGAATGCTATTCCTTCTGTCTTCATTGTATTCTTTTGAAGCTTGTAAAAATATATCGGCTATATCACTTATTATTATTGATTACTGGAATCCCATAAACAGTCGAAAACAAATACATTTTTAAAAAGTTATTTGAGGTCTTATTTTACTCTTTTTTAAAGAGTTTTCCTCAGATTTATTTATAAAACATATACTCCCTGTGTGAATGTTTAGATAACCAGTCTCAAATTTAAAATCGTTTACCTTGGTAAATAAGTGGTTCCTTAATATTAGGCGCTTATATAGTTTAACTATAATGCATAAGCAAAGTTTGAATTTCACTACTCATAAGCAAATAAAAGCGTCATAAGATTAACAAAAGTTTTCATATTGACAAATATAACGACCCGTTACCTAATCATATTTTCCACCAAATAAATACTCTCTTTAAGCACTGATTTTAAAAAATGTTGATACCTTGAATTTCTTAAAGATATTTAACGATAATGTCGGATTTTATTAAAAAAATTGTGTTTAAAATCCCTTATTATTATTTTACTATTGAGAAATAAAGCCTTTTGATTTATTTGGCTGCTTATAATTACTAAATAGAGAAAAATATTTAAAACTAAATTTTGTTTCGGCTACTTTAAATGTCAACTTTTGATTAGGGAATCTAGAACCGATGATAAGTTCTTATAAATAACAATGTCTATTATTATATGTTGACTATTGTTTATTTACATCGATTTTGCTGGTAGAACAATATTAAGCATCAAATCCCTGTTACAAGGCTTGTTCTTTCCTTTCTTATGGTTGACAGTATTTAAACTTAAAATATAAGCCTTTAACCCTAATAGTGTTTATTTAATATAAACACTATTTAACACTGCATACATTATCATGTTTGAAAATAACGATTTATATCGAACAATGAGCCTGGTACATAAATAATACATTATGCTTGTAATTGAGGTTTCTAAGATGATAATTTGATTTTTGTAAATATTGTTACAGTTATTATTTTGCAAATGTGAAAATTGTTTGATGGGTATAACTTTATGAAAGCGTTTGTCTGCATATAAAGGCGTTATTGGACGTTTAATACATATGTTTTAAAATAGGCTTTTTAAACGTTACTCAGTAAATATATGTTAAATTTATGACGCTGTATAAATATGTAAAAGTTTATATTCTAAATAAATTTGGGGAAATAGAAAGAACAAAAATAGTGTATTCCCTTGAGTAAGTAACACTTAAATTTTAAATGAAGGTTGAGCTAGGAGCCATTGTTGTAAGTCGCCTTAACTTGGAGGCCTTTGTTCTTTCATGTGCACATAATTAATAATGTCCCATTGTGCGTTCTGCCCTCTACAAGGGGATTTTAGACGAAAAATCATTATTTTTAATTTACCTCTGAATAAATCAAAACTTACTGTCATAATGGTATATCACGAGATCAGGGTGTTAGCTTGTGTATTTGTTCGGCACGTTTTGCTATATATATCCATATATAAAACATTAAAAACAGATACCATTTACTCGATACCTTTGTCAATGTTTTTCCACATACAGATAGATCCTAGTCAGGGCTTTCATTTTATCCGTCTTTCTAAACTTTTGATGAATTTGAAGTAATAATTTGAAATTTCAGGGAATTTGTGAAGTTTATTAACATTTTCATTTATTTACTCTTCACGATGGAAGAAACTTTGTGTTTTACCTTATGGAGGCCCTGACTGTCAATGCCATTTTCAAGATATCGTAAAAAGATTTGAAAGAATTTACTGATTTAAGAAATCACATGTTACTAATACCTCTATATCCCTTTACATATCATTACCATGCTGAAATTGTTTATAGTGTGCCCAGTATTCAGGAGCAGCTTTGAGTTTTATGTTAAATCAGTCAATGTAGGGTTACCTTCTGTTAGTATTTTGGCACTTGTGAATTGCCCTTTAATAACAGCACATACTTTCCTACTTTTTCCATAAATCCTCTTTTTCAGACATTTACTTTCCTCGTTATCACTAAAATATTGCTAAACTAAAGTACAATAAAGAAATACTAAGATATGTGGAGATATTAACACTGAATAATTAAATGTATTTTATACATCTCAGAGACATAAAAAGCATAAACAAAGATTAGCTGGTTTAGCATGGTGGCTATATGTAAACAAAAACAGAGGTAATAGTACCATAAGATTATCTTAAACCAATAAACCAAATAAAACATAAGCCAGATCCCCTTGTGAATGGCAGTACGCACAATGTACCATTGTTAATTATGTGTACATGGAAGAAAACCATCTCCATGTTATTTCATGTGCACATAACAAATAATGTTACATTGTGTGTCCTGCCATTTACAAGGGGATAAGTGTTACTAAGGCATCTTTGAACAAAAATCCTAATTGTTCCTTTTATATCAAATAAACACTACTCTACTACCTTGATTTAAATGTTATTTTGTTAGGTATATCACATTTTTATTTTTACGTAAGGTAAACGCTTTATCCACGCACCCAAAGGAACAGTGTGGGACTCCCTCCAATAATCTCGATGAAGAGTTTACCACTAAAACTCTCACGGACCCACATAACCCTAGAAGGCGCTGTTAGTTTAGTTAAGTATTGCTTCGCCTGGATTTGGTGGATAATCACACGACATATTAGGCGGAGTCACCCTTCCCAATTATTTGCGAGATACACCGTCTCGGATTACGCCACAAACGCTTGCCATTTCTCTTTGGGGAAACTCCTCATTTAAAAAATATTTTAGTATTTTAAATATCATATGGCTAAATACTGAGCCTTATAATTACCAAGGCTCAAAGGGTTTCAGCATTTATCATATCAACGTAGAATGTTCAATGAATGAAATATGTGCAAATAAAGTAGCAGTCGGAAGTTCGACAATGGAACCAGCGATGGAACACTCGTCCATCATCACGAACGTACCCCCCCCCCCACACCAACAATATCCCACCGATACGTACGCCCCACCGATATCCTACTGGCTGTAGTTGAAAAAAATCTTAAAGCAATTGAATATGTTTATGAGATAACATAGATAACATGTATATAATGATTAATAGTCCTTACATTAATGTATTTATAAACTAGGTAAAAAGCTGTTTGAGTGTTATACACTCTATAAAATTACTGTAAGGTAACCGGTTTCTCAATTAATACCTTAAATTAAATAAAACGTTAAGACGAAACAAGAAAACAGGTTTTTTAAGAATGATCTTTTGTTTATTTTTTGAAAAACGTTGTTGGTAAATTAATTATGTAAAAATATCTCGTAGCAAATATTTAGCCGATTTTTAGTATCTATATCGGAATATTCAACAACAATATAATGTGTCCAGACTGTAATAGAAGCAACAGACTTTAATAGAGGAGAGAATAAACATGTACTCATTTATTATTATAATATAAATGGATATTTAGATTTAAACCTGTCAATAATATCGTAGTTTTGAAGACATTTCCTTGTTGTAAGGCATTTGCTTAAATATTTTGATGTATTGATACGTTGGTTCTGTCATGTTTATTAGGTCTGTACTTTGTCAAACGAACATAATGATATTGCACTATGGCTGCTCAAGGGCGCGTTTCACCAGGCAAAGGTTTTATTCCAATCAAAATTACAATTAGAGGAGTCGGTTAGTTAGTTGTTTTTATTGAGATTAAGTTAAATTTGTCATTATCGGATAACCTATATGGGTGACGTGTTGTGCAATATGAATACATATATGGCATATGAATTATACACACATACATACATAATATATAGTATGACATTTTCAAATAAAGGACAGAAAGTGAACTTATCCTACAACAAAGGCCAATAAACAAATATTAAACAAATATTCATGCAACACTCGAAGAAGCTGGCTTATAGTAGTAGAGAGTCCAAACTCACAAGTACATTTTAATAGTAAATCATGAACATATTCTTTTCAATTAATAAAAGTATTATTGTTTACAACAAACAATACACTTTGGCATATCAACCGAAGTCAAACTAATTTATGGGTTACACATTTCTTAGCATGACTTTTACTTATGATACGAGTATTCTACATGACGCATATTTACTGAGGTAATAGTACACTCAACACCACGACAGATGCCAATATGTGGTGACATGACAGAGGTGTTGGAGCTATAGATTGATTGGGTGTCTGTGTTTGTCTCCTAGTATGATAACTGATAACTGATAACATACAGAGTCTGTGTTAACATACCGCCGCATGACCCAACATCCAGTGTGGGGCTCTTGTGTTCCATACATGCATGCCTCTTGATTACCTATTTCATATATTATTACAGTAGTCTTACTTATTTTAAGTACATACACTGACTTATAAAATAAACATAAGTCTAATTGGATCCCTATCCATAAATCATATTTTTTATAAGACATTGTGCCTTTTGGTTCTAAACAAATTTTATTTTTGAAGTTTCCATATATTGTATCTGCGTTTATGGTCTAATAGGGCCCCCGTGTACATTTATCTTTAAAACTATTATTTAATCAGCCTGTTATAGTTAAAGTGGCTATTATAAAACCTCATTTTACATAAACATGATTGTATTAGTATAAAATATAATAGGAAATATGTAAAATCATACACAGCTTTAAAAAAAAACAGTATGATTTTTAAACAGAAGTGTGGATAAAATAATAGTAATAAAATTGCCAAAAACACTATTCGTTCAAATTGACCGACTATCTCCGATTCACGATAGTGTATATCGCCGATGTATGTATACATCTCCGATAATACGATAACTTTAGGAAAATAATCTGATTTAAATAACATTTGGCAAAAACGTGTAAAGCAACATTCATATCTTTAAGTTTGAAATCCAGAAAAGTCGGACTATGGGAAGGGAGTTTAAAATGGGGGTTTAAAATTTTCCAAAAATCAGTTTCTTGCATTTTTCACCCTTACACTTAATTTTGGTTTTGACCATTTAATAGAGCTTAGCAAACAAATGATAATATAATATTTTGAATCATTACCCTAGGTTAAGTGGTTGCGGAGAAAATAAAAAAAACCTGATCATAAAATCTTCCATGTTAATCTTATGGAAAAAAGGTTTTAGCTTTTCCTCAGTTCATTTTAATGTAAACTTAACATTTGCTTTTACCAATAAGTTCAGCTTTACAAAAAAATCAATTTTGTGTTTAAATTGTTATTCTTCGTCCAACCGTTCCAGAGATATTTAAAGTGCTAAGCACAGTACGTTGTTCAATCTTATCCTTATGGAGAATGAATACAATTATGAATATATATTGATGAAACTTAGCATGTGGCTTCACCTAGTACTGGTATATTAATATTTGCACAATAAATATTTTTCGTCGTTTTTCCCCATAAACTTTCATACTCAGGCCTAATGGAGAAAAAGTACAGTTTTATATTTCCCTTAATTAAGCCCATAAATTAAAAAAAAATGGTGTGCAGCTTTGACTAGTTAAGTTATATTGATAATTGCATAAAACGCATACTTTTTGTTCCTTGTAGCTGCAAACTTGCGTACTTAGCTCTTAATGTTATTCTTATGGAGAATAAATAAAATGCTATATATCACTTATTCATTCAAGTATGTTAGTGAAACTTGAATAGTGGCTTTATGTGGTAGTGAGAAATATATCCATGCATTTGAAATTCACTGAGTACGCAGGTTTGCTGTGACGGGGGTATTTATACGATTACTTTCCGAATATTTTCTTATTTTGTAATAAAATATTTTTTGTAAATGACACTATATAGAAGTTCAATTTGGGATAGAAATAGTTATTCTAAAAAACCAAAACCTTGTTAGTCCTTTGACGTAACGTCGACCGGGAAGGTTCTTTACTAATTGAACCTGGACAGAGAGATCGGAGGAAAACAGTTAACAGTATGTGGTTATCTGGTCGCACTAATTGGAACGAGTGCTTTGTACCAAAATAAAAACTGTTGATTGCCTTGTGAAATAAATGGAAAGAATTTAGGAAGTTATATACCAATAAATACTTTACATAAATTATTTGTTAAACATGCAATTTATTTATACAAATAAGTCATAAATATTTTATTTAAATAAGGATTTAACCATTAAATAGTAATGAGATATAAACGTATATCCCGTTTAATTAATAATATATAGGCAACAAATTAGGTAAGTTTAACGTAAATAATTAAAGTCATTTGGTATTATCATAGCATATTTGTTATTTGTAAAGCTTTTTAACATTTAAATAATTTAAAGTGAAGTAAAACCAAATAAAATTATGTACTTGGCTGTAATGTTCGTTATTAATTAAATTGTTACATATTTTAATAAACGGAGCGAGGCAAACTATTCCACCACATAGGAAACAAGCCTTTCTTAAAATTTATGTTTAATGAATAAAAAAAAGAAAGTTGACTGATTTATTCCTAGCAGTTACAATATAATTTACAATATACTATTTTTATTTAGGTTGCTCGACTTTCCATAAAACCAAATTGACATTACATGTTTGTCAAGGCGAAAATAATTCAAACATGTTGTGTACATCTGCTACAAGAAAGTATGTAATTATACTTATAGAAGGGTAATGATTGACATACAATACCTTTGTACCTAGTGACTAGATAAAAAGATACTATGTGTCAATCATTACCCTTCTATAAGTATAATTTTCGTATCCAAAGCAAAAGCGAGTTAACCATAAATTTGGTGTCCTCGGAGTTAGATGATTTCTCGCTCCCTGATTAACGGGTTTATATCAGGTAGTTTATACTCCCGACACAGTATTTCAAACAAGTGCAGGGAATGTGGACTCCACTATGTTGATCAGTAACTCCCAAACAATTTTAAAACATAAGCAACACGTTTCGAGGTAATTATGGCTACTGCCACAGATAGTTTTATGGTTTTGCATTAGAAACAAATGAGAGCGCTGGAAACAAATATTGAAAAAGGGTCCAATTAAATTAGACCAAATTAAATACTAGTTAATTGATGTTATTACTGTTAGTAATAACTGAGCAACCCACTGAACAACTACCCTTTTTTGTTACTCCCACGTATTTCCAATTATTATACAAGATACCAATTTATTTACAAAAAATATGCAGTTTTGATACATGTATAATCTACAATTCGCGGAAACATTCCTCACAGACCATTGAACTGGTCTGGAGTCCTTTGATGAGTCACACACAAGTATCAACATCAGATTTATAAAAGAAATGTCTAATAGGAGAAGATTGCATGCAGAGCGGACATCGATTGTGAATATAAACACAGAGATGCAGTCGAAAAGTAGCAGACGAATTCACTTTACACCTTGACTTATATTTGTAATTTGTCCTAAACCAACAATTTTGGAACGTACACAAATTTACTTTAATTAATTTTTTATGAATTTACAATATTAAGGTTATAAAGGCTGAGTCAGGTAGATTTGTCTAAAGCGATAGTCAATCAACTGTTTATTACCTCAGCAAGCAATAAAAAAACTGTTTTACGTTGTGTTTTTAGATTGTAAAGAAACAATTTAGGTGAAGTTACAGGAAAAATAAATAACTATGTAATCCAATAAGCGTTAAACATAAACAAATAATATCAGCTATTGTAAGTAGTAGTATGATTTACGTGGTGAAAGTATATAAAAAATCTCTTATATATCTACATAGTAGTAAACTGCATTGTATACTGCAGTAATAGTTCTTAGGTTGATTTCTTTCTGATTTTTAAAGTACGATTTATAAAACTGAAAACCATTTCCTTTCCTTTCGAAAAAAGGCGAGCAAAAAAACCAAGGGGTCTTCATCCCATTTATTACTCATAAGTCCTAGCATTTCATTTATAATCTTTTGCTGGACTCATTTGCCCGTAGATGTAAAATGAAAGATGTACCGTAAAATAAAAGTCAAATGGTATCAGCAGGTCAACCGCACATGCACATTTTGACAAGGAACTTTGTTAGGCTGGATATTCACCTATTGAGCATGGGTTTCCTACTTAAATGCGGATAATTATTTTACTATTAATTTTATAATAAACAACGCCAGTGAGAATACTAAGAAATTAAACAACTGTCAAGTCATAGATTGCATTACAGTAAAATAACTCGTCAGATAAAACGCCACTAACATCACTGAGTTATTAAACAGTGCCTGTTTCTATAAATTTTTGATTTTTTTCTGTTGTAAAACACCGATTTCGGAATACAAGTGAAGTAATTAAATGGGAAATTCTAATTGTCAAATTTAAAATGGATATATTAATAAAAAGTATGTTATTTTTTATAAATGTTTAAAGATCACATAATATGAGGAAAACTCGAGGGTTGATGTGTAGTAGTTTCCAACTGTCAACGTTTATCTAATGAATATAAGGAATGATTTGGTCAGATGATCTTTTAAACACGTTTATTATCCAAGAAACCTTTTTGGCTTCAACACATAGTGCTGCTCAAACATGTTAATAATAAATATATTTATGTTTAATGAAAAATAAAACGTTGAACTGTATTACTGTATTTCATTAAGGTAATGAGATGTCGTTAGAAGTTATTATTAATATTGAGTAGATAATATAACCCCGTCACAGCAAACCTGCGTACTCAGTGAATTTCCAATGTCTTAATACCACATAAAGCCGCATACCAAGTTTCATAAGAATATATTCACAAATAAGCGATAAATACAATTTTCATTATTCTCCATAAGAATAACATTTGGGATGAGTACGCAGGTTTGCTGCAATAAGGAACACAAAATAATGGTTTCTATGCAAATATCAATAGAACTCATCTAATTAAAGCTACATACCAAGTTTCATTCATATACATTCATAAAAAAGCTATATATAACATTTTAATCATTCTCCATAGTAATAAAATGGGGACCGAGTACTCAAGTTTGCTGCCAAGGGAATTGGCGTAGAGCAATGATTAAAATACCAATTTTTTAAGCTGAATTCAATAGTGTAAATTAACATTGAATTTATATAAAAGTTACATGTGAAAACCCCCAAAAAATATTTTTGGGGTACAAAACCCCCCCAAACCCCCCTTTGGATGGTGCGATTCGTCTGGTTTTCGAAATCGTTCAAATAAATGGTACTTTAAACATTTGTAACAAATTTTATTAAGATCGGACATTTTTTACGAGAGTTATCGTGCTTACGGACACACACACACACACACACACACACACACACACACACACACACACACACACACACACATACACACACACACACACAAACACACACACAAAATCACACATATATATATATACATATACACACATATACAAATTTGAAAGAATGGTGTTTTGGCCTCTGGGGACCACAAAACAAACAGTTACGGTAGTAACTTATTCCCTATGGGGGAAATTCGCTAAAAAGATATAGACGTTTTAAATATGAATAACTTATTTCCATATACCAATAGTTATCAATAGTTTTAGGTTTTATCTTCATTTTACGATAGTATTACTGTAGATTGAA
The DNA here is from genome assembly GCA_963675035.1 of Allygus modestus. Lineage (NCBI taxonomy): Eukaryota > Metazoa > Arthropoda > Insecta > Hemiptera > Cicadellidae > Allygus > Allygus modestus. The sequence continues at coordinate 104,332,128 of OY776112.1, forward strand.
ATAAAAAAAGTTTTTGCCTGTTTGCGTATTGATTTCTTCTAACATTTTGGTTAAAATGTGAAAAATACAAACTTACTTACTTTATCCCGTGGCCACACAAATTCTAAGTGATTTTTAGCGTCACCAACCATTTTCCTCCACATCTGCCTGTCCTCTGCCAGCTCCAGACTTGCTTCTAGCCTCCTGAGATCCTGCTTCACTTGATCATTCCATCTGAATCGTGTCGTCTTCCCAGCGGTGGTCCATTGGTTGCCCATCCACGCTCTTTTCAGCACCCGCCTCTCTTCTTTTCACGTGTTCCAGCCACCTTTTCACCGGCTTCAATGTCAGGATCCTTGTATAATTCCCTGAGCTCACAATTTTTCCTTATGCACCTTCTTTTTCCGTTTTAGTAATTGGTCCAAACACTCTTCGTAAAATGCTATTTTAAAAACATAAGTCTTTTCTCATTTTGTTTTTGTAAGTGTCCAAATTGCCACCCCATACAATAGAACTGGTTGTATGATTACTTTATGCATACTAAAATAAAGAAAGGATTTTCATGTCTATAAGTGTGAAAGTTTCTATAGTAAAATAGTTGTAACAGATAATTTAGAACCTTATATCTGATGTGTCAAGAGCTGTGTAAATTAGAATAAAATTCACTATATTGTTCAGATTTAAGAATAATCGCTTTCGGAAAACCACTCTTCAGATTAACTACATTGAAGTGCTACATTGTAAGGGTTAGTGTGTCAGGATAAACAAAAAAAACCTATAGATAAAATTCCCTCATATTAGAAGAGGTCCACATAAAACTATATTTACCATTAAAACTGTAATATATGTACTTCGGAAAAATATGAACCCGATATTTTAACCCTAATTATTGGGAACTAAGTAATCTACTTATAAAAAAATAATACTATTACTCTCCACTATACAATCTGAATCTCGCTAATTATCCGTTGCGTAATTAAAAGTAGATCTCTTCGCAAAGCTACCAATTACTGAGGGATTAAGGCTAAGGTTAAAGGGTAAAGGGGTTTTCATTTACTAACTGTAATGCAAAGTATTTGACTTGCTGAAACTAATTTTTAAGTAGGAAAAACGTGTCAGTTTTATGTATAAACCTCTTAGACGTAACGAGTTGGAACTCCCGCTCTTACAAATAATCGTTTTCAGGTTTTAACAAGATTTTTTGTACAGAAAGTCCTTTCAAACTATCTTCATAGTGGAAAATAAATTAATAAATCAGTAAATAGTTTATTTTATTACTAATGCCAAAAGTGACGTTATCTGGCATGCGATCGAGTGTTTCGTGTGAGGTGACAGCACATAAGTTATTTATGTATTAAGAGCATAAAGTAGATCTTTGTCGCTTGTGAGAAAATTGTTACCGTAGTTTGCCTACAGCTACAACTATCACAAATTCACTTTCACCCATTTTTGAAGAATTCACTAGAGTACAAATACCGTACAGTTAACTTGGTCCAAAGCAACAATTAAAGAACAGTTTATTAAATTCAGCTGTTAAACCCATATATTTATTAAATAAAAGCAAAAATAACTAATATTTTATTACGAAATAATACAAATTCATAAATTCTATTATTATGCTGAAACCTTTTTTCGAGAGCTCAAGTTAACTTTGGAATAAAATACTGATTCAAACTAAAGTTAAGGTAAAAAAGTATCATCATATTGAATTTTTAACTAACCCTCTTGAAAACACCACAAACTCAAAAGTAATTATCAACTGCTTTAGACTGACCGTCTTCAGGAGAAATTGGCAGCGTCAGAGTCTGGCTCATTTTTATAAAGTCGTTCACCGTTTATAAAATTACAAGTACAGTATTGGAAAAGTATTACCTCTTGCCTCGTTAAATTAGATGCTTAAACTACTTCCAATCTTGGCAAAAATAAAAACAGTTTTCAAATTACTATCTCTGCTCTATTTTTACCACTCCACTCCACTCCACTCTGATTTCTGGTAAGGAGGGGCAACTTAGCAGTACAAATAACAAAATTGACTGTTGTGCCTGTTTTTTGAAACCGAACAAAATATGTTCTATTTGGTGTCTTATTAAAAGAGTTTGTCTTGCCAGTTCAATAGTTTGTATTCTTAGTTTGTATTTTTGTGTGTTTTGTTTTGTTTGACCTAATATGTAAAATTAGAATGAACTTTTATGCTTGCCCTCATAAAACATAACATAGATTGGATTTTCATTTCAGAGGTTTTTTGTTTGTATCCAGCTACCAACATATGCTCTTCTGTTGTCCTGTGTTTTACTATCAACAGTTGTTTTAGAATGTAATTAATACAAATTATTATTCTCCATGTTAATGGTATGAAAAAAACCGGCGAGCAATCTAAAACTACGAGCTGAGACGAATCTTTTGACTCTTCAAACATTAAATTAGTTAAGAAATAAGAGGGGAGTTGCATTGAGGGCTTCACGAACTATATAATATTAGGATATGTTTTCTGGCCATACAATTAGATTAGCCTAAACAAATATAGAAAGGTCTAGTTTGTGGCATTCCTTTTCTCTTTTTACCCTCTTTAAAATGATATGAAACTTGTTTCTATTAAAAAAAAACAACCTAACCTAGTAACCTCTATTTAGGAGTGGAGGTTTGAAACCCTTAACCACCTAAAAATACTTTAACTTATTATAGTAATATTTACCAAAGTCTGTTTGGAAGTTTGCAGACGTTCAAAAAATAAGAGGGGGGCTTTATGGGACACCCGGTATATTGCACCACCGAGAGAGACTTGTGACGAGGATAAAAATATCCAAGCACATGTCCTTAAGTCCCCCGTGCCTCACTGTAATTTAGTTTCCGACTCGGGTTGTTTGGAAAAACATTTTGTTTCACACTTTTAATATTTTGAAGTTGTTATTTTAGCTTTTATTTTTAACATTATTTTTGTATTCACCCAATGGACCTACATTCATATACATATGACGTTATAACATTATATGTACATAATTTCCACACAACTACAAGTTGAATTGCCATATATCTATTAGGGTTTAACAATTTTTGTTCCGTTTTTGCTAACTTAATTTGCATTGCATATGCTGTATTAAACAAATATATCTGACATAGGAGTTGACACCTATGTCAAGAAAAACATACCTAAATACATAAAACGAAGTTGGGTTAGTTAGTTAGTTAGTTACACCAAACAGCTGATATAAGGATTGTATCTAAACATACTTGAAATGCATAAACAGATTTTCATTATTGAAATAACATAGCTACTTGAGTGGCAACTCAAACTATTTGTTCGATGCCGATGTTAGGTCTATATAAAAATAGGCGAGTGAGCGAAGAGAACGAGCTCATCTTAAAAATGAACGAGCATTTGACTTAAAACAAATGCAATGACACTAGGACAGGACAAAGTCTGCCGGGCCAGCTAGTTCTAAGATGAGTAGTATAATATAGTTTGATAAACGCACAGTAAAAATATCTAAGGGACCTCTTGAATTAAATGATGAAACACTGATGTTCCTAAGCAGTGAGAATCACATAACATATATCGCATCGCATAAAATACATTTAATAAGGTTTTGAGTAGTTTGTATGTGATTTTCATGGTCTCCTGAGTCTACCAAAAACACTACTATTAAGAATTGATCAAAATATTTGGATTCTTTGCAAAATAAAACTATTTCTAAACGAGTTAGCTTTACTGTAACATTTTTAATGTCCGAAGCTAAGAAATAGTAAGGTATATTATATAGCTATGTTAACTATGTGTTAAAATGTATGCAGCTTTAAAAATCTGTAAACATTTGTTTAATAGTTTAAAAATAAATTTGTTAATCAAACTTCTTGGTTACAAACAAAAAATTTTAAAAATAGTCAGATTATATGACTTTGAAAGATACACTGCTGCTTAATTTCAACCCACTTAAGCCAGACACAAAATTTCCAAAAGCTGGTGTTTCAGGATTGTGATAAACACAGAGATGAAAGTCAAATGTCGGGAGCGGGTCAGCTGAGTTTGCAAAATTGACGAAGGCTTTAGTCGAGCTGTAAACAGACGGAATTTAATTTCTGCCTAAAGCTGGACGTTTAAAATCGTATTTATTGGTGGTTAAAATAAAAGCTAGAATCATCAATGTAACATGTATTATTTGGCGCAAGGCCTTTCGTTTACAAAGTAAACATCGTCAAGTCAAAATGTTAGGTTATACAAGTTTTTACACGTAAATAAACATTATATCTTATAGAGAACACTAGCAGCTGATTTTACATTTGGATAAAAAGAGCTAATAGAATGTTTTGATTAAAATAAATGTATATGAATGATTATAAGTAAGGGAAATTGTTAATTGTATCAACGTCATTATTCAGATTTAAATTGATTCCTAAAATATCTATTAGGAAATACAAAAGACAAAATTCTAGAAGAAGACAAATCAGGAATTTACAATATAAATTGTAATGATTGTGACAAAATATACATTGGCCAACAATAATTAAATTAAAAACTATATTTTTAAAGAGCATAAAACATTATTCAAATATCAACATTTAGAAAAATCCGCAATAGCTAAACATGCTATTGAAGAAAATCATTAATAACAAAATAAAAAAATAAAATGAAAAACTATCACTAATGCGTATGAAACATTGATTAACAAAAATATCACAATTTAACTCTTAATAATGACGCTAGTCCAACTCAAAATTCCCCTTACTTATAATCATTGATATATACTACAGTAAATCTTAATAGAAGCATTTGATTAGCTTACGTTTGTATCCATATATAATATCAGCTGTAAGTGGTTTCTATAAAAATTGTATGTTTATTTAAGTGTACAAATGTACATAACCTAACATTTGAGGCCTAGCGATATTTACTTTTAAAACGCAAGGCCTTGTCCCCAAATAATAGCAATTGCATTACTGACTCGATGTTTTATTTTTAAATTAATATATATCAGTAAGAAGACTGCCTTCAAGAAACGGACGTATATTTAATGTTAACATTTTGTTTGATTTTAGAAGTATCTATCAACTATTTCATGAAAGGGATTCAATTTGAAATTTACAAATCATAATAGTAAGATAATGAACAAAATAACCGCATTTTTAATTACAATTTTTAAAGGGTTTGTTTTAATTATATTTAAGGGGTACGCATTTCCTCAGGAACGGAAGTTTTAAAAATTTTTCCATTAGGGTTTAACAATTTTTGTTCCGTTTTTGCTAACTTAATTTGCATTGCATATGCTGTATTAAACAAATATATCTGACATAGGAGTTGACACCTATGTCAAGAAAAACATACCTAAATACATAAAACGAAGTTGGGTTAGTTAGTTAGTTAGTTACACCAAACAGCTGATATAAGGATTGTATCTAAACATACTTGAAATGCATAAACAGATTTTCATTATTGAAATAACATAGCTACTTGAGTGGCAACTCAAACTATTTGTTCGATGCCGATGTTAGGTCTATATAAAAATAGGCGAGTGAGCGAAGAGAACGAGCTCATCTTAAAAATGAACGAGCATTTGACTTAAAACAAATGCAATGACACTAGGACAGGACAAAGTCTGCCGGGCCAGCTAGTTCTAAGATGAGTAGTATAATATAGTTTGATAAACGCACAGTAAATATATCTAAGGGACCTCTTGAATTAAATGATGAAACACTGATGTTCCTAAGCAGTGAGAATCACATAACATATATCGCATCGCATAAAATACATTTAATAAGGTTTTGAGTAGTTTGTATGTGATTTTCATGGTCTCCTGAGTCTACCAAAAACACTACTATTAAGAATTGATCAAAATATTTGGATTCTTTGCAAAATAAAACTATTTCTAAACGAGTTAGCTTTACTGTAACATTTTTAATGTCCGAAGCTAAGAAATAGTAAGGTATATTATATAGCTATGTTAACTATGTGTTAAAATGTATGCAGCTTTAAAAATCTGTAAACATTTGTTTAATAGTTTAAAAATAAATTTGTTAATCAAACTTCTTGGTTACAAACAAAAAATTTTAAAAATAGTCAGATTATATGACTTTGAAAGATACACTGCTGCTTAATTTCAACCCACTTAAGCCAGACACAAAATTTCCAAAAGCTGGTGTTTCAGGATTGTGATAAACACAGAGATGAAAGTCAAATGTCGGGAGCGGGTCAGCTGAGTTTGCAAAATTGACGAAGGCTTTAGTCGAGCTGTAAACAGACGGAATTTAATTTCTGCCTAAAGCTGGACGTTTAAAATCGTATTTATTGGTGGTTAAAATAAAAGCTAGAATCATCAATGTAACATGTATTATTTGGCGCAAGGCCTTTCGTTTACAAAGTAAACATCGTCAAGTCAAAATGTTAGGTTATACAAGTTTTTACACGTAAATAAACATTATATCTTATAGAGAACACTAGCAGCTGATTTTACATTTGGATAAAAAGAGCTAATAGAATGTTTTGATTAAAATAAATGTATATGAATGATTAAAAGTAAGGGAAATTGTTAATTGTATCAACGTCATTATTCAGATTTAAATTGATTCCTAAAATATCTATTAGGAAATACAAAAGACAAAATTCTAGAAGAAGATAAATCAGGAATTTACAATATAAATTGTAATGATTGTGACAAAATATACATTGGCCAACAATAAATAAATTAAAAACTATATTTTTAAAGAGCATAAAACATTATTCAAATATCAACATTTAGAAAAATCCGCAATAGCTAAACATGCTATTGAAGAAAATCATTAATAACAAAATAAAAAAATAAAATGAAAAACTATCACTAATGCGTATGAAACATTGATTAACAAAAATATCACAATTTAACTCTTAATAATGACGCTAGTCCAACTCAAAATTCCCCTTTCTTATAATCATTGATATATACTACAGTAAATCTTAATAGAAGCATTTGATTAGCTTACGTTTGTATCCAAATATAATATCAGCTGTAAGTGGTTTCTATAAAAATTGTATGATTATTTAAGTGTACAAATGTACATAACCTAACATTTGAGGCCTAGCGATATTTACTTTTAAAACGCAAGGCCTTGTCCCCAAATAATAACAATTGCATTACTGACTCGATGTTTTATTTTTAAATTAATATATATCAGTAAGAAGACTGCCTTCAAGAAACGGACGTATATTTAATGTTAACATTTTGTTTGATTTTAGAAGTATCTATCAACTATTTCATGAAAGGGATTCAATTTGAAATTTACAAATCATAATAGTAAGATAATGAACAAAATAACCGCATTTTTAATTACAATTTTTAAAGGGTTTGTTTTAATTATATTTAAGGGGTACGCATTTCCTCAGGAACGGAAGTTTTAAAAATTTTTCCATTAGGGTTTAACAATTTTTGTTCCGTTTTTGCTAACTTAATTTGCATTGCATATGCTGTATTAAACAAATATATCTGACATAGGAGTTGACACCTATGTCAAGAAAAACATACCTAAATACATAAAACGAAGTTGGGTTAGTTAGTTAGTTAGTTACACCAAACAGCTGATATAAGGATTGTATCTAAACATACTTGAAATGCATAAACAGATTTTCATTATTGAAATAACATAGCTACTTGAGTGGCAACTCAAACTATTTGTTCGATGCCGATGTTAGGTCTATATAAAAATAGGCGAGTGAGCGAAGAGAACGAGCTCATCTTAAAAATGAACGAGCATTTGACTTAAAACAAATGCAATGACACTAGGACAGGACAAAGTCTGCCGGGCCAGCTAGTTCTAAGATGAGTAGTATAATATAGTTTGATAAACGCACAGTAAATATATCTAAGGGACCTCTTGAATTAAATGATGAAACACTGATGTTCCTAAGCAGTGAGAATCACATAACATATATCGCATCGCATAAAATACATTTAATAAGGTTTTGAGTAGTTTGTATGTGATTTTCATGGTCTCCTGAGTCTACCAAAAACACTACTATTAAGAATTGATCAAAATATTTGGATTCTTTGCAAAATAAAACTATTTCTAAACGAGTTAGCTTTACTGTAACATTTTTAATGTCCGAAGCTAAGAAATAGTAAGGTATATTATATAGCTATGTTAACTATGTGTTAAAATGTATGCAGCTTTAAAAATCTGTAAACATTTGTTTAATAGTTTAAAAATAAATTTGTTAATCAAACTTCTTGGTTACAAACAAAAAATTTTAAAAATAGTCAGATTATATGACTTTGAAAGATACACTGCTGCTTAATTTCAACCCACTTAAGCCAGACACAAAATTTCCAAAAGCTGGTGTTTCAGGATTGTGATAAACACAGAGATGAAAGTCAAATGTCGGGAGCGGGTCAGCTGAGTTTGCAAAATTGACGAAGGCTTTAGTCGAGCTGTAAACAGACGGAATTTAATTTCTGCCTAAAGCTGGACGTTTAAAATCGTATTTATTGGTGGTTAAAATAAAAGCTAGAATCATCAATGTAACATGTATTATTTGGCGCAAGGCCTTTCGTTTACAAAGTAAACATCGTCAAGTCAAAATGTTAGGTTATACAAGTTTTTACACGTAAATAAACATTATATCTTATAGAGAACACTAGCAGCTGATTTTACATTTGGATAAAAAGAGCTAATAGAATGTTTTGATTAAAATAAATGTATATGAATGATTATAAGTAAGGGAAATTGTTAATTGGATCAACGTCATTATTCAGATTTAAATTGATTCCTAAAATATCTATTAGGAAATACAAAAGACAAAATTCTAGAAGAAGACAAATCAGGAATTTACAATATAAATTGTAATGATTGTGACAAAATATACATTGGCCAACAATAATTAAATTAAAAACTATATTTTTAAAGAGCATAAAACATTATTCAAATATCAACATTTAGAAAAATCCGCAATAGCTAAACATGCTATTGAAGAAAATCATTAATAACAAAATAAAAAAATAAAATGAAAAACTATCACTAATGCGTATGAAACATTGATTAACAAAAATATCACAATTTAACTCTTAATAATGACGCTAGTCCAACTCAAAATTCCCCTTTCTTATAATCATTGATATATACTACAGTAAATCTTAATAGAAGCATTTGATTAGCTTACGTTTGTATCCAAATATAATATCAGCTGTAAGTGGTTTCTATAAAAATTGTATGTTTATTTAAGTGTTCAAATGTACATAACCTAACATTTGAGGCCTAGCGATATTTACTTTTAAAACGCAAGGCCTTGTCCCCAAATAATAACAATTGCATTACTGACTCGATGTTTTATTTTTAAATTAATATATATCAGTAAGAAGACTGCCTTCAAGAAACGGACGTATATTTAATGTTAACATTTTGTTTGATTTTAGAAGTATCTATCAACTATTTCATGAAAGGGATTCAATTTGAAATTTACAAATCATAATAGTAAGATAATGAACAAAATAACCGCATTTTTAACTACAATTTTTAAAGGGTTTGTTTTAATTATATTTAAGGGGTACGCATTTCCTCAGGAACGGAATGTTTTGTGACACAAACAAACAAAACAGAGGATCAAAGACAAACATTTGAAACGGCGTGTCAGCGGCTAAAGCTGGGGGCCAGACTTTGAGAGGCGACACTTCACTGCTCCGGGCGCGACCGTCAAGTTAACATCTCACGCTCTTTATGAGTGATATATACATATATATGACATATATATATATATGTACATGAGTACATACATATATATGACAGTAAACCTAGTTAGGTTTGAAGACGATACGTAATAAGCAAAAATTGGTAATTAGTTTGCAGAAGAATAATGTTTTGGAGAATAAGATCCAGGTCTAAAATAAAGTTTTATACTAATTTCATTGGGATCACAAATTTACCCATCTTTTACCCCTTGTACGTCCCTTTTAAGCTATGAATTCTCTTATGTTTACTCAATTTGGAATATAAAATATATTGGAGTATATATAGAAACTCTTTAAGAACCTTTTCAGGAACGTTCACCCAAATCCCTTTGTTGGAGGGCATTAAATAGTCGTTTACCACACAAAGTAGGTTCAAGGAGAGGAATCCAACCCCTCCCCCCGGGGTTAAGTGACAACATATTCCGAACATCACCTATTGACTACTATTGATTAGTTAAGGTTAACCCAATATTTACCAGTATAAAAGAGATAAATAATAATTTATTGATTCCCAATAAGAAAATCATTGGACGGCGTGCTGTGTTTACTGCTAGTTGAAAATTAATTTTTTCCCGCAACCAATAGTCATATAATAATAATACTTTATACTAAGATATTTGGTTTTCGATCTTTTTTATGGTGATAAGTAAGTTTCCTTGTACAGTACATGCTTTTGAACAAATCTTCGTTTTGGAACCATCAAAACCTTATAATTTCTGAACTCGACTGCTCCAAAAAATGTGGGTGGTGTAATTTTGTTAGAAACAATATATACCACGTTAAATCCAAATTGTGGATTTTTCATGTTTTTGACGGTTTAGGGTTTATATTTACCTTCAAAGTATAAAAAAGAAGGCCTGGAATATCGTGGTCATTACTGAGATTACAGGGTGTTCAAGAAAGGGGCATTACAAACATGTAGGCTGGTAGTAGCTTACTTATCAATTTGAACAAAACATTTTATATCAATTTTAACAAAACATTTTATATAAACATCGGTCTAAAAATTCTCCGTTTAGCCACTATCCACCATTTTATATTTTTAAGAAACAATATAGTATCTCAAGAACTATCCAAGCAACAGAAAATAAACTTTGCACGTACGTTAAATAACCAAAGAAGCAAATAATAAAATATTATTATTCAGTTGGCTTAAATATTTTCAAAATGGCACCCGTTTTAATATTTTTAAGTAAAATAACAAAAAAAACCGTTAATTTTATAAAAATGTTACAGGACAAAGAAGATATAAATTCCTATTACAAATCGAATGGCACTTTATTCAACGCAATCCGTTAACGCATCAGCGAATAAGTGCACTTTAAGGTTTTCTTGCACTTTTCTCGCTTATTCGTCAACAATTGTGTTGAACGAAGTGTCATTAGATTTGTAATAAAAATATTTACATTTTTTGTATCTAGTACAATTGTTATAAAATTAATAGTTTGTTATTTGATATTAAAATATTAAAACGGGCGCCATTTTAAAAATATTAAAGCCAACTTAATAATATTTTGTATTGTTTGATTCTTTGGTTATTTAACGTAGTGCAAAGTTTAGTTTCTGTTGCTTAAATATTTCTCGAGATATTTTGATTTCTTCAAAATGTAAAATGGCGGCTAGCAACTAAATGGACAATTTTTCAACCTATGTTTATATGACAATTTTTGTTCAAATTGATAAGTACTATCAACCCCCGAAGTTTGTAGTGGTCCTTTCTGAACATCCTGTATGTCTTTACACATCCATAAAGACAGCAATAATCTCAAAGACCCCTGTATTCCCTTTCAGAAGCACCAATCAAACATTTCCACTAAAAACAAAAATTCGAAAGTGTTGAGGAAAACCATACTTTCTCTGAGGTGAATTGAATTTTAAAATGTCAACAAATAAACTGTATCAGGAAACTGACACATACTTTCTCCCTTTTAGCCCAACTTTAATGAATAAATTACTTTTTATTCACTAAATATGGAATACAAAGCACGGTCGAATGTACAGAAAATCTTGTAAACAAGTTGTTTTCAAAAATATCCACCCAAATCCCTGTTTAGGAGGCACTTAAGGATCCATTGCTACAGACGTGGTTTTAAGAGGTGAAATGCCCCCTATTCCCTCCCAGGTTTCTTAAGGGGCAACATATTTCGAATTTGCTCTGTTGGTCAATGCTAACTTGACAAGCATATCAAGTTTGAACGAAATTTATCAATAAATAAGACAGAAATAGTAATTTTTGTATTCCCCATAAGAATAACATTGGACAACGTACTGCGTTTACCGCAAAATGAAAACTTAAATTTTCTCTGCAACCAGTAAGCGGAATAGAAATGGTTTTAATGGTGAATAGTAATATGTTTTATATTTATATTTTTTATGAAAAATCCAAAAAACTTAATTTTGTATATTTTAAGTCTTGTAATTTTTGAACACGAATTTTTACAGAAATGCGGGTGGTGTCATTTTGTGAGAAAACTAAAGTTCCACAAACGACTAATGTTTAATCAAAATCGTTAGAGCCGTTTTTGAAAAATCTTGATTTTTCATGGTTTTGGAGGGATAATTACCCTTAAAAATCAAAAATTCCAAAAAATTAAAAAATACCCGGGGTTATCGTGGATTAGTACCTACATACCAAATTTCCCCAGAACGTGCTGCCCCGAAGACCCGTTGCAATGATGTTCTTAAGGATTGTTTTAATTGTAGTTCTGTCTCTTACATATATGTAGTAATTGCTTTACGTAGAATTTCACATTTTGTCTCTAAAAATGAAGTACTCACAAAAATATATCAACATTACTATTTTATATTAGTATTCCCATGATTATTTGGTGAATAAAGTAATTTAAGTATAATATAGGAAATAAAAAAACAAACCCATGTCAATTACTACGAAGTTCTCAACTGTAACAAAATAATTGACGAGTTGAATCTAGTCTTACAAGAGGAATAAATGCGGGATTTCCATAGGTCTTACCATTCCTTTAATATTTTAAACACCAACAAGAATATTTTATACTTGTTATATACCATAACGAATCAACGATGAATAACAACGAGTTCGCACGCAGCACGCTGACGTGAGGGAAGTGAATTTCCACATAAACAACTTTTAAAACTCAAAATCAGTGTAAAACATACATTTATTCCAATTTTGATTGAAATCTGAAAACATTGATTTTTTGGCTGTTCTGATGCTCCTGGTTTCATTTACTTGCAATGCTGGGAATACAATTTTGTGCATTATAAGTTTAGGAGAAGGCCCAGTCAGGCTTGAAAGTAGGCGTGAGCTTGCTGGGGATGATAAAAGTACACCAACAAATGAATAACAGGCTTTTCTAATGTAAAACCCCCATAAGACAACGTACTGTGTTTGGTCAATACACATTTTCTTCTATAACTTGGTAAATAGTTATGCTATAATGACAGGAGAGGGCTTAAAAGTCTCACCTCACTAATTCGCATCTTTATACATGGATTAATTTTACATCCGGGGGTTTTCTGACCTTTTTTGGGCCCAAAAACTCAAAATTTGAAAGATTAATCCCCAAAAAAGGGGTTTATAGTTTTCCGATTGTTTTGCCCAATGAACTCGTTCAACTGATTACAGAAAGGAATGTCCCTACCAAATTTGAAGTAAATCGGACAAAAAATGCGACCGCTAGAGTGCAAACACACATATATATAAAATTTTGAACGACCCCCCAAAACGTGTTCAGGGGGTAACGTTAGGAACTTCTATGGTGGTCCCGGGCTTAAGTTTCACCGTGCGGGTCATGCTATAGTTCAATTTTCATAGGAAATTCACTAACAAGCCATCCAATACCGCAGTTCTCTTAAACATAAACTTTGTAGATGATGTAAAGGGTGTAAAAGAGGTAAGAATAACAGAGTAACGGTTCTAAATTAACGTCTGGTTAACTCTTTGCTACAATACTCGTGCTTTTTACGGTTCACCCTTGCTAAAAGTAGCAAAATGGGGCTTGTCTATTTTCAGCACTTCACATTTTTCAAAAATGTTCACTTCTCCATTTCGCTCAGCTATAGAATATTTTTTCCAGTTGCAGAGATACGTAGGTACTCCACAAAACTATTAAATAGCTTGTAACTACAACTTTTTCACTTTAGTGTTTTTATACTATCTAAAAACATATAGAAAACAGATTTTTTCCTGATTAACGACCGAACAAGCCGTTTTCGCTCTATGTGCTTACTTTCCCCTCGCTGACAACTGATAAACAGCTGATTATTGGTTTTTGCTTTAGATAAGGCTAACTGATTCGGTGTTTATAAACTCGGCATTGTGAATTCAGTCAGCATGTATAAAAGTGAGTTTTGTGGGTGTCTAAAATTGCAACTGCGGGAGAAATTTTCTACGTAATTAGAGTGTAAAATCGCTTTCAGAAAATTACCACGCAACGCGTAACAGTTTTCTCTCAAGCGATAAAGACTAACTTCACGCTCTTAATAAATAAATAATTATTACCCCTTCCTCCAAATATGAGAGTCATGGTTTCCCAATGACAATAACTATCTTAATATAGTTAATGAACAACATCCAGTTTTAATAGCCTTTGTATTGTTTTCGTAATACAGCGAGGGCCAGGGAAAAGCTAGGTTAAAAGATAAACAATCGTTTTAATTAATAACCAATCAGACCTAATAATGCAAACTAATTAAAAAGCTAAACCATCCAATCTAGTGGTACAATGATAAACTCTTACTATAGGCCTACTATCATTCAGCATACATCCTCTTTATTAGCAGAATTTTATACGTACGATTAAAAATTTATAAAAATATATTTATGACGTCAAACTTTAATATTTTGATTATTTTATGCCACATAGAATACTCCACACAATAAATCCAGGTAACCTATTATACACACGAACGAATTTTATATGTTCACATAAATTTACAAAGGTAACACTACAAATATTAGTGAATTTCCTTTGGAAAGTGAACTATTAGCATGACCCGCACGGTGAAACTTAAGCCCGGGACCACCATAGAAGTTCCTAACGTGACCCCCTGAACACGTTTTGGGGGGTCGTCAAAATGTTATATATATATATATATATATATATATATATATATATATATATAGACATATATATATATATATATGTATATATATATATATGTGTGTGTGTTTGCACTCTAGCAGTCGCATGTTTTGTCCGATTTTCTTCAAATTTGGTAGGGACATTCCTTTCTGTAATCAGTTGGACAAGTTCGTTGGGCAAAACAATCGGAAAACTCTAAACCCCTTTTTTTGGGGATTAATTTTTCAAATTTTTAGTTTTTGGGCCCAAAAAGGGTAAAAAATGCCCCATATGTTAAGATTATTGCATGTACAAAAATGGGAATTAGTGAAGCAAAAGTTTTAAGCCCTCTCTCGTCATTCTAGCATACATATTTACCGAGTTATTAAAGAAAATGTGTCTCGACTAAACACAGTACGTTGTCTTATGGGGATTTTACACTAGAAAAGCCTGTTATTCCTTTGTTGGAGTACTGTATCATCCCCAGCAACCTCACGCCTCCCTTAAAGCCTGTCTGGACCTTCTCCTAACATTATAATGCACAAAATTGTATTCCCAGCTTTGCAGGTAAATAAAACCAGGAGCATCAGAACAGCCAACAAATCACTGTTTTCAGATTTCAATAAAAAGTGGAATAAATATATTGTATTACACTGATTTTGAGTTTTAAAAGTTTTTATGTGGAAATTCACTTCCCTCACGTCAGCGTACTGCGTGCGAACTCGTTTTACTGTTGTACTGAACCTTTGATATTCTTTGGTTTTTGTTTAGGTGAGTGTTAAGTGAATCTCTATTACCCCAATGTTAAATAAGTTTAAAATTAACTCCGATGCACCCTTTCTAAATCAAAAACGGAATCCGTAAATTTGTCGTCGAAATTAAAAGAAAAACGTAAGTATAATTATTACTTTACTATGAATATTTATTAATATATGAAATATTCAATGAAAGAAAACAATTGACTGATTAATCGAAAACCTAAAGACGTTTGCTGCATTTCCCTATAAT
This sequence comes from Allygus modestus, assembly GCA_963675035.1. NCBI lineage: Eukaryota > Metazoa > Arthropoda > Insecta > Hemiptera > Cicadellidae > Allygus > Allygus modestus. Next base: position 104,347,843 of record OY776112.1, read on the forward strand.
GATATTTTAATTGATTAAAAATTGTTTGGTATGTTTAAAATATTAGGAATTTAAGCTGATGGGAAGTCAGTTTTATAGAAGAACCGTGATTAGCACTCCGTGATAATTAAAAATTGTGATAAAACGGACAATTAATACCTTAAATTGTTATATAGGCCTACTTTATAATTCTTTATAACCCCTTTAGTACTTGGGGGACTTATCGGATCACCATCAGTTACAGATAACTTTTGTATTACTTTTTACCTAATTAGTGAATTTCCTATGGAAAGTGAATTATTATCATGACCTGCACGGTGAAACTTAAGCCCGGAACCACCATAGAAGTTCTTAACGTGACCCCCTGAACACGTTTAGGGGGTTCTTTCAAAATGATATATATATATATATATATATATATATATATATATATATACATAAATAGTTAGTTTAAACTTTGTTGTTAGTTTAATTTTGGATATTGAATCAAACACATTTTGGTCTCACTTCAAGCCAAATTTTGTTTCTTAAAACCTGCAGTTAAAATGTTTGCAGTATTCAAAAGTTTGTTCATCGGGTTCAAATTTGTAATACAAATTAAATGAACCTAACTACTTTTACTGCTTTTATAAATAAAAGATCAAAAATACAGTCCACATATTTACCAACATTTAATTTTATTTCATCTGCTAACATATAAAATATCTAAAGACGGACCAACAAAAATACATCATTTATCTATCTACATTATTAAAACGCTACATGCAAAATTTGTAAACAATAAGACTTTTTGTCTTATGATTTACCCCAACATATTATACAGTAAAACGCTCGTCCCATGCTATTCATATGGATTAGCGATTTATTTGGTTTGTATCACATGTGTTTTTCTTAATTAAATAAAATAAAATAAACAACTGTTATAAGGATTACCTATATCTACATATTATCATTGTTTTGATTACTATTTAACTATTTAATTAATATTTTCGATTCTCAAAACGGGATGCCAAGCTGCACATAGGAAATTCTAGTGAGCTATAAACTGAATGGAAAAATATTTCATATTGTATTCAACCCTAATAGGATAGGTCAATAGTCCTTCTTATCAATTGCATTAAATTTCTTACCAGAGTTTCATCGAGTTTCACCCAATTTCATCTAATATACAGCACATAAAATCAAAATCGAAATAAATTTTTAGATAAAAAACTGAATTGGAATTTTAAACTTGTAATACGTAACTGAAATATAGTTTACTGGCTTATCAATCGTCAAAACCTTCACAAACCTTTGTGGTTCATTTTACCTTCGCATTTTTACTCCTATTTTTACTGTATTTGTGTCTTAGTCATGCTTTAAGCGAATTTCCCCTATAGGGAAGAAGTTATTACCGAAGGTGGCATGGTAAGACTTAAGCCCGAGGCAACGATAACTTTTTGTTTTGAGGTCCCCAGATGCCAAAAAGGTGTGTGTGTGTGTGTGTGTGTGTGTGTGTGTGTGTGTGTGTGTGTGTGTGTGTGTGTGTGTGTGTGTGTGTGTGTGTGTGTATGTGTGTGTGTGTGTGTGTGTGTGTCCGTTACCGCGATAGCTTTTGAAAGAAACGCCTGATTTTGATGAAATTTGGAAAAAATGTGAAGAGTAACATTTATGACTTTAAGTTCGAAAACCAGATCTATCGGACTATGGTAAGGGGGTTGTATGGGGGTTTTAAATTTTCCAAAAATCAGTTTTTTGAATTTTTCCGCCTAAATTAAAAAAAACACTTAATTTAGGTTATAGCCATTTTATAGAGCTTAAAAAAAATAATTTGGTATTTTGAATCATTAACCAAGTTAAGTGGTTGTAGAGAAAAGTCAAAAACTCATCCATAAAATTTCCCATGTTAATCTTATGGGAAAAAGGTTTTTGGATTTTCCTCAGAAAATTTTACTAAAAACTTCACATTTCTTTTTACCAATCAGTTTAGCTCTAGAAAACCATTATTTTGGTGTTTTAATTGTTGTTCTACGTCCAACCGTTGCAGAGATATTCAAAGTGCTAAACACAGTACGTTGTCCAATGTAATCCTTATGGAGGATAAATAAAATTTGATATCTCTATTATTTATGAATGTATAATGATGAAACTTAGTATATGGCTTCAACTAGTTGTGGTATATTGATATTTGCACAAAAAGTTGTTTTTATTTCCTCGTAGCAGCAAACCTGCATACTCGGCCCCCACGTTATTCATATGGAGAGTAAGTCAAGTTGTATATCTCTCTTAGTTATGATCCTAAATTAATAAACCTTGGTATGTAGCTTCACCTGGTAGAGTTATATTGATAATTGCAAAAATACTAATTTTTTATCTTCCTCATTGCAGCAAACCTGCGTACTCAGCCCTAATGTTATTCTTATGGAGAATAAATAATATGCTTTATATCACTTATTTATGAATGTATTTTTGTGAAACTTGGCAAGTGGCTCTTTGTAGTAGTGAGACACATATATATATATGTATTGGAAATTCGCTGAATACGCAGGTTTGCTGAGGCGGGGATATTTTTATATACTCATACACAAATCGTTATACTACTTTATGGAATATAATGGCTATCATCCATCGATGTTTAAAAAAACTTTTGATTCATTTTTAGACACCACTTTAAAAACTACTTAAACAACTACAATACCAGCAGTGAACCACTAGAATGCCGCCCTGCTGGTATTTTCTGACACCAGGATTTATCAAAGGAAAATCATCTACTTCTCGTTCCATTAACAGTGATAAAACCAAATTTCTCCGCAAGAGTAAAAGTAAACCAAAACTGAAATATAAATAGTAAATATATAATACTAAAATCTGAAATAAACTTTGCTGCTACTTTTATACATTATTTATAAACTCTATTCCCATTCCGCATGGAATTTGTGTTCCTTACTGCTTGTAAATTTTAATCCAAAACCCTAATTTTAGTTAGGAATAGTTGTCTGCAATGTTTACAAAAACAATCTTAACTACTCACCTGTTGTATTGAATTTGGACGCAAAGTAGGGAAAACATGGTAAACAAAATGATTGCAAATGAAATATGGCCAAAATAAACAGTGTTTTTTGCGAATTACAATCTTATAACTAAATCAATGTAACATATCGTATTTTTTTCATCATCCTTGGCCTATGGGAAATATTTTGACACCAACCTTGGCCTCTCTACGTTTAGTAGTTTAGTTGGAATAGTTGGTTACACGTTGCCTTGTACACGCTATTATTATACAGGATAACTTAGAACAGTAATTTTTAAGGTTCATTTAAGCTATGGATCCTCTTTGGTGTTGGCTATTGAGAAAATATATCAAAATACTACCTACAAAATGTATCCCTTGGGACATTTCAATTATATGAGTGTTATATGTCTCTCACATTGAATTAAGTGGATTTAAGCTGGTCTAGCAGAGTCTTTAAAGTTAAATTTCAAACTCTTTTAAACTTTAGATAGTAGCATGCTCACGAAATAATTTAAATTTATGATAAATAATGAGTATTTAACTAAAGTACATCTAGAGTTTATTTTTAAATTGAAAACCAAACTGGATTAAGAAACAAATTGTAAGTGCGTATATCTTAGAACGCTTAATATAAAACTAGAATAAATAAATCCTATCGTTTATTGATTAGTTTTGCATTTGCTTGTGCCTCACCACTTCCTAATTAGCTAGTAAAAGAACCTATCAGGATGTGTTGATCAGACCTGATCTGGTATAACAGGATGAGTTGATCTGGTCTGATCATCTAGCCGGTAAACAATATTACCTTAAAAACGATCACTATAAGAGCGGTTTTACGTCACCAAAAGTTGAATTTACCATATATAGATAATATATATATATATATATGTAGAAAATTTTGTTTATTTAACACAAAAATCCCACATTCCATATACATTCGCCTAACGCACTTCATTAGGACACTACCACAACATCTTAAAAGTGACGGCTCTTTTTAAAACGGTACCAAGCAAAATAAGGACAATATAATATTGATCATTAATTAATTAACTGTACCTATACTATCGAAATATCAATAAATATCAATGTCGTGTAGTTGGGCTTTATCAATACTTAATTCTAGAAATGACATGTCAGAAAATAAATCTAGTATTCAACTTAAAATCGTGGTCCTATACAGTTTCTCTTTTTCATGATTGCTTCTCTTTTTCTAATGACAAGAAGTGCTCGTGGTGTAAAGGATAGGAAGACGGACTCCAACGCTGGAATCCCGGGTTCAAATCTCAACCGTGCATGATGGTATTTTTTCTTTAATTAAAAATTATTTTAATTATATTTTATGTGCATATTTAATACGTTTCAATGATAAAATATATTATATTTTGTATTTGTTTATATACTTTTTATTTTTATTAAAATTTGATCAAGTTCCGATCAGAATTAGATCAATTTCTGATCAGAACCTGATATGGAATCGTGCTATAACTGGGTCCAATTCTGATTTTATTTGGACAGGTCTGATCAGGAAATTTGGATCAGACGTGACTGAAAATATTCATATGGGTAATCAATCAAACGAATACAAAGTTAAATCTGAAATTGTAGAGGCTTGGTACCATAACACGTTGTTCATTTTTTATTTAAAAACAGGATTATACATGGTAATGCAACAAAAGATTTTATAATATTCGTATAGTTAAATTTAAATTTGTTACATAATGTTATACCATATGAGGATTTGTTGGGATACGGGCAAACCTCAGACCTGTATGCAGGGGAGTAAAAGCTTGATTACTTACTTTAATTGTGCTTTATATTAAAATCATTTTAGTTGAACGGGATTAGTTTGAAATTTACACCACACAACCACGGCAACTAAGATTATTAAGAGTTTTAAATTGTTTAAGACTATAGTCTAGAACGCACATAATTCCTTCACGATGTTATTATTTACCAATCAATCTTCTAGGACAAGTGGCTATAAAACATCGTCCACATCTTGCCGATACATCCTTAAAAGTTAATCAACAAAGAGTATATTGTTGACGGTCTAACACACATATGTTCTAATAGCTTTTAACCACTGATTTGATATAAAGTTGAAAATGTATATTTAACAATGATCGTCTAAGCAAATCAAAAATAATTATTAAACAAAAACTAATTGCTAAAAAAAAACTAATAACTTTTTAAACTTAATTCTTATAGCGTTGGAGTATACTATATAACCACAAGAAATTATTATTGAACATTTATTAAAATAATATGAAAATATTTTTCAGCTTTGGTTGCTGGTATTTCACTAATACTTAGAGCATAAATTTTAATTATTAACACCAACTTAAACTTTTATTAAGCAGTCTATACAAGAGGAGTATACTAGTACCGCTTGTATTACACTTGAATTTATAATTTTATATTTCTTCAATGTTTATTCTTCTTTCAAGTAGAACTCCTTTTAGAGATATTTCTATTGATGTGTATAAAAATAAACATTAATGTCAATGCAAATATAACAATCTTCTTTCTCATAATTCGGTCTTCTTTGGGATACCTTTCCAACAGTTTAAGAAGGCAGAAAAAGCTTGATTTTATACCTCCTGAAACCCTTTAAGCTTGTCAATAATTACATTTATAACAAACAAATTTTAATTTTAATTTTTGTCTTTGTTTTTTTTTACATTCGTTATTTAATTTTTACCTTTGCTACTACAACAGTAATAACTTCAATGTTGTTTTCCTAAATATATTATTTGTACTACATCGTATTTTTTTTTATTACAACACCTTTTTAACTCAAAATGTCATCGTTTGTATTTTATTTTTATTTTTGTTGCTATGCGTTGCATGATATTGCAACGCAACTGCCTTTAAAATATTTTTATTTAATCTTATGAGCAAGTCACACTATAATTAATTGCAACCATTATTGTTATATTATGTTACCATTTAAAGCTCATTTTATTAATTTGATGTATCGTAAATATTTTTAATTGTTTAAAGTTATTGTTCTTGCTGTATCTCTTCTTAACTGCACTGGAAATCACATTGTGTTTCTTTTATAGTATTGTACGATTAATTAAATTAGTTTTGAATAAATTGGTGTAATTTAGTGTAAATATTTTGATTATTATTCAAAGTATATTGAATTATTTTTCTACTCTTGGTATTGATAGTGCTCTTTACAAGTTTTACTAAAAAACGTTATTTGCAAATTTCCTATATAAGGAAGAAGCTATTACCGTAGTAGGCATGGGAAGACCTAGGCCCGGGACCATGATAACCTTTCGTTTTGAGGTCCCCAGATGCCAAAAAATATCAAATTTTAGTTTTCCCCATTAAATCCAGCTTAAAAAGACAAACAATTTGATGTTTTTATTATTGCTCTAGGTCAATTGGTTACAGAGATATTGAAAGTGTTACACAGTACGTTGTCCAATGTTATCCTTATGGCGAATTAGACAAATTGTATATCTCGCTTATTTATCGACTTATACTGTCGAAACTTGGTATATTGCTTCATATAGTTGTGGTCTATTGATATTTCCACGAAAAACAATTTTTTTGCCGATAGTTCTCGTAGCAGCAAACCTGCGTGCTAAGCCCCCATATTATTCTTATGGAGAATAAGTAAAATGTTATCTCCCTTAATTATGAACATAAATTAATGAAATTTGGTATGTGGCTTCACCTAGTTGAGTTATACAAAAATTGTATAAAAAACAATTTGTTGTGTACCTTGTTTCAGCAAACCTGCATCTTCAGACGCCATTTTATTCTTATGGAGAATAATTAAAATGTCATAAATCATTTATTTATGAATGTTTATTGGTGAAACTTGGTATTTGGCGGTTAGTAGTATTAATATACATATATATGTATTGGAAATTCGCTGAGTACGCAGGTTTGCTGCTATGGGGGTATTGCTTGTTGTTATCAAATCAAGATCTTCGTTACCTTGTTAATAGTACAGTCTAAGTGCATGCCATTATGAGTGCAGCTATTGCGCCATCAACTGTAAAATGTAATGTCTATTAATAAATAAATCATATTTTATAAACGTAGTTACGTCCACCGTATTATAACGAATACATCCGATAAATATGTGTAAATCATACAACGCTTTAACGGGAACCCCTAATGAAATATCGAATAATGTGTTGCCACAGTCGAGAGCTCTCACAATATTTGATTTAATGTGGAATGAGTCTCTCTAAATCAACATCTGGCCTGAATAATGAAGAATGTAAAGTTCACTGTCAAATATTTGAACACCCATTTATTATGGCGCGGCGTGTACCTTTAATATGAATCTATTCAAATATATATAATCAGTTAGTATATACCTATATAAGAATTTAATCATCAACTGACAAAAGTATGTTTACATACCTTTCCGTCGTCAATTCTTGGTTAACTACAGGTCTGCGAGTGAACTGAGGATTAACGACAGAAAGGTATGTAAACCTGCTTTATTTCGAGTGAAACCTCCATGCTAGATGTGATATGAATAAGTTAATTAACAAACTACTATATTTAGTGAAATTAATTTAATATTTAATTTAATTTGGAAAATAAATGGTAAAAAATATAAATTGAAAAATTGTACGTTTTTATTAATTCAAAGTATTATTAAATACGTATATTTAAAGGCTTTTTACCTGATAAAGTATACAACTTAACTGTTATCCAAACTAAATTCTTCACAAATATGTTTTTTATTACTTATTACTAAAAAAACAAAAAAACTCATTTGCTAATTCTATCCTTTGAGCCCTACTGTTGAAAACGCAAGCCATTCAAAGAGAATATGGATAATCATAGAGATGGAATCCAAAGCCAAGAGAGGGCAGCCGAGCATGCAGATTTGACGAGGGCCAGAGAGAGGCTGCAGCCACTAACAGCCAGCAATCCATCTGGCATGCGGCGGGCATTCCAAACTGACAAGGGACAATATTGTTTATCAAACGTTTCACACTTAGAAAAATTAAGTCTTTATAAAATAAAAATCAGCGTTGAAAATAAATTTCCGATATAATTGTTATCATAAGTATTTTGTTTATTCGCTACCAAGGTTAAACATATCAGGAAATCGATTTAAGTAATATGTTACTGGGAATATTTAGTGTTTAAGAGAGAATGAACGAAACTGTTTAAACACCCGGGAAGTGTTTGAATAACGTTTCCTACCTTTATTAAACTAATATTGAACTTCCGTGTGCTCATTTACACAAATTAAAAGTAACGTACAGGCAAAGCTTAAACTTAATGTTTTCTATAAATTTTGAAAACTAAAAATACCAACTGAAATAGAGTGAAATAATACTAAGAAATAATTATACAATTTGTCTTCATTATATATTGTTGTTATTGCTAGATTAGAAAACCCCAACATTAGCTGCTAGGCACGTCTTTCACAAGTGGGAATTTTGCGCAGGTTACCGGAAGGATAGGATATAGCAGGTAAGGAAAGTGTGGTATGGGCCAGGCAGCCAAATTGACCTTTCAGAGGGCCAACTCCTGCTCCTGTGACAGCTGTGATCAGGCTCAAACAGGCGGACAGGTTGGAGGGCAGTTGTGATCTGCCCTCCAACTGGCCAACTCAACTGACAGGGAATCCATGTACAACAGCCAGGGACCACATTCTCAGGTTGGGAACCAAACCAGGAGTTTCCGTTCTCATTCACTGCAAATGGAGCGACCAAATGTGAAAGGGAAGCTTGTCATAATGGACAGCCAAAAGACTTACCATTACTTCATTATATAATAAATAACCCATCTACTCTTTACGGACATGTTTTGAAATAAGTTTTTTTCTTCCTGCATGACATCAACCAGCTGTGTTAATGTACTGATGGCTGATGTTTGTTGGGGCTTCAGGCAGGGCTAAAGCATATAAGGGAGTCGAGATTTTGTCCTATATTAAATTATAACTTATATCTGAGCTTCAGAATTAGTTTTAATTTAAATAATTATAGAATGCATAACTAAACTGATTTTTTCAGTTTTAAAAATGGGAAGAAATCCTAATAATGTTCCTTCAAGTGTTTACTGCACGGTGGGATAGAGATTCTGAGGATTGATAGGTGTCCCTGCAGGTGCTAGTTCTGAGGATTGATATGTGTCGGCCCCTGCAGGTGCTAGTTCTGAGGATTGATAGGTGTCGGCCCCTGCAGGTGCTAGTTCTGAGGATTGATATGTGTCGGCCTCTGCAGGTGCCAGTTCTGAGGATTGATAAGTGTCGGCCCCTGCAGGTGCTAGTTCTGAGGATTGATAGGTGTTGGCCCCTGCAGGTGCTAGTTCTGAGGATTGATAAGTGTCGGCCCCTGCAGGTGCTAGTTCTGAGGATTGATATGTGTCGGCCCCTGCAGGTGCTAGTTCTGAGGATTGATAGGTGTCGGCCCCTGCAGGTGCTAGTTCTGAGGATTGATAGGTGTCGGCCCCTGCAGGTGCTAGTTCTGAGGATTGATATGTGTCGGCCCCTGCAGGTGCTAGTTCTGAGGATTGATAGGTGTCGGCCCCTGCAGGTGCTAGTTCTGAGGATTGATATGTTTCGGCCCCTGCAGGTGCTAGTTCTGAGGATTGATAGGTGTCGGCCCCTGCAGGTGCTAGTTCTGAGGATTGGTAGGTGTTGGCCCCTGCAGGTGTTAGTTCTGAGAATTGATAGGTGTCGGCCCCTGCAGGTGCTAGTTCTGAGGATTGATAGGTGTCGGCCCCTGCAGGTGCTAGTTCTGAGGATTGGTAGGTGTTGGCCCCTGCAGGTGTTAGTTCTGAGGATTGATAGGTGTCGGCCCCTGCAGGTGCTAGTTCTGAGGATTGATAGGTGTCGGCCCCTGCAGGTGCTAGTTATTTCTTAAGTGTTTGCTCATGTAATGCTTGTAAGTTCTTAAAATAAACTTCGTTTGGATTATAATTCGGTATGTTGTTTGATATAAATGTGATTTCAAAATCGTACCATCATTATGTATTTATAATCCGATTTTAATTGAGTTATTAAACAGAAAGGGAGGTTTGCCTATAGTAGTAAAGAGAGAGGATTAGTGTTTTACTTTTATTACAAATTTAAGAGTGAATATGGTGGAAAGTAAACCGCTGCGACAGTGTCGATTTAAGTTAACTTTAACTTTAACCAACGCTAAGCACACTCGACAGAACAAACTCGTTCGAGACATTTTAAGTTGGGAGTGTAGTAATTACACTGCTGTTAGCGACGCCGACGCCGCATTAGTTGTACTTCTGGGATTTGTCTGTAGGTTGTGATAATTACTCGTGTTGAATTATTATGATTAAGCTCTAAAAATAAAGATTAAGTAATTTTTATTTGCATTTTAGTTAGGAGACTAATATTTGATTTTGTTCTGTTTTTATTAATAATTGTTGAAGTAAATAATTCTTGTGTGGACAGTAACTCTTGAGATGGTAATTATGTATCTGTAAATGAAACGACGTACGTGGAGAAGGTATTATAAGACTTAAGGGAAGATTTTATTCTGATTTGGATATTCTAGTAAAACAACATTTTATAATATATTGTATTACATTTGTTGTAGTTCTTATAAATTACAAATCTTTTGAAAAATTATTGTGTTTTTTTCCGATGAGCACTGAACAGATGGCTTTATATCTATAACAGTTGTTACATCTTTAAAGCTGTAAAAAAAATTATAAGCAAAATGTTTTTTTATCCTTATATAAGTTAATATTTTAATACAGCCATCCAGTGTAGTACCTTAACGTAGTTTTGTAAATGACAGTTAGGCTGTTAAAACATTAACTCACTTATCGACTTGTCTTATGATTGTATTCCTGGTATACAAGAGTCTTATATTTTTAAGTGAAAGTTAATATTACAGTTTAATAATATCATATGAAATTATGAGTATGATATATCATACTGAACAAAGATGCTAAGAAAATAAACTGTCAAAATGATGTTGGTTAAACAAAACTTTATGCTTTTCTAAAGTTATGTAGACAAATAAATATTCTTCATACAAAAAAAACCTTGGATTTAAAACAAATAATTAAACATGCAATTAAACATAAACTATTTAAGCCGTAATTCACTTATCTGAATTAACAAAAAGTTCTCTAATTTGTGGTGTTTAAAGATACATATTATGATAGAGTCAAACCACACATAAAAAATACACTTGCTTTAAACTATACAATAATATAAAATAATAAACGTAGTGGTACTTTATCATTTTTTAGTTATAATAATACGAAAGATTCAATAAGGTAACTCATGACACTGATATTTACGTATATGTAAAATATTGTTTACTGTATAAATTTAAATACTCTTTTTAAACGTTAAAAGACAATACAAATTTAAATTTTTAGGATCCTGTTAAATTAAAATATTTATTTCCCTTCAGAGCTTGAAACCAAATTATCATTTATTATAATTTGTTCATTCATTCATATATTTTTTTATTATTTATACAACACAAATTATGAGATTGTAACTATAATGCGCTGTAACAGTTTAAAACTATTTTCATATAATCTAAAAATGTGCAAAGATTTAGCCCCCACAAACATGAAGTACGGCTCTCAGGAGCATTAACCCCTTGTTTGTCAGTAGCTCAAGCGGCAATATTGACAAATCCTTGATTGCAGCGATAAATTAGCCATGTTTTGAAACGGATTCACACACAAAACTTCAATGGCGGAGGGGAATGCAATCCTTGAAGTTGTAATATTTTTTAAGTGCTTGACAATTGCTAAGAGAAGTAAATAAAAAATATTCTTACCGAAGATAAAAATATTTATTTTTTTATGGTAAAACTGGTTATTATTCCTCCGCTTTCCCCATTTTTCAAGATACAAAGCTTAATGTGAAATGAATCCTGTTATCTACTACCCTGCCCAGTGCAATCGGTTGATGGTCTACACCATCAATTAGTCAAACCTGTTACAGTTCCATTAGGGAAGTTTGACATGTTGTCCTTTGTGACAAATAATTGGTTAATTCAATCGTTGTAGGTTCTTTTTTGACTGAATTGCATTCAAATAGTTTTATCCAAACCAAACCTGTACAATTCGAACTCAACTTGTGTAATTTAAAATGTACCATAATTTAAAATGTACTACTTGTGATGAAATACTTGGTGTTTTACTAAACATAAATATTTCTTGGTCAGCTAGAATCAAACTTCTACTGGTTTGATAAACTATATTCAAAAGTACGTGTCAAGTAGTTCTTTCACTTAACATGCATCACATGTGCTGATAATTTGTTTTTAAATTATTACTTTTGGAAGACATAAATTGTCAAATATTAAATACATGTTAACAGTAGTGACCAAACATATCCATTTGGTGTTTTAGTATTACATTGCATCTCATTCATCATTAATATTAATTTCCCCATAATTTTGTCTGTTTTCCCTACATAGATGCCATTATTCCCCATAACATTATCATAGTTACTATAATACCCTAGTTCATGCTGAATAATTAATATTTTACCTGTTTGCCCTCATAATGTTTGTACTGGCCTCATAGTAATGTGCTATCTTTAATTTAATATGTTCTCCTTCTTATTATGTGTTATTTTGTCTTAATTAATTTTTATTTTATGTTATTTAATTTAACTTGTTCAATATTAATTAATTGTCCCCCACCCCACAGAAAAATCACCTCCCTTTACTTTACTATATAATATATATCTAGTTATTTATGTCAATTTCCACCATATTTACACCGAACCAATTGATAATTAACCATTTTCCATAGTTTATTCATAATTTGATACATTAATTGATTTTAGAATAAGTTAACTGAAGCCTAATTTAAATATATAATATTTGTAAGATAATTGCAATATAATAATATTTTAAATAGTAATATTTTCAAAATTAGTCGTTAGAAAATCAAAATTATTGTGTCAAGTGCTTTTACAACATGTGATTTCTCCACCTGTACTTCTCAACAATGGAACTATGATATTCAAGGCCTTCAAACCTCTCCTCTGCCTTGTTGCTGCCTACTCCCCAATGTGTTAACTTCATTCTTTTTATAGCACAAAGTTCCTATTAATATTTTCCCAAGTATGGCCTAAGAATTGCCTTCTTAGTGCCTAAAAGTAGGGAATTTGATTGCCCAATAAAGTACCAAGTTAAATTCGACCACATTTGCATAAACTCCCTTTATTTCTGGTACTCACGGTGAAGAACTTTGATGCCAGTGTGGTAACCATCATCCATTTTGATATACTCAGTAACACATTTTATGAGAAACGAGTTCGGCACGCAGCACGCTGACGTGAGGGAAGTGAATTTCCAAATAAAAACTTTTAAAACTCAAAATAAGTGTAAAAACATACATTTATCCAATTTTTATTGAAATCTGAAAACATTGATTTTTTGGCTGTTCTGATACTCCTGGTTTCATTTACTTGCAAAGCTGGGAATACAATTTTGCCCAATATAAGGTTAGGAGAAGGTCCAGACAGGCTTGAAAGTAGGTGTGAGGTTGCTGGGGATGATAAAAGTACTCTAACAAAGGAATAACAGGCTTTTCTCGTGTAAAACCCCCGTAAGACAACGTACTGTGTTTAGTCAATACACATTTTCTTTAATAACTCGGTAAATATTTATGCTAGAATGACGAGATAAGGCTTAACCCTTTCGCCTCTCTAATTCCCATCTTTTTACATGCATTTATTTTACATCTGGGGCTTTTATGACCATTTTTGGGCCCAAAAACTCGAAATTTGAAAGATTAATCCCCTAAAAAAGGGGTTTAGAGTTTTCCGATTGTTTTGCCCAACGAACTTGTCCAACTGATTACAGAAAGGAACGTCCCTACCAAATGTGAAATAAATCGGACAAAAATTGCGACCGCTAGAGTGCAAACACACATATATATATATACAATTTTGAACGACCCCCCAAAACGTGTTCAGGGGGTCACGTTAGGAACTTCTATGGTGGTCCCGGGCTTAAGTTTCACCGTGCGGGTGATGCTAATAGTTCACTTTCCATAGGAAATTCACTAATAATGAATATTTCTGAACAAGCCTAATGTTCATTTAATTTGAGTTAAAACAAATCAAGAAAAAATTAATTTAAATTGAACTATTACTCTAAATTTAATATTGAAAACCATTTATTAATTTATAAAGTCAGTGAAAACCATTTGGCATCTTTCTTTGGACTTTCAAAAATTGCATTTTTGGAGTAAACAAACAATCACAATGAATGAACTTATCTCTTTTAAAATAATGTATAGTATGCCTGAACGACAACCTCCCTGAGAATAGAAGAGTTTCTAGTAAATGAGAATCAAGTATTAGATATGAACTATCAAGAAGATATTTACCTAAAACACATAGGCCAAGATTACCTAGATGGCTTTTGAAAACCCCCATATTGTGCGATTGCTGTTAGTCCTAGTTAAATTCACTTGATATCATCCCATTTTTATTTAAATAATAAATATAATGGTGTGAACCCATGTAAAACAAATTATTCTTTAACTATTTAAAGGAAAAAGGTATATTAACTTAAAACTAAGACTTACTTTGAAAGTAGCATTCCAGACCAGGTGATACATTTATTTAATACAAAACAACCTACAAATAAGTAAAGAAAGAGGTAAAAAGGGCATTTATTCATTCGATAATTGTCAATCGTTGGCTAAAGTTGTAGGCAAGGTAATTTTATTGGTATCATGTTAACCCTTTTCACCAAGAGGCTTCATCTGTGTGTGTGGAAGCCATGTTGTCTGATGCTATGAGAATGCGTCACTTTAATCACCTACTTTAACCCCAACCAAAAAGTGTTTATAACGGACTTTAGACGATATTTATGTCCTTTCCCAGTTAAGTTTAAGTATCACTTAGTTGTGGGTGTTTATAGTGTAGTAAACACGAATTAATTTATAATAAATAGCAAAATACCAAAACCAAAATATCACATCCTGTAGTAAAGTCATTAAATAATTTTAATTGTATAATTAATAAGTTGATTTTTTAACAGTTTGCAACACCTTAAATAACTGAAGTATTCTAATAACTGACTCGTAGGATTAGCGTTTAATTTATTTTTACTTGCTTAATATTTTTTACAGTAATATTGTGTTCTCAGGTATTAAATATTAAAATACAAATCTTACTTTGATAACCAAGTGACGTAGAGTTCATACCAGCAAACTTATGTAGAGCTTCTTCAGAGTTGATAACCTAACCCGCTTAGACTGGGATGTCGAGATTTAGAATAAACTTATTGATTTGTAATTTAAAGTAGTTCTGTGAAAGCGTTACGATATTCTATTAAGCAGTGAAAGGTTTATCTTTGGTATCTTTATACATACAAAACAAATTAATCTTCTGGTCGGAATCAACCGGTATTCTGTAGTATTTATGTTGCATAAATGTAATATATATTGTAACGTATTACCAATAAAAAGTGTATTCTCTGGAGTAAAGTTTTGCTTATTACGTTATTACTGTTTTAAAAAAAGCAAGTGCTCCAGTCCAGTAGGATTGCAATAAGCGAATCTAACGAGAAGTAATTATAATGTAAGTCTGCCAAATTTGTTGCTTCAAAATTAACAAAGCTATTAGAAAATGCTTAATTTAATATATAAATTAGTAGGCAAACATTAATTGAATTGAATTACAATTAATCATCAGTATTCGTTGTCAATAAACTAGGTTTAGTTATATTTTGATTACTCTACAAAATTAGATCGGAATAGAATGAAAAATAAACTTATATAATTTTCAAATTCCTCAATCAGAATGCAATATTCTGTAGTTAATCTTTTATCGACAATCGGAATATTCCCAACAATTTTAAACAACAGCTTTACACTAAATTCCCGAGCGACGCAATGTTTATTTGTGACTCAGTCAATATTGTTGGACCCTTGAAAGCAGCGATTCATTAACCAAAGATTGCATTGAATCCCTTTAAGAGGAGTCCGTTAATTGAGACAAATATTCCTCCTTCAAAGTTAGAACCGCAGATCTAATGGTATTTATTTGTTTATAGATAAAACTCAGCTTAGGTTGAAAGGATAAGCAACTGAGTTTTGTCACATTTGTTTGTTTAATAGCTATTTAGTTAAGGAATTAAATGTGTGATATTCAAAATTAAAGAGAATGCAGTTTAAATGACATCCTAATTTATAATAAATGAGATAAACTAAAGTAGGTTTGTTATAATTTCACAGGATTGAGTAAGTGAGCCACTAATCGGAAGTTTACCGAAATGAATAAGTAAACCACTAATAATACATTTATTGGATTATATAAGTTTGCTACTAATCAGAAGCTCACGGAGTTCAATAAGTGAACTACAAATCAGATGATCACTAAAGTGAATAAGTTACCAATATTCAGAGTTTCACGGGATTAAATGAGTGAACAACTAACACTTTTTCATAAACCGTCATAAGTTGAATAATAAATAATATAAGTAAATTAGTCCACAAGTTCCTGATCGACTGGTGGAATTCATCATGTAAGATTGTGAGACTATTATGTTTGGCTTTCTCGTCATGAAATTTAAATTTGCTTTGTTTAGTTCAAATGAAAATTCTCGAAAGCAACACGGATCAATTATATTACAGTTTCTATTTGATTTTCAACAAGCGTTTGACCTCAATGATGGATATAGTTATTATCTTTGATAGCAGTTTAATATACGATAATAAAATAGGATAACATTTTTCTAGATATCATAGTAAACATTCCAACTCTTCATAAACACTAAACAAAACTGGCTATAGTAAACTGCACACAATGCCATTGAAATATCAAGTTAACAGAAACCCAAATAAATTGAAAATAATTGTATTGAACAGTATGCTTATGTGCCAGAGAGTTATTTTTATGTTTTATTCCCAGACTATTCCATGTTAAGTTAGTTGACTTATTAATAAATATTTTTTCAGTAAAGCGTTGTAATATTTTAAAGCCTGTCAGGGAATCATGTTTCATGGCAATTCAGATTTTTATTTATTTACATACCATTCCTGATTAAAGAACTACCGGTTTTAGGGTCTAAAAGGTTGTCTAGATCATAATGAGTCCCATGTTATTGAAGTATTTAGTGAGCCACTTGTTTAGCATTAATACTAGTCTAGTTTCCAGTCAAGTCTTCTTCTATATAAATAAAGCCAGATGTGTATTAAACTTTAGTTCATAAGAAACTCGCTGGGTAGCGGAGTGGTTTTCGCGCTGGCCTCGTAATCCGAGGTTCGCCAGATCGATCCTGATCATAATCGCAACATTTTGAGAAGGTTAACATTTTCTGGGTATGTATAACACCAGAAACCATTATAGAAATGAGCCACATCGTTTGGAATTGTTCAGAAAGAAACCTAGTTACATAGGCAACATTTTTAAGAAATCTATTCAAAGATCACATATTAAAAACTGTACCATTTTCAAAATTTTCCTTAAAATAAAAAACTACTTAATAGACATGTCACTATATTCATTGGATGATTTGAATCTTCAACCCGATTAAGTTATATTATGTCTGGATTAATTATTATTCTTTATATTATTAAGATAATACTTGTTATTAAGTTTAATTCAGCTTGGTTTATTTTAACCCTAATTGATTGACTTTAACATTATCAAATTATATTTTTTATGTGCCTTATTTTCCATTCTTTTATTGCATTTATTTAATTATTGGTACCTACTGTAAATTTAATGTTTATAAAATGTTGTTACTTTTATGACACTATTTACATGTACTCCTTTGTGCATAAACAAATAAAGATATTTTGATTTGATTTGATTTGATTTGAGGTTTAAAACTGGACCTAGCTGTCATTTGTCATTAGTCTTTTAATTAATGATGCTTTCTAAGAACAGGTCGACCTTAGGTAGTAACAAGACCAGTTCCCTATCAAAACGTTAAAAAATGCAACTGGCGTGGATACACACAACTAATATATAATTGACAAGGCTCATGAATAAATGATAGCGTGTTGAGAGCTTCATTTCTGTAAAGCCGTATAAGAGCTAAGTCTACATGTTTAAGTAATCCAAAAGTTGTTTAAAATGTTAATTTAGTTACTGAGGAAAACATTAGTTTCCTCTATATTCACATCAGTTTCTTCTAAACATATTTGGGCATTTTGAATTGAAAATCAATATTTTAAAATTATAAGGACATACCCTTTTAAAAATCAAAATCCAAACAAAGAAGACGGATCAGAAACTATTGAAGGATTGGCTAATGGTTTTTGTTAATTTCAAAGTGAAATTAATCCAACGGCATCACTTTCATATCTTTATTAAATTATAGATATTTCTATTTTGATCATCTCATGAACAAATTTCCATTTAATCCACTTCATGTGAAAGAAAATGCTTCCAAATTCTAAAAAACCTTGCTTGGGTTCTGATTTTAATTTAGATTCCCTTCTTATTTTTTAACTATATTTTAAAGACACACCTATTTAAAAAAATAATTGAGTAACGAAGCACATGATCAAAACTCGTTTCAGTAACAAATATTTATCCCCAAAGTTGACACGTACTTGTATAAAAAGTTTTTTAAATTTTCATAAATTTTTACTTTTCTTACTCACGAATACACATATTGTATAACTCTTGTAATTATCTTGAAGCTGAAAATACCGATATATTTTTGTTTACGAAGTTTCAATCATGTTGTGGACGGTTACCAATCAACCCTTGGTTCATTGATAGTAAAAAGACAGTATTCATTTTTGTAATTACCTCACGCTTTATTTCAATGAAAATAAAGCACAAGTTATAGTTTAAAACTCATTGTTGGTGATTGTTGTAATGTTATTTAAGTAAATATTGCATACGTTGGATCACTAGGTCTATAAATAAATCGTGACTTTTACTTTTACTCATAACTAAAAATAATAAATAAATATATTACTCCAAAATTGATGCACCGTTTCCCTAACCTTATCTTATACATAGGTGTCTATATTTATTAAAGATTTGTAATATGTAATGTATCGAACGATAGTATAGTATCATCTCAAACAGATCCAAAATTTAGGAAAGTAAATATCAAAATATTACAGTATACATTATATTTCAAACAATATTACTAAATTTAGTTTCAAAAATGTATTAGAATGAATATATATCACTTTCCACACAAGGGAATCTATGAATTTAAAATGTAATCAAAATTGATTTACTAGCTGCCTGTGACATATTTAAATCATGGTTACTGCTATAAATGTGTCACCCTGAAATACAAGGTAGTAGAATTAATATTACCAGATGGGTTTTCCCGACAAACGCCAAACACGTCAGGTTGAGCTCTTATCGAATTTAAGCAGAGATAAGCCACTGAAAGCTTTTTGACGTCACAAGGCTTCATGTATAAAAATGTTTCTAAACTAATCTCCCGAATTCTTTTCTGACGTATCCCTTAAAAATAAAATACCTTGAGAGTGAAACCACACAGTTCTATCTCTTAGTGAATATCTCGATCCGTATGCAGAGTTAACAGAGTTATAACTACGTTTGTACCGTGGCAGTTGTTTGTGTCTGTTAGCAATCAGAAATTAACGATAGCAATTTTATATGGCCCGTCTCCCGTATGTAAAGAGCTAAATAATTTAAATATAACATCTTATTTATACTTTATCCTAACAATATTACCATATACTCAAATAATTGGTTACTGAATATTAAAATTGTAAACGCGCTGAAACTAATTCGTACGCCTTGAAAAAATAAGTTTTATAATTTAAATACCATTATGCTTACAATCCATGGATTTATAGTAATTGTAATATCATGGATCCCTCCTCGGGATGTTAAAAGATGTCTTGTAACACTTAAAAATGGATTTTATAAGTACTGTATTCACATATCAGACAGTAAGCAAATACAAAATATGGCATAAGGCTATCGATTTCGACCAGTCACACCGGTCATCATCAGGCCAAACAGGCTATCGGGAAGGCAGGCCGGTTGGCCTGATGATGACCGGTGTGACTGGTCGAAATAGGTCATAGGACAGGTGCGAGGTTGTGAGAAAATTCATCGTTTAGCAAAACTAGATTAATTGTCATTAACAAACGAAATATTTTAAATAAGATGAACCAAAAATGAAACTTTATGATAACAGTTTTATGAATTTGTTTTCGCTAATTAGTAAGCGCAATTCATCAAAACCAAAATTTGAGCCTTTAAACTGATTTATACTGTTAAACGCCATATGTAACTAGAGTAATATGTAAACAGTTTAAATATTTGATTTCGTCCCTTTATGGAAAACTTATTAATAAATATGTAAATACTACATTTATTAAGATACATTATCTTATTAATTAACATTTGATTTTTAGCGAATCCTATAGGGAAGAAGCTATTACCGTAGTCGGCATGGTAAGACCTAGGCCCGGGACCATGATAACTTTTCGTTTTGAGGTCCCCAGACCCCAAAAACACCATTCGTTCGAAACTGTATATATATATATGTGTGTGTGTGTGTGTGTGTGTGTGTGTGTGTGTGTGTGTGTGTGTGTGTCCGTGAGCACGATAACTCTCGTAAAAATTATCCGATTTTGATGAAATTTGGTATAAACATGTAAAGCAACATTTATGACTTTAAGTTCGAAAACCAGCCAGATCGCTTTATCCGAAGGGGTATTGATATATATGTATATTCAAATTGAAGTTCACAAATTAGGGCTACTTTTATTATAAAAATTAAATAAAAACAATAACCAGAGCACCATCTTTTTTGAAACATTTTGAAGAATGTATGGATGTTCTCGAATATGAAATGAAAGGAGAAAAAATAAACACTAAAGAAGGGCTCCACATTTATATGAACTCTAAAGCCGATAACGACATCCTTAATAAAATGAAAATACAACAACTAAATCCTATATATGAAAAAATAAGAGAATTTAGAAACAAAAGACAACAGATATAAAATAGAACCAACTCTATAAAATATAAAGATATAAAATGAAAAGTTTCTACATCTGTTTATTTTCATATGTTTAGATTTAATTATTTATTTTGGCTAATAATTTTTAGGTTATTTTACTTGTACAATGTGATCATGACGTAAGTGTCGAAACACGTGTCAGTAATAACAAATGTTTCAAAAAGAGGGTACTCTTAAATGTTTTTATTGAATTTATATATATATGTGTGTGTGTGTGTGTGTGTGTGTGTGTGTGTGTGTGTGTCCGTGAGCACGATAACTCTCGTAAAATTTATCCGATTTTGATGAAATTTGGTATAAACGTGTAAAGCAACATTTATGACTTTAAGTTCGAAAACCAGCCAGATCGCTCTATCCGAAGGGGTATTTTGGGGGTTTTTGTACCCCAAAAATGGGGTTTTCGAATTTTTTACATATAATTTTGGAAAAAGTCAAATTTGAGTTTTTCTCATTAGATTCAGCTTAAAAAAACACACAATTTGGTATTTTGATCATTTCTCTACGTCAATTGGTTACCGATATATTGAAAGTGCTAAACACAGTACGTTGTCTAATGTTATTCTTATGGAGGAAAATAAAGATTGTATATCTCGCTTATTTATGAACGTATACTGACGAAACTTTGTATACGCTTCATCTGTTTGTGGGCCATTGATATTTGCTCAAAAAACAATTTTTTACCAAAGGCTGCCGTAGCAGCAAACCTGCGTACTCAGCCCCATGTTATTCTTATGGAGAATAAGTAATGTGTTATCTGCCTTCATTATGAAAATAAATTAATGAAATTTGGTATGTGGCTTTACCTACATGAGTTATATTAATATTTGTATAAAACCCCATTTTTTGTTTTCCCTTGCTTCAGCAAACCTGCATAGTCAGCCGCCATGTTATTCTTATGGAGAATAATTAAAATGGCATAAATCGTTTATTTATGAATGTATATTGATGAAACTTGGTATGTGGCTTTATGTGGTATTAAGATACATATATATGCATTGGAAATTCGCTGAGTACGCAGGTTTGCTGCTACGGGTGTATTTTTGTAATATACTACAAAATACTTATACTAGGAAATATAAATATCTTATTTTACAACACCAGGAGGATAAAACTTCAGTTAAAATATATAACGACGAGAAATATTATCATCATATGACGCTACAAACGTAATTAGCTGATTGGTTAGAGATTACTGTCCATTGGTTCTCTACAACTCCGTTCATTGCATTCACCAATTTCATTAACACACTAAACAGATTTTTACTTTGTAGCAACCCTGCGAAAAATATATTGAATTCACAGCGCTTTAAAATAATTTGTATTAGTAAACATTAAATTCAACCCGAATAAACTTTATAAAATATAATAGTGGGAAGGAGTGTATGGTTTTAAATACTATTTATTTGTTCCTTAATTTACTGTGAGATTAAACTACTATTTAGACAGATTTAAACTAAATTACGTTTATTATGAGAAGATTTGCAATTGATTGTTGGTACTATTGACGTTTGAATTGGGTTTTTTGATGTTAAGTAAGATTAATCTAATAACCTGACTGCACAGAAAGATGTAATTCCAATAATCCCCTGACGCAGCAAACCTGTGTACTTAGCGAATTTCCAATGTATATACAGTATATTTGTAACACCGCATAGAGCCTTGAAGTTTCTTGAATATGTATTTATAAATAATCAACATAAAAAATTGTAATTATTATCCATAAGAATAACATGGAGGCTGACCACGCAGGTTTGTTGCAACAGGAACCATCAATAAAAATTTTTGTGCAAATAACAATAGACCACAACAGATGAACCATATACCAAGTTTCGTCGGTATACATTAATAGATAAGCGAGATATAAAATTTTGTTCTCCTTAAGAATAACATTGTACAACGTACAGTGTTTAGCACTTTCAATATCTCTGTAACCAATTGACGTAGAGAAATTATCAAAAAAACAAATTGTGATTGTGAACTGCAGTTCATGCAGTTTTATACAAATGTTAATATAACTCAAGAAGGTAAAGCCACATACAAAATTTTATTAATTTATGTTCATTATTAAGGGAGATAACACGTTACTTATTATCCATAAGAATAACATGGGAGCTGAGTACGCAGGTTTGCTGCTACGGGAACTATCATCCAAAAAAGGTTTTTTTTAGTGAAAATATTAATAGACCACAACGATATGAAGCAATATACCAAGTTTCATCAGGATAAGTTGATAAATAAGCGAGATAAACAATTTTTCTTATCCTCCTTAAGAATAACATTGGACAACGTACTGTATTTAGCACTTTCAATATCTCTGTCACGATTTGACGTAGAGAAATGATCAAAATATCAAATTGTGTGTTTTTTTAAGCTGATTCCAATGGAAAAACTAAAATTTGACTTTTTTTATTATATGTAAAAAACTCAAAAAATCCATTATTGGGGTACAAAACCCTCCCAAAATATCCCTTTGGATAGGTCGATCTGTCTGGTTTTCGAACTTAAAGTCATAAATGCTGCTTTACACGTGTATTCCAAATTTCATCAAAATCGGATAATTTTTACGAGTGTTATCGTGCTCACGGACACACACACACACACACACACACACAGACACACACACACACACACACACACACACACACACACACACACACACACACACACACACACACACACACACACACACACACATCTATATATATATATATAAACTTTCGAAAGAATGGTGTTTTTGGGGTCTGGGGACCTCAAAACGAAAAGTTATCATGGTCCCGGGCCTAGGGCTTACCATGCTGACTACGGTAATAGTTTCTTCCCTATAGGGGAAATTCGCTAACAAAAATAAATAACAACAATTTTAAGTTTGCGCTCCATCAAATTATAAACGTTTCTAGAATATACAAATCTGCCGTAAACGGCGATACCAATTTCGATCCGGTTCATTAAGATTCAATGCGCCACAGAGCCTATCCGTAAACGCTGTTTGACTGTCGACGCAGCGACAGTAAACACCCCAGCGGATGTCTTTTGTGTCGCTAGAGCGACATAACACTTGAAGGGTTAAGTTACAACTATCAACGAAATCACGTTTTTAGATCCCTGCACTTTAAATATCTTTAGTGAACAGCCTCTCATTTTCAGATTAGAACGTTGAGAATTTTGACTACCTTCTGTAAACCTGACATTTTAAAATGTGCAATTTAATTTAAGAATTATAGTAAACGAACATAAAATAACCTGGAGCCAAGTTCAAAAGCAGTGACGTCATCAATATGGCCGCTAGTCAAACTCTTTAAAGTCCCATATCTTGTGAACCACAGATCCGATATTGATGCTCACCAACTACTTTTTAAGAACGGAAAAGTATCTAAAAGAGATGTCATCTGATAAGCTTGTATAGGAAAAATGGTTTGTATTGTTTAAATGTTTAACACAACGCTTTAACTTCCCATTATTGAACAAAACTTTTTCCCCTATCTTATTTTAATTTTTAATAGCCTGTCATATCAGTCTCTATTCATTTTTTTACACAGGATGTGAAAACAGGCTTTGCGGACCAAAAAATCGTGCCCTAACTACTACTGTACTACAGATTTTGTCCTTGTAATAATCTAACCAGCTAAGTTAATACAAATCCATAATTTAAACTAATCCTGTATTATAAGGAGAAAAATGTCATTATAGCGTGATAATTTAGGGTTTATGTACTATTTACATTAAAGCTAACTCAATGTTCTTTAAAATAATATTAACAAGACATGTGCGAATCACATAAGAAGGGAGTAGTGCATTACAGGTTAACATTTAATATTCAATCATAATTTATACAGGTCACTGTATAGGACTAATAAACTACATTTTATTGATTACTACAAATTTTCAAGGTGTTTATTATACAGTACTCTTAGGTTTAGATATAATACCTAACAATACTTAAATCTGTAGTTTGGTTTGTATTTAGTAACTAATACAAAGTAAATAGGAAACTATGTTTACTATTTTTTATTTGATATGTATCAGAAAATAATTAAATGACCAACCAACCATTCACAGCCTATAACTCTGTTTCTAATTGATTTGCTGTATTGGTGCGGATATTGATAGTTTAATATGAAATACTAACTGTCTAATTTTGTAATTAAAACCTTAGGTACGTAATTACATGAATTTATCCGACTATCATGGCGTAAAATAATTAATGAAGGCCTAAATTTACTGTTGCAAATAATAATGGAATACTAGTTTCAATTATCAAAAAGCGCATGATTAGAATGAAGTCAGGACTTTAATAAACATATAATTAATGGAAACAACTAATTTCGATTTCTGATCCCAGTGATTTACATTGTATTAGGATTATTGTTTTATCTTAACAGTAATATTTTTGTCGCAGTTTGGTAAACAGAATAATACCAATTGTTAAGAGCTTAAATAAGTATATTTTGAATGAGGGATGAAGTAATTAATTATACACGCTGTTTAACTTAGATCAACGATTCGCTTTTTCTTTGTTACTGCCCTACAGTGGTTGTCAGTCAAACCAAAAATTTAGGTAAACAATTGTATAGAGTGTTTTGCTAAAACAGCTATATATTTCAAATACACTAATATCCAAAATTGTATAACTAAGTATTTTTAACAAACGTACGAATTTCTATTCGTACATATTATACCAATTATGGTAACTTACTTGCTCCGTAGTCAAAAGAATAACTTGGCTACTCATCTTTTAAGAACCTATCAACATCATAAAAGGAAGACTGGACCAAGTAGGCCTATTTCTTGACTTCATATTTGAATTATTTAGCCTTTTGTTCAAATAAAGTTAACCGGTGTTGTTCTGAATGAATTCCATTTTTTATATACTTACGATTGTAAAAAGTAGGTTGAATATACATTATTGCTCAGAAATAAAAATACTGGGAACAGTTAACAGGCCAAACAGAAGGAACGCTTCATGGCAGCCTGTTTGTGGTGGTAAACCCAGATGGGTAATCGCTTTCTTCCGCCACACAAAAATCCAATCCGATCTACCCTTTACTGATACCCATAGAATGAGGGAATATGAAATTTTCTTTTCAAACAGGTCGTAGTAGACCAGCCTAGAAAGAGTGATGCTGCCATAGGTTCTCATTCTACGAAAAATGAAGCAACACTTCAAGCTTTGACAGCTGACCACACCGCCCCAGCCCATCGTTCAGTCTCGCCCCTACGAAGTCCGCAGACTTTCTCACATCAACGCCAGAAAGCACTGGTGACGTGGGTTCTTTCCATTCAAGAGTCACCAGAATGCGCTGCTCTGCGGTTGCTTCGTGTAACTCTTAAACAGTATTGCATGCTATGATAGCTCAGTGATTATAATGCCAGGTTTTAGACAGTGTGGTAGCGGATTCAAACCTGATTACCTTCTTTTATTACTAAGCTTGGAAATAATTTGTAAGCAGTACTTTGACTGTTTTTACACAAATAATTGTTTAATGTGTCGATTAAGTTACATTGGCGTTTTGATCAATTTTTCAGGCTTGGATGGTTAGTGGGAATTGTCATGGGTGCTTATTAAGTTAGTAGCTTAGATTAGGTAGGGCTAAGACAAACCGTTCTAGTATAGGCCAAACAAATAAAAACCAATCACTGCTTAACCCAACACAACTTAACGTAACAAATTCGCATGTCAAACCCAAACATCAGTCAGTGACAAAGATGTCTTTCCTTTTGCCTTTTACTTCTAATTAAGTTTGGTTGGGTTGGGCTAAATAATCTACCAACTATGAACCTAGTATTCTAGTTGGTAATTTTTCACTTAATTCATAAAACTCGGTTATTTTAGTTGTTTGTTTTAGTTGAGTTTTTTTAGATACCAGCACTTTTGTGGTGCCGGCTAAAAAAATTAATCTCGTCCATAGTTTAGATTTTATCTACTCTCTATAAGAATACAAGATCATGTCATGAGCAAAAGGTTGACAAGATCGACATTAGACAACGTTGTGCGTTTACTAGTAAAAGATAATTTAAATTTCCTCCCCAATTGCATTAGAATAGTTGAAGGGAATAAATTCAAAATACTAATTTATTTTGTTACCAGTTTGTTAGTGTTGTTTTGCGCCATAATTAAATAAAAGACTAAATTAAGATAAAATCATAAAAGCCATTTTTGAGAAATTGTAGTTTGTTTAGTAATATTTAGAAAGATAATTATCATTGAACATTTTTAATTAAATACACGTGAAAGGTCCCGTTTATTAGTATACCAACTTAAAAATTGTTCAATTGGTGTGTCTCTACGTCTGTGCAGATCCATAAAGACACATCTCCTGAAAAACTACTTATCTTGGGTTTAGAAGCACCAAGACCAATATTTATATTGATTCAAATCCGAACAAAATTCCAATTTAGGAAATGGCGCTGTGACGATAAACTTAATGGCTCTAGCCTTTAGCTAACGTCTTAGTAGTGTTATTTTATTTTAGCACTGTCCCGCTTTAATACACAAAACTTATCATTGTAAACTAAAAATTGCTACAATCTTAATATAACAAATTTAAACTAGTTTGGGTATCCCAATAAAAAAAAAGACAATCAGAGTCAATAACCTGAGTGAAGATTAAATTAGGCTTAAGGAAAATATTTTTAGGTTTCTATAAGATAAATTGTAATAGGTTATAGTAAATTAAATTTGAAGATTTATCGTACCAGCTGTAACATTATTGAATTAAAAAATACTAAGTTTTACTACATCGTTTAAACTTTACCATTAGTTAGATGGCAAGGTGATCTAAAATGCATAGGGTTATTAAAATGTAATATGGTATGTGTAATACACTTATGTCTCACCAAAACACTTTATCTACTACTTCACTTTACTTTATATTAAACCTGCTGGTCCAACAGAAATTGTCCTTTCTTAAATGCTATTGAATTTGTGTCATGCCAAAAATGCTCGTTAATTTTCAAGAAGAGTTCGTTTGCTACGCTGACTAGCCTATATTTATATAGAGCTAACTTCGGCATCGACTAAAAGAGTTTGAGTTGTCGTTCAAGTAGATATGTTATTTCCATAATGCACATATGTTTATAAATAAGCGAAATATAGCATTTTAATTATTTTCCCTAAAAACAACATGGGGACCGAGTACCTAGGTTTGCTGCTACGGGAATCATAGGCAAATTATTGTTTGTTTTTGTGCAAAAAACAATAAACCACTATCAGATTAAGCTATATACCGAATTTCGTCAGTTTATGTTCATATATAAGCGATATATAAAATTTGTCTTTTTCCATAAGCATGAGTTAGAGAAGGTACTGTGTTTAGCACTTTCAATATCTCAGTAACCATTGACGTAGAGCAATGATCAAAATATGAAATTCAATGGTAAAAATTAAAATTTGATTTAAATAAAAATTAAATGTGGAAACCCCCAAAAAACCCAATTTTGGGGTACAAAACCCCCCAAAACCCCCCTTATGATGGTGCGATTCGTCTGGTTTTGAAGTCGTTCAAATAAATGGTATTTTACTTTTTTCCAAATTTAATTAAGATCGGACCTTTTTTCGAGAGCTATCGTGCTTACGGACACACACACACACACACATATATATATATATGTATATATATAATATGCATATATATATATACATACATATATACATATCTATATATATATATATATATATATATACTTATTTTAACGAATGGTGTTTTTGGCATCTGGGGACCTCAAAATGAAAAGTTATCACGGTCTCGGGCTTAAGTCTTACCATGAGACCTACGGTAATAGCTTCTTTCCTATAGGGGAAATTCACTAAAATGAACCAAACCTCGTTATTCGAGCTTGATCGTCATCTAGGACATAGGATGCAGTTATAGTTCCCACGGAATACTCTTTCTCTATATTTATCATCTAGAGTATGTTTTGGACTACCTCTGTTCACAAGACATGTTAATAATGAAAAAGAATTAAAATTAGGTATTCAAGTTTTTAAGTTGTATTGCATTATTAACTTTAAGTTGCTCCAACTAAGGAACCGGTGCAGAAAAGGGATTAATAGCGCGACCTTTCTATGCAATAAGTGTTATCCGCTTAGAGAATTTAAGAACGTAATGCAATACAACTTTCAAATTTATATTAAATTCACGTAATTGCTACTATACGTTCCCTAAAGGTGCAAAATTCACTCTACTATTAATTTTTACCTTACTCATAAATGTTACAAATTTTATTAGTTAACAACTAACAGCAACAATGTCGTCCTCTAACATAACATATTTTTCGGTAACGTCTGATTGTTTTATTTGGATACTGGGTACGCCAATAGTTATATAACTTTTCAACTAACTTAACATAATCGCTACAGGTTAAATTTTTATATTATTTATAATTGTTCTGTATTTTAGGACACATAAACATAATATTATGGCAACAATAACAGCGGAATAAAATCTTTTAACAATAAAACATACAATAATATAAAAAATATATTTAAGAATCCCTCTTAAATTAAATAAGCTACTTAAAACCAATATCGTCATGGGATTAACATAGATTGTTCATACAATTTAAATTTATGAAAATTACTAATGTGAGGTTTACTACCATGTATGAACTTTCCAAGTATGAAATAAAATGGATTTAAGTTCCTAACAATTGCTCTTACAATAATATGAACATATAAATCTTTATGAAACCTCACAACATGAATTTTTTATTAAAAGGAAATAAAACAAACTCACAACTTAATATATACAAATCTTAATCGATTAAAAGCTTATATAAATTAAAAATTACACACAATCATTTTAAGTCGTAGCAGAATTAAATCATTAAATCATAGCAGAATATAAAAAATAATGACGTGATTAAACAACAAAAAACCCTTCCAAAACAATAATAGCATTTCCCTCCTCTTGTGATATATTTTCTGTTTAATAAATAAATACTGTACTTACATACAATACGGCACCGGTCCATCTTTTGTGCATATTTACCGTCTTGTATGTAAGTACAGTATAATTGTAAATATTCTTTACAGTGTTGTGAGACATAGTTTATTTATCCTGAATAGTTTTAACAACAAATATCATGCTAATAAAGACATTAATTCTTTATTAAAAGTAATAAATTATTCGAAATATTCTTTGACGTCAATAAAGAGCTGATATTAAAATTCTTGGTGGGGCAAGAAAAGCTCAATATTAGATGCCATATTACTTTCGCATACTTTAATTCTTCCTTATTATTTTATCAGAATTTACAGTTTCTACTCGTTCAATGCTTAGTAAATTACTATTTTTGAAAACATTTAACTAAAATAACGTTATTTAATTCAAACATCATTATTCACTTAAAAATGGCAATTTACTTATGGTAATTATATTTTTTATGGCAGCAAAAATAACTCCATAAATAACAAAAAATGAGTTACATTACTCAGAATAAATGTTTTGATCGTAGAATTTATCGAATATTTTTGGGTAAAAACCATAATCTTAATTCAACAGAATTTATATTTTATTTATTGTTGAACAATTTGTTTTCACGTCTGAGAAAGGTAATATTAATTAACTGATTAATTAAAAATTCCTTAAACATAAATTAGCTGGCACTGTTAATTGGTAGAAAATGAAGAGAGGATGGGTAGTCAATATCAGCTGAACAATTGCATTAAGCCAGAATACGATCCGGCCCAATCCTCTTATTTGAGTCCTCTTAATAGGTCCCAAATAGAATTGCAGGGATTTTATTTCATAGTAGAACGTACTTCAATTTCTTTTAATATTTGACCGTACCATCGTTATGATGGACGAGGAGAAAATAAATCTTCTACAGTCAAATGGTGTACAATATTACTATACTATTAATACAATGGTATTAATACAATATTTATTATTCTACAAAATGTATGTGTATATTAAATATGATTATAATATAGATATACGTTATTACAAAATTTTAAGTAATTAACAAATTAAACTAATATCCCATAAAATAGAGTATATGGCAATGAAATGTCTTAGTGAGGTTCATAAACTTTATATTTAAAGTAGCCCGTTTAGTCTTTATAAAAATAAAATACTCTGAAATCGTATACACCCATTGATATTCTTATATAAATTATATTACAGCTGTGCTCGTCAACGCATTCACTTTAATAATACCTTGTAGTTTAAAAAAAGTTATACACATTTTACCAACAGAACCATGTTCACTTTTAAAGTCATATATAATGATTCGACAGTAAAAAGACTCCTATGATGGAGTATATCTGAATCATTTATGGTCAGCGTAGTAGAGCTTTAAGGGATTTACGAAACGAGATAAGTATATGCCTTATCCTTGCATTGCGCATTGACCTACTCCCGTCTTTCCACTGACAAACTATCAGTAAAAATATAGAACGAGAAATAGAATAATACTGGCAGATACTTCTAAGAGTAAACGCTCACAAGGAACATCCTTATTTAAAAGATTTTTGTTTTATGCTATGTTTTAAATATCTACATATTTTCTAGAAATTAAATCACACACCTAATTTCACCAGATAGTAATTTTTATAAAATAAGATGAAAATGTTATATTTTCTCAGGTGACTTGTAAACTCTCATATAGTGGATTATTAATTACTTTATGAAACGTATGGTAGCATTTAATAGTTCACAGATAAAACACTACCGTTTACACGAGATTTCCCAGTATTATATAATAACTATTGTATAAAATGTTCATCTATTTTAAATAAACAATTAAAATCGCTTCGAAACATTTCCCAGCTCTCGGAAGAGTATTTTCTTCAGGGGAGCTTGCGTCAATATTGACAGATGCTCAATTGGGGCGATACATTAGCCGAAATTCGGACCAGATCACTTTAATGCTTCCTTTAATGGAGTAACGTTCGGTCTTTCAATTGAAAAACTGTTTATGTAGGAATAGGTATTTAATTTTATTAGTTATGTGCACGTGGTAAACTGCATTGTAAAAGGGGGTTGTTTTTAAATGTCCACTTAAAGTTCATACCGGTATATCTTATTTTAGTTCCAAAAATTTTTTTTAACTATGCTTCTCTTATAAAATAATACATTTACTTAATTTGCTTGATGAAATTTAATTTGCTTAATGTATCTTATGCAAATTACTCGCATATTCTATTGATGTTCAGTAAGATCTTATTTTAATGATAAAGTGTATGTAGTTTTATTTTATATCACGAGCATGTTTGGCAGGAAACATCGTGGAAAACAACTCGCCCAGAGATATGAGTCGCCCAATATTTACACTCGCACTCGGGATAAACTAGCATCGCTTCGTCGCTGTATTTATTTTTACGTTATTTATTTTCCCTACACGTATCATACGGTAGACAACTCATTGATAAAACGTGATTAAAACGTAGAAAGCATATTAAATGTTCAGTCCTCTTTTGATCATTTATAAGATACTTAGATATGGTTACTACATATTTAACAGGACTAAAAGATATATATATATATATATATATATATACACGTTATCAGTTTATCAATTACTACAATGGGTGATAAACAAATAAAATATTAATGTATATTATCTCTGGCTTACATATTTAACCTACCTGTATTAATGGAATATTACAGGAATACTTTAATACTCCCAAGATAACAATGTGATGTCAACAACAAGATAACAATGTAACATTTAGTGACGTCTATGTTGCATTTACAGTATAAATGAGCTCAACGGGGTTTAAAATTTTACGCCGCAATCTAATCTGATGTTGAAAAAGCTAAACCGATAAAAAACCCTAACTACAAACATTAATAATTGTACAATAACACACGATGGAACAGAAAATATTCTGGTTGCACTATTTCACTACGGTATAATATAGCTGATACCATATTATAGAAGTAATCGTAACACAACAGGGATCACAATGTAATCTATTTCTACCTATTCGCTATTGTTCTCCCATGTTATAGTTCTTTCTTATATATTGTAGTTTTATACGCTCAACTATAAAATCAACAAAAAATCACCATTATTTGTCAATGAATTTATTTATTTCCTACCTTTATTATTATTATTATAAAGGAGGTAAATCAACATTCGGTAATCTTGAGTGAAAGGTTACGAGCAATGGTAAATTGAATGAGGCGATTCAATAATAAAAAAGAGTAACTCTTAAAGGGTTAAATATTTGCCTACATTTGTATATTACTGCTCTGCTAATCTAAATTTACGATAAATCCAACAAAGAAATATTTAAAAAACCGTACGTCAACCGCATGTTTGAATGAACGTTCTTCCTGTTAAAATATAAGTAGAAATATTAGTTCTTCAGTTATACATTTCCCAAGGGCTTGTAAATAAAGTTTAACCTTAACATATTTCAAATTAATATATCTTGATCATACTCGCTATTTAATTCTATAAACTATAATCAGGAAACTGAGCAGGGATTTTAGGCTTAGGTAGTATTTGCTGTTTTTTGTTTAAGTGGCAATTAAATAGGTATATATATCATACTGCCTATCCTGGCTGAATAAATATTAACTTACTTTCATCTGTTCCTAGCAGTTATGTGATGGAAATACAGCAATGTAATTATTTATGCATTTTTTAAGTTATACACAATTTTTTCATACTCTGGGTGTGTTTTACCTCTTTTTATCGCCTTTATAGCATAATTACTTAAACTAGTTGTCCTGTTGCTCGAATGCGAGCAAGTCTGTACCTAACGAAAGGTTACTTCAGTTGTAAACAAACATAACAAAACATCTGATATTAAAACGGATTATAACAACGTACTTTGAATCAACACGTAGTTTAGACTTCCACCGTCGGATAGCGCCACTGTTCCGAAAATTCAGCCCTTTACTGTATTTAAGTGATGCCCTTTCTTAAAATTCTGAGATGTATTGGCAAATCTACGTAAAAATGCCCTTAATTTGACACTTCAGACGTTAAAATCCACCCAGCCGTTATCGAGTTATGACTGTGAAAACAAAACCCCTAGCGTATTAATATGGGGAAATAAATATAATTTTGAATCTGAGAAAAAATATCACTTTTACTATTCACGGTTTCAATTAACACTCGTGGGCATTTTGAGATGAATATGAATAAAATGTATGTATAGTAGGATAGTGAAACATTGCTAGTAACCAAGACAGACTGTTTCTTTAGGCAGGATCATTAACTAACAGCCCAGCGATCATTAGCAACCAAGAGGCTGACCACAAAACACAATTGCAGATTAAGGTCTGAATATTGGCGTTCTGAATTCCACCACCGTACAATTTATATCCTATTCAATCTTCACTTACAGTCAAAACCGCAGGAGGGCAAAAAGTGTGTCATAATAAGTAAGTTGTGTCCAGAGGAAGCGGGTTTTAATAATGATGTATAGTTTTTTTATAAATTAGATATAATCTAACGCTAAATAAACAAATATTTTAATAATATTATTATTTTATACTTTACATCTAAAAAATTAGTGAACAGATTTATAGTTTAAATCTGTATTTATGTATATTAAATACAGATTTATATTTTAAATCTGTATTTATGTATATTAAACCGCTTTAAAAGAGTTAGTGGGTTTTAAACTCTTGCAAAAGGTATGAAACAAAAAGTGTAAAATTTACTCAACCATTTCAAACATCAAATTTATACATTGATATATCTCTTAATTCGGCCAAATTAATAGTAAGATCTCCGGCCATTACAGGGTTTCTATATCAGTTATAATCGCCCAAATTAAGTCTAGAAATTGAAAAATTATATTTAAACTAAGTAAATTGGTAATTGAAGAAGTATACAATCTTAACATTACATATTTTTTCAATGAATTAATAAGAGGATAAACTATCGTAGGATACAAGTTTTATAATCTTCACAAAACTCGTAAAGTAGTTGAACCATGCAAATGCAATTATTAAAAAATCCATACTAAAAACATTACCGATTTAATTATTTCAAATTGTTTTCATACTGTAACCACTAAAGCGATATCGGCAACGAGCACGGACGCAGTGCGGCGAGGTATATTGGTTACGGCGGCGGCGTTGGCGTTGATCCGTCCCTGGAACGCTGTTGGTGATAATGCGGTCATGTCGGTTCCCATCACAGCCAATCCCACATGGCCGACCAGTTTCAATATAGGTGCGATAACCCTGCTATATTAGGTGGATATGACTGGTCATATAATCCGAAGTAAAACTATATCAAATACTCTCTACATCTTGTGACAAATATTTCTTATAGAGATGTTTTACTGTTATTCAAACATATTTTCTTAGATTTTAAAGAATTTTGTCTATGGGGAAGAAGTTATTGTAGTGAGACTGAACTTAGCGAATCACATGGAATTACATATAATCACATGTAACTTAACACAGATAGTATTTGTTATATATTTAGTACCTGACGATGTCAATACATTCTTGTAATGTTTTACGACAGTAAAATTTCTGATTTCTGAATTAAGCCCGAGACCATGGTAAGTCTTCGTTTTTTGGTCCTTAGATGGGTCAACACAAAAACAACATCTGTTAACACTTGTATTTATTTGTCTGTTATTGTGATAATACCAGAGAAAAACTGTCGTGTTCAAAGAAATTTGTCACAAACGTGAA
Organism: Allygus modestus; assembly: GCA_963675035.1. Taxonomy (NCBI): domain Eukaryota; kingdom Metazoa; phylum Arthropoda; class Insecta; order Hemiptera; family Cicadellidae; genus Allygus; species Allygus modestus. The sequence goes on from OY776112.1 coordinate 104,383,359, forward strand.
AATGATATTCATGAGCGTAAGTTCGAAAATTAAACAGATCGTTCAATAGAAATGAGGCTCTAAGTTATAACTTTTCTCAAATATTTGGTTTTTATTTCATACCCAAAAAGTTAGTAAATGGTTAAAAATACCTGTAGTCTGCCTCGTGATCCTCTAGTACAATAAATAACTACGCGTTTCGACAGTAAACTGTCATCTTCAGGTTAGCAAAGAACTTGCGAATCTCGACACATCACTGGGACGGTCGCGTCATAGTTGTAAAAACGAACGGAAAACACATAACATAATCGAACTAATAAAATGTAGGCCTAATTAACAACAAACAACGATCGGAAGACGACATGCAAGCTTGTCACCAGTACCGATCGTTGTTTGCTGTTAATAACTAGTATTTTATTCGTTTGTTTGTGTTATGTGTTTTGTGTTTATTTTTTAAAACTATGACGCGACCGTCCCAGTGATGTGTCAAGATTTGCAAGTTCTTTGCTGACCTGAAGATGACAGTTTACTGTTGAAACGCGTAGTCATTAATTGTACTACGAGGATCACGAGGAGGACTGCAGGCATTTTTAACCTTTTACTATAGTCAAACGTGATTCTGAAAAACAACACATAAAAATGAATAAAAATACACACAATGTTGGGTTTGACTACTTTATATAGTTTAAGAAAAACTCATTTTTTGAATTACTAACCTAGATTAAGTGGATACAGAGATAATCCAGTCTCCAACTCTAAAAACCTATTATTTTTGTGTATAGATTATTGTTTTACGTTCATCAGTTGCTGAGTTATTCAAAGTGCTAAACAAAGTGTGTTTTCTAATTTTTTTTATAAAGAATAAAGCGAAAATTTGTCTCACTTATTTATAAATATGTTTGAAATTAAATTGGTATGTGGGTTCGTTTGGTTATGGCAAATTGACTTTTGCATAAGAACATCATTTTAGGATCAATGTTGTGGCAAACCTGTATAGTCTGTATAGTGTTATTTATATTGGACATTAGATGAAATGTGACATCTCTTTGTTGAATGAATATATATTTTAATAAAACTTAGAACGTGGCTTCATGTGGTTGTAAGGCATATATGGTTGCATTTGAAATTCAATGAGGATGCAGGTTTGCTGTTACGGGGGTAATAAGAAGTAAAACCGATACAAAAACCTCCTAGAGAGCAAGGTGTGCAGTATTGCAGAGTAATTAGCAACAGTCTTCAAGGTTATCTCAGAAGACTAACCTTTTTTAAGACATTTAAAAAACGAAGATGTTTCAAACTTGACACGATTAAAAATTGTTGATCATTATCACATATTAAACTGTCTTATACTTTTTAAGCGCGATTCTTAATAATGAGAAAGTTCACCTTGAATTTATTTCGTATAGATGTTTTAAATTTTAAATATCATGCATGACCTTGAAACAACTCGCTTCTTTGTAGGACTATTCCTTAAACACATGATCACAGGTGCATATATTTGTAATGTTACGGTTTCAGTATTCTTCTAATCGGTTTATATTTTAGTATACACAACTGATACAATTAAAAGTTTTAATGGAAGAGGATAGTAGGTATTTGATATTGATTTAAAAATTAACAAAAGCCTATCATAGAGCAAATATACTATCAATTTCACTCATGGATAATATGTTAAAAACAATACAAATATTGCAAATACCTTATGGAAACCCTGAAGCTACAGTATAATTACATTTTTAACATGTAAAACCATGTGAAATGCAGAAACCCCTAAGAGTGCGTCACTGTTGCTAGGCAACTGAACTCTTGGAGTAAAGCTCATCTGGAGGACATTTATTGTCTTGTTGAAACAAACATTTATTGTTTTGGGCAACTCAAAGGAAACGAAAAGCAATTGTTGCCAATCGATATATCATGAAGTCTCGTTTATTTGTTCCATCTAATGGTCAATATTAAAAGTTCGTATAATCTAAAATTCATTCCCATATTACCTGTATATTTAAAAAATATACTGACTATAAAAAATCCCGGAATTCCCTTTAATTTTTTTATTTGTTAATATGAACAAATATCTTTTGGGTAGAATAGTAATTTAAAGTTTAGTATATTTTGGCAATGTAGAAATATTTGAGTGGCTCCTAAAATTGTGTTTTGGGTGAAATGGTCAAGTTTTAAATGTTTTGAGCTACACATCATTATAAAGAGCTCTAACTATTGATAAATGGTTCAAACTAGATCTCTTCCTTAATGGAAATTCAGGCCATTCAAAATTCTTGTTAAAGGTTTACCAAGAACCGTGAGCTGCAGTTAAAATATTCAAATTCCATGTTTACATTTAAAGTTTGGCACTTTTTCTATTGCTAAATATAAAAGTGTTAATTTAAAGTATTTTATTTTATATTTTTACATGAATTTTTGGCATAAATTGATAGTTCCAGGTCAATTTTTGGAATAACTTTGAATGGTTACCATTTTTGTTAGGAAAGAGATAGCAATTTCTAGTCTACACCATTCAACTAGTTTAAAAATATTCTTAAAATGAAGTGTCAATCATAAAGAAAAATGCTTAAAGAAAATCAGGGGCTTACATTGAAAAACTTTGGGTTCCCCCTAAGTTGATAATCACTTTCAATGCCCCGAATAAATTTAATATATAAACTACCCTCAAAGTTTGTAGTCACAGCTTATAAATATACGATTTTAAAATAAATTGGAAGAACAATACACTATTAACAGTCTCGTAACGTTTGTTCTACCTTGCTTTAAAGGAAATTACAAAAATGTGTACCTATAACATAACACTACGTTTGTTTGTACTTACATTTTATTTCTTTATCACAATTGTTCCACGTATGTTATCAATTTAAACATCGTCTTTTAAACTTAAGTAGGTTATTTAAAAAATTCACACCTCACGTCACCGTTGCCATGGAGCAAACGCCTGCAGTTACGTCGCAACGTGACATGGTTAATGAACTGCGTCAACTGATTTAAAAGTTGGTTTTTATTTAAAGAAATTCAAAACTGTTTTTTTATCATTTCTTAACATTTTTTATCACGTTATTTACGTATACCCTTTAGTGTTTTATATTAACATGCTAAGTTAACATTACCCATGATACTTTTACTCCGGAGATATATTATTGTTATTTCAAACAAAGCAAATTAGTCCACACACAACACCACTACGTCATTTCAGTTTGAATGACGTCTATCTTTAATATTATTAAAATATTGTTATAATAAACCTTTACATTTTATAATTATGTGTTTACAATTTTGTTAATAATTTTAGCTGTAATTTATTCCCTTTTAAATGATTGTTTAAGGACTATTTGCTAAACTTAATCACCCTCGGTAAATGTGACGACCTAAAAATAGCACAGATATCAGAATCAAGCGCATTATTCTTTAAGTTTAAATTATTCATAATTTTACTCCTGGATTGAAAATCCAATTGAAGTAATAGGTTATCTACCTTATCCGTCATCAATCCTAAATCACTAGTAGATCTAGTTTCTACTGGTGATTTAGGTTTGACATCGGATAAGGTTCGTTAACCTATTAATTTAAGTTTAAATTTAAGTTAAGCGCAAGTACATTCGAGTTTAATATCCTAAATCTTACCTTTAGAAATGTTCTATGTGCTCACCTTCTGCAAACAAAAAGGATCAATGCTAAAATACATAATACAAAAATTGTATCAATATACATACCATAGATCATGCTTATACATAATCATTACTTAACATTTGTATGAAAATATAACGTATCTTAAAGTAAGGAATTCTAGAAAAAATACTTATTACACGAGTAATGTTTAGTTTTAGCCGTCGAGAGAGTGAGCAAAACCCTTCTCCCAAATAATTCTTAATTTTGTCTCAACCTTTTGGATTTTTCTATCAACTGTTTTTATGTCTTTACTTAATCTTTCATAAATTAACTTTATTATCACCTGACTTTTGTTTACATTTTATTCTTTTCTTCTCTGTTCCCAAAAACCAATACAAATAATGTAGATTCTTTTATTAACACTTAGAGGCACAAGTATTTCAATTTACAGACTTAAATTCAGTGAAGATTAGTGCTTGACATCGAAGTGGAAATCATTGATATTATTAAAAATTAAGGTAACTACCTGCATCTACAGTACTTAATTTACAACTGGTGAGTTATAGCTAAAAGAATGTACATTAGGGAATAACAAGAGAACCATGTACTACTAGATCAATGGACATTGAAAAGTGAATGAATTTGTATGTTTTTACTTGTACCTATCAATCTCCTTTCCTGTTAATAAATATGATATCGTCTTCATTTTTCTTAACTTACCATATCTCTTTTATTTAAATTTTAGGGGGTTTTCACCCTGGTCCTCCTATTTAAATTTAATATTTTCATTACCGTTACTCCACAATATGTTTGGTCCCCAACGGGCCACATAAAACTCACGATATGGATAAACTAACTTCAATCCCTTCAATCCTTTATTTTACCCTCAATCTATTTCCGTCTATCAATGAACTTCTATCCTTCAATTCTTCCTTCCACTTCTTGTCCCTGCCACTCTCTCGATCGGTGTGGACTCTTACACTGTTACAACATCAGAAAAGTTGTGATGTTCAAAACCAAGTGTTTATGCATGCTTAAAAATTAGTAATAATTGTTTAGCTTTGGGATGTTCACAAATAATCAATAAGTGATTTTGGTAAACTATATTACTTCTTTTTATTATAATATTTTATTCTGTTTTGTGTTTCTCTACCTCTGATAATGGCACCGCTTCGTTCAACCGATCTTATAGCAGATACTTACAAGCGTACTACTTTAATAATTAAAAACCGCTTTCAAAGTATTAAAACCGCTGTCGACGCTTTACAATCTCAAACTGAACCGTTGACTGTTGTTCAACATAAGAAACTTGCCGCTTGTTTGTTATAAATTGAGTCTCAAAGATCCGAGTTTAAGACGCTCATCAATCGCGCTTTAACGCTTGACGACAAAGAATTATCACATGAAACCATCATGCAAGATGAAGACAAAATGTTTGACTTGCATGTTGATATTTCGAGTCTCACTGAAGCGTTCACAAGCTCAAATGACCCACCTATCAATTCTGAAAACCACAGTGACAGTTGTGTTACGAATTCAGGATCGCAATTACGACTGCCTAAATTAGACTTGCTTAAATTTAACGGGGAACTTGCTGCTTGGACGTCGTTCATAAACTTGTTTGAAACGACAATACATAATAATGTTAACATCTCGGAAGTAATGAAATTCTAGTACTTGTTGAGCGAGCTCGAAGGCGAACCTTTTAACCTTGTAAAAAGTCTTACTTTAACCGCAGAAAACTATGCCATAGCTTACAAGCTCCTTCATGACTGCTATCACAACGCTCGTAGACTACAATCATTGTACCTAAACCAACTTTTGGACTTACCCACTATATCCGCCACTCACATTCCTTCATTAAGGCAGTTTGTAAATACTTTCACTGAAAACTCGCAAGCTTTAACCTCTCTTAATTGTCCTGTCCATGATCCTAACCCGCTACTCGCAGCTGTTTTGCTACGAAAAATAGACATGGAATTCCGCAAACGTCTTAAGAAATTTCGCCCTGATGAAATTTCCTCGAAACATACCTTGCCTCTAGTGAACGAGATTATAGACTTTTTGACTACGGAATGTAATCATAATGAAGATGCCACTGTATATTCGATATCCCACTCTATTGAATCAAATCAATCATTGCCTCTAAACCGAGACCAGGTTTCTCATAAAGTGATCCCTTCTCACAAAACCGCTTCTGTATTGGTTACTGAATATTCATATGAACCTACTTCATGTTTTGTTTGCAATCAATCTTCTCACAAAGTGAATACTTGTCCAGTATTCAAGAACAAGGCTCCCCATGAAAATATATCAATTGGTCAAGTCCCAGTGACATTGGATTTCTTGTCTGGGAACCCATAGTGTCAAAAAATGTAAATCACGGTCTACATGTCGAATACATCAGAAACACCATACGCTTCTTCACTTTAATATTCATGTATTACCGCGACTCAATCAAAGTCCTTCACAACTCTGTAGTTGCCAAACCTGGATCCAGAATATTCAACGGAAAAGGATTTTTCTGCCACCTGAACTTTCCATATTATTTCATCGGATTCTGATTCTAAGGTCACAGTTTTACTGGGAACCCTTTTACTACAACTAAGAACTCCACACAGAAATATACACATATTTCGTTCACTCCTTGACTCTGGGAGTATGTGTGACCTTATTTCTGAGCGTGCTGCTAATATTCTCAATATTTGTCGACATAAATTATATCCAGCTTGCCGGTATAAGTCAAAATGTCACTCGCAACAAAGGCCAAATCCATGTTAATGTAGCTACTTCATCAGGTGAGCTGGTAGCTAAACATCATTCATACCTAATCATAGACAAACTGACTGTGGATTACCTCGAGTTCCAATCGCTCCTCTTGTTTTGAAATATACTCAATCGTACAATTTAGCTGATCCTAACTTCAACGTCCCTGGACGTATTGACGTAGTCCTTGGGGGATCCATATTCCCGCATGTGTTCACTAATGAACAACACTCCTTGGGTCCACGCATGCCAGTCATACTTGGCACACGTTTCGGACATGTAGTAATGGGTACTGCTCCATGTTTATCCACTGTTTCTAACTCAAATCACTCATCATTTTCCTTGAATTTTTGCCTACATGCCGCTTCTGATGCAGATTTGCATGAATCTATTCAACGGGTTTGGAAACAAGAAGAACCACCCATTTATTCTACTAAATCACTGGAAGATAATATATGTGATAATCACTTTACCACAACGCACTCACGAGATAAAGACGGACGTTATGTTGTACGATTACCGTTTAAAGAAGATCACCCTGTCCTTGGTATTTATAAACAAGCATCGGAAACTCGACTCGCGGCCATGGAGCGTAAATTTATCGCTAACCCTATATTTTCGCAAATGTATCATGATTTCATGGGTGAATACCTAAGTCACGGCCATATGTCTGTTTGCTCTAATGATTTACAAAATAAACTGCATTATTTTCTTCCTCATCTCGGCTTGTTGAAAGAAAGTAGTAGCACTACAAAACTTCGAACTGTATTAGACGCTAGTTGCAAAAAACGCTCAGGCATGTCTCTTAACGACACCCTTCTTACGGGACGCAGGTTGCAAATCAACATTTGTGATTTACTTATGCACTTTCGACGACATAATATTGTCTTTTGTTGTGACATCCACCAAATGTATCGTCAGATTTTTATCAATCATAATGACCGCAATTTCCAATTGATAGTATGGCGAGACTCTCCTCAATCCCTTCTCACAACCTATCAAATTAATACGGTCACGTACGGTATGAATAGTTCTCCCTGCCACGCCATTGTTACACCAACTTGCTGAAGAAGAAGGTGGAAACTATCCACAAGCAGCTTATTCTATTAAACATCACACACGTGTCGATGACATTATCAAGGGCGCTGCTAATGAAACTGATGTATTACAACTCAAAACCCAGCTTATTTCCTTGTTTTTTTTTGGCGAATTAGGAAACCCAGCTTTGCTGCTAGTCACCTCTTCCACAAGCGGGAATATTGCGAAGGTTACCGGAAAGATAGGATATAGCAGGAAAGGAAAGGGTGGGAAGGGACGGCAGCTAAATCGACCCCTCAGAGGGCCAATTCCCGTGCCCCTGTGACAGCTGGGATGAGGCTCTCAACAGGGGACCCTCATTTTGCCTTCCAACAGGTCAACTCAACTGGCAGGGTATCCATGTACAACAGCCAGGGACCATTCATTCTCAGGTTGGCAGGAAGGACCAAACCTGGAGACTCTGTCCCTAGCCCCTGCAAATGGAGGGACCAAAGGTGAAAGGGAAGTTAGTCATAATGGACAGCCAAAAGACTTACCATATGTAGTGACAACTTCATTTGCTGTACCCAATGTCAACCTCAAAACTGGTATAAACCAGTCTTAAGGTAGTCCTGGGATATTTCCTTGCTTGAGCGTGGAGGCTTTGAATTGCACAAATGGGTTTCAAATTCTCCTCTATTACTTAAGAACGTTCCTGATTCCCATTTGGAAACTCCAACCTTTTTACAAGAATCTTAAACTCCCCAATTCACTGTGCTTGGTCTTCAATGGTCACCTACCACTGACTCATTCTCATACAACTTTCAATTGTCTTCAGAACAGCATCCTACTAAGAGAAAAGTTTTAAGCACTATAGCCAAAGTTTATGATCCATGCGGTTTCCTCACTCCTTTTATCATGCTAATGAAATGTTTCATGCAACTGTTATGGACGAAAGGCCTCTCTTGGGATGAACGTCTACCACCAGATTTAGCCTCACAGAGGAAATTTATTATTGAAAATCTAACTGACTTGAAAAGCATTAATATTCCCCAATCGTTGAATCTAACGTCATCCGGCTTGATGGAATTACATGGCTTCTGTGACGCCTCGGAATCTGGATACGCTGCCATAGTGTATTTTTGGTGTTAACTTGCTGATCGCAGTTATTATTAAGATTAATCCCACTATAGCAAAACGCCGTATTGCTCCTTTAAAGCGTGTAACTATACCCCGGCTTAAACTATGCGCAGCTCACTTACCAGCACAACTTGTTTCTCACTGTCGAAATATTTTCTCAAACGAACTGACGAATAACCAAATCTATCTTAGGTGCGATTCCAAAATTGTACTCTCTTGGATACAAGAGAGTACTCTCCATCTTTTAAACTGAAAACATATGTCGCTAACCGAGTCGCTTCCATTCAAGAACTTGATTCTGTTAAATCTTGGAAACATTTCTTCTGAACAGAACCCCACTGACTGTGCGTCACGAGGTATTCTACCGCCACATCTGATTAACCATCCGTTATGGTGGACGGGTCCAGACTGGCTGTCAAAATCTCCTTGTCTGTTTCCAGGATCAAATTTCACTCCAATGACACTCGATGCATCCCACGAACTTAAATATATTCCGTTGACTGTCCTTACCACAATCCAAGTCTCAAAATGGCCTTTGTTAACGACATTTTCATCTTGGGACACATTAGTTCGTGTAATGACTTTAGTAATAAGATTTTGTCACAATTGTAAGGCACCGAATCACCGTGTTGGTTACATTACCAGCGATGAGTTTCGCTATGCAAAAGTTAAGATATTTTCTTTAGTTCAACAAACTTCATTTTCAGAAGAAATTTCTTTACTCAAGAATCATCAAGATTGCACAACACGCATCCAACGTTTGCATCCATTTTTGGATAATAACGTATTGATTCGTTCAGCGGACGTTTGAATAACACGTCACTTTCATTTGATGCACAACATCCTATTCTTCTCCCGAAACGTCATCATTTTGTTGATTTCCTGATTGACTATTACCACGTGCGATACTTCACGCCGGACCACAGCTGGTTCAATCACTAATCTCTTCGCAATTCTGGATATTATGTGCTCGAAGTCGAATCCGATCACGCATTCACAAATGTATCACCTGTTTTAAAGTTCGACCTACCAACGAGTTTCCCCTCATGGGTGATTTACCTTCTCCACATGTTACTCCTGCAAAACCATTCTTATCAACCGGGATCGATTACTGCGGACCGTTTACCATAAAAATGTTAAACTTGCGATTTACTAAACAAGTTAAAGTTTACATTTGCATGTTTGTATGCATGGTTACGAAGGCAGTTCATAATGAAGTCGTAACTGATCTCACAACCAAAGCCTTTCTCGTTGCTCTGACTTGGTTCTTGACCCGCCGAGGAACAGTCACTGATTTGTATTCTGACTCGGAACAAATTTTATTGATGCTGATTCTGCTTCGCGGAAAACTATCCTATCAATACTTATAAACAACAACTCCCAATCTATCATTGAACGCTTTATTGCTACTCATGGAATAAGATTTCATTTTAACCCCCCTGCATCACCACATCATGGAGGTTTATGGTAAAGAGTAAGAAGTGTAAAACATCTCTTACGACGTGTCATGGGAAACACAATATTGACCCTTCCGGAATTCACCACCCTTACTACTCGCATTGAAGCAATGCTGAACTCCCGACCACTCACACCTCTTTCAAGCAACCCATCTGATTGGTCAGCCTTGACACCGGGACACTTTAGTAGGAGGCCCTCTCAACTCATGGGCTGAACAATCACATATACCTCAAAATCGCCTGAAACATTGGCACCTTGTGCAACAACTTAATCTCCATATATGGCGTCGATGGAGCAGAGAATATCTGCATACGCTTCAACAGCGTACAAAGTGGATCCGCCGCAGTAAGAATATTGAAGTTGGAGACCTAGTGCTAGTACACACATACTCAAGCCCTCTCAACTGGCCACTTGCTCGAATCACTGCTGTCCGCCCTGGGAAAGATGGCGTAGTGCGAGTTGTAACGCTCTGGACTGCTTCAGGATCACTCACTCGACCAGCAACGAAAGTGATTCCGTTACCTCTCACTGAAGAGGAGTCTGTTGAAGCTACCGCGCTTCAAGGCGGGCAGAATGTTTAGTTTTAGCCGTCGAGAGAGTCAGCAAAACCCTTCTCCCAAATAATTCTTAATTTTGTCTCAACCTTTTGTATTTTCCTATCAACTGTTTTTATGTCTTTCCTTAATCCTTCATATGTTAACGTAATTATCACGTGACTTTTGTTTACAGTTTATTCTTTTCTTGTTTGTTCCCAAAAACCAATACAAATAATGTAGGTTCTTTTATTAACACTTAGAGGCACAAGTACTTTAGAGTCCAGCAGTGAAGATTAGTGCTGGACATCGAAGTGGAAATCAATTGATATTATAAAAAATGAAGATAACTACCTACATCTACAGTACTAAATTTACAACTGGTGAGTTATAGCTAAAAGAATGTACATTATGGAATAACAAGAGAAAAATATACTACTAGATCAATGGACATTAAAAAGTGAATGAATTTGTATATTTTTACTTGTGCCTATCAATCTCCTTACCGGCTAATAAATATGCTATCGTCTTTATTTTTCTTAACTTACCATCTCTCTTTTCTTTAAAGTTTGGGTGTTTTCACCCTGGTCCTCCTATTTATACTTATTATTTATTTAATATTTTCATTACCGTTACTCAATAATAAGTAATATTCCATGAGCAAGTAACGTATGCTCATTTTTATAGTTAGCCTATTGCATATTCTATAATAGATGTTTTATATTTTTATTGTTTATAAATTATCATGTGTTGAACATAAAACTAAGCATTAACAGGTCCTTTAAAACTTGTTATTTTTATGAAAGTTTCAAATAAAGTCATGCCTATTACTTGGGTATGTTTTTTTCGTAAATAAGTTAATATTTTTTCAAATGTGTAAAGTTTACTGACATATTCTCTTGAACGTAAATGAATAGTTCATGAATAATTCAAACGAAAATTAAAATTAGTTGAATCTTTATTATTATTGAATTTCCTATGGAAAGTGAACTATTTGCATGCCCCGCACGGTGAAACTTAAGTCTGGGACCACCATATAAGTGCCTAATATGACCCCCTGAACACATTTTGGGGGGTCGTTCAAAATTGTATATATAACCAAAACGTGTTCAGGGGGTCGCGTTAGGCACTTCTATGGTGGTCTCGGACTTAAGTTTCACCGTGCAGGTCATGCTAATAGTTCACTTTCCATAGGGAATTCAATAATAATAAAGTTTCAACTAATTTGATTATATATTTATATATTTATATATGTATATATGTATATATACATATATGTGTGTGTGTGTGTGTGTGTGTGTGTGTGTGTGTGTGTGTGTGTTTGCATTCTAGTGGTCGCATTGTTTGTCCGATTTACTTCAAATTTGGTAGGGACGTTCCTTTCTATAATCAGTTAGACAAGTCACTTTAAACAATCAAATATATTTTAAAAAATCAAATAAACTTAAATAATACATTTACAACAATAAAATAATATAATAATGCAAATTTAAATTAATTCTAAACGGTATTGTTTCAGCCTCCGATGTTCTTTTGAAGAGATTGGATCTAAGACGAAGAAAGGAGCAATTTCCGTCCCTGTTGACTTATCTCCTTTGGATTCTCCTTGCTGGAAACAATGAAACATAAAATAACACGAGAGTATTATGGTTTGTATCAGTTGAGTCAAAGATATTAATTTAATAAAATGGTGCCTTTTAACTTTTCTCATTTAAAAAGATTCAATTGTAATTCAATTCAATTGAAATTCCATTCAATTGAATTGTTAATTCAATTGTAATATTTTTTTAAAACGCATTTAAGAAGTGTTCCAATGTGGAATAGATTATATTTACAAAACAATTCATAACTAATTTGCTTAAAGACTAATACAAAACTAATATGGGTTTTGTGACGTTGGTTTTTGGCCTTTTAATAATTGCGTTTATATGTAAAAATTTCCCATTTGGTAAACATGGATTATTTTAACGATAATATTTCTTTATCATTGATCAGTTTTTATGTCGTAGTTAAAACAATATTCCTAACTTTTATCAATTATTTAATTGATACAAATATATTATTCACATAATTGTCAGATATAGTGTAATCGTTCAGCTATTGTGACGTGGATTATTAATGAAATAGTATAGCTATTTATCCACTTTGTATTTATCGTTGTAGGTTTTGTAGGTGTGGTTGTAGTTATCCATTGAATGGACAAATTGAAACCCCTACCATCGCAATAATTTTCAAAAGTATCCTTCAAGGCGGTCCCTCACTTCTCGCGAACACGCCTGAACATTCGGCCCAACATTCTACCGAACGTTCACTGAACGTTCGCCCTGTTTGAAGCTCCCACACTTCTCGCGAACATCCACCGAACAACCAGCGAATGTTCGGGCGAACATTCCCTCGAAAATATTAAATAAATGTTATCAGCTGTTGGCGCATTGTCCGTAGTGTCCAACGAGCATTGTCATGACAAAATGGGCGACTCTACACTGTTGTTGCATCTACAGTCGTGATGTAATAATTATAAAAGGTGTAAAATTTAGTTGTGTAGAAGAAACTTACAACAACATGAGAAGCCCATTTTTCACGAGGTAAAAATCAAATATAAATATATATTTTATTACAGTGTGCGTATCCTGGCTGATAACAGTATTTCGCACAGCTGATTAAAATTCCTACTGCAGCTACATTTGTTTAAGTACTTACTGATTTACTGATTCATTAAACCTATTGCACATAAGAGTAACATTCTAACTTTAAGGGCGACGGGCGGAGCCCTAAGGGATTGCCAAGATGGGACGTTGAAATGGAACAAACAAGTCGACAGTCACCACCTTTCTTTTATACATGTATAGGATGGTATAATTAGTAATTACATAAACTGTTAACAAACATTGGAAATTGTTTTATTACTAGGCATAAACATTTAATTAATAAGTTTATTAACAGTCAAGTTTTTACAATTACCTTACAATAAGGGATATACTGAACAATAATATTAGTAAAGATATAATTCTAAAACTATTTTTTTTTATTTCACCTTGGGAATGACAGACTGGTTTTGCACCTCCACCACGCCGCCAATGCGATACGTTTGTTATTCTTGGAAGCTTCTTATCTCTTGTTAAATAATTGAGGCAAATTAAATCGATTCCACTGTCGGTTGCTCAACTGAGATGGCACATTTATATTAATTTGGTAATACAGATACGTTTGGGTGTTGTAATCACAAACAAATTTTTCTCCCCCGAGTAGTTGTCTCCCCTTCATCATTGTGACCGGGACTGATTATGGAGTGTGGAGGGAAATCAACTACTATTTAAACGAGTTCGAACGCAGCACGCTGACGTGAGGGAAGTGAATTTCCACATAACAAATTTTAAAACTCAAAATCAGTGTAAAAAAATACATTTATTCCAATTTTTATTGAAATCTGAAAACATTGATTTGTTGGCTGTTCTGATGCTCCTGGTTTCATTTACCTGCAAAGCTGGGAATACAATTTTGCGTATTATATTGTTAGGAGAAGGTCCAGTCAGGCTTGATTGTAGGCGTGAGGTTGCTGGGGATGATAAAAGTACTCTAACAAGGGAGTAGCAGGCTTTTCTAGTGTAAAAATCCCGTAAGAAAACGTACTGTGTTTAGTCGAAACACATTAACTTTAATAACTTGGTAAACATTTATGCTAGAATGACGAGAGAGGGCTTAAAACTTTCGCCTCACTAATTTCCACCTTTTTATTTGCATTAATTTTACATCCGGGGCTTTTCTGACCCTTTTTGGGCCCAACAACTCGAAATTCGAAAGATTATTCCCCAAAAAAGGGCTTTGGAGTTTTCTGATTGTTTTGCCCAACAAACGTGTCGAACTGATTACAGAAAGGAACGTCCTTACCAAATTTGAAGTTAATCAGACAAAAAATGCGACCGCTAGAGTGCAAACACACACACACACACACACACACACACACACACACACACACACACACACACACACACACACACACACACACACACACACACACACACACACACACACACACACACACACACACACACACACACACACACATATATATACATACACATATGTATACAATTTTGAACGACCCCCCAAAACGTGTTCAGGGGGTCACGTTAGGAACTTCTATGGTGGCCCCGAGCTTAATTTTCACTGTGCGAGTCATGCTAATAGGACACTTTCCAAAGGAAATTCACTAATAAAGAATATCTAGAAACAATAATTAAGGGTTCCGTATTGCAGAATTTATTTTATATCTTCTATAAATAGTTCATCTAAATTGTCCATTATTGAGGTTGGCGTCAATCTGCTGCCACGAAAACGCAAGTGCTTGTATGAACTGAATGATTCGAAACAACACACTGCCTCGACACACTGATGGGACGCATAGTGCAGCTGAGTTTAAGAAGGGACGCAAGTCCTGAAACCAGCAGGATCCGTCGACAGTGTACTAATAGATGTCAACCCCCTGCGCCTTCAAACAAAACTTCAGTTTACACAAATAACAGTAAAATAACTTATTAATGTCTATAATTATTTAACTGATATACGCATGGTATGTCAGTACGGCTATAAATTTGCATTTAACTATAGATTATTCATAATCAATGCGACCAATTAAGTGGTATTCAATACTTACTTGAAAGCAAACAAAATTAATTCGGTACGCATACAAAAAAAAACACATGTTTTATAGTATTGTCTTAGTAGAACAAGATCGTTGTCTATCAATGATACAGTGATGCAATAATGCATGTTCGCGAACAGTGTGGGAGCCTCCCGAATATTCGTATGGAATGTTCGGTGGAACATTCGCCCGAATGTTTACTGAACTTTTACTTAACATTTGGTTCCACATTCAAAGTTCGCTCAGCTCCCACACTTCTCGTGAATACTCCGAACATTCGGCCCCATTTCTCGAGTTCGGCCGAATGTTCGGGCGAGTTCGTGAGAAGTGTTGGACCGCCTTCAATCTAAAAACTATAACAAAACTAATAAATAAACTTGAATTATGTTTTTTTTTATATTTAAACCGCACCATTATTATGGGAAACTACAAAAACGTTTTTATTCTTAAAACATGAAAATAGACAACAGAACAAATATAGAAAACAATATAAAACAAATCAATTATTGAAAAACAAAATACAGAATATCATTGTCTCGTGTATGACTCCTCAGTAAGAATTCGCGGTCGTCGGTCGTCAATTTATTTTCTTTTGGGCATGGAGTTGGCAGAGATTGATGTTGACTAAAATTGATGGAGATTCCGTGATAAATAGTCTACAATCACAGAATAAAGGAACATCATTATTTTGGATTTAATAACAATGAATATTTTATAACATGGCTTTATAAAGTCATGTTATTTTAAAGAAATCGTTAAAAGGTTTTGTTGATTTTTAACGAGATTGGGTACAATGTTTATTTGTTTACCAGTTTGCATCATTCTCCACGTATGTAAAATCTGTTCACAACTAAAGTGTTGCCCTATTAAAAGGCTCATTTTTATTAGCGAATTTCCCCTATAGGGAAGAAGCTATTACCGTAGTCGGCATGGTAAGACACACCCGGCATGGGCCCGGGACCATGATAACTTTTCGTTTTGAGGTCCCCAGACCCCAAAAACACCATTCGTTCGAAATTGTAGATTTATATATATGTCCGTGAGCACGATAACTCTCGTAAAAATTATCCGATTTTGATGAAATTTGGTATAACCGTGTAAAGCAACATTTATGACTAAGTTCGAAAACCAGCCAGATCGCTCCATCCGAAGGGGTATTTTGCGGGGGTTTTGTACCCCAGAAATGTTTTTTTTTAAATTGTTACATATAATTTTTGAAAAAGTCAAATGTTGGTTTTTACCATTGGATTCAGCTTAAAAAAACACACAATTTGGTATTTTGATCATTCCTTTACGTCAATTGGTTACCGAGATATTGAAAGTGCTAAAACACAGTACGTTGTCTAATGTTATTGTTATGGAGGAAAGGAAAAATGTTATATCTCGCTTATTTATGGACGTATACTGACGAAACCTGGTATAAGGCTTCATCTGGTTGTGGTCTATTGATATTTGCTCAAAAGAAATTTTGGAAAAGGCTCCCGTAGCGGCAAACTTGCGAACTCAGCCCCCATGTTATTCTTATGGAGAATAATTAAATGCTATTTCTCCCTTAATTATGAACATAAATTAATACAAACTGGTATACGACTTCACCTAGTTGAGTTATATTGATATTAGTATAAAAGCCCATTTTTTGGGTTCCTTGTTGCAGCAAACCTGCGTACTCAGCCCCAAAGTTATTCTTATGGAGGATAATTAAAATTGTATATACCGCTTATCTGTAAATATATTTTTATGAAACTTGGTCAGTGGCTCTATGTAGTATTAAGAAATTTATATCTCTATTGGAAATTCGCTGAGTATGCAGGTTTGCTGCGATAGGGGTATTTAAACCTAAAATTAACTAAAATAATATTGTAATTGGATTTCCTACTGTTACCGACCCAGAAATCAATGGGTTGAATGTCGGAGGAAGGTTAAAGTGGTATGTAAACTCACGGAATACGTAAAACATCAAACGCAATTAACAACATAACAAAATTCCCTTATTCATAAGTTTATCCTAGAAACATTTTTTGAAATGATTTAGGTTACCACTCCAAAATCGAACGTTAATCCAAATACAATTTCTAGATTTTCGTTTCATCCTGAGTAAAATTAAAGTTTGTATACATATTACATTAATTTTTAATTTATTCAACTAATTGTGCTTTAACACAGTTTGCTATATAATATATAAAGTTTGTAATTTTTGGCATTTTCGAGAACGTTATGAAATTTCGTGTAGCCAAGAGATACAAAATTAAGGTTACTCGCCTGAGGAGAACAACCCCTTCCTAACCTCAAGGGCTACTTGAGCATCACCCCCTCCTCACCGGTGGAAATGGCATATCAATACACCTTACTTCCATTCTCCGTGCTGTTTGCTTCAACCTAACGTGGATAAGATTTAAATGAATATACGGGACAGATTAATATCTAATAACTTTACAGTCATTTTTTATTCACCTGACCGATGTTCATAATTGTACTTGGTATTAAAACCCAATATCGATTTATTAATTTTTCTTAACGTGTAAATCGAACAGAAATGAGTATAATTACTTTACAGTTCTATAAGTTTTTATATTAAGCTTTTCCGCATATAATTGACAACAACTTGGTTTTACTGTATTGACGATCAACTCCATTGATTCCCTTCCTCAGTCAATCTTTGGACAAAAATATAGTACAAAAACTTTTCATAAAGTAAAGTTTTTTGGAAACTTACGATATTTTAGCAAACTTGAATCGTTAAAATCGGTTAAAAGAGGAATTGTTATCAGAAAAAATCATATTTACGTGCAAATGTATAATTCAATGCTCATATTGTTTCAGTTGTTACTGTTTCTGCTCTAAAATAATTCTTCCTCTCGGTAACAGTAAATATTTCTTACTAAGAACAATTATGCAAAACCACACAATACCACACTGACTCATTCCTCGATCTCGATTTTGTCTCAATTCATACAAAATATACCTGACAAAATTCAAACTTAATTGGATAATTGAACGAAGTGATAGTATCCTTATACACAACTTTACTGCTTAGACTGGTAAGAGAATCAACTCAACTGGCGTGTCTGTGACCCCAATAACTCGAGAATGCCTCCACAGTTAAACTTAAAATTTTCCAGAAAAACGTAACAGGTCAAAATCTTGGTCAAGTTCGTTATTCAGTTAATTTCGTTCAGTATTAATCAAATTATCTTAAAACCAAATTTATTTTTTTCTCCATAAGAATAACATTGGAAGCCATTTTAGTGGTACTTGAATCGTTAAAATTTAGCCGACGTCTATGTTTCAACAACAGAGTAACAATAGTTAGTTTACTAGAGTATACTTTGTTATACTGGATAACAACAGTTTTTTTACCAACAAAAACACACAAGAGAGATAAATCGAAGTATATTTTAAAGTTGTGAGCATATTTATTATTTTATAAATTATTAAGTGTACGTTTAAAAACAATTGTATACAGTTAATATTCCCTTAGTACGCCTACTCTGTGTAAATATCGTCCGTCAGTCGTCGAAGGCGACGATTGTATCAGTGGCATACGACAGACGACGCGTGTGGCAGTCGAAAAACTCAAAATAACTTTTTGATGACTGTAGATACTAAGATATTAACTTAACTTATAAATTAGTTTGTTTTATTAAATTTTCTTAGACAATTGGTAATATTGTGATTGTCAGGTGTAAAAAGTATACAAAGCCTCAATTTATCTTGAAAGCGTTGATGAAGTTAGTCACAGTAAGCGAACAACCTTAAAATTTATTTTGTAGGACAATTATTTGCTAGGTTATATTTTCACTAAATTAATAATAAAAATGGTCTACATTACCTAAAATACATTACCAGTAATGTAGTAGGTAACCACAATAAAAGCTATAGATTATTCTAACCAAACAGCCTTTTTCGGAAGGTTATCTTGAATGATTTGACACATCCTAGGTTTGGATTATACTGAGCTGTTTTCATCATAAACTTGGACCTATGGCTATAAAATGTCGGCCTATACACTTAGGCTACTTGCCATTTTAGAAGTTTCATGTACGGTCTTGGAGTCAACCCATGTTTATAGAATTTAATTTCCTGATAGCCCAGGCTATTGCAACAATATATTGAAATATCATTTTGTAAAATACAACTGTTGTTAAATACTTTAAACATTACCGGGAATGTTGCAGCGAACCAAAACAAAAGCTTTAAACTATTCTAACCAAACTAAGCCTTTTATACAGGTTATCTGAAATGATTTGACATATCCTAGGTTTCGATTATACTGAGCTGTTTTCATCATAAACTTGGACCTATGGCTATAAAATGTAGGCCTATACACTTAGGCTACTTACCATTTTAGAAGTTTCATGTACGGTCTTGGACCAACCCATGTTTATAGAATTTAATTTCATGATAGCCTAGGCTATTGAAACAATATATATTGAAATATCATTTTGTAAAATACAACTGTTTTAAAATACTTTAAACACATTACCATGAATGTTGTAGCGAACCAAAACAAAAGCTTTAAACTATTCTAACCAAACTAAGCCTTTTGTACAGGTTATCCGAAATGATTTGACAACTCCTAGGTTTGGATTATATTGAGCTGTTTTCATCATAAACTTGGACCTATGACTATAAAATGTAGGCATATACACTTAGGCTATTTGTCATTTTAGAAGTTTCATGTACGGACTTGGGCCAACCCATGTTTATAGCATTTAATTTCATGATAGGCCTATTGAAATCTCATTTTTTCATCTAAATAACTGGGCCAGACGATAAGACTAACTACGTCTAACTAGACGTTGTCTAACTAGATTTCAATAAAAATTGGGCAAATGTATGTTTTTACACTTATTCTGATTTTTAGAAGTTATTGTGTGGAAATTCACTTCCCTCACGTCAGCGTGCTGCGTGCGAACTCGTTAATAGTTTGACTAGTTTTCTTGACGTTAACAATGGTTTCCTTAGGGATATTTTGACTTGGCCTATAGAAATTGTTAACATTAGTTCATATAGGAAACTCGCTGTTCTCTTAAAAGTTAAATTAACCACACTGCTAAAGTCACTGCTTAGCCCAAAATGCTCTGTTTGTTCTATGATAACGCACCCATGCCAATCCTAACAACAAACCATGCCTGAAATCTTCAATTTATTTTAAAAATAAATAAATGTACGTATTTATACAACATTTACTTTGATAAAAACAAGTGATAAATGTGCCTATGTATGTTTTTCTACGGTAAAATGTTAGGTTGGCGGCGGGATCCGAACCTGTGACCTTTCGCTCTAAGAGCCAGTGCGATACCTCTCAGCTACCGCAATAATTGATTCTTAGAGAATTGACTAAAACTATAGCTATATAGACATAAAATCCGGATTCTGGCGGCAGTTAAATGATAACGGAATGTATTCTGATGATGTTACTCAAATCAGATATTGAATTTTTTATGAGACTCGATTTCAGTTTGATCATGTGTTTCAATTATCCTTATACGCGAGGAATATCCTTATATCCTTATACACCTAGTATATTTATTCTATGAGGTAGGTGGAGGTTATTTGCAGTCGAAAATAAACATGTCTGCGTATTTCAGAAACATCTTTCGATAGTTCAAAAACTATCAGTTTAAAGATTACGTGACTAACCAGGATCTAAAAATAATTGCTGTACATCTAGTCTTTTTAAATTTGTATTATAACGTATTTCCAACGAATCAATCCTCTTCGTACGCTGTTAACACAACTAACAAGTTGAAAGATAAATCATTCCTTATACACGCACTTATGTGTCTGCGTTTCTGATAGTTACAATCCATGTTATTTAATGTTGATAAACAACTTGGGCTAAAGTCAAGGTTAGGCTAGAACAAACTAATCCTAAACATGACCGCTACATTTTAAGTACGTCATTGACTAGCTTCCTCATTCTTGAACAAAGTTTTTAGGTATTGTAAGTTACTTTTTCTTCATAAGTTGTTTGGTTACGCTTGTTAGTGAATTTCCTTTGGGAAGTGAACTATTAGCATGACCTGCACGGTAAAACTTAAGCCCGGGACCACCATAGAAGTTCCTAACGTGACCCCCTGAACACGTTTTGGGGGGTCGTTCAAAATTTTATATATATATATATATATATATATATGTATATATATATATATATGTGTGTATATATATGTGTTTGCACTCTAGCGGTCGCATTTTTTGTCCGATTTACTTCAAATTTGGTAGGGACGTTCCTTTCTGTAATCAGTTGGACAAGTTCGTTGGGCAAAACAATCGGAAAACTCTAAACCCCTTTTTTGGGGATTAATCTTTCAAATTTCGAGTTTTTGGGCCCAAAAAGGGTTAGAAAAGCCCCAGATGTAAAATTAATGAACGTTAAAAGATGGGAATTAGAGAGGCGGAGGTTTTAAGCCCTCTCTCGTTATTCTAGCATAAATGTTTACCGAGTTATTAAAGAAAACGTGTATCGGCTAAACACAGTACGTTGTCTTATGGGGGTTTTACACTAGAAACCCCTGTTATTCCTTTGTTAGAGTACTTTTATCATCCCCAGCAACCTCACGCCTACTTTCAAGTCTGTCTGGACCTTCTCCTAACCTTGTAATGCTCAAAATTGTATTCCCAGCTTTGCAAGTAAATGAAACCAGGAGTATCAGAACAGCCAAAAAATCAATGTTTTCAGATTTCAATAAAAATTGGGCAAATGTATGTTTTTACACTTATTTTGATTTTTAGAAGTTTTTATGTGGAAATTCACTTCCCTCACGTCAGCGTGCTGCGTGCGAACTCGTTAATAGTTTAACTAGTTTTCTTGACGTTAACAATGGTTTCACGCACACTGTTACATGTTATTGTTATGCAAAGAATATTTGTAAACATATTTTGATATTTTGTGTGTGTTAACGGTAGATAGAGAGGGAGAGAGGGAGAGAGAGTGAGAGAGAGAGAGAGAGAGAGAGAGAGAGAGAGCGTGGGTGTGCCCTGCTCGCTCTAAACCGATGACTCGACACCTTACAAATCACATGAACGTAATCGAATGGCTTCCAGCCCATTGCGCAAAGCCACCGTCTCGCACACGGCTATTTCCTCACGCTGTATCAGGCTCTAACGTTTAATATATCGAGTACTGACTATATAATTTCCTACACTTTTTTCCATAACGGCTAACTGTATATAGTTTGAAAGAGTTTTCATTCTCATAACCTCACACTAGTATGTTTGTGTGTGTATCTTTCTACTCAAGGGGCATATCCAACTTGTACAGAAGGAGCGGAACTTATGCTTCCTGAAATACACGTTTACTTAGGTGCCGTTTTCATTCGGACAGAAACACGTCGCAACATGAGTCTTCGCAAGATACGGTAACATGTTACCACGAGTTGTTCGAATGGAAACACCTCACGGGGCAGGTTTCATCGCAAGAGACGACTCAGACCTGTCCCAGACAGTTTTGCCCCTGGCATGTTACCGTCACATGAGCCCCAGGATAATGGAAACGGCCTGCAACCTGTCCCCGGTGCAACATTGTCCAAATATAGCCCAAAACCACTTAACCGGATGGAAATTACGTCGCCAGCAATTGAAATATCAACTGTTTTTCTTTGTTTAACAGTGACTCAATAATAATTCCTTGAAGCGGGACCATAATTAATTGCGCTTTTATTAATATTAGATGCGTCTAATTTTAATCATACAGTAGTAAACTTGTATAATTATTTTTGAATTACTAAAGTAGTGTATTACAGTACAAAAACTGCCAACTAACCATGAATGTAGTTTACTGGTTTCCTCAACGACGTGTACTGGCTTAAATATTTTAAATTTTCCATAATAAATATCAAATCTGTTTGCTTATTATTTTGCATACATTGGTCATTGGGCTATTAATTAATAATCCTGGCTAAAGAATCAGACGGTCTTAGTCAGTAACAAGGCTGCACAAGGCATCTCACCCATTCTACACTCATCATTCATTCATATTCCCTTAAAATATGCCCTAGTTGCGTCGGAGTCTTAGACAATGATTTACCTATACATGGTACAGTTTTTAAGTTATGTATACATTCAGGTTAGAAATATATTTATTCATTGCGTAAAGACAATAACGGTTAGTTTAGTTTACCTTTTAAACAAATTAATAAGTGTACTTTATGTTCTTTAAACCATTTAGTTTCATGTATTTTTATATTTGTTTCTAAATTAATTACATTCACAAATAAAAACAAAACATATATTTGAAAGAATAGTCAAATCGTAAATATGTACTACTAATACATCATTAGGCGGCCAAAAAGCACCATGACGTATATACTGGACAGTTGCAGCGAGATACTGGAAACGGTCCGGCACATCCGGTTACAAGTGACGCGTCATGTTTGTCCTAATGGAAACGGGTCTGAAAAACCCCCGTGAAACCTGATCGCAACGCGTGTCGTCACATGAGCCCGGAACTTGTCTGATGGAAACGCACCTTTAGTAATTATCGTTAACTATAAGCCAAATGGTAAATCTCAGCATAATTCTGGTGTTAATATGTGGTGAATTTCAAAAATTTTGTTCAGGATCGATCTGCCAAAACTCAAATTATGAAGCGAGCGCTCCAACCACTAAGCTTCCAGTCATGTTGAATTTGGATGTTCAGAATTAGTATTAATAAAAGATGACACAAGGTTATTGGTTTCGACCCGTCACACCTGTTATTATTAATCCCAATTAGAGAAGATCATTCGCATAAGTTTATCGTTTTAAATATTGTAAAACGCTTTTGGTTACATTCCATTACTACTTTCCAAATGTATAACGGTTAAAAATCAGCACTTTTATTGTATCCATATATTATTATGGATTGATTAATGGATATTTAAGTTTGACTAAAAAAATAATTCCCAGGCAACGTTGTTGTTCAGTTTTCTCTATTATACCTAAACACAAGTCAAAGATAAAGTTTAAGGGAACAATGCCGGTAAGCCAATTTACATTTACGATGGCACAAAATATTGACAGTTTGATGGTTCTTTACCAAAATTCGTTATTAACTCAGTAACTATTAACATATATGATATTACATTGCAGACCATATCGACACATTTACAAAAACATTAAATTATTTTTCTGGAAGCATGGAACTTTTTAAATGTCAAACAATAAAAATTTATTTCTGAAACTATTTAAATTTTTTAATATTCACTCAAAGGATTGAGATTGCATCAGTTTAATTTTCCCAAGAGTAAAACCATTGGTTTTAATGATATCCTCTATCGTTAGTTTTGAAAATAAAACACATTTTCAACCAGGAGTTACTTTTTACCATGCAAAATTTATAGCTAGTGACCTCTTTGAGATTCAAAACAAAATTAAACTAAAATATATGTCATAAAATGCAAAATTGAAATAAACATTATTCAGTATAGAACCCGTCTAGATGGCCCGTTTGGCACACAACATGTTGATCTGGTTTTCAAGTTAAGTAGGAAATATCAGGAAACGGTTCTCATATCGCCAAATGATAACTCAGAGATTTGAATCTTATTCTTATGTAAGTGAAATAACTTCATAAGTTCAACATAAACAATCAATGTAAAACTAATTTTATTTTTATTTTTACTACTTAAAAATGTTAATGTAGTATTCAACATTAAGATTAAACATGACGCGTTTAGCAAATACCTAATCTTATCGCGATTTTTCTTATGATCCATAGGATACTAGTAGTGGTAATATTTGTAAATGTGACTGGACGGTTAGGAAGGGATTTTTAAACTTATTTTAAGGGCAAAGTTAACTGAACATGGATCAGACGTTTTGGTATATTATAAATAACAAAAATATACACATAAAATAAACAAGGGGAAAAAATTACATAGTCTAACTGTGTTATATTCAAACTGGTTGTCTGCATGTAACCACTAAATAGGATTTATAAGGAAAATACAGAGCTTGCAGGACCAATTATAATCTTACACAGGAAAATTATGTAATTAAATATACGTAATAAAAACTAACCACTGTGGGACACAGACACTAAACCTTGCACATGACGTTTTACTGAAGGATACTTTATTGAAACGTTACTTTTACTCAGAATAACAAATGAAGTTGATTTTATTAAAGATCTGCCACAACTTTTATTGGAGCGTAAAATATACTCTGAGTACCCAACCTGTGTATATAAGTCACAGTAATTATATTTTTACTGAATTTAAAATGTATTTATTGCAATTCGAATTAAACAAAACAATTAAATTAAATTGAACATTACCAGTCTGGTTGGGAGACAAAGGAATGCCACCAGTTATATAATGTGAATTTAGTACTAAGAGCTTGTTTACAAATCCCAGGATTGCTCATATATATCAATAATCAGGTTATTTGCCTAAACCATTGAGCGATTACAAGACACAAGGTTTCATTATAAAGACACAAGATTGCTTATCTTATAAATTTAAATTTGACATTTAAAATTTCA
Organism: Allygus modestus; assembly: GCA_963675035.1. Lineage (NCBI taxonomy): Eukaryota > Metazoa > Arthropoda > Insecta > Hemiptera > Cicadellidae > Allygus > Allygus modestus. The sequence goes on from OY776112.1 coordinate 104,408,971, forward strand.
CACGTGCAATTTTTACGAGCAGTTCCAAACTCAAATTTTACGTCACAGGAACCCTCTATAAGTAATACATAATTTAATTATTTGTCATTCACACATTCCCTTTAGGTATCACTACTGGCCCTTTAAAATTCACTAAAATGTAGAATAGGATATTACAAAGTAATAATTCATGGGAAGTAACTCCGGGTAAATACAAGTGAAGATAAAACTTACGGAATAGATAAGCCTTGGACCACTGCTTACCGTTGATTACATAGTTCGATAACTTAGTATTTAAAATTAAGAAAAACTCATCGTTACGAGTGTCAGCGGAAACGCCCGAATTACTTTAACTTGCTGGAGTAAGCTATCAGATATTGGCCTCTACACTCTTCTACACACTCTAAAACTAGACGAAGTATGATCCAAGAGTCAGTAGATAATATGTATATACCATCAGCTTAAATTATTTTAGTTTGTATAACTTTAATATGTTATACAATTGTTATTAACATATTTCCCACATATACATAAAGAATTTTGCAGCTCTTTTACGTTAGAATGCCTCTTTTGTGGTTTACATACCACAAGAAACATGCTAAGAAATACGCTATATGGGTGGTCGGTTTTTAAATTGTCATGGAAATATTTCATTTAAACTGTTCACCCAATATAGTTCACTTTACGCAGAAATTCTAAAGCAGGATAGATTTATTTTTAACATATCAAAGTCTACAGCGTTTGATCGTGTCTAATCTTTATTTAAAACAATTTTCCTTTATTATCCTAGTGACAACGTCACATTTTAATAATATTTTACAGACAGGTTGTAATGGATATCGTATAATGTTAAAAGGTCCTGACGTTGGCACCGTATATTTCAGCTCATATAAAGGATCCAATAAATGTAACAGTGTCTTCTGCCCCATTTCACAACATCCTGATCCCTCTTGCAAGATAACTAGATACCCAACCTCAGAAAAATTCTAAGAAAATAAATTTTCACTTATAGTATTTTCAGTAAGTATTAATTCCAAAAAAAACTTTTATTTAATGGTAAATAGGTGTCGGCAATCTTTCATTTATCTTACCTTTTTTACAGGATGCATGACAAAATATAATTATAAATAATGACGTTTAAAAAATTGTTAATGACAACAGTTATTTACATTTTAACCTAAGTTGTGTAAATAAGACATAACATTTTAATTACGTCCCAAATATAGAATTAGTAAATTCTTTGAATAGATTATCATGTTTACTGATCTAGCTCATTGAGTAGTTAAATGTTAAAAAAAGGTTCATGAATAACCAATGAATAAAATTTAGTTTATTATTCAGTAAATAATAATAAAGTCGCAATAATTTTGCGATGTAAACTTTTGGCATAGTTTTGAAAATTGAGTAAATCTTCGAAACTGGATTTAGAAGTAATTTGAGTTTGTAATTTTACAATCATGTGGTTGTACACACACACACATACTACACTACACGTACACACATACTACATACTAGACTATAGCTTGTAAGTGTGTGAGTATACAACTACTTGAGTCGTTACCCTGAAGATGGAGGACTGAAACGTCTGCAGAAGACATAAACTTCGATTTAACAATACGGACTAACCTAAAGAAAATCAAAATTATAATGTCATAACGTTCGTGGAAGCATACACTCTTCATATTACGTCTAGTTCTCGTTGATGATTTTAAGTCATATTGGAATACAAGATGTAAGGATGATAAGATACAGAAGTCTCAATTAACTACTTAATGTAGTTTTGAAATATTGTTGTACAATTTGATCTTTTGTTCGTCACATCTTATAAGTCGTAAAGCCTGTAGTAATTAATGATTAATTATGATAGACAGCAGCCTCTTTGACGGACGTTGGTGAGTTCGGTCTTAATCCTTTCATCACTTCTTTAGTTCACCATCTCTCTAATCTGTTATAGTAACTAGAGTTAAGTTACTATACCATTTAAATTAAATTATGGACAGTTTAAAACATTAATTCTGTTTAAATCCTCGTTTATAAATTACCAACATTATGAAATAAAATCAAAACATCTTTATTATACGTCACACGGCGAGTTGAAATATACATTATTTTACTTAATCGAATACTATAATGTAACCATTGTTAACCTACATGCACTTCGTACGAAAAATTATTCTCACAAATGCTTTATGACTGTCCGTGAGATTGAGTTGCCCTTTCTAATGATACAAGTTTTTAATACAGTGACATATTTGAGATAAAAAATATTAAATAAAATAAAATACTTAACAACGAAAATATTGTTTAAAAATAGATTTTTACAACTGGATCATATCTAGGAATAGTATGAAATGTGAATATAACCTAATCTAAAATACTGGCTGTTTAATACTTTGATTTTTATTTAAGAAGCAGCAATTGAGGTGTATTGTTTGTATTGTATTGTATTATATTGTATTGTATTGTTGTACTGCAATTTAAGATTCTGATAAGATATTTAGATTGGTATTGCTACTCTAGTATAAGACCTACTACGGCGTTCAATAAAAAGTATCAGAAAATATTTCAGGACAATTATTGGCCCAATAACACAAATATAAACACACAAAAAAGTAAAAAGACTATGACGAAGGTAAATAGCAAATTTATTAAAACTAGGCACTTATTTCATAAAAACGTATGATAAAAATGGACTTGCACTCTCTTATCATTTGCTTTACCATCAAAGCATAAATAGCTCCAACAAATGTAATAATGTAAAAACTATTATTTTTCTAGATTTATTTTACGATATGATTTTTTTTTAATAATTACATATTTCGATACATTTTAAACATGAGAGTGTTAATACATTTTGTTTTGGAAACTATATATATTTATGAATGAGGTTTGTACAAATAGTACAAATAAGTTCATAATGGCAGTCAAAAAAAGTATAAGACACGAATAGAGTTTTCAATAAGAACAAAACTAAAGCATATATTAAAATGTATTCAATATAATGCATAGTACTTACAATAACATTGTTTTATCCTGGAACAATTTAAAATAAATGTCTTAGCTCACTTGTAACAACGTTTGTGGAAACGCTACAAAACAAAAATATAAATTTTAAAATAAAATATCTTATCAAAGTTGTTGTTCTGATGAAGTCACTCAGCCAAACCTCAAACAATCACAACCGAGAATTTCGTCTTTTGACTTCCTTCCAACAGCTAGAAGTTTCCGTCGAAAGAAAACACCAAAACTCTTTTCATCATGAAATATTTCGTTTTTCTTTGAAATACTAAATAAATATATTGTACAACTGATTTATTTTCTTAAGACGAATTTGAATGACATTTCTACAAATATATTAAAATAAATCAGTCCATAGTTTTTGAATAGATCAATGTCACAACTGAAATACTATAAATACGCTGCAACTACATTAAATTGCTTATCTAAATATCCCGAAATTTAATACAAATTAAAATTAAAAGTGATTGCCGTTTTTATCCCAGTCTAGAATTGGCAAAATTTATAAGCTACCACCTGATTACTGACATTAACTTATGTTACAGACAACATATTTATTTTCAACCATATTGCACTTTTTAATAATATCAGCGACCTTTCTGATTAATGTACTAGCTAATTATAGACAATGTATAATCCACCTTATGAGAGTCTTGTCCTAATAACCAGGCTTTTTTAAGTACTTCATTGGACACTGCTAACTAACAATAAATTAGGCCCTCAACCGACGGCTCACTCACTGGTCTATACTTGTATAGAGGTCGACATTGGGTACAGAAAATTAAGCTGTCACAGTATTGGTAAATCTTTTGGCTATCCAGTGTGACAACTTCCCTTCCTTGGTTCCTCCTTGTCTCTTTTGGGGCTTGACTCCCAATTGAGCCGGGATACCCAGTCTGGGCCAAGTCCTTTGAGGGAGTAGAGGATATTACTTGCAGCCTGTGTCGGGTACCTAGGAGGAAAGGACCTTACCCGACGGTCTTCAGTCTGCCGGGCTGGGGGACGAACCGTCCTGGGGCCACCCGACCCCTGAGAGGTGGCCCGCCCTATGCGATGGCGACCCCTGTCTGGTGGACTTAGGAGGACGTCGGGTTGGAGGAATTGTCCTGGTGTTATGTCACTCGCAGAGCCCGGGAACTAGGTAAGGTTCTCTCTCCCTTTCTGGAACGAGGCAGACTGACCCCGTCCTACCACCTTTCCCATCCCTCTTTTCCCTCTTTTCGGTGGCTGAATAACATCCCAAAGAGGGGCCTCCTAATACCCCCAAAAATAAGCAAACAAACAAACAATAAATTGTAAAAGAATTACAGTGCTTTATTTGAGTCCTTCCTAGTGAGCAATTGAACCATCGTGGCACACCTCATTTTGGCCCTTTGAGCAATATCGCTACACTGAAAATAAGACACGCTGCCCTGGCATTACTCACAGGATTGTATTAGACTGTTTGATGTGCTCAGAGTCGCCCATATTACTAGAGATTTTGTCCTCAGAGGCAAATTTAAATTAGATAAAGGATTACTGAGGTTGTAAACTTAATTTGCAATCAACTTGTGTGCCTCAAGAACAAACGCTTGGGCAAATTTCAGATACGACTTTTCTCCTTTTTCATAACCCTTCGAGAAAGGAAGGTATACATCTTTCCTGTTGGAGAGTGGATAGTCAACAAATGGCTTAGGATTGTTACAGGATTGATTATTGAAAATTTAATCACGGTTATGTAGTTGTACATTAATCATGTAACTGACACGACGGTTAAAAGAGAAACTTTGAATTGTTGCGATCTTTCTGACGAGGACGTTAAATATTGAATTTATTCAACAATAAACTCACATTTTATTACATAAAAGACTCGAGAATAAACGTACTAAATCAAAATCTAATCATGTAGGAAAACCTTTTTTAGGACTAATTAAGAATAAAAATATTTCTTCTCTCCTAAATATAATAAACATTTTATGAACATAAATAAAGTGACACGTTTTAAATATAAATCGTTAAACGTTTTAGTATGAAAGTAAACATTTCTATTATTATTTTGCAGGTTTGATGAATATCGATAGTACCGATGATTGAAAGTATAGAATGTATTGAATGTGCTGGAGTTATAATAACAACTTATAAGAACAAATTAAACCTAGCTCTGTATAAATTTATATTATTAAAACATTTATGTATTAATTAAAATGTAAAACAATCTTAAGTATTTCGGCGCAGCTGTCAAGTTCGCCTTTCCAGACTGAGAGATATTAAATTGCCTTACAAGAGGCTTCTGAAGTGTACTGAAAGAAATGTTTTCAACAAGTAAAAAACCCCATTAGGTTTAGTTGGAGAAAATAACACATACCGTTGTTTTAAACAGTCTACCTTTTTTTAAATTATTAACAATTTGAAGACTGTTAACAACCCTTACTCTTGGATGTCTTTTATTTCATGGATGGGAATGTTCCTTAAGCAATACTAGATATATTTATTTTTAACAACCTATACTCAACTATGAAAAGATGACCACTCATTATTGTCATAGGATAATAGTAACTTTTTATCCTCCATATGATTCCCACAAAGTTTTTATTTATATTAATAAATTAATCTGAATACCATGAATAATGCTAGAAATTAAACATGTTCAATGTTTTACTTATTTAACTATTTTCTTTACATCTTAAGTATTCCGTCTAGCCTGTAATCCGTCAACATTGCGGGTTATATCTTCATATAAATGTCTTGCACGAATGACTGGCATTGCGTGACATGAATCTCATCAGAAATACCCATATATCTTATATCATGTTTGACCTGCGAATTTTAATGTTTACAACTCAAATATAGATTGATGACAGCTCATGTATAATTATTGATTTTATACATTACACAACATCTAAACAGGGACTCTACCTACTAGTAAATAGGCATTGTATTGTACAGCTTCCTTTATAGCTAGAGAAAATGATGTGATTCAAGCAATTGAACGTATATTACTTATACATCTTTATCGTTACCAGGCATGATTTTTAGTTGTTTGTTATAGACAAGTGCCACTCATTGTTAATGTGTTTATACATATTTAAACTGCAGATTGTACGGTAAAAACGTTTGTAATTTTAAATTATGCCCAGTTAGGGAAAGACCTAAGGCCAGATTAGTTGTTTGCAGTTCGGGCTGATACTACAACTGCAGCTCTCTCCGAATGGCCACTACACTATTAAAATAATCCTGGCGTAATAACCAACCACGACATGGCGGAAATTAGAAATGGTTCATGAATGGTTTGAAACTCATAATAGCGATGGATTTATATGTATCATTGATTTATTTTTGACTTTCATACCGCTTTTAGTCGTTAAAACTGCACTTCGTTTCGGGAGGTAAGGAAACTCCTCCTGTTACCAAGGAAATCGTACTTATATTTAAACATCAAACTCTTACACCTAACTAGCCTACATATCCCCCCTTGGATTTAAATTTACACAAATACAAAAATACAATAAGTGAGATATACAAATACAATACACTAACACGAAATTAATTAAACGAGAAACAAATTAAAAAATGACAATACATTACCTGCTCTGGATTGTTGCCTCCATGTTGATAGAGAAAAAAGGTTGGTTGTATGTAAGTGTTTGATATTACGTGTTACTTGTTACCTTTCTTGTGCGTCCCGCAGACCATCTGGCAAATCCCCGTCCATAATATATTTTAGGCATCTACATAGCCGTCATCAGATGCTGTCAATCAGGTGTAAAAGGAAGGGTAGGTCATGGCAATGGTAAAACAAGTTGGATACAATAGGTCAAGGATGCTACTACGATCTGTCGGACCACACGAGGTATTGTCTTAATTTGTTCCCCGGGAGACGATTGCCAGTACAGAAAACACTTTACATTCATCTCTCAGAGACGAATGCCAGGCGGAGGGTTAAAGCTATTTAAATTAATTATGTCTTTAATATCAGATGGAAGTTAAGAAAAGTATTGTGAACCAAATTAACAAGGTTTGGTTTCAAAAAGCCTCAAATTATATCCAATTATGTAAATTGTGTTGTGTTGTGTATTTAAATGTAAGTATGGAGTAACTTGATAATAGGAGGAGTTTCTTTAACATCGAAAATGTAGTGTAGATTTTTAAACGCAGTGTAGAAGCGAAGAGTAAAGTCCAAATAAATTAGCAGCAATGCATTACATTTATCTTATTCCAATACTCTATTCATAATCTCATTTAAATCGACAAGAGTGTGAGTTGATTAGCATTTTAAGTATTCGTGACAACTAAATGAACAGTAAGAATTGATATGTGATATTCCTTTACATAAATAGAAGAAGAAAACCTATCAACGAGGTAGCGAGACAGCAATCACTGTCTTCCGGCGGCGTCGTTGATAAGGCTAATGTAATATTCCTGTCTTCAACGTGTGTCAAAACATTTGAATACACGTCTGCATAGAGCGACTTTACTTTGCGAAACTCACAAACTTATGTTTTTAATTAAAGGGCTTTTGACAAAGTATCAACATCCTCCATTAATGAATAGGTAGGATAATTGGACTGTAACAACAATTATAACCATATTTTGAAGGTTGCTATAACTAGTGTTGATAGTGTCAGTTTTTGCAATTAATGAAATAATTGTAAGACTAAATCACTTACTGTGAGACCGTCAGTCAGCTCAAATTGTTGCAGGTTGAAACTTAGGACATGTTTCGACGCAACAGCGTCATCATCAGCTCTTCAACAGTATGAAGTTGTAGACCAGATGGCTTCGTCAGAATATTAAAAAACATAACACAGTACATTCACAAGGACACGACGATTACACGAAACGAATATTACACTTTAAACAGTTAGGCAGGCCTGACGACGAAAACATGATCACTGCGCGGGCAGGGGTCTAGTTTCCTTGGCTGGCGTCGTATCATCCTTATCTGTCTGGAGGGGGGTGGGGAGGGTTGTATGGTCTTTTGCTGAGGTGAGGGATTTAAAAATGGAATGGGAGTTGAATTTTAATTTTTCATTGATAATGATTTCTTACGGGTTATTGTTCTTGAAATGTTTTTTATATTTCATACTCCTCCAATGTATCCATTTTCCTGCCTTTATTACAAATGTGTAGTATTTCCACACTATCGTCAATTTCACTCACTGAGTGATTGGAATCAATTAAATGTTGACCAAAAGTGGATTTCTGTTTGAATGCTTTAGGGTCGGGTCGGTTCCCTTATATCTGTTGTTGAAGCCCCACCCAGTTTGACCAATGTAGAGGCTAGGGCATTCGGCACATTTTAGCTTATAAATTCCTGTTTTTAGCGAATTTCCCCTATAGGGAAGAAGCTATTACCGTAGGTCTCATGGTAAGACTTAAGCCCGAGACCATGATAACTTTTCATTTTGAGGTCCCCAGATGCCAAAAACATCATTCGTTCAAATTTTTATATATGTATATATATATATATATATATATATATATATATATATATATGTGTGTCCGTAAGCACAATAACTCTCGTAAAAAAGGTCCGATCTTAATGAAATTTGGTACAAATGTGTAAAGTACCATTTATTTGAACGAGTTCGAAAACCAGATGAATCGCACCATCCGAAGGGGGGTTTTGGGGGGTTTTGTACCCCAAAAATGTGTTTTTTGGGGTTTTCACATTTAATTTTAATTTGAATCAAATTTTAATTTATACCATTGAATTTAGCTTAAAAAACAAACAATTTGGTATTTTGATCATTGCTCTACGTCAATTGGTTACCGAGATATTGAAAGTGCTAAACACAGTACGTTGTCTAATGTTATTCTTAAGGAGAAAAAGACAAATTGTATATCTTGCTTATTTATGAATATAAACTGGCGAAATTTGGTATATGGCTTGATCTGGTTGTGGTTTATTGTTGTTTGCACAAAAAAAACATTTTTCGCCAATGTTTCCTGTAGCAGCAAACCTAGGTACTTGGTCCTCATGTTATTCTTATGGAAAATACTTAAAATGTTATATATCGCTTATTTATGAATGTATATGGATGAAACTTGGTATGTGTCTTCACTAAGATGAGTTCTATTGATATTTTCATAAAAACCCATTATTTCGTGTGCCTTGTTGCAGCAAACCTGCGTACTCATCCCCAATGTTATTCTTATGGAGAATAATTAATATTTTAAATATCGATTGTTTGTGAATACATTTCTTATGAATCCTGTTAAGTGTTTTAATGTGTTATGTTATATATTCATTGGAAATTCGCTGAGTATGCAGGTTTGCTGCGACGGGGGTATTTTTTTTTTTTATTATTTTTGTTAGTGAATTTCCTTTGGAAAGTGAACTATTAGCATGACTCGCACGGTGGAACTTAAGCCCGGGACCGCCTTAGTAGTTCCTAACGTGACCCCCTGAACACGTTTTGGAGGGTCGTTCAAAATTGTGTGTGTTTGCACTCTAGCGGTCGCATTTTTTGTCCGATTAACTTCAAATTTTGGAGGGACATTCCTTTCTGTAATCGGTTGGACATTTTCGTTGGGCAAAACAATCGGAAAACTCCAACCCCCTTTTTTGGGGATTAATCCTTCAAATTTCGAGTTTTTGGGCCCAAAAAGGGTCAGAAAAGCCCCGGATGTAAAGTTATTGCATTTATAAAGATGGGAATTAGTGAGGCGAAAGTTGTAAGCCCTCTCTCGTCATTCTAGCAGAAATATTTACCGAGTTTTTAAAGAAAATGTGTTTCGACTAAACAAAGTACGTTGTACGTTGTCTTATGGGGGTTTTACACTAGAAAAGCCTGTTATTCATTTGTTGGTGTACTTTTATAATCCCCAGCAACCTCACACTTACTTTCAAGCCTAACTGGACCTTCTCCTAACCTTATAATGCGCAAAATTGTATTCCCAGCATTGCAGGTAAATGAAACCAGGAGCATCAGAACAGCCAAAAAATCAGTGTTTTCAGATTTTAATAAAAATTGGAATACATGAATGTTTTTGCACTGATTTTGAGTTTTAAAATTGTTTACGTGGAAATTCACTTCCCTAACCTCAGCGTGCTGCATGCAAACTCGTTTACATTTGTATTCTTAGGCTTAAGTATATTTCTAATTCGGTTGATTCTATTGAAAGTTAGCTTTAAGTTGTAGTTTTTCATTGTTTTTTGGAGTATGCATGCTTTACGGTGTTACTAAATTCCATACAGACATATTTGGTGGTTTCACTATTATTAGCATCGATTTCATGGTTATTAAAATATGGTTAGGTCCCTCTCTCCATTAATTTTCGACTTGTGTTTTGAAAATAGTCTGTCCACCACGCTCGTTACATACCCGTTGGCTTGTGCGATGTGTTTCATTATCACCATTTCTCTGATGTATTGTTCATCGCTTAACGGTATGTTAAGTAGCCAGTGTATGATTGAGTTATAAGCAACCATTATCTGTGAATAAGGATGGTATGAGCTAAGGTGGATGGTCTGACTAGTAGTAGTTGATCTTCTAGAAATACTGAAATTAAATCTGCCATTGCTTTTGTCCAGGGTCAAGTCAAGAAAATTCAATCGGTTTTTATCTTCCAGCTCTAGGGTGAACTTTAATTTAGGTGATAATTTATTTAGATAACTATGGAGAATGTTAAGCTGCCTTGTGTTGAACAATACTAACGTATCATCCACATATCTGTGGTGAAACAGTATTTTCTCTCGGTGTTTGTTTAGGTCAGACATAATATATTTATTTTCAATATGATTGAGAAGATATCAGATAGAATACCGGATAAGGGCGAACCCATGGCTAGGCCGTCCGTTTGATGATAAAATTTGTTATCGAAAGTGAAATAGTTTTGTTTCAGTATTTCTCTAAGCAAATTCATTAATTCATTAACTGTTTCAGGTAGCAGGTTCGATGAGTCGAGGTGTTCTGATATTTCTAAAGTCTCATCCACACTATATGTGCTGTGTTTTAGCGAATTTCCCCTTAAGGAAAGAAGCTATTACCGTAGGTGACATGGTATGAGTTAAGACCGAGACAATGACAGATTTTTGTTTTGATGTCCTCAGTGGCCAAAAACACTATTCGTTCAAATTTATATATATATATATATATATATATATATATATATAGAATAAAAGAATTCTAAAAGAGAATATATATATATGTGTGTGTGTGTGTGTGTGTGTGTGTGTGTGTGTGTGTGTGTGTGTGTGTGTGTGTGTGTGTGTCCGTTAACACGATAACTTGAGTAAAAAACGTGTGATTTCGATGAAATTTGGCTCAAATGTGTAAAGTGACATTCATGACTTTAAGTTCGAAAACCAGAAAAATCGGATAATGGGAAGGGGGTTTTATGGGGGTTTCCAATTTTCAAAAAATCTGTTTTTTTGCATTTTTTACCACCAAATTTTTTAAATACTTAATTTTGGTTTCGAACATTTTATAGAGCTTAAAAAAAAACAATAATGTGGTATTTTGAATCATTAACCTAGGTTAAGTGGTTGCGGAGAAAATCCAAAAAACGTGTTCATAAAATTTCCCATGTTAATCTTAAGGGAAAAACGTTTTTATCTTTTCCTCAGTTCATTAATGCAAACCTCAAATTTCCTTTTACTAATCAGTTCAGCTCTACAAAACTATCATTTTTGTGTTTAAATTGTGATTCTACGTCCAACCGTTGCAGAGATATTCAAAGCGCTAAACACAGTACGTTGTCCAATGTTATACTTATGGATAATAAGTAATCTTTGATATCTCGATTATTTATGAATGAATGTTGATGAAACTTGGTATGTGGCTTCACCTAGTACTCGTATATTGATATTTGCAACAAAATAATCTTTTGCTGATTTTCCCCACAGCAGCAAACCTGCATACTCATCCCCCATGTTATTCTTGTGGAGAAAAAGTAAAATGTAATGTCTCCCTTAGTTATGAACATAAATTAATACAACTTTGTATGCAGCTTCGACTGGTTAAGTTATGTTGATAATTGCATAAAAACACATATTTTGTGTTCCTTGTTGCAGCAAACCTGGGTACTCAGCTTTCACAGTTATTCTTATGGAGAATAAATAAAATGCTATATATCATTTATTTATTTGTGTTTCTTTATGAAATTTGGAGAGTGGCTTTATGTGGTAGTGAGAAACATATGCATGCATTGGAAATTCGCTGAGTACGCAGGTTTGCTGCTACGGGGGTATTTTAAATTTCTGACGAAGCCATCTGGTCTACAACTTCATACTGTTGAAGAGCTGATGATGACGCCGTTGCGTCGAAACATGTCTTAAGTTTCAACCTGCAACAATTTGAGCTGACTGACGGTCTCACAGAAAGTGATTTAGTCTTACAATTTAACTGCAGCTCAGGGGCTACAAATATGGATTTTAAAATGAAATAATGTTATGAACTTGTTTTTACAACAGTTAATTGGGACACCAACCACGGACACTGTTATCTGTTATCACATATATTTGTTCCAATGTCTGATAGACAAGATCCATGTTGTATAACGTTCTATAAATCCTTTGAACTTGAACACAGATCTTTTAGTATTGGAATAAGAAACACGTTTTTTCTTCCAGGACAAAATGTGATTTTATAATAATATAATTATGAAATAATATAAATAACAACAGTGGATATTTTTAGTATCTAATTTAAGATCTTTATAGCTTGAATAAATTCATACATCAATAAAATATTAGTATTATTTTACTCTGTACACATATTTTAAAGATTAAAATATAATTTGCAGAAACATTACTCGGTGTAGTGAAAAGAACGTGTTTTCCCATTTGCATTCTCTAAAATAACTCTTGAAAAGAAGTTAAAAATACCCCCGTCGCAACAAACCTGCGTACTCAGCGAATTTCCAATGCATGCATATGTTTCTCACTACCACATAAAGCCACTTACCAAGTGTCATAAAAAGTACATTAATAAATTAGTGATCTATAGCATTTTATTTATTCTACATAAGACTAACATTAGGGCTGAGTACGCAGGTTTGCTGCAAAAAAAAAAGAAATTTTTGTTGTGTAATTATCAATATAACTCAACCAGATGAAGCAACATACTAAGTTTTATTAATTTATATTCATAATTAAGGTGACATAAAACTTTACTTATTCTCCATAAGAATAACATTAAGGCTGAGTATGCAGGTTTTCTGCTACGGGCATAATCAATAAAAAAATTTGTTTTGTGAAATCCCCAACCCCCAATCCCCAATATTACAGTAAATAACTGTAATATTGGTTTACTGTGATTGATTGTAAACCAATGCTACGTGACGCCACATGCCAAGTTTCATCAATATACATTCATTAATAATGGAGATAAAAAGTTTTATTTATTCTCCATAAGGATAACATTGGACAAGGTACTGTGTTAAGCACTTTGAATATCTCCGCAACGGTTGGATGTAGAATGACAATTTAAACACCATGATGATTGTTTTGTTGGAGCTGAGTTGATTGGTAAATCAAAAGTGTAGTTTACATTAAATATAACTTAGGAAAAGCCAAAAAATGTTTCCTATAAGATTAACATGGGAGATTTTATGAGCAGGTTTTTTCTATTTTCTCAGCAACCACTTAACCTAGGTTAATAATTCAAAATACTATATTATTTGTTTTTTAAGCTCTATAACATGGTCCAAACCAAAATTAAGTGGTTTAAAAATGTTAGGGTAAATAATTCAAAAAACTGATTTGTGGAAAATTTAAATATATGGCCCCCATAAACCCCCCTTCCCATAGTCCAATTTTTCTGGTTTACGAACTTAAAGTCATAAATGTCACTTTAAACATTTGAGTCAAATTTAATTGAAATCAGACATTTTTTACTCAAGTTATCGCATTCACGGACACACGCACACACACGTATATATATATATATATATATAAATTTATATTATATATATTATTTATATATATTATATATATATTTAATTTATATATATATATATAAATTTGAAAGAATAGTGTTTTAGTCATCTGGGGACCTCATGGTCATGGTCTCGGTCTTACCATGAGAGCTACGGTAATAGCTTCTTCCCTATAGGGGAAATTCACTAAAAGAGGTTAACTCATGAAATCAGCGTTTATCATAAAGTGTTGTTACATAAGTTTTCAAATTCATGATATATTACTAACAGCTATATCACTGTGCTTTTTACACAAGCCTGTAATTTTTAACAATTAATTCATGGAACTGGAAATGTTTGGAGCACTTAAAAATAAAAAGCTCATGAAACTTTTATCATAAATATTTATAAAATTTTTTATGAATTCTACCTATTAAAAAATGTAAAATTTCAAAACATGGAATACTGAGGCAATGTAAATAAGAAAGTTTTATTGGTTTCCCTTCTTCCTTACGCGGCACTGCTATACAACGGGATTACACTGTATTATTTTCGTTTATACACATCTTATAACCGTTCGTGCAAATGATTAAGAAACGGAGTTGAAGTAAATTTTACATACACATACTTTTTTTGCTTATAAAAAATCAGTTTACAACAGAAAACCAAATAAACGATATTAATCTGCTCGAAACGGAGACAAGGTTTTACGATAAGATCATTCAGATAACATCGATGAAAACCTTACCGAATATATTCTTCCATCAATAGAAAGGAGAATTATAGTATATAGTAGGAGAATAAGTACATAATAATTCAGTTGACTTTGACTTTACCATATAAGTTAATTTATATTTTACCAGCTTGATTTGAAATGTACACGTTTTTTGTATTGGTAAAATAAACTACAAAACAAGACCTATAGACAAGTGATTGCAAGACAATCTAAAAACTCGTTTGAGTAATTGCTAGAAGACTGATAAACTCTGCAAACCAAAAAAATTAAATTGATTTATTCCCACTCCACTGAATAATATTATCGTTAACGAAATCATATGTTTGCCACACCTTGTGTGATGTTCCATCCCCAATTCAGAATTTAGTTAATGAACTTAATATTTTTGTCTATATATGCAAATAAGTTTCTTTCCACCTTAATTTTTTCCCTAATTTGTCATTAGATGTTATCAAATCAAGAGATTTCATTAAGACTTACGTTTGAAACCGTACCACGCCTTCATGGTGATTAATAAGCCATTTTATGGCTCACTGCAAACTTTACCTCAGATAAGGCTCAGATGTGTTCGGCCATCAACAACCTCAACAAAGGACGATGACAAAGGCGTCTTTCAGGACCTGTGAGGCTAAGTGATTTATGCCTTCCTCTGTTCTCATATCCAGCGTTCATTTTACCTCGAACTATTATTGAGATTTCACCTTAACCTCTTAATTTATTTTTTAATTACAAAACATCATTAGTTTGTTTAAAGTATTATTGTTTTGATCTATATTTACTTTTTGAAAGTATTACTCAATTTAGTTGAGATTGCGACAATTTGGTACTTTGGGAATGCTAATAATCTGGCACTTTTTAAAAAGGTTATATAATGTGTCCCGTGTAATAAGATATACGGGTAATATTTATTACACTCGATGTATTTATTAGTTAAGGAAACATTATCAATGTTTTGATAAGATCAAACTGTAAATTGAAAAACATATAATGGGAACCCAGATCAGTGACCCATTTAATAAATTAATGATAACTTGTTTGGATAGTAAAGTTATTACCTACATACTTACCTTATTTTTAGAGTGTTTTAAAATAATTATTAGGATGAAATATACATTATTCCAACCTGCAATGACTTACAGAGCATAAATTCCTGGGAACTCCCTTTCTGAATAAAAAAAATATTTTTCACTTTAAACATTGCAGTTTAAAGTACCTTCTATTGAAATTTTACAGTTCCGGGACTTATAAATAGCCGCGCACATGATTTAAGAAAAATATATTTCAGGGGGAACAGAATGGGTCTCGATCAAAGTCGTGAACTTACCCTAGTCGGAGCTTCAGAAAAGTTTCCATTATTCAATAACTTCCGTAAATCAATCATCCCAGTCTATGCAGGGCTTTAGTGTACTTTAAAGGTCAGTTTTAACGTATATTTACAGACAAATTCTATAATTTTAAACGAAATAGGTTTAGGTCTAAGAACTATTTACCCTAATAATAATTTAGTTAGTATACTTCCGTTAATTTTTATAAGAAGTTAAAACATAGTTTATTGATACTTTTTAGTCGTTTTATGAGGAGTACCAACAGATTATGATGTTAAAATGCATATTAAACTTTACACCATAACTACTTTTGAAATCAAACTTCAAATTAATAAACCATCAAATCTCAAAATTATATTTGGCATAAGATTCCGTTGATCGTTAGTTGTCAGCGGTGTTACTTAATTACGAAGCCGCCTCAACATATTATCTGGTTACGTTTTATTAAAGCAACCAATAAACATCTCTTTCTTTTAGTTTTAAGTAAAACATGAGAATACTGCGCTGTATTTATTAATACAACTTTTAATATTTCAGGGATTACATACAACATCTTGTTTTCTGGAATCTGAACACACTCGGTTGTAAATGATTACTATGTCTCCTTTCTTAAAAAATATAGAAAATTACAATTACTATGATTATCAAGCCATATATACAAAGTACATAAAGTTGCAATAGCTAAAGTATTTTTACAGACCCCAAATATAACATGTACATTAATTTAAAATGTGTATTTTAATTATTTAAATTGACTAGGTATCAATAAAACGTTGCATCAATAAAGAATTACATATTTAGATAAGATTAACTAGTGTTTTGTGTACAATATGAAAACACTAGTGTGGCAAAGAAATTAGTGACAACTAGTTCCAGCTAAACGTTGTTGGTAATAAAAGGAACCTTTTATTGTAAAATAAAACAAGTTTTTACTTCAGTGTAAAATATTTTAGTCACATATAATCATAACAATTTCAAGATAAGGTTTATACTTAGAAACGGCGATGTCCTGACGAAAGATTTAATTTCGTAACTGTCAACCATTTCTCTTCCCCAAACGATACATCTTAACAAAGTTACCCCTTTCAAGATTTTCATTTTAATTTTCAAATTTATTTATTTAACTTACTTAATGTCTTGAGGGTAATTTTCCCTTACATAAATATATAAATTTAATTTTAAATTTAGACTTTTTGTAACAACAGTTTATGCCGTACCAATTTATATATTTAAAAACATTACGTCATAAAGTGTTCGTGATCTTTTACATATTCATATGGAAACAAACTTTTCTCTAATATTACAAGAGCTATCTTAGGAAAAAACTCATAATTTTGGAAAAGGCTTACGGAAAGGTGTCCGTCACAGAAATCCAAAAACAAACCCCCATTGTACTAGGCTGAAAGCCAATTAGAATAAAATTGAACTGGAGCCCTCAGCAGAAGATAAATTTAAAAGAGAGCTTTTCTTACTGTCACTAATCCTCGTAAATATTAACATTTACCGCCACTTTGGTTCAAATGACACGAAAAACTCTTCTTTCAATCCATTTGGTAAAATAAAAAGTAGATCCTTGTAAAGTATAGCATTCATAGCCATTGGCCGTGAACCGTATCATAGTCTAAAAACTTAGGCTAGGTTTAGATAATGGAAGGAAAATGTGTATACAGCGCGTATACATTAAATACAACATACCAACTAAAACAGTAATTTGCAAATAATCACGTTAATAACCAGCCCTACTCAGCATTGATTTTGACATGACAATATAAAATCAATGGCAAAAACTTTAAACTCAAGTCAGAAAAGATGTATAAAACGAAAGACGTCTAGGGTGCAGCCAATCCCAACCAGTAAGGACAGCGTGATTGGCTACTCACTACACACTCAGGAATACAAGGCAATTGTGTAGGAAGTGTGCTCGACTAATAACCAGTGAGATTAATTCAAAGCTATTGATCCTATTTACATACAACCCGTTGTAGTTCAGCGATCCCTTGCACGAAGTGAACTACTTTAATGATTCATAAAACTCTTTAGAAATGCCTTTTTTAGGATACAATTTTAATAATATTATTTGATCTTCTTATTACAGTTTGAATCCGTTTGACACAGAGATGTACATGTTGATATGGGTCGTTATCACAAAGCTTTGCAGACAACCCTAAGATGCTGCCATTGATAACCACCACAGAAGTGCGGTAAGCTTTTGATCTTTGATATGCCACCACTTTTTCCTGGAATGGTTAAATGATATATTATATATGTATATATATATATATATATATATATATATATATATATATATATACAGTATATTCTTCTTGCAGACTAAATTAGGCTATTTGTAAACGGTTAAACGTTTATTATAGATAGAAACTACTTTATTCGACGAAGAAGTACTTCTTAAACCGCTTTTTATGTCCTTTACTAATTAGTTTCGACAAACTTCCTTCATATTTGAAACCACAGGATTCTCAACAAATATATTTTCTATAAACCTCAACTGCCCGTCTCTGATAGGCTTGCCTGTGTGTGTGGGTAAAGACAGCGAGACATCGGCATTAGTCACATGGGAGAGGCAGTGGTGACCGCTCGTGAGAAAATTATTATAACAGCTGGGATCGAACCTATACTCTTGACTATAACTTACATTTCAGAACAGCGATCTACTTCTGAGATACCACACCCGATGTTCAGAATTAGTTTGTTTGCGATGTTGACAATAGTGTAAGTAGTTGTAAGCTAAGACACGTTTTGACCCCAATTATTTTATATGAAATATTATTAATCAATTTAACTTTAAGTTTTCACTCGGCAATATAAAAGAGTAATAATATTCTAAGAATAAGTTTACAAGTGATTTGTTTGATGTTTGTTGTTGATGTTTGACAATTTGAAAACCCGTGTTTATAGAGATACACCGATATGGTTCTAAAACTCATAAATGATAAATCTTAGCAGAAGTTTAGGGCCTACACAATTTTTTCCTACAATAATTTTATGATTTGCTATGAACAATGAATGTGGCAACTGAATGTAGTCAAATGATTGCGAAAACAGAGAAGAGCAGTGGAACAAATAGCAGTGTTATAGTCTATTGTTCAAAAATGATTAATTTCGCCAGAGTTAATGAAGACATTGTTTTCGAAGAATTTTTATATTTGCGTTCGTCCAGATTTAAGTAGTAAAACAATGTTTTTGGATTATATGTTAGTCTTTTGCTAATTTTTTATTGTATATTCATTGGCATATAAAAGCAGATTTATAATTCATAGATTGTCCACGATTCAGAGATCTACACATTTTTTTATCGAATATATACTATGTATCTAGAGCTTAATGTGGGTTCCAAGCAGCTTGGCCGTGGTATTATCACATCGGCAGTCGAGATTGGTGGGATTCGAAAATGGGACCTTTCGAGCTAAAATCAAGCTGAATGAATTCACTAACCAGGCTACTTTTTAAACGTTATTTTGAAATTACAATTGTTAGGGCTGATCAATATAGTTGAATTCATACAATGACTATGCAAAATGGAAATACAAAGCCATTGGTTGTTAATTAAAATATTGATTATTACTAATGCTAAGAGCAGTCTTTGGAGATATCATTAGAATAAATATCCTTGCAGATTCCTTCATGTTTAAAGATTCTTTCATGTCTCATGCTGAAGATCGATATGAACGTTATTTTTTAAATTTTAAATAGAAATTCCTATCCAACTCTAAAAAAATCGCTCCCTCGAAATTAAAACTTTTTTATTAACGTTTGTATGTTTTGAGAGTTAAGAACATACCATCCAGATGTTTAAATTTTACTAAGTACCCTTATAGCCAAAATATATAGGTATCCTGAGTTGCGACCAGCTTACATTAAATCCGGTAAAAGATATTTGTTTGTAGGATTGTTTGGTATAGTACGGGAGTTGTGAAACTAAGTTTGTGACCTCGAAGGCCATGGGGAGAACTTTTGGTAGGCAAAAAATCTGAAATATTTTGCACTTTTAACGAATTCCCCTAATAGGGAAGAAGCTATTACCGTAGGTCTCATGATAAGCTAGGACACGTTTTGACCCCAGATATTTGATATAAAATATTATTAATCAATTTAACTTTAAGTTTTGACTTGGCAATGTAATAGAGTAATAATATTCTAAGAATACGTTTATAAGTGATTTGTTTGATGTTTGTTGTTGATGTTAATTTATTTTGTCTCTTATTATTTTTATAAAATATAGTTTTCTAAGAAAATATTTATATTTTATATGTGCCTATTGTATGTTATAGTGAGTTGTAAAGGAAACCAAACATAAATTTAATGGTGTATAGTTTGATTTATTTATATAAATATTACCGCAAATTAATGGAGTTGCTATTATTAGTTTACTTTCTCCATACTGTCAGAGCAAATTATGTCTTTTGTAATGTGAAACAGTGCTGCTAGAGTAAATAATTTGTTATTTAATTGACTGATGTTCTTTTCGTTAGGAACGGCCGTTTAATTTTTCGTCTGCAAGTAATCCTCAAAGCTCCAGGAGCCATCTGGGAGGTTTTAAACAGCAACAGCTTTAAAAGCTATTTTCTCTCCCTTTCAGCTTTAACATCTTCAAATAAAAAATTAAAATAGTATACGCTGTGTTATATAATTGCCATTTCAATCCAACTTCAAACTTAAATTCATAAAAGTAAAAGTCAAGTAAAATGTTCAAGGTGAACAAAATAAATAATGAGTGTGAGAGTGAGATGATTTTGCGGTCTTTTTACTACAGTAAGAGTTAATTAGATATGATCATTAATGAATATTCCAATGTACAACGGCAGCTAGAACAAGTTTAGAGCCTTCACAATCTTTTCCGAATTTTCTTAGTATCTGGTGAGACTCAGGTTGTGAGGCGAGCCTTCTAAAGGCAAAATATAGGATAATAGTATATGAAACTTTCGATAGTAATAATTTTATTCCGACTGCAAACGTTTTTTAAAAACCATTTTACTCAAATATAAATCACCGAACTTTAAATACCTAGATACTACTTTGCTTCAAACACAATTTGAGAAATTAAAAGTTATTACAACTAATTTTAAATGAAAACATTAACAAATTTAAAAAAGAATACTTTTTTAAGGATTTTTTTAATGATTACACTGTCATATAAACTCATCAATACTTGCTGGAGAAAAGTCTTACAAAAATGTGAGTATAAATTGTTTAACTATATGTGAATGTTTTAGTTTAACATTAACTTTTTAAATCATATAGCTCCTTAGCGAGACTAGTTATCGCAGTCAGACTACCCCATGCAAAGTGAAGAAGTGATAATTGTTAATCTACTGTCAACAGACATTAGATCGGATTAAAAGTTACACTGGTCTAAATAAAATGATGTATCAATCAATTTTAATTCTTTTTCGGTTTTGTCTCAAATAAATTTTTCTTTTAACTTTTGTAAATTTTCTTTTTCGACTGTCAGTACCTCGTCGACTTATTACTGTGGTTTAGTGATAGAAATATTAGTTACTCTGTGGTATCAGTGAAAACCGACACGCTGATTGTGAAATATCAATGATTGATATCAGTGAAATTCGGCGATTTCTCTTACCTGTATCAGTTTTCGGTTACATTGAACATGCTCAGCCGTTACCTTGTTTCACCAAAGGTAAAATCTGTTCTCAGTCCCAGATTACGGTTCTGGTGATTGTGTTCCCGAGCTATTACATTTGTCAGGGCCGCATTAAGCATAGGCTATCTAGGCACTTGCCTGAACCACACTAAAACCACATACCAAAACAGGTAGTTTACCTGGACGATGGGCCGCACCGCAGGTCCTAAGGGCCTACAAATCCTATATCCGGTTCTGCAGTGTTTCACGGTCTTTGCTGACCGTTTTAAACATGGAAACGTAGCTTACAGTTAAAACCAGTTTATTAATTTGTTACTGTTGAACTAAAAAGTTGATTTGGGTACAAATAAAATTATATATTACATATATTGAAATCATATCACTCTGTTGTTAAATTTATTCTCTATATCTTAGCACTAGAAAATCACCATCATATCATCATTTTATATCGTTGTAAAGTGAAGGATTTATTCATTGTAAGTAAACACAACCCTGACAGATTTACAATGCATCAAATAACAAACGGCGGGAAACAACAAGACCCCGTCCAATCGCCTTTAGTACCAACATTGGTCACTCACTGATGTGGTAGCAGCACGATAAATTAGTGTAGTCATATTGTTAGATATCAGCTACGGCGTTCGGTGCGGTACGACAATCACCGATCACCGAGAATCACCGCAAGCCGTCTAGTCACAGTTTTTTCGGTGATTGTGGAATATCAGTTCAGTGATTTAGGTCCCTTCACTACTGTGGTTTACTCTAAAGTAAGAGATAAGAGAATGAGCACTTTGCACATTGTACGTCAGTTCTCATGACTGATGTTTTCAGTAAGTAGCATACAAGGAACTTTCAAATAAAAATGCAAGAAATTTAACAAGTTTTTTTAACAAATATTGAACTTAAGTGATGTGGTATTTAACCTTCTATGTGATGGTTTTAATGCGTTTCACACCAAACATGGTACGGGACAAAACATGTTTTAAACTAAGGATGTTTCAGTATATATCACCAATTAATTACTCTGAAATCATTCTTGACTTGTTAAAAGTAATTTAATTACAAATAAAGAGCTTACTGAAACTTTTTATATTTCACTTTATTTAATAAAACATATAACACGTTTACTACTATGTTAATTGCAATCAATAGACTTTGCAAGGAGAATGTTATGATATTAATAATAAACTATTTTACGACCACTAAAAGTTTCCCGCCCACCCCCATGAACCGTTGTCGTAATCCATAGCCGTAAAACACAATAGTTACCAACGACACCAGAAAGCTATCGTTTACATCACTTTTTGCCCCGCTCAGCTTATAGGCTGATTTTGGCTCGTTAAATGTTCGAAGTATTTAATATTTTTAAAGTGGTTAAAAAAAATAGAATACACAATTGTCATCGGAAAATAGGGGTGACCTTGAAGGTCTAAGGCAGGTTAGGAATGTTATCCAATGGTCTCTAAGACTACTGCGGTTACCATGCATTTATCTATTCTTCCTTAAGGAATGCATAGTGAGGAAATGCAATAGTCCACGAAAGAGTAGGAATGTGCATGGTGACCTTCATGGTTTAGTCAAAGGTAGGTAGGTAGGTATTACCTACAGTAATATTCATTGTGTCCTCAGTGGTCCATGGAACGGTAGAGATGTACAAGGGTCCTATCAATGATCTAATGAATAGTATAAATATATATGTTGACCGAAATAAATAGTTAAGTTAATATATACTTTCTAGTAAAATGTCTTGTAGAGACTTTAACGACAGCCTGTCATTACAAACAACAGTTATATTCCTGATTGCATTTCTGGCTTACAATTAACTTATCTAGGAAATTTTATATACACCAAAGAAAATACATTCTCTTACAACTTAAAACCCAAGGAAACTCCTACTCTACTCTACCCAGGGACTATTTCATAATCTGAAAATGAATTTGTTATGTTTGGAATGGCTGTGTAAAGGGGAATTTTGTTGTCAAACTGTACACCAGTTTAGAAATTTAAATATTGGGCAGGGGGCAAATTATTTAATTACAGAATACTGTAATTTCCTCCGCTATACTCATTCAACACATCAATACATTAAATTATAAAAAACCCAATCAGGTAATATATAGCAAATAAACATCAATTCCGAAACTAACCTCTATGCCTCTCCCCAATTAGGCATCTAATTCTCATTGTAATTTCTCAAAAGAAAGGAACTAGAATACTAATCCGGAAAGCTGATGCTTTTTGGTAATTGAAGATAGCCATCTTTAATGAACCACAAAAGCGGTGATTACGTCCTCCTATAAATTTAAACTAGTTTGTTTAGGAGACCTGTGTGTTTGATGAAGACTGGTCCACTAGATTTTTTTATAAGATGTGTTCTTTAGATTACTTGGGCCTACTACAGCACACAGGATAATGTCAGTATGGAGGTTTCCTAAATGATAAGGTTTGTCGCATACTATATCAAAGTAACAAATACCCCGTCGCAGCTCACCTGTGTACTCAGAGAATTTACAATGTATGTATATTTTTCTCCCTACTCACTAATTTTCATGACAATACATGAATAAATAAGTGATATATAGCATTTTATTTATTCTCCTTAAGAATAAAATTTCAGCTGAGTATGCAAGTATTCTGCTACGGGGAAAATCGAAAAAACAAATTGTTTGTAGAAATATCATTTTACCAGTACTAGGTGATACCACATACCAAGTTCTATCAATATACATTGATAAACAATCGAGATGTCAAATTTTAATTATCCTCCATAAGGATAACATGCACAGTGAAGTGTACAGTAAAATTAACTGAGGAAAAGCTAAAAGCCATTTTCCCATAAGATTAACATGGGAGATTTTATGAACATGTGATTAAGATTTTCTTCGAAACCACTTAACCTAGGTTAATGATTCAAAATACTATATTATTTGTCATTTTAAGCTTTATAAAATGGTCTAAACCAAAATTGAGTGTTTAAGAAAATTTAGAGTTTCAAATACAAAAACTTATTTTTGGAAAATGATAAAACCACATAAAACAACCTTCCCATGGTTCGATTTTTCTGGATTTCGAACTTAAAGTCATGAATGTTGCTTTAAACGTATGTGCCAAAATTAATCGAAATCGGATGTTTTTTCAAAGGTTATCGAGTTAACGGACACACACACACACAAACATTTATATATATATATATTTATATATTTGGCATTTGAGGACCTCAAAACAAAAGGTTATCATGGTCTCGGGCTTAAGTCTTACCATGAGACCTACAGTAATAGCTCTTCCCTGTAGGGGAAATTCGCTAAAATCTCTTTAACTGAATGTTAAATAATTATTTTGTATTGATGTTAGAATATTTAAGAAGGTTACCTAGCCGGGTCGAGCTCTTTTGATAATAATTGCAAAAAACTTCTTGGAAACGAACAGTAAGGATCTTATCCACTCTTGAAAGTATTTCAGCTGAAATACTGAAATACATTTACCTTTTCTACATGCGCATTTCTTTTGATATTTTTCTCAATAGTAATACAATGACCTACATAGGATAAACAGTTTGGCCAAGCCTTTGACTAGATTTATTTATTTTCCCTGGAAATTTACAGAGATGGTTTTCTAATTTCCGTTTGAATATATTTTGAGTATTAAAAACTAAATACACCAGTTTAAAAATGTTTAGCTTCTGATTTTTTATTTACTTAGCATTTACTTAGCATACAATTACATAAACACTAAATTAAGAAGGTTTTTATAGCGACAAAACGGATGTTTAAAACAGCTGAATTTTAATAAGATCTCCACCATTTGAAAACCCGTGTTTATGGAGATACACAGATATGGTTCTAAAACTCATCATAAGTGATAAATTTTGGCAGAAGTTTAGGGCCTACACCATTTTTTACTACAATAATTTTATGATTTGCTATGAGCAATGAATGTAGCAACTAAATGTGGTCAAATGTTTGCGAAAACCGAGAAGAGCAGTGGAACAAATAGCATTGTTATAGTCTATTGTTCAAAAATGATTAATTTCGCCAGAGTTAATGAAGACATTGTTTTTGAAGAATCTTTATATTCGCGTTCGTCCAGATTTAAGTAGTAAAACAATGTTTTAGCGAATTTCCCCTATAGGGAAGAAGCTATTACCGTAGTCGGCATGGTAAGACCTAGGCCCGGGACCATGATAACTTTTCGTTTTGAGGTTCCCAGACCCCAAAAACACCTTTCGTTCGATACTGTATATATATATATGTGTCCACAATAAGTGAGCACAATAACTCTCGTAAAAATGATCCGATTTTGACGAGATTTGGTATAAACATGTAAAGCAGCATTTATGACTTTAAGTTCGAAAACCAGACAGATCGACCTATCCGAAGGGGTATTTTGGGGGGGTTTTGTACCCCAAAAATGGGTTTTTTGAATTTTTTACATATAATTTTTGAAAAAGTCAAATTTTAATTTTAACCATTCGATTTGAATTAAAAAAACACACAATTTGGTATTTCGATCATTCCTCTACGTCAATTGGTTACCGAGATATTGAAAGTGCTAAACACAGTACGTTGTCTAATGTTATTCTTATGGAGGAAAAGAAAATTTTTTTATCTCGCTTATTTATGAACGTATACTGACGAAACTTGGTATACAGCTTCATCTCGTTGAGGTCTATTGATATTTGCTCAAAAAAAACTTTTTTGCATAATTATCCCGTAGCAGCAAACCTGCGTACTCAGCCCCCATGTTATTCTTATGGATAATAATTAAATGCTCTGTCTCCCTTAATTATGAACATAAATGAATAAAACCTGGTATACGACTTCATCTAGTTGAGTTATATTGATATTAGCATAAAAACCCATTTTTTGTGTTCCTTGTTGCAGCAAACCTGCGTACTCAGCCCCAATGTTATTCTTATGGAGAATAATTAAAATGGTATATATCGCTTATTTGTGAATATATATTTATGGAACTTGGTAAGTGGCTTTATGTAGTATTAAGACATTTATATATCCATTGGAAATTCGCTGAGTATGCAGGTTTGCTGCGACGGGGGTATTTGGATTATATGTTAGTCTTTTGCTAATTTTTTATTGTATATACATTGGCATATAAAAGCAGATTTATGATTCATAGATGTCCATATGTCATATCGGCATTCGAGATTGGTGGGATTCGAAAATGGGACCTTTCGAGCTAAAATCACGCTGAATGAATTCACTAACCAGGCTACTTTTTAAACGTTATTTTGAAATTACAATTGATAGGGCTGATCAATATAGTTGAATTCATACAATGACTATGCAAAATTGAAATACGAAACCGTTGGTTGTTAATTAAAATATTGATTATTACTAATGCTAAGAACGGTCTTTGGAGATATCATTAGAATAAATATCCTTGCAGATTCTTTCATGTTTAAAGACTCTTCCATGTTTCATGCTGAAGATCGATATGAACGTTAATCAGTTATCTTTTAAAAAATTCCTTTCAAACTCTAAAAAAATCGCTCCCTCAAAACCTAAACTTTTTATTAAAATATTTGTATGTTTTGAGGGTTAAGAACATACCATCCAGATGTTTATATTTTACTAAGTACCCTTATAGCCAAAATATATAGGTATCCTGAGATGCGACCAGCTTACATTAAATCCGGTAAAAGATATTTGTTTGTAGGATTGTTTGGTATAGTACGGGAGTTGTGAAACTAAGTTTGAGACCTCGAAAGCCATGGGAAGAACTTTTGGTAGGCAAAAAATCTGAAATATTTTGCTCTTTTAACGAATTTTCCTAATAGGGAAGAATCTATTACCGTAGGTCTCAAGGTAACACCATGGTAAGTCCGAGACCATGATAACATTTCATTTTGAGGTTTCCAGATTTCAAAAACACCATTCGTTCAAATTTGTGTGTGTGTGTGTGTGTGTGTGTGTGTGTGTGTGTGTGTGTGTGTATGTGTCTGTGTGTGTTTCCGTAAGCACGATACTCTTTCAAAAAGATTCGATTTTAATGAAATTTAGTACAAATGGTTAAGGTACCATTTATTTGAACGAGCTTGAAAACCAGATTAATCGCACCATTCGAAGGGGGTTTTGGGGGGGTTTTGGGGGGTTGGGTTTTTTTTACCCCAAAAATTGTTTTTTGGGTTTTACACATGTAATTTTTATTTAAATTAAATTTTAATTTTTACCATTGAATTCAGCATAAAAAAACAAACAATTATGTATTTTGATCATTGCTCTACGTCAGTTGGTTACTGAGATATTGAAAGTGCTAAACACAGTACGTTGTTTAATGTTATTCTAATGGAGTAAAAGACAAATTGTATATATCGCTTCTTTATGGACATAAACTGACGATATTTGATATGTGGCTTCATATCGTTGTGGTTTATTGTTGTTTGCACAAAAAACAATTGTTAGCCTATGGTTCCCGTAGCAGCAAACCTAGGTACAAGGTTTCCAAGTTATTCTCATGGAAAATAATTAAAATGTTATATATCGCTTATTTATGAATGTATATGGATAAAACTTGGTATGTGACTTTACTTAAATGAATTCTATTGATATTTGAATAAAAACCCATTATTTTGTGTTCCTTGTTGCAGCAAACCTGCGTACTCATCCCCAATGTTGTTCTTATGGAGAATAAATAATATTTTAAATATTGTTTGTTTGTGAATATATTTTGTATGAATCCTGTTAAGTCGCTTAATGTATTATGTTATATATTCATTGAAAATTCGCTGAGTATGTAGGTTTGCTAAGACGGGGCTATATTTTCATTGTTGTGCTTGTAACTCCTAATATATTTTTGTTATGTTGTGTGGTTTGTATTCTACGTAACTTTGAAATCCGACGAAATTTGCTAATAGACCTTAAATTTACCAAGCTTTTGTCATGTTTTTGCTTATAACCCCTAAACGACGCCTCGTTCAGAAACATTGTTCTTTCCAAATTTAAAGTAAACAAAAGTTTATATAACTCGCACTCTTCACAAATATTATTATATTGTCTGGTTTGTATTCTGCATAGCTTTGACATTCGATAAATTGCTGATAGGCCTAAATGTTGCCGCACATCTTTCAGGGGTTTGCATGTAACCCCTAAACGACGCCTCGTAAAGAACACTTCAAACTCGCCACATGTAAGTAAATAAAATTCTAGTTAAATGCATTGTTATAGTATTGACTATATAGTCAATGTTTATAGTGTGTGGTTTGTGTTCTAAACAACTTTGAAAGCCGAGGGAATACTAAAAGCACTTGTTGTCTACTTTAAATTTGGCAAGAATAATATTTTCGGAACGTAGCATCCTTTAGGAGTTACAACCACATTAATGAAAAAAGTGCATAATATTTGAGGTTTTTCGCCTACCAAAAGTTCTTTCGAGGTCACAAACTTAGTTTCTCAACCCCCGTACTATACTAACCAATCCTACAAAAATATTATTTACCGGATTTAACGTATGCTGGAATATACATATATATTGGACTATCCGAAACGCAATATAGTCCAGGAAATTTCAATAAGGATTTTAAAACTTAATCTTCTATACATAATAGTAGTGTGGGTTTGCGGGTTTTGCGCCGGAAGTGACGTCATCCGGTCACGTGACCGGATGCGCTGAGTCATGAAAGACGTCATCTGAGGCTGAGCCAGTGACGTAGGCGGTTTTGTGACGAAATGAGTTAAAGTTCAAAGTTCAAGGTCACGGGGAGGTAATTTTAAAAAAGTACTACCTCGCACGCGTAAAATCCGATTGTGATTCGATAGTTTTAATTCGATAAAATATCGAATGAAAATTATCGAATGAAGCAATCGAATGATACGAGTGCGAGGTAGTACTAATACAAATATTACTTTATTTTTATTTACAATAAGTTATGTTTACAATAATTCATGTTTACAATAGTTCCCCGTTGTTGGTTGTCATCGATGTTGTTGATCCGGACGAGTTGCGGCCATCACTTCGCTTTCTGAAGAAAGACGGTATATACTTCGATTCCTGCGCAGAGTCCATGTTGTTTTTTGATGCGTAAAGTTCCAAAGATAAA
Organism: Allygus modestus; assembly: GCA_963675035.1. NCBI lineage: Eukaryota > Metazoa > Arthropoda > Insecta > Hemiptera > Cicadellidae > Allygus > Allygus modestus. Next base: position 104,438,544 of record OY776112.1, read on the forward strand.
TCGTAACCGGACGCAATGAGAAGTCTTAACTCTTCATTAAAAACCTCGAGGTCTTGGAAAGTCGCCAGATGAATAGAGTCATAATGAGTACACCTAATTTTAATGGACATTTTAATACAATGTTTTACGTTTGTGAAGAGCACTCGATGTTCACCAGTCGAGAGCCGGAGGTGTACTGACTATTCGCTAGCTAGCGTTCTGGTATCAAACAAAATGGTGGGGCGGAGAAGATGGCGGACAGCAGATGGCAGGTGGCAGGTGGCAGCTGGTTGCTACTACATTCGCCGCCACAGTAATGCAATCCTTCGGCGTAATTCTTGTAGTTTATCTTGTCGGTTCATTTGATACGTTTTGCATCTACATATGCAATAGCTGAAACACTTGCACTTACGACAAGCTTTCCCGTCAACTTGATCGCCTGGTATTTTAAAACATTGTAACTCGCAACAATATGTCTTCAAATTGTTATCGAAAAATAAATTTTTCATAGGTGACACCGACATGTTAGCTGCAGCGTGTGTTAGACAAGACTGAGACTAACTTCACTGCTCCCTCTCTTTTATACCTCTTCATAAGTTAACCCTGAATGAAAGTTCAAGGTCATCCATTTGAATTTTAAAAAAAGCAACACAGCAGTATATAAAATAATATACTGCTGTGTTGCTGTTTTTATTTTTTTTTTATTTTATTTTATTTTTTTTTTATATTTTCTTTATTAAACAAACATCTTACAATACAATAAACTTAAGTTTAACATTGATAACTAGAAATACAAACAATAAAATACAAACAGAGACATTATGTACAAGGATGCGTGATGTGCAGAGTGAGTTCCGTCGAGTTGTTGCCGCTTACACCGTGTGATACCAAATACAACGTCCCCGGTTGAATATCTCGCAAATCTTCATTTTGTAGCAGTTGAACAAATCGTTTTGGAAGAAATACTTGAAACTTCGGCTCATCTCCTGGAGTGAAAGGTCCTTCGCTCAATGAAACTAGAATTGCTTCTCCATGTGTGGTTTCCACTTTCTTGATGTTATGAATAATGTAGTGTTTTTGTTCTTTTAGTTCTGAACACTTTTTAGTTAGCAGAAGGTCGGATTTTGAATGAGTGTTGAATTGATCAACCAGTGTTTGTAGAAACTGTTGTGATGCCATCTTCGTCAGTGGTGGTTGTGGTGTCTTCTGTGATGTTGCCTCTTCGGAGTCTCGAATAATACTCGTGCTGGAGCGGTGCTGTCTCCTCGTATTTATAGGCCCCGCTACCCCCACCACATTTCTGTTCTCCGCTACCCCCACCACATTCCTGCGTTTGTTTCAAGTAAGCAGCCAAACGATACGCGTTGTACAATGCACAGTTTGTTTGGCCGTGTTTAAGATCTTTTGCAGCGACACAAATATTACCGAGATTAATGTTAAAGTCCTTACTGATAGTTATATCGAAAACATCACCGTGCGTGTACTTTTGTATCCAGTTCTTTTTTTCTAATCCTCTTGTGTATATATGTGAATATTGTTTGCAAAAGTTAAACATAATACTGTGCAGATTACTGTAGCTTATAAATCCTTCATACCAATGTATGTGATGAAAGTAGTTTGTTATCCATTTGTTTGTACTTTTTGCTTTGGTGTTAAGTTTGTTAAAAGAAAAAGGAGCATCAAACGTGAATGGGTAGGCTACAAATGTAAGCAAGTCTAAAATTACTAATTCCTTGATAATAAACCTATCATCATTATTTCGAAATGCTTGAAATTCTATTACACAAGGCTTTACACTCACTTCTTCATCCCCTCCGCTCATCATGGCACCTAGCGATCAACTAAACTGTTTTCCACACCACGGTAGGTTAAATACCAGGCCGTACAGTTGCAGGCGCGTTGGTGTATATTTAACGTGGGCACCGTCCCCAATAGGCCTACCCCACGTGTGTTCTTCTTTACTAAGTCAAACTTTAGTCTTTTTTAACTTCTTCTTCTTGTGTTTCGTTTTCTTCTTCTTCTTGTTTCTCCGTTTCTTCTTCCTGTGTTGTTTCTTCTGTAGCTTCTGTAGCGATTTCTACAAGTGGTTCAAAATCCTTTAACTTTCTCCACATGCAAACTTCATGAGGTATTCTATTAAAAATAGATGTATCCACAGGTCCGTACACGATGGTGCTATCAGGTTGTTTTTCCAAAGTATCGACCAAATATTCTTTAATAATAGCGCTTGCAAATACCAACTGTCTCATGTACCTTGTAATAGGTTCTGTTGCGTAGTTTAAAACGTAGAATTCTTCATGTGACAGTAGAATCTTATTTTCATGTTGAGTCAAGTCTCTAATTCGCACTTGTAGTTGTCCACGATGTTTAACAATATCGATTTCATTGTCACAATCCAAAAGTCGAATATGTGTTTTCCTTCCACACAAACTGTTAGTTAAATAACATTCTATTAAATGTACATGTTTCAAAAATGACTCCCAAGCATTTTGCGAAAATAAAACCTTTTTTGTTCCATGGTGTAGTATTACTGTAGGGGAATAATCCAATGACTTCATCAATCCAACTGATACACTTTTACTGATGCATGCTGAGATGGGGTAAAAGATTCGCAAAAAAACTTCAGTTAAAATGTGAGGAGGAATATTTTCTTCAACTTTCTTCTTCCTCTTTGGTACTACCTTTGATGGGTCTGCATTACTTTCCTCCTCTCTATCTCTTTTACCAAACTTTAAAAATGCAGTTATTTCCTTGATGATTTTTTCTTCACTAGTATTATCACGTTCCAATAACGGTGCTACCTCTGCATCACCTTGTACAACAGATGGAGAACTCATTTTGTAGAAGATGTTGCCCATGCGATGATAGACGATCAACTGAAGACCTGCATTGTTGCTCCGCTATTTATAGGTTAGCGACAGTGGCGGTGCCGGTGGTGGTACAACGTTTTACAATACCGTCTTTACGATACCAGTCAACGGTGTGTATGTAACAATTTTATCGTGCAAAATTAAACAATACGCAGATGTATTTGCAGGTACGTTTTCTTGAAATTCCATTTCTATTTTTATATCAACACTATACGATTTTACAGATTCGTTTTGTTTGGAGCAATCAATTACAACAATCGGAGCTTTCGATTCAAACTGTACGGGAGATAGTAGAGGTGTGTTTGTTTTGCCGTAATATGAATTTTGGAACCTAGCGTACATATCGTATAAAACACTGTACCTTTTTTTATCAAAAGAGATATTAAAGTTGTCGTAGGGAAAGAATTGTGAATTCAGGAACACTTTACAGTTTGTTAATTTACAATGGTCAAATTCACCAGCATTTTCAGTTAATATACTTTTTTCTTTGTTTGTAATCCAAAGATTACATATCTCGCTTTTTCCAAATGAGTAGAAGTTTTTACAGTCCATGTATGCCGTTGTGTTGAAGGTAAAACGGGGTATTCATGAAACTCCCAGCTTCTGAATGGCATTACAATGTCTCGATCTGATTTTAACTTTCTTAATAATGTAATCCTGTGTTCATCATTTAGTCGCACATGTGGTACTCTCCAAACAATCTTGTCTAATGTTAGTTTCCAGTCTAAATTGGCTTCAGTTGTTCCAGCAGATGCTTTAATAATATCATTATCGTTTGATGACCTTAATAAAACTAGTTCTTGTTTTACATTTATTATTATTCTTCTGTAATCTTCAGCAAATCCTAAAAGTAATCTTAAAGGTACGTAAAAATCAAAGTTTCCCGAAGCGTCAGGAGTAATTATACTTTTGTCTGGTGCAACCCATCCTGCAACAGCTAACAGATTCTTCTCATTTGGTGTTAAAGACGCTAATCCTTTTAATGTACTGGAAATTCCAACCTTTTTTGTTGAATCGACTGTAACTCCTGAAATTTCATATCTAATCTCGTCAAACAAAAATGCCATAGGATTATTTATGAACGGAACAGTGGTTCCAACAGTACCGTCAGCTTTTGTTACTTTTCCTTCAATATATAAATAACTTTCGCATGGAAGAGTATAAATGTCTTGTTGTTGTATAGGAATCCTAATTTCATCGTTATTGTTTAATTTGGACGAAGCGTAAGGGTTGTGCGTGTGATATTCCTTTTCCCATAAGGTCTCGTCGAATGTTGGGCCCTGCGCTATATCCAGTATATCCATTGTTAATGACCTTTAATCCAATTTCTTCTAGAAAACGAATGTTGTCACTTGTTAATCCTTCTACAGCTGATGAGCTACTGACCTCTTTGCTGGTTGGCTCTCTCTTTTTAAATGATAACCCCATTATCTAAGCGGATGATTTTATATGTATTCTTACAGTAATAGCTTCTCCTCGAAAGTCAATAAGGTTTCCGTCTTGATCCACTATGTTCAGCACGATGTCTGAAATGAAACTGGTGTTTAACGGTAGGTACACAAGGTTTTGAGGCTTTTCTACTATCTTGAAACCCGGTGCGACTGATGGGTAGAATGTGTGTAATATATGCCGATTTTCTCCATCTCTGTAGGATCCTTGTATAATGTTACATGTAATGTCTATGCTGTTTACTTTGATGATCGTCACAGTTCTATTCCCAGAATGAGTTGTATTAGGTTCTAATACCTTTGTTTCCTTAGAAAACCCTAATAAACTACCAATTGAACGTTCTTGGCCAAAATCAATATAATACTTAGAAGTAATTTCGGCTTTCATTGTATTGTTATTGCCTTTTATCGTTATATTTTCTTTTCCCATATGTTTTTGTATAACTTCATTTATATTATAAATTTCATAAGCTCCTGTTGGTAAACTGAATTCTTCCAAAGCTGAATATTTTCCTTTATTATCTTTTGTCTTGTAATAATGTATTTTGTTATTAATTCCTTCACTAACGTTTGGAATAGAGTTATATGTTGTTAAATCCAATAATGCGGCTTCCCATAGTCTTCCTTTTTGCAAACGTAGCGCTGGAAACAGAATACTGCGCAAAGTACATGAGTTACCGGTTAATGACACTGTATACGAAGACATCTTAAAGTTGACTAACACTTTTAGCTAAAAAGTCTAAACATAAATGACCGCAAATGGATGTATCATCAGGTTGTTTTCTTGTATAATTGTAAAAAACATTTTCTGCCGCACGAAAGTATTGTTGAAGTTCTTTCGGTGGTGGAAGGTTTCCAAAACTGTCGAAATAATAAATCGTTTCACCAAGTTTCTTGTAACACACCCAATGAGTGCCTAATCCTTCACTATTATCCAAATTTACTATACCAGTCTCATTTTTCCACATTTTAACCGGTAATTCATCTTTCATAAATACTCCTCTAAAAAATGGGATTTTCAAACAAGAAGCATATGTAATCAGTTCTTCATTGGTTAATTCTTTGTTTTTAATTATTAATTGCTCTTTCTTATTTAATACACACGATACGGTCTTAGGTATAGTCCTCCTCCCTTTTTTATCATTGACCATATTGTTGGTTTCTTTTTACCTTTACCACTAGTAGATCGACGTTTTCTTCTGATATTACCTCCTTGTTTCTTAGCGGGTCTTTTCCCACGCCTTCTTCTCTTTCCTCCTCCTCCAAACGTAGTTTTTGCTTTCATTGCTGCTGTTACTGCTAAAGACGCTGCTTTTTCACCAATACTCGCGTCACTAGATTTTACTCTTTGCCAAGCTTTCTCAGAAAGTGCTCTATCTGCTATTGATCTATTTTTTGTATCACCAAATTTGGAATACGCTATATCGTGCTGTTTACAAGCCTGATCAAGCTTATTTATTCCAGGATCTCCTCTAGCAAGCCGTTTCTCTAATTTGGTTCCAGGACCACAATATTGATATCCTCCAGGTAAATGTAATTCCACAGGTAATAAATCAATCGCCTTGTTAACTATAGCTCCAACCGGTTTACTTAATAGAGAAAATGCTGTTGATGCTATTCCCCTTCCTCTCTGTAATCTCTCTCGATTATGACTGATGCGTTTAGCCCTCGGCATGACTATTTATAGCCAAACTTACAATCAGTAGGTGCACTCTATAAATGTTTTACAATGAATGTAATATTAGTCTTGGCTTCTTGTATTATATATACTGTTTAAAATCCATTTATTATATAGAAATGGATTAATTAATTAAATGTAGACATAATAAATAAAAGTAGTAAAAATAGAAATAAGGTGTAATTGAAGATGTTTCAAATGTTTCTCCGCTGGTGATGGTATCGTTGTTTTCGGTAAAATGAATAAAATCTAAATAGTTGTCATGTTCCCTTAAAAACTTGCCACTTAATCGTTGGTAATTAAATAACACATTCCAGTCTAGTTTATCTTTAAAATTGTCAATGTAATTTTCAGAGAGATTTTGATATTTACTTATTACTTCCCAACAGTTATTAAAATTTGATGTCATCTCTACAAGGAAGTTTTCTGAAAACTGTTGTCTTTGTAAAATATGAATCCAGTTAACTCTGTGAAAATAAATTCTTAACATAGTCATTGTGAAGAGGTAGTGTATGGAAAGTTGTTCCCAATCCATATATCTATCAAACCGTTGAACAAAACCATCTGTCAGCACTCCTTGGGGAAATCTCGGCTCTTGAGATATTAAACTCCACGCAGTAATATTGGATTCCATCATCCTCTCTGTATCATCTCTCGAATATGACTGATGCTTTATCCCTTATCATGGGTATTTAAATTCTTTTTTCTCTTATATAATCTTCATCGTTTTCTGTTGGTTCATTAATCACATTCACTTTATCCCCCTTTCCTAATGTCTTGACTTTAGAAGGCTCAGACGGTTTATCTAATTGATTAGGTTTTTCTGGATTGTGTATCTTTTTCCAGTCTAAATAATTGTGGCTGTCAACATCTGAAGCTACAGCTCTTCCTGAAGCCCGATGGATATAATTAAATAAAGCTGCACCAAACCTTTCCATATGTTTTTCATATTCTGTAGTCCATTTCTTGTGTACTATATCAAATATTTTCTTATTTACAGCGTCTCCATCCTGCTCACAATCACCTACATTTGACAATTTTAATTTTTTTACATCATAGCTTGTATCAGTTTCATTCTTTTTGTAAATCGTTAACAATTTTAAAGTCGCTAAATTTACTGCTTCACCATCATAAATGGGATGTTTTATATTGCTTAACCTTTTACCGGAAAATCCCCAATGGTCTTCGTGTACAATCGGGGTTCTTTTATCCATGTATTGTACCGTAACCGCATCAGAAGACAAAAGCGGATCACCAACATTTTGAATTACTTTTCCTTCAAAATTATAATTACCATCAGGTGTTAACGGAAACCCAGCTCTTTTTTCACTATATCCAGATTTTACTCCAAACTCGGAATACCGTCCAAACTTGTCCACACTAATGATGTAACTGAATCGCTATCGTTTAGGTTCTTACTATATATATATATACGTCTACTGAACAATTATTTCTCGTTTTCGCAGTTCATCAACCAAAGCTACCCATTCGTTTTCTAAACCAGTGTGCCCGGCTTCCATAGCTTCATGTAATAACCTCATTCGATCAACTAACTTATTTATATCGTTGTAATATATTATATTGGTTTTATACAAATTTTTTAATAATCCCCTTCCAGATGTAGTAGGATCAGTTGTTTTTCTTTTTTTATGCAAAACATTTAATTCAGCAGAAGATAAAGCTCTTCTTTTAATTGGAGCTTTATTTGATTTCGAGGGGAAAAGACTAGATATAATGTTTGTGTATTTTATTGACCTGTTTCTATGAATAGGTAGTTCTTTGGAATATTTTTTTCTATGTGCATTTGTATACTCTAGTATATTTTTAAACAATTGTAAATCCTTTTTAGTAAATTTACCAGGATTATTTTTAAAGATGAGTTCAAACAAACCTGTTGTACCTTTATATTTCTTATCACCAATAACTATATCATCATTTTCGTTTATATCTAACTTTCTATCTCCAATCATTAATCCTTTATCCTCTATTCTAGCTCCATATGTATGATAATTTCGATTAGCATGTGTGCCATGTAACATTTTTAATGTATATTTTCTTCCAAGTGTTCCTTTAAACATAATATCTGTGCCTAATTTGCTTAAGTTGGATGGGTTGATATCCTCTTCTTCTGCTCTTGTATCTTCCGCACTTGTATCTTCTGTACTTGTATCTCCTGCAATGTTCTTTTCCCTTAAATCTCCTATATCTCCGCTTTCTTCATACTCGTCGCTTTCTTCAGATGTTTGTAACTGGTCAGAACTTTCATCATTCTGAAATTCTTCTTCATATTTGGAAATTGGTAGCATTTTGTCTCCTTCGAAGCGAAATGAAGGTCTTTCCATATTTTGTGCTAATCGCTTTAAAGGTTCAGTAACAGGTTTGAATGTTGTTTCTAAAAATTGCTCTCTTTCATTTATACCTGATTTTAAAGCTCGGTTTTTTTGTCTAATAGAATCACTAAGTGATTTTATTTCCTTTAATAGCTTTTCCTGGTTAACCATCTTCACACCTTGACGACTTGTACAGTAATACCGCTAATCAGTGTATTAAAACGAATTTATCAAAACCTATTCTATAACGACCATCTTTTATAGCTTGATCTTTCATAATAACCAAAAATCCATACTTTTCCGCCCATGCTTTTCCGCAAAGCTCTTTAAACTTTTCAAATGGCATATCCGCATTCACATGATCGTTATATATATGTTTTAGGTTAGTATCATCTTGTTTGAATACAATTAGAATATTTGCATTATCTCTGATAAGTTGTTTTGGGATTTTGCTATAAGTTTGTCCTATATATATGCTGTCGATGTTATTATGTCTTCCCATGGCAAAGTAGTTTCTAATAGTATCCTGATTTTCACAAGATACATCGTCAAATATAAATACAGAATACGGTTTCGCTTCGTTTGGTTGCATAATGCTATCACTAGCGTTAAATTTGTAAAAATTAACATCAGACACATCAGATAGGATTTTATCCAGCAATTGATACTTTGGTTGATGTAGAGACTTTGAAAAAATATATAGGTTACTAAACCTTAATCCCTGCGGATTAGTGATCAAATTAAAGACAACATTGGTCTTTCCACAGTTTGAGGGGCCACTTACTATACATCGAACAGTGTTTGGAAGTAAACTACCGTGTTTACCATTGTTGATTTTAACGTTATCCACAGTTAAATCATCTATGTTATTAATATTGAATCGATCTTTATGGTGAATAATCTCCATCCTGCTCAAAGGTTAACGATGAAATGAGTTGCTTGTATTAAACCAAGTCCTTTATAGGTATCCATGAATCCTCAGTTTTGTTAAACCCTAACCACCGCACTTTAACTGCGTCCTTTTTTCTTTGTAACACTTTTTCAACAAGATATACATCACCTACTGTTGACTTTAACATTTCATGTCCATAAAATGCACCTTGCAACAAATCTCCTTTGTTATCTTTTAGGATATACGTTTCAGGTACAGTCGGTTGCACTTTATACACTGTAAAAACTTCATTCGTCCAATTGGGAAGGTATTTTTTGGTAAACACTCCCTTATATTTACTAATCCGTACTTTATCACTTACATTAAATTTTCTTGGCTGCATTTTTTCTACTTTAGGCTTTGTATTTTTCTTTATGCGTTTTAATACATCTTTTGCATTTCTTCTATTTACTTTGTTAGGTTTCATACCAATAGTTCTATGAAACCTGTTGTTATAATCATTTATTAATTGTGGTAAAACATCATACCATACGTAAGAACCTCTTTTTGAAAATTGTTTATACAGTGCTCCTTTTAAGGTTCTATTAAATCTTTCTACAATAGCAGCTTTTTCTCTGAATTTGTAGAATAATGATTTATTTTATATTTATTCATTAACTGTGCAAAGTTTGTATTAAAGTATTCTGTTCCATCATCAGTTTGTAAATGTTTAATTTTGTTTTTATCTCTTTTTATGGCTATTTCCATGGCTTCTGTTACGCTTTTACCAGTCTTGTCCTTTAGAGGCAAAGCGTCTGCAACTTTTGTAAAACAATTAATAATTGTGAGTATATATTTAAATCCTTTGTTTATTCTGCTATGCGGTCGCATTTCAATTAAATCCGCTTGATATAGATCATTTATCCCTTTTATAACAGTATTTCTTCTTGGAAACTTTATTCTTGCAGGTTTGTGTAGTTCATTAATAATCTTCTCCTTCAGGTCTGACATGATGGTTTCACGAAGGCAGCTGATATGGTATTAAATATTCTTTTGTATAAATCTGCTTATATATATATATACATATAGTTCAAGGTCATTCAAAACTTGTGTAAAAAAAGGGGAAACACAGCTTAACATTGCTGTGTTTCCCCTTTTTTACGGAGAGGAAAAGGATAGAGGATCTAGGACGATGAAAGGGTTATTAGTCAATAGGGTTGAGGGAATAGTGACCGAATGGTAAAGTGTGGATGTTGTCTGGAAGGGTTTGTCTTTTGTCGTCATTACAGGATAGCGCCTTTTTAACTTCAGTCACGCTGTACAGCTGATGGTTAAAACTTCTGATGGTGTTGAATTTAGCTGTAATGATGTTATCCTCAAATAAGCATTGCTTGTAGTGTTCAAAATGCACTTTCTTCTTTAAATATAAACTCTTTACACCTTTAGCTTTCTTAATATAGCTATTCTTCTTTTCTTCTTCTTCTTTTTCATTATAGAGTTTCAAAGAATATAGTTTAGACATCAGTGCAACAATCTCTTCAAGCAGAACACCATTAGCCTCATCCTTGAATTTGCCTAGTACTTTTTTGTGTCTGTCATTGTCGTAGTTTGGATGATCTTTTGGATAATCGGAGAAATCAAAGTCGTTCTTGTAAATAAATGTACGTAAATCTTTATACATGTCCAATGTTACTATGCGATATATAAAAGCGTCAGTGTCCATATATGTAATAGATATATTTTCTCTTCCGTAGAACGCCACCATTTTGTTGTAGTGAAAATCGTACATGTGTGTTTTTGAGATGTCCAAGATTGACATGCCTATATACAAAGGACGATCCATCTTCACACTCGTCTTCTTCATGGACACTGCTACAAGTTTTTCATTAATAATTATAGATGTTCCAAAATTTGGCTGTTGTACTAGTTTCTGTAATTTTTTTGCGTCAGTAACAAGTTTAACATTTTTGTGTCTTCTTTTGTTTTCCAATGTTTTTCCAAATATCGCATTATTCATTAATTTAAAGAAATCTTTTTGAAAGTCTGATGTAGCTGCTGCTCTTCTGATGGTATTTGAATCAATGTAGGGTTTCAACCAGCATGATTGAGAAAATTCCAAAACTCTATTAATTTTTGTTAGACGTAGTCCTAATTCGATAGCTTGTTGAACCACCCAAAAGTGAGCCACGTAGCGTTGTTTATTATTTAATGTCATCATTAATTTGGGGTGTTTTCCAATTGGTGAAATTTCTGTTTTAGCAAGAAGTGGAAGGTCATAATGAAGATCATGTAAATTTTCTGGGTATTCAAAATCGCAATCCAAAATATATCCAGTGTCACCATGTTTCGGAATTTGTAAAATATCGCCAATAGAGTCGGGATTAATCCATTTAAAGTTATCAAAAGGAAGTGGGTTTGACATTGCCCATCCGTACAGGTTATTTGCATCGAAATATCCTAAATAGGTTGACGGTTTGGTTTCATCGTAATCGGGTAGGTATTTGTTGTTGGCTTTGACATGTCTGGTAACACTTTGGGTCAATCCGCCTCTTACTCCAGCTTCAACCATTAAAACCATGTCAATGTCTGTTAAAAGTTGGAGTTTGCATTTTGTTTCTTTTAACATGGCTTGCCAAGCTAATCCTGGTGAAGTATACGAATGTAGAGGGTCCAAACCGTATGCAGCAAAACAGGTGTTTCGGAATTCTTCCATTACATCACAAAGAAGAGTTACATCTAGTTTGACATAAAAGTCCGAGTAATCTCCTAAGGTCTTCATATCTAACTCGTTCCATACTCGACGTGCGTGTTGATAGTCCTCAAGTGATATTTCCGAATCATTAAGTTTGTTTTTGAAGTGTTCTGGTGAAGGTAGTGATGTTTCATCAAATCTATGCAGTCCATCGATGTAATCATAGGGGAAGACTCCTTTTCGAAGAACCAAATCCATTTTACTATTGGGTACAATTTTGCTTGTTTCTATCAAATCTGTTCTTCTTAGATTTTCAGATAATTTCATGAGGCTTGAAGGCATAAATCTAAATGAATCAACAAACCTTAATTTAATTTTACCCACCTTTTTTGAAAAGCTTATACATTTTTCCATTGTAGTAGCCAAAACGTCTATTGCTCCATTATCTCTTCCTAGTTCGGGGATTATGAAGTGCGAATCATAACCACTCAGATTGTGCAGAACTACGGGGATAAAATATGGTAGTTTGTAGTTCAAGTTGCAAGCGTTACAGGCTGCACCTCTGTACGCTCCCGTAAGATGATCGTGGTCACGAACTTTAACGTTATCCAGTGTAAAGGTGTTATTACACAAATAACACGTTGTTGTTGAATCATAATGTTGAAGCTCTTCTTCTTCCATAGGTGACATGGGTACCTTTGTTCCATACAGTTCTTCTACCTTTGCAGCTATGTCATACAAATCATCGACAAAGTATTTGGCTGCTTCTTCACCGCGATAAATCTTTTGAGAAGATGATAGTCCATATTTTTGAAGATGGTCTTCAGTCAACGTGGATTTAATTAGTATGCAATAACTGTTTGGTGAATGAAGTTGGTATTTGCTTCTTCTTGTAACGTCCTCTTCTTGTTGTTCAAGCGGATGTAAAGAAGACTCGAAATCAGCGTAAACAACAACAGGTACACGGTATTGTTGTATTACTTTGTCAAATTTTATCTGCGCTCTGCTAGGATGCGGCAATTTAATTCTTACTTCATAGTTTCCATTACATAACCGCTGGTGTTCTACTAACCAATCAGACCCTCCCCTTCTTAGTTCTTTGTTCACGTGACAAAAACATCTTTTGCAAATTGTCATCTTTCTTTTATGCTTAGATAATTGATTAGAAACAAGACTTTCAAATTTTTTGATATACACAAAGTGTGAAATATCACCTTTAGTAATTAATAACAAATCGGTATGATCTCTGCGCTCATTTGGTGTTATACGCAAGGGGTACAAATTGTTTGTCGAATCCAATCCGAAGAGGTTGACAGAAGCTGAAGGATTTTGTTTTTCAAATTTTGAAACGTCTGTTATAGCAACAGGGTAAGTCATCCCTTGGAAATTATATCTATGTTGTACTTCTTCATAATAGTGACTTGGTCTTTCCGGATGAATTGTTACATATTTGGCCAACATAGCATATTTAAAACACTCAGTATCTTGATTTTGTACGTTGACGCAGGATAAGGTATTTCTAATCTTTGTTGGTAGAGGAATGTAGCTACTTCCTCGAATTCCATAGCCGTGTTTGTGTACTCTTAAGTCTAGCCCTGTGATGCTTAACAAATTCCATCCAGAGCCTCTTCCTTCATGTTCTTGTATTTTAGTCATTAGCTCTTCAAAACATTCAGATACGATTGAATCAATATCTGACGAAAACATAATAGTTCGGTTTTTTGTTAAAAACCCTCTCGGTGAAGTTTCATTTTGAATGTTTGTAAATAAAGCATCCATTAATAGTCCAAATTTAATAAAATTTAATCTTTTTAATTCATTTTGCAAAGTGTTGCTTACCAATCCTTTTGCGTTATTTAAAAACTCTTCGAGTTGTAATTTTGCATTGTCAATTTTGAAGTGGGTTACTACATTACCCGGAAGTGCTCGGGCATGTAGTTCTACATTTACTGCTGTTGATGTTGAAGGACGGTGAAGTGTAGACAGAGCATGCGTAGAAGTCGATGCAGCTGATGATGTTGAAGGATGATGAAGTGTAGACAGAACAGGCGTAGAAGTCGATGCAGATGATGATGATGATGTTGAAGGACGGTGAAGTGTAGACATAGCAGAGGTAGAAGTCGATGTTGATGGTGCATATTGAATAACACTAGGTCTGGAATTTTGGTGTTGAGCTAACATTTGATCTATTTCTTTCAATTCTTCTTCTTCATATTCTTCATTTTGGTTTTTGTTATGTTTCAGTTCTTTATGTATCATTAAAATAAATTCATCCTTAAATGAAGACTTGCAAATATCGCAGCGATGCATAATGTAGGTGCGATCTCCACAAGGGTCAAGGCAATAATGAACAACACTGCAAATACCCCTCTATTTATACCCTAGCAAAAGTAATGGGGGTACGTATTACGTTAAGTTTACTATTTTTTTTTTTTTTTTTTTTTTTTTTTTGCATTTTATATTTACTATTGTAGCTGGAGGCTACAAATTTCTGTATTTAGGTCAAGGTCATTGAACAAATTTACCAAAACGGGGAATAGAGCAGTAAATGATTTTATATTAAACCATAAACTGATCTATTCCCCGCTCTGTATTTAACTAAGACAATTTTCTCCAACAGAAACATTTGATAAATTTTAAACTCGGATGTGAAGTTGGATTGTACACATTGCATCTTGATCAACTAAAAATTTCATAAAACAATAGGGATCTTCAGTTGTAGATTCATCTTTAACATATTCAATAGTCAACATTGCCGAACGAAGATCTTGTGGAATTACGTCGACTTTTATGAGTCGCCTTTCGAGTTCGAACCGTTTTGTTATTGATGTAAGTTTTATCACATCATCGATATCGATGAGGGGAAAGCTGTAGCAAACGGAGTTTCCTGGTGGGTTCATCATGTCTATATGATAAATATACACTGTTGCATCGTCTTTAAATAGACGTTCCCCCACCATTAAATGTATAAGTTACCCCACTTTTTTAATCATGTAAATGGGTCAAGGTCATACAACGATATTACCAAAACGGGGAATAGAGCAGTAAGTGATTCTCACTATAACCACAAACTGATCTATTCCCCGCTTTGTATTTAAAGTAAACTATTTGAAGACAACAAAAACTTATTCAGATTCTTCCGATGATAATGATGATGATGAGCTCATATCACTAAATAAGCGACGACGAACACAAAAGTTCCCTGTGACTGGATCTAGAACTACATCATCGATATTAATACTGCTTGGAGGGGTTTCACTATCAACAAGGTCCATTTCCTCCAAGCAAAGCAACTGATGATGAAATTCCGGTTCATTATTATCGACATTATCTCTCCAAGATATGGTTCACTGCTAGCAAACTCACTCAGTAGTTCAAGATCACTAAATAGTTCACCTTCCATCTCTGAATCATCATCGTCTTCATCTTCGTTTAAATTTAATGGAATATTTTTAATCAATTCTAGTATAGTCTTCTTAGAAGGGAAAATGTTATCTCTGGGCGACATGATTCCAAGTAGTAGACTGATTTACCACTAATACGAAACCACCTTTTATACATGATTTCGGTGGTGGTGGGGGTAAGTGTTGAAAGTGCAAGTGGTAGGGAAAAGTGATAGGGAAGAGGTATTATTGTAACACAAATGATTAAGTCCTGTAAGTGGGTCAAGGTCACCTTATCCTATTACCAGAACGGGGAATAGAGCAGTAAGAGATTCTTATTCAAACCTCAAACTGATCTATTCCCCGTTCTGTATTCCCCCCCCCTTTGGCGTTTTATTTAGTTTATGAGGTTGTGTAATAAAGGCACAGTGTGTAGCCTTCTTGTAATAATTGGACAATTTTTTTCTTCAAAGGGATTGGTTTTACATCTATTTTTACTTCTTCTGTTCCACGAATACCCAATCCTTTGACCTGAACATGTTGGTACTCCGTTAACAGTTGGTAAACACGCTGGATAAAAGTATCCGCTTTAGCAGTAGAGTCAATATAGTGGAGGTATACCATGGTAGGTGCTCTCTTGACGCAATTCAGAACCAAAGTGATAATTGTCTCTGTAACATCGAGCTTATATACCCATCGTTTTTTTTTTTGTTTTTTTTTGCTTTAATTACAGGTTTGGAACAATATAAAATGTTATATTAATGTTCCATCCTTTATCGACTAACCTTACCATATTACCAAAGATTTTATATAACTTTCTACTGTAGTTTGTTTCAAATGCTTCATTTTCACTACTATAAACTTCACCTGTTGGTCTCCACATGTACAATTGACAACTAACCTCTATATCAAGATACCGTAGCAGTAATCTCCTTACAGCAAGCACCTGATCAATGTTTTCGACCCGTCTGCTAACTATTATAGTTGCTGCAGAGATAGAAGTAGTGGATGCATTCATTTTCAGCAGAGTACTAATTTTTACCAGCGATGGAGAACCTCCTTTATACTTAGTTTAGGTAGTGGTGGGGGTTAGGAAAAGATATTGTTGTGAGAAATAAGAAGATCTTTCATTATTTTTTATCAAACGAATATTTTCTAAGTCCCAAGGTCATTTACACCAGTTGCCAGAACGGGGAATAGAGCAGTAAGTGGTTCTCACTTGGACCGCAAACTGATCTATTCCCCGCTCTGTATTTTAAAGTAAACAATAACTCTTCTCACTATTGAGCAGCCTTTGTTCTTTGAAGCTCAAGTTCTAAGTCTGCAACCAGGCGAAAGTCTGCATCATGCTCCTCCCATTGTTCAGGAGAACGCGGTTGACCACACCACTTAGTAAAGGCGTACCTCATCGCCTCATTGTACTCCTCCAGGATAACATGATAGGGTCTTGGTTGTTGCGTTGTAGACTGCATCGGTGATGTAGTTTGTTGCGGTTGAGACTGAGCACCATTTTCTGCAACCTTATTAATTTTATAAACCTCAGTCATTTCAGCAGCCTCAACAATCGCGTACAACTCCTCTTCGCTAATTTCCTTTCCCCATGTGTTGCTGTTGACGCTCATGACGATACAACTAATAATTATATTCCGAATCTCTCGCTTAAATACCCGCTTACCCCCTCCCCTCTTTACTGTTGAATAATGTCTTTAATATAATATTTCTCCTTTTTCCATTTAAGTTTTATCTTTGACTTAGTGCAATATATCTAAGTCCGTTATTTAGGTCAAGGTCGTTGTAGCATTGTAAAAAAAAAAGGTGTGGACAACCTATTTACACTCTGCAGCATATGCTACAAATTGTAAATAGGTTGTCCACACTTTTTTTTTAATTTGGAAAAGACTATTTTTAATTTGGAATACACTTTTTAATCTTTTTTTATTTTAAATGTGTTCCACACACTGAAACCTGTATCATTTCGAATTAAATAGTTCTGTTTGGTAAGTTCTTTGACGTGGAGGTCCATGCCTCTAGGCAACTCTACATAGTACAATTTACCTTCACATTGAACCACCACCTTTGCAAAGCCCTTTGATTTAACAAAAAAGTATCGTTTATTTCTACAAAGCCTATTAATTCGAATTTTGGTTGGTCTCACTGTTGGATGGGGTGTAGAAAGAGAAACGGTGCCCTTGTGATTTTGTTTTAAATGTGATCTGCATACTTCTTCATTTAAAACACAAGACTTAGCACAACGTTCCCCTTTCCTTGCACCTTTTTTAAAACTGTAGCTGCATCTTGGTGCAGGAAGTATAGACTGCCTTCTCAAGGTTTTTAATTGTTGAAATTTCTCTGAAGGAGATTCGTTGTTAATACAGATCACTGAAGGACGGGAAAGGACACTTACAGAAGGTGTAGAAGGTTTGGTAGGAGAAGAAGAATGTAGACTTGCAGATGGTGTTGAAGAGCCTGGTGTAGAAGGTGGAAGAATGCTTGCCAGCGCCTGCTGAAGAAGCGAAGGAGCTGGTGAAGCCAAAGATGGTGCAGTTGTTTGCTCATCCTTCCTCGGTGATGGAGAAGGTGAGCGAGAAGTAGCCGAAGAAGATGAAGACGACGAAGACGATGAAGAAGATGAAGAAGATGAAGAAGCGGACGGGGGAGCAACGAGGTTTTCTTGAAGTGGTTGCGGTCGTGGTGCAGGCTCCTCAGGAACAATGCATGATAATATTAACGCCTGCCGAAGGATGGAAGGAGCTGGCGGAGCAGATGACGGAGCAGGTGAAGAGTGCTCAACCTTCCTCGGCAAAAGTTGCTTCCTACGGTCAGACATCTCGGGAACTGAACTGCACTCGTGATGTGTAAGCAGCAGAATGATTTTACCACTGGTGAAAACCCTCCTTTTATACCCAGTTGTAGAGGGGGGGGGGCTTTAGAGGTTAGGGAAGGAATATTGTTGTAATGTTTTACTAAACGAAAATTTTCTAAGTCCCGAAGTGGGTCAAGGTCATCTGAACATGTTGCCAAAACGGGGAATAGAGCAGTAAGTGATTCTCACTTGGACCACAAACTGCTCTATTCCCCGCTCTGTATTAGGAGAAGAGGACTAGCTTAAAGCTTGCAATTATAGGCAAATAAACCTGATAACGGAACACTAACCTCTCCCCCGAAAAATTATTCACCCAACACACAAACGATATAGTCAGTTAACAACAGTCGCGCACTCTGAAACCGCAAGGACGTTCATCACTGTGTAGGCGTCAGAGTACTACGAAACGAAGTACAATAATACCTGACCAAGGTCCCCTTAAGTTTATTTCCCCGATGATGTATCCTCCAAGATAAGCAAAATGGACAGTTAACAACAGTCGCGCACTCTGAAACCGCAAGGACGTTCATCACTGTGTAGGCGTCAGAGTTTTACGAACCGAAGTACAATAATTACCTGACCAAGGTCCCCTTAAATTTAACCAAAAATAAGCAACTGACTGAATCTGTTTCTCGTGAGTAAGGGTTAAGATAGGTAAAGTCATCCGGTTTGCGCGCCGTAATGACTTAAGGTCGGTTTTCGTGCCATACCTTTTTGTAAGGGGTTAGGAAAGGTGTTTATTTGAGAAACATAATCCCCCCTGAGATATTTAAAGACATAAGGTCGGTTTTCGTGCCATACCTTTTTGAATGGGAGCGTGAAAGAAAAGTACATATTTCATTAGTAAATAAAAAACACTTCAAAAACACTTTAAAACCAACACCAAACTAACTACAGTTAAACTAACTACATTTACTAGCAGCAAACTACAAGCGTTATTCTAACATGCTTAATAATACACAGACATGCCTTAAGCTAAGGTAGCATCTCTAATATATAGTGGTACCAACTCTATACTAGAGATACTATTGCGGACAGCGCGGGCAAACAGCTAGCTAGGCTGTCGGCCTGCGACTGCGAACCCTCTGCGGGCTGCTCCCGCTTTTATAGGAATATATTGGGGGGGGGGGGGGCTTCGACAGTAGTTTGTTCTAACGCTGTATAGCACACTTTGAATTGCTCCAAGTCCGGTAACTGGGTCAAGGACACGTTAAAATATTTTGTAAAATAGCAAAGGTGTTACCTTTGCTATTTTACTTTGGAAGAAATCTGTACTACGTTTAAACAAGGGAGACTGTTATCCGTTTTACGCAAAACTCCTTGCACGATCTTTTGATAAAATGGAAAAGATTAATGCCGGAGGGCGATTCCCATTCCACCAAAATACAATGCATATCATTTCTATGCAACGGTCTCAGCTCTATTTTTACTTTTAATTTAATGCCTCGAAACTCATAAGTAAGGATGGACAGAAAGGCTTCTGAAATAGCAAGCTCGGAAGGAACAAGCCAAGTGTTTACACCTACAGCTTCCATAGCGATATGATGATTTTTACCACGCTGTTGCAGTATATATTAAATTTCCCCTTCCATAAATTTTGTGCTAAAACGTGGTTGTGTACATTGAATGTTTCTTGAATATTTTCTAAGTCCTAATCTAGGTCAAGGACACGTTGAAGATAAAAGCATTAAGTGTTAAGCAAACTACAAAACATTAAATGTTAAGGAAACACATTCCATCTACAATGTTATTATAAAGCATCAAAATATGGTCAGTTTACAACAGTCGTGCACTCTGAAACCGCAAGGACGTTCATCACTGTGTATGCTTCAGAATACTACGAACCGAAGTACAATAATCCCCTGACCAAGATCCCCTTAAATATATTTAACTACACATGCAAATGCGCATGGTCTCTCAATTGCGCGTTGGGCCCACACACACTCAAGAGACCTACGCTGCAGCAGGCACTGCAACCCAGTGGGACGTTCATCCTAAAGGGCGGCAGGCTACTGCGCGGAGACGCTCGAAATCTCGGCTTATATAGGCGAAAAATGGGAAATAGGGATATTTAGGGGAAAACGGGATAAGGGATAACCCTACTTCGTTGCGGGATTTTGTCGGGAATTTGTCCCTTTCTGCTAAAAAGTTTATCCCTCGACCTTGACCTTGAACTTGACCCAAAGGGGGGGGCTTGGCCGGGGGGGGGGCTTGAACTTGGCCGGGGGGGGGGCTTGGCCGGGGGGGGGGGCTTGAACTTGGCCGGGGGGGGGGGCTTGAACTTGACCGGGGGGGGGGGGGCCGGATGTAAACCGGTTCTAATTAGTACCCAGCTTTGCTATCTATATATTGATAGGGCAAGGTTATCCTTTGCGACCTGCTTTACTTTGTCTGGCACCTCATTCCAGCTTTGGTTCTCAGCCAGTATACACGTGCTCTATTCATTTTCCCTTCCATCCAACAACACCATGTCTTCTCCTCTGACTCCCGAAAAACTTCAACGTTTGAAGGAGTCCTTGAAGAAGTCGACGGAAAGAAGAAGCGGATTTAAGAAACCTTCAGCTTTTAAGTCTGCTCTTAGACGTGATTTTCGGTGTCACCCATTATATTTTCACCAGCGACCCTCAACTCAGCCTCAGCCTTCTACGTCCACAGCTCGACCTTCAACTCCACCACTAACTGTAGATGAGGTGATGGAGCGGACAAGAGTGATGGGGATCAATGATTTGGTGACGCCGATCGACACCTCCAAGGCCGAGTTCCGGAATCTGAAGCGGATGACGGAGTACAAGTTTGTGGCTAGGAACGGGGACCACGTGTTCCTCTTCCAACACACCGACCACTACGTCGAGGTGCGTCTGCCGCAGACTTGTCCACCACCACCCCCTCTGATAAACGACACCCAGGAGTTGTACTTCATGAGACAAGATGGGAGGGTAAAGTGGGTTTTAAAAAATAAAGTTTAAATTAAGCAGCGATCCCTAGACCAACCATTCCTAACCAAACCATCCCTCAGCACGCAAACGGTCCTTTTTAGGACCACCCTAAGCATTTCAAGTTAGGGACTTGGCCTGTACATAGGCAGGAGACTGTTAGTCTTATGTTTGTGTGCAGCCCACTTTGTGAAAATTTCTAAGTCCCAAGGTCCTTGAACATGACCCAAAAAAGGGGGGGGGGGTACAAAGTTTGTGCAAAGTATGTCATGTGGGTACTCAAATTAAACGGATTGATCAGACAAACAAGTTGGTGCAAACAGAATTCAGATCCGACCAAGGGTATAGCAGCAACCGCGAAAAAACAACTATTTTCAAGGACAAACCTAAATAACTTCTTTATTTACGGTTTAAAGTATATTAAGTGGGTACTCAAATTACGCGGATTGATCAGACAAACAAGTTAGTGCAAACAGAATTCAGATCTGACAACGGGTATAGCAGCAACAGCGAAAAAACACCTATTTTCAAGGACAAACCTAAATAACTTCTTTGTTTTTAGTTCAAAGTATAACATGTGGGTACTTCAATTACGCGGCTTGCCAAGACAAACAAGAAGGTGCAATCTAAATTTAAATCTAACCAACAGTATAGCATCTGTAGCGTAAAACGATGGTTTGAAGGACAAGGTAACGTTGTGGTGAGGGTTAGGTGCCCATCATACACGATAACGCTCCATCATTATTCTTCCAGCTCTTGACGGATAAACATCTACCTAGAGGATCTGAAAAATGTCGCAGTTTTACAGGAACATGAGGAAGGTGACCTTCAGTAGTCCCCTTGACACTACTTTCTACTTCCCTGACAATGAAGACAGAAGGTCTACACTTTTAGTGGACAATGAGCGGTTTCGTCGAAGAATAATCGAGGTTGAAACACTTTTAGCTAGTTGTTTGCTTCGCAAAAAGAACCATATGAATACATGCACCGGTTTAGATCATAGTAGCTGTTATACTTATACAGCGTTGAAGCGCAAACATTATTGAAGTTTTTAGTTACGGAGCTAAGGTCTTGACAGTCTAAGAGCTAAACCCTAACTAACACATGTAAACTAGTTATTGTGCGATGTAAAACTTGGTGGGGAGACTGGTGTAGTGGGGGGACTGGTGTAGTGGGGGGACTACCATATGCCGCACACTTGCCACCTGCCGCCTGCCACCTCCCACCAACCATCTGCTTCGTTCTACTACACTTTTACCCCCACCATTTTGTTTGATACCAGAACGCTAGCTAGCGAATAGTCAGTACACCTCCGGCTCTCGACCGGTGAACATCGAGCTCTCCGAGACGCTCTTCACAAAATAACAATATCATTTCACTCAAGGTCTGATAGATGTTTCTATTTCATTGCCGTCACGTATTATTTCCTCCTGACAGCAATGAAATGCAAACACCTAACAGAACAGATAGGTGTCAAAAACACAACATGGACTCTGCGCAGGGATCGAAGTATCTACCGTCTTTCTTCAGAAAGCGAAGTGATGGCCGCAACTCGTCCGGATCAACAACATCGATGACAACCAACAACGGGGAACTATTGTAAACATGAATTATTGTAAATAAAGTAATATTTGTAATATGAATTATTGTAAATAAAATAAAGTAATATTTGTATTAGTACTACCTCGCACTCGTATCATTCGATTGCTTCATTCGATAATTTTCATTCGATATTTTATCGAATTAAAACTATCGAATCACAATCGGATTTTACGCGTGCGAGGTAGTACTTTTTTAAAATTACCTCCCCGTGACCTTGAACTTTGAACTTTAACTCATTTCGTCACAAAACCACCTACGTCACTGGCTCAGCCTCAGATGACGTCTTTCATGACTCAGCGCATCCGGTCACGTGACCGGATGACGTCACTTCCGGCGCAAAACCCGCAAACCCACACTACTCATAATAAATAATTTGATATTGAGTATTATGAAGTCGTTTATATTGTAGTTATGTTATGTTAGTTGTTTTGAGATGAACAAGCATAATGTACTCGGATAAAAAAACAACATAGTTTTAGTTTACTTCTGCATCCAAATAAAAATTTAAATTTGGCACGACGCACGTGTACTTGGGTATATTACGATGTCATGAATACAGCCATAGGTTAATGTTTAACTTTCTAAAACATTTGTACTCCAATATTTAACTAATCGTTTATTTAATGTTTAACTTAACTATAAGTAATGAACAATAATTATTACTATGTTACTCTGCTAAACTTGACAGAAAACTTTAACAAACTTGATATTTGCTAAACTTGAAAGTGATGTGTCAGTTCTAAACCACTTAATCGCAGTGGATCAAAAAAGGGCATTATGATTTTCCACAATTTTAAGATAAAGTTTCGTCTTCTGTCCCTTTTACTACCGTTAACTTACTAGATGAAATCTTGTTCTCGCTCTATATAACTAATAAGGAAACTAGAAAAGAAGTTCACATTATTTATAAAGTATTGTACATCCACTCAACAAGAATAACTGAGAAATCAGATATTTTGCGCCTGAGGGTGTCTCAGCTAAAGTGAACCATCAGCTAACTTTGTAATTATCCAAGTTCTTATATGGGAAGACTTCCCTTGACTTTTTAAGATTTTTTTCGGGATGGTTTGAATTCATAAAATATGGCCTCCATTTTCCAATATGGTGAACAACTTTAATATTTCTTATAGATCACCCTATATTTCATGATGTTTCTAGGTAGAACATATGATTTTAAGTTGTTTTTGTTCTTGGTAATTTTTACTTAAACGTGACCGTTTACGTCCTAGAGCCAATAGTTTTCGTGAAAGTTACTCAAGTTTAGTGCTGCAATGCTTCAATAAAATGACATCATTGAAAAAGACAAATAAACATGTATTTTACAAATGTAACAGTGATAATCAAATACAACATTTCCTTGTTGTTCTATGCACATTGCGAGTCGTTCTCTGTGTGCTCGTTGTGCAAATGTTGTTGTTGCCTCACTAACAGCGTTGGAAGCAGCTCGGATCTTCCACTGTTTATCCTCAGGTGTTGTTGGTCGAGTTTGGTATCCTTTATCCTTGATTGTCCCCCAAAGGGAAAAATCTAGAGGTGTCAGGTCAGGTGACCTCGGAGGCCGTGCGACTGGTCCCCCTCTCCCGATCCATCTCCCAGGAAAAGCCCTATTGACAGCATCGCGGGCTACTCTTCCATAGTGGGTTGGTGCGCCGTCTTGTTGAAACCACATTTCTAGCCTGCTATGAAGAGGAAAATCTTCCAACAATAGTGGGAAATAGTTGTCAATGAAGTTGGAATACTGGATTCTATCAAGAGTTCCATCAAAAGAAATGAAGTCCGACGATTTTTCCTCTAAATATGCCGCACCAAACGTTCAACAACCACCTCCTTTGCTGATCAATAGTTTGCATCCAGTGAGGGTTTACTGGAGACCAATAAAGCATGTTATGCCTATTGAGATGTTCCAAAGTTTTAATCATATGTACTTTACAATATTAGATTACTTGTTAAGTTATGCATAGTTATATAGGTAAAACCTAAGGATAACAGAGAAAAAAGTTTTGTCGGGAACTCCTTCAGTGTTGTACGTGAGCAATCAACATCAGATATATATCATACATGCAGCCTTATATTCCCGGAAAATAGTTAATTTAGCGTCTTATGAAATCCTTAAACGAATTATAAAAGAGACGATTTAACTTAAAAAAATTTAGCAAGTTGATTTACTAACCTGTCTTTTTATTTGTTATATATTTAATGAGAATCGTTAACTACATGTATCATTTTATGACCTCTCGCTATAAATTTGTATAAAACCTGTTGCTTAACTGATCGATAAAGATTTTAAATATAGCATATATAGCATATAAAGACTAATAACTATGATGGTGTATGGCAATGTAAAAAATGTTACTCATAAAAAATAAGTTTTGTAAATAAGAGTTTTTTTGTGTGTGTAAAACTCCTAATACAATACAGTACTGTCAACTGGCTTATCTATTTACAGGGACTTTCAAAAGGAAGACAAACATATAGATGTTGTAAACTTTTTTAGATACATTTTAATTTACTAGCGGTGAAATAGTTTTTTATAATGGGGGACATACATAAATATATTCGCATAAATATTCGAATAATATTATTAGCAAACAGTTCACAATGCATGTAAGATTTTACGTTGATTCCAGTGGATTTTAGCGTATGCTCGATATTTCTTAAAATAGGGTCCTTTACCCTAAAACTAACCCCAGGAAACACTTTAGACAGATTCCTGAAGTGTGGATGTATTAAAATAAAGATAAATAGTAAATTTATCCTTCCGATATCACATTCCTCCAACACATTCAATTTGATATTAATAAACATAATTTGAACAAAATGTCGTGTTAGTTTCAAATTATGTTTTAAAAGTCAGCAATTATAGTGAATATTAAACAACATCCTCAATTCACTTAAAACTCAATGTCATGACAGTTACGACATCGATGCACTACTCTTTCAGACCATTTCCAACAATAATAAAACTGGTCTTGAATTTACGTTTATATTATGTCTGTATCACGCAGGAGATAGTCAGTTAAGGACTGTAATATATTCCGGGACACGAAGCGTATATAAACGCAAGGTTTACCATGAATGAAATGAATATGTACGTGTGCAATTTAATACATACCAGATATTGACGGATCCATATATATCAGTACAATACTACATATCGCGGTAGATTATATATCAATTCGGTGTTTTGTTCAAAGTATTGGAAACAAAGAGTCGATGTTCTCCAACATTATGGAACATGAATTATTTTTAGTCATAGAAAATGTGGTCTTTTTGAGGTGTTTTATTAATAACAACTTATCAACTATTTATTAATCATAGGTAACACTTTTCGTAAATACAAAGTTTTTACCTATTGCTCAAAGTCAAATATACGTACACAACTGGCTACTAGCGTGTTAGTATCCTGCCGAAAGACGACCTATTAGAGGATAGAGATCGTCTTGAGATTCGGGAACTAAATTTACGTTAAATTTACGACTTCACTCACTAGCTTGGACATAATAAAAATATGCATTTCTTCTTGCCTTTGGTCTCACAATATAAAAATTACCTGAAAGATTTGCCTTTGTATTTTCCTATTGGTCAAATAATGTCACTTCGGATCAAAATACGTGACTATAGGTCAGAACTCAATGGAGTAATAATAATTTAATAGTAATAATAATAAATAGTAATAATAATGAATAACAACAGTAATCATTCAAAAAGTATGATAATCCCAAATTTTAAGAGTTATGCCAATATTTGTTGAAGAGATTGAGGCTTTATGTATTTTTCCTGTTACCGCGATAAATGGTTGTTAGTGACATAATATACATCACAAGTATCTTAGTTTAACACTTAAACTCGTATACCAATGAAACACAAGAGAAAGGTTAGGGAAAGGTTAAAGCTATTTAGGTCCCATGCATATGCTGTGTACCACGTTGGTGAAACATAAATTGTTAGTGTATAAGACAACGAGAATCGCCCAGAGGAAGCCTTACTCCCATACAACGGAACTTAGAATCAGGAATAATATGGTAATAGGTAAAGCGGTGTGTTGATCCCTTGTTGATGGAGGAATTATTTAATAGGTAATTTTTTATCTGTTTTAAAACTATTTAGTTTTGGACATTTTTCAGGTAAAATACTAGTCATGTAAGTTAGTGCATCTAAAGCATCTAAAATTATTTTAAATTTTGTATAACATTATAATTTACTACAAAGAATAATTACACTACATTTATAACTTTCACAAAGAAGCGGGGTGGTGTTAGTTAAATTTAATTAGTTTTGTACAAAATTACTTAATGTGAATTCGGAGTCTCTTTAAAGAAAAATTTCATTAGTTGGAGAGCACTAACGTTCAGGTCACACACGTCGGAATATTGGATTTTCCAAATAAGAAACGTGCATTTCCGTCCGAGACACCTAGGGGCTTACGGGTCTTTAAACGTAAATCAATTAAATAAATAGGATGCTATTAAAACAACCTAGCATGTACCGGGTGTTAAAAAAGTCTAAAAAAGCATAAATACTGTAATTATGAATAATCAAACAAAAATAAAACTCTAAAGTACGGTATAATCTTTTTCTAGACACCGTCTGTTTAATTCATTTAATCCGTATACCCAGTCTGTTGGGACTTCCCGTCGTGGAAGTTTAACAAAATCTTAAAAGTAATCATATTTTGCTTCATACCACTTTTGAAGGTAGTTCTTGACCAAAAAAAATACCTCAAAACCGTCCCCAAACGGACGACAAACAAAGTTATAATCCAAACAAAGTTATAATTTATACCCTTACTATACAAATTTTAAAATTCTATCTTTCCAGGTGCAATTTTCCAACGGAGGTCCGGTTTATGGCATTCAATAATACTATGCTAGACCTATTCTGCAATGTATGATATGACCCGCACTTACTATATTTTTTACGTAATATGTAAATACTTCTATTAAAGGTCACTTAACAAATTAAGGTCGTTGATTTACACGCATATACACGTTGAGTATACACGCATCATAAATCATTAGAAATGTGTTACGAAGTATTATTCAATCCCACAAACTTGAACGTTGTAGAACAATTGTATTGGATATAATAGTATTTTTTAATTGTTGGGTTTCCGGCAATGTGTTTTAATAGGAAATACATTTAAATTTACATATTCTTATTTATAATACATATTATTGTATTTAAAATTGTTGAAAATGTTATAACAAGACGTCCGCCCATAGCGATATATTCTAGTTGAATGTAACTTAAGTAAGGATGTACTACAAAGGTTCAATGTTGAATGTTTGTTGTAGATATCATGTTTAGACACTTCTAGTCTTTTTAACTATCGGTTCTGTATCCATGGATAAAATATATGTGGCCGAGCTGTCCACATTTTAGTGTTAGCCCGAATTTGGAGTGGACGTAGTTTGCTTAAGTCACCCACAGAGTGTGCTGCTGTAGACTACTTATCTTTATATATAATTCTCAAAGCGAAATGTTTAAGTCAAGATTGTGGGAGTTTGGAAAATTTCAGGGTGATGGGAAAGAGCTCAAATTAAAGGTATTGATCTCTCAGTCTCGGGAAAAATAGCAGCATTTCTAAAAAATTACAAGCAAATGAGAAATAACGTAAATCATCCCCCATAAAAACGCAGGGGAATTTTAAAAGTCTGCTTTGTTTACATTAAAACGTGTGATTAAGAGTCTAAATTGTTTACGAATTGACATGCGTTTCTACATATTGTTTTATTTTCCTCTGCATTTAAAGAGTAAACAATCGGTTAAGGCAGTATTCGAGCGAGGTTATGGGCTATGGCCCCTTCTAGTAAATTGCTAATGGGTACTTTAAGAAATGTACAGAAAACTATAATTTTACTTATATAAATTTTGTTTTATTAATTTAAATAAGTTGAAGTGCCTTAACGTCAATCAGTCCACTTGATTATAATTTTCTAATGATATTACCTACTAGGTGTACGCTCATACTTCCGGTAAGATGATGAACGAAGACTGAATTTTTAATTATATATTTAAATAGACATGTTACATATTTAGCTTTTGTTAACTTACACCATGTTTAGCCAAACACTTTTACAATAGGTCAACAGATATCTAGACAATATGCAACATATCTAAATAATTATAATTTCTGTATATTGTAATCTGACAGAGAAAGATTACAAATGTGTGAATGTACGAGTACAAATACTAAATATTTCAACAGATTACTTGTATTTAAAAATACTTAGAGAAAATTTGAATTGATATATTATAAAACTAAGGAACTTTTATGAGCACGCGAGTTTGCTACGTGGGGGTGTCTTAGTTTCGGAGTATACGTCTGTCCCAACAAACCTTCATAGTCAAAAGTTTACAAATTCAGTTGTAAATGTGGCGCCGTGGCTTAGTTGGTTAAAGCGCCTGTCTAGTAAACAGGAGATCGTGAGTTCGAATCTCGCCGGTGCCTTGTACGAACTTTTGTTTCTCTGTATTTTCCTATAAATAAGTTTACTTTCATTATGTCATGGTAAGATGCGGTTCGATATAATGAAATAGTTCTGTTTTGTGTTCATAGGTAAAGGAAACTCTGTTCAAATTGATTGCTAATGTTATATAATGATAATAATTACTCTTAATTATTTAACGGGTGTTACGCTAGTTTTAATTATTTACGTTGAATGTAAAAAAATTTCCACCCCAAAAAGCGAGTCATAATCAACTTGTATTTGCTGAAAAACCCAACTTATGTTTGACATACCAACTGTTGTACTATCCCCTCCTGATACGATAAGTAATAGTTGGCTCACACAAGAATGGGGACAGCTTTTACAATGGTAGTGAGAAGTCTACTTCAATATCCATAGTCAATGGTATAATTTTCTGTTGAATATAGTAAAGTTATTTATTTACAGGTATATAATTTTAATAGTTTGTAAAATATTTTCTGTATTGCAGTACAATGTATCGTAAAAGTAGCAGGGCAGCGTCATTGAAAATGGTATACTCACATTGATTAACTAAAATTATAACTAACACTTACTAAAAGGTGTCAGCAATTATTTTTCACCTCGTACCTGAAAAAAAAATTTAATGTTCAAAATAATAACGAATTAAGTTCTACTTTTAAAAAGCCTCTATTCAGCGTTTTTAACGATTATACAATACACAATAATGTACAAACTGTGTGATACTATAAACGCTGTAACATTCTATAATAGAACACTATTATCTTCTCTGTTTCCAACTACAATATTAGGACTAATTCAATCCATGCTTTACACTAAATAAATAAATAATAATTTGTAACAATTTTTCATAGTATTACCTAATTGGAAGGTTTCCTGTAAATTTCTTTAAGGTGGAACAAGAGAACTTCTTCTGATTTGAGGTCATATTTATTACCTATTGAGAATTGGTGTATATGTGAGGAGTATATATATTATAAAACATTGCAATTTGTTTAATAGCTCATACAAATACAATATACGTAAGGATTTTTAATGAAACTAATTACCTAAAATTTAAAACATTTAATTATAATCTTAGGTACTCTACATGTTACAGGTAGTCTAAAGTTGTTTCTCTCTTAAAGTGGCCCCACACTTCTCGCGAACACGCCCGAACATTCGGCCGAACTCCGAATGTTCGGAGTATTCGCGAGAAGTGTGGGAGCTGCGCGAACTTTTGAATACATACAGGAACATACGGGACTGAATGTTCAGTGAACATTCGGGAGAATGTTCGGCCGAATGTTCAGGCCTGTTCGCGAGAAGTGTGGGACCGCCTTAAGGCGAACAGGCATGAACATTCGGCCGAAAATTCTGCCGAATTTTCACTGAATATTCCGTTCTATATGTTCCAGAATGTATTAAAAAGTTCGTGAACCTCCCACACTTCTCGCGAATACTCTGAACATTCGGCGTGTTCGCGAGAAGTGAGGGACCGTCTTTAAGCTCTAAGTGCATGTTATCAGCGTTAAAAATTAACTTGATTATCTTAAACCATACCAAAATATTCCTTAGTATCAAAATATATCGGCAAAGTTTTTTTGTTAAGATGGCTAAAGTACTAAATTTGTTAAAGTCAAGAAAAAAATTTGTATTTATGGTTAGTTTAGTGAATAAACCATCTTAACTGGTTGCATATTCTCCTAGCGTTCAGCAATAATGCAAACTAAATTTATAGTATGTATCATTACTATAAGGTAAACATAGAAACTATCTGTTTATTATAAAGCAATCGAAAAACTTACAGTTTGTATTCTTGTGTCAATTGTACAGTTTGGCTAGGGTTAATTAAAAACTAATCATTTTAATAAATAATTGAACTTTTTCATAATTTACCTGAATATAATAACACTGTTTTACGTTAAAAACTAATCTAACAATAATTGTTATAAAGTGTAAATTATGTATTCTTATAAAATAATTTTAAATTTATATTTAAATCAGTAGAATATCACTTGCATAGAAATCAGTAATCAGTTATACACAAACTAAATTAATTAACATTAATTTTATATTGAAAAAGTTTTTTATTAATATTGCAAAGGACAAAATTTTAGTTAAAATATAGAGTTCTCAGCCTTTTAAGTTAAATGATTTTTAGACAAGTTAATATATTGAATCTGTCTTACTATCGGTGAACAACGGGCTATGTGCATGTACTGGTTTCAAACTGATTTGTTTTGTTTTTATATTAAATTGTTTCTTAAGAAGTGTTTTGATATTTTCAAAGGATTATAAGTTTTATTTTGTTTAAATGAAATAAGCTTATCGTGATTAAATTTATCATCTTGTTTGTATTCAAGGCTAAATAATGACTAACCAATCATAGTTTAAATCTTTTTACTCTGTTTTTTTTTCCTTTTAAGTTTTATCTTTCATAGGCGTTATTTTATTAGAATACACTTCGATACAATTATTGTAAAATAATGAAGATTTCATAATTAATTATTTATTTTAATCCTTGGATTGCTGCATGAACTAACAGTCATTATTGCTTCCTACATGGGAATTGAATGTGGTATGCATATATGACTCTATTAATACACCTGGAATGCTAGCGCAGTGGAATTTTTGAAGCGAAAAATGGTCTTTCCCCCTCCACATAATGGGCAACTTCGTCAACTAACTTCTTAATAATAACTGCTTCGAAAGGTTTTATATTGTTAATTGAAACAAGCAAATTAATCTTAGTTTGGAATGATGATCGTCAATAAAAAATAGAAAACAGTGAGTACTTTACCTACGTTCAAGTGTGTTCATTATTTAGTCAAAATGTTTGGAGATATGATACCTTAACGAACAGAAGTAGTAAAATCTTTATTTTGAAACACGCATTGGATGAGCATGAATTACAGGAAGTTGATCTTGCAATAACTAGTCACGTTCTTATTTACACCTAGCTTGTAACTTTTAGATTTCTAACAATTGTCAAAAACTTACTTTTTCAATATTAAATGCATGCTGTTTATGCATACCCATATAACTCTATTAATACACCTGGAATGCTCGGGCTGTGTCAAGAAATTGGTCTTTACCCCCAACCCTTCAATGGCACTCACGGCCGCTCAGTGGATTTCAGCATTGTGCGCCCTATCGTTTACACGCGTTTGCGCCTCGCCAGATTCATGTAATTACATAAAGTTTATATATTATTGATCTGCATGAACTACGGAATCTAACAGTGTAAACTTCTTGTAGTTTGGTAATTTATTTTATTCGTAGTAATGAAAACTAGTTAGTGCTTTAAAAGTGGGACACGAAAAAGTCACAAAGCGTAAACTTTTTTTGGGGTTGAAAAGAAAGTTCCAGCGGAAAAGTTGTAGATAATTAGTTGATCCACAATTTTTATTCCAAACATTGTTTCATAAGTTGACTTATTTGTTCTGTAAAGATGGTAACAACGTTTCCCGCGCTCAAACCAATTCCTGCCGCACTCATTCCAGCTAACTGACGCAACAGTTTGTTATACAACACGAATTTAACTGTATTAACAAGCTCTATGCCAAACTATGACTTATTATTTTACAGGCAGTAAGTGGTCTATGGTAGCTACTCTTGTTTTTATTTTGGAAATAGATATTTGTTTCATTGCTGCTGTTTTTTATTAAATAAACTGAATCACAAGTGGAACCAACATATACAATAGCAGAATATGTTAAATACATATGAATATGTAAAATACCATGTAAAGTAACACAGGAAACAGGTTAATATTCAAAATGAATTTGAAACCGAATTTTAAATGATATTGTATTGTAATATAAGATTATAAAGATGTTCTTAGATATTTTAAGTGTTGTTAAATAAAATTAACTTATTTAATATCTGCCTTAGGCTCGTTGATGCTTTATTTTTTTCCATGGATTGAGTCCAGGTTAAATCATGGCATAATAGTTTCAAAATAATAGCAAATCGTTTTTACAAGTTGTAACACATGCCGATCATCATAATGGGAGGTGATCGGATTTGAAAAAAATATGTTGCCACCACAGTAATTTATATCTCTGTTTATAAAATGAGGAATGCCTCCCACGAAAAATAAAACACTGTAGTCACTGGGTTGTTTTGTAATCGTATTCTAAGGCGACCAATTTAAATTATCTGGTTTGAAGTGCTGACTACAAAGTCTACTTGAATCTGACGGAAAAGTGTTTTATTTTCGTATAAATTGACCCATTTTTCTTTAAGGCCCGGGTCTGAAGGTAGACTGGAAATAAACCATGGGAAATAATGAGTAAGACATTTTAGTGAGTTCGATTAAATTATTAGTTAAGCTTATTCCTTATACCGGGTTTCCCATGAATTATCTTTACAAATTGAATCTTGTGTAGAACGTAATATAGTAGTATTTTAGTGGGGATGGATTTTGTTCTAACACATGTTCTTAAGTTTGTTAATTTGTGCATAGTCTACTTATTTACTTCATCAAAACTATCTATTTTTATAATTTTAATTGAAATGAAGGTGAGGTGTGTTTTATGTTAATCAGTACAAATTCTGATATTCGAGTTTGGAATAATATTGAAAACATAATTTAAACAAAAGATCATGGAACAGGAAGTGTACTCCACCCAATAAAGTAGTACTTGTTAAACCAAGTCACGCAGATTGCCCTTCCTTCAGAAGAAAACGTATTTTTTATTATAAGATAGTTACAAAATTAAGAAAAATAGGATATCATGGAATAAAGATTGTTTCCGGCGCGGGACAGCAACGCGACGCGACGGCGGCCCGGCGGTGGTGATATCAAAAGCGCGCGTTTGCCTTTTAAAAGTGAGAAAACTAAAGACTGTACAGACAAATGTTGCAAATAAAAGTGTTTATTAAACTCATTTCCAACATTTTTCTCGATTGAAGTTGATTTCTACCCCAAAAATAAAAAAGTTTACGCTTACTAACTATTTTATGTTCCAATTTCTTTAGCTAATTATATTTTGTATTGTTATAATTCTATTAACTGAGTTATCTGTTAAGTTGTTTACTCCGTTAGAATCCTCAGTTCTTCCAGATAATAAATATACAAGTTTCATTAGAATCGGATGATCCCTGTGTGATGGAGGAGCGTGGTAATGAGTGCGCGCATTTAAATATTTTCCGGCAGAAGTTGACGAAGTTGCCCATTATGTGGAGGGGGAAGGACCGTTTTTCGCTTCAAAAATTCCACTGCGCTAGCATTCCAGGTGTATTAACAGAGTCATATGTGCATACCACATACAATTCCCATGTTCTTGGCTTACTTCATTAGCGCGTTATTTACACTTAACATTAATTTTACACTGAACAAGTATTTTCTTTATATTGCAAAGGACATCATTTTAGTTAAAAGTGAAAGTTCTAAGCCTTTAAATGAAGTTAATTAGGCGTTTGAGTTTAGTTGTAATTAAATGATTTTTTTACATACGTTACTATTTGGCTTTTGAGCTTATAACGATTTAAAACGATTTATTTATTTTTTAAATAATTTAATTTCTCCATGACATAGTCAAATCAAAGCCTAATAATATTACGAGTAAATAATCTTAATCGGAAATAATATTTGCCAATTGATTAAAAAATAAAGGGTATTCCGTTAATGGCAATATTTCCCAAACAAATTTCATTTTTCACAATAGTTTTATTACTTCGCCTTTGACGAAGTAGCAGTTAAAATTCCTTCTATCTTTTACCCCTCTTTGTCTTTCTTTCAGGTGGCTGGATTCATTTTTGGGAAGGGAACTTTATTTTACCATGAAGAAAGTGACAGGCACTTCCAGGGAGGATTGTTACAAAATAATAAATTATATACTCCCCCCCCCCCCCCCCGGTACGGACTACATAGTGTTAAGATAAGCCTCGTTATATTAAAGCTATGTATGGCTTAGAGTCTTCACACCTCATTAATTAATTAAATGATGGTCAAATTTTGACAGAGCCTAAGGTTTTTGTATTATTTTTAACAGTTGTACTTCAAATTTTAAAAACAATTAATTGTTACATGTACATTAATTATTTTTTATGACGAAATCACGGTTTTCGTCAAAAGATAATGTTTGCTTTAATCACTATTTGAAAACTGGTGAGTTTTCTTTTTTTGTAAGTGCAACAATAACTGTACGTGTACATACATTTTTCAAATGATCACAGTATGCAACCACATGATCAAATCTTAATATATAAAAATAAATGCCTATTGCCCTTGGTCACGCCATCACTTGACAATGAGTACTCCAAATTGAATAATTCTTGTTTTTTTTTGCGTTCATGTCAGGACAAGATTCTTATAAACAAAATTTTAACCTGACCTCAGGGCTCTGTCTCACAGGCCCTCAAAGTTCCCATTGATTTAATCAAAGTTCAGTTAGTTACACCAAACAGCTATAAACATAATTGAAAGGCATAAACATATGTTTATTATGAAAAAAAAACTACTTGAATGGCAACTCAAATTCTTGTTTCGATAGGCGAGTGAGCGTAGCGAACGAGCTCATCCGGGAGGCGAGTGAGCGAAGAGAAAGAGCTCATCTCGAAAATTAACGAGTATTTCACATAAAACAAATTCAATGACAGTAGGGCAGGACACCGTTTGTCGGGCCAGCTAGTAATCGTATAATTGTTCTTATAGGTATTATTTACATGCACGTAAATGCATCGCATTATTGAACTCTCGTGTTGAAGGATGTTTTGACGGAAGTCGCTTCATAATAAAAAGGAAATTTACATTACAGTTAATTGTTGATTAAACCCTGATTTTGCTGCAACAAAATATGTTAATCTTACGAAAGAAATCTAGAAAGAAAGCACAAGATATGCATGGGAATCCAGCAATTTATTCATCTGGCAAATTAGTAATCTGCCAACACACGGTTGAATGGCTATATCGGGTTATCGAAATGGAATGGGAAATTGGACAAATACTGATTGCTATTTTCAAACTGTACTGAGAAAATAAATATTGTTGAATCCGCACGTGTACAGCAAAACCTTTGAGATTAACTAATAAAATAAAAAGTGTTTTTATTTTATTGAATCTGGGTTCGAAGGGTATTAAATACTTTCGCAGAAATGGATCGCAATAACTGTTTATGTTAAAGCTCCATGTATTATATTTTGTTCATACAATCCTTGATCCGTGAACCATTGACTATAATTTAATACTTAAGTACCTGTAGCCAATGCGGGTGCATAAGAATTTTGTTTTTGCGAATTTCCCCTATAGGAAAGAAGCTGTTACTGTAGGTGGCATGTTAAGGCTTAAGCCCAAACCATGATAACTTTTTGTTTTGAGGTCCCTAGATGCCAAAAACACTATTCGTTCAAATATATATTTATATACTTCAAACATTTTAAACACAGTACCCTGTTTTTAATTGTTTTATTTTAAGACCGACATGTTTTGGACCTGAATGCCATAGTCATGGTCATAAACAAAACTTACAACTCACAACGCACAATTAATATAAATAAATCTAAATGTAAACAATAAATTGTTGATAATATAATCATATGACTTTTTCCCATATTTTCTTTAGTTAGCTTCCCAACTATTGCGGCTTATGGGTTTTTATTTTCATATTGTTTCATATTTTGGGTTTTGCATATGAATTTACATGGTGTTAATACTATTTTGGGTATATTTTTTGTAGTTGGAGTAAATGTTTAATTCTTCTTTAATGTCGTTTGCCTCCCTTCGACCCATATTCTATTATTTTGAAAATCATCTTCTATCCTTTTAAATTTATGACTAGTGGCTTACAGGGGCTATAGCCCCTAACATGGTTTTTGAATAAGTGGATAATCACAGCTGATCATTAGTTCATTTTGCGTAATAATAAAAACACAAGTGATATTTCCATAAGAAATTCATTGGATCTTTGAAGTCTAGTGGGGTGTAGCCCACGTAATTTTTGACATTTCTGATATTTTTCCCACCGTCCTTGAGCCTCAAGCTTTAAAATGAATCGTCATAACCTAACTTAACTTCTTCCTAGCTCGAGACATTTCGTGGGGACCGATTCGATAACGGAATTAAATATTAAGATTGTACTTTATCATGTGCTCTGCAACATTTGTCTTCATGTTGGTTTTGTTTTTTGGTTTAAATTCTTGCACATGTTCCTTAAATATGCAGTTGAACGTCCTGCCAGTTTATCCGATGTAATATTTTCTCCATCTACAAAAAATATCCCCAAAATATTATTAACAGCATGCTATCACTTATTTCTAAATGTATTTTTTTAAACTTGGTAAGTTGCTTTATGTGGTAGTGAGAAACATATACATCCATTGAAAATTCGCTGAGTACGCAAGTTTGTTGTGACGGGGGGTGTTTTTTATAAAATCTGAACTATACTAGTTTGAGTAATATAGCTTTAAATTCCATTTGTTGCGCATAGACACTGTTGATTTAACGAAGTCTGTTCAATATTGTAGTAATTATTTTTTTTTAGATTTTCATAGAACAAGAGTAGTTTTGGGAACCCTATGCAACGTCACCTTCAATCCATAAGTTCATAATTCAAATCTAATACGTTATCTGATTGTCATTGTAATTCATCTATTTTTTTGTATAAATTTTAAAATAACCAAGTCAATAGGTTGACATCGACGTTAGATTTCGGTTTCAAACTGTTTTTGTTGCAGTTCACAACAGATGATAATTAAAACTATTTTAGTGGAAACTCAGATGTAAATGAACAACTGAAATACTGATTAGTATTCTAAAATGCATTTAAGTTGCTTATATTTTTGCTTGTGTTTTTGTTATTTCATTTACATCATATTTACTTAAAATTGTGCTGATTTAAAAATCACGGTTGGACAAACTACAAACAATCAGAATTCAAACCAACCAATCACAAACCAGCGACGTCGTCACGAACGAGGTAGGGGTGGCACGGAGGGGAACGAAGGGGTTTTTATCCAACGGTCATCGGGAGCTTGAGCTTAGTCGGTAGTTGTCTCTGTTTAGTGATGGGACAAACGACTGATTTTAACCATCCGATGAATCATCCGATGGTTTTTCCATTCATCCAATCCTTTCAGATGGATGATTCATCGGATGGTTTCTCATTAGTAGTGGGGGTACTGCCGATTGAGCTTCCCGCGCTGAGGTTCGGAGGATTCACCTGTTCAGTGGACGGATAGATAAAACATCCAAACGCGGGGTTCAGATGTTTCGCCTGATTCATCCATTCATCGGATGGTTTCTCATTGGCAGTGGGGCAGCTGCTTGCGCTGCTGTGTGGAGGATTCATCTGTTTAATGTATGGATAGGTGAATCATCCGTACACGGGTGTTTTAGATGTTTCGCGTGAATGAATAGGCCTAGTTCATTGTTTGATTGTTGGCTTCAGCTTATTTATGTAATATACTCCGATTAAACTGCTTTAATTCCTCCAACATTAAATTTATTTTGTCAAAAAATATCCGCTTCATATGTTTAACGGATTAATAGATGAATCGCCCATTTTCGGGTTTTAGATATTTCACCTGAATGAATAATTGTATGATAATATGGTTGTTTCAGCCTATAAATCTACTTCACACCGATCTGATGAATTATGAGTTTTAATTCCTCCAATTTTTAATTAAACATTTTCTTGTCAATAATAATCATTAATTGACATCAAATCGCCCAATATTTATTGTAACTGATATTTAATTAAATTGTTGTAAAATAAACACCATTTTTTGAACAACATTTTATTTACGATCGTAATCCTGCGATTTTGATATGTGCATGGATTTTTCAACAACAAAACCACGGCATAGATTATTATAATAAAGTGTTTATGTAACAAATAAACCTTTAATTAGTAATCAGATTACGTAATCCTATACATAACATCTAAAGTTTAACCTACTACTGCCGTGCTGTCAGGAATAAAATTAAAAACTACTCAACACACGCAGATGGCAGATAGATGAATAAATATTATCAGATGTTTCTAACGCAAGGAAAGGAATTGTCCAAACGGATGGTTTTCTGAATGGATGAAACTACGGGAACAGATGGTTCATCCATAAATGAATGGATGAATCATCCAGATGAAAACTAGAGTTTCCATCGGATGAATGAATTGCCGCTCAACAACCGGATGAATCGTTTGTTTTCATCCGATGGTTCCCATCACTAGTCTCTGTGGGAGACGGGTTGTGCTGCTCGCGTCTTGATTTTTAACGTGATTTTGGCGTCGGCCGCCGTAGCATCCGTTATCTGAAATACATTGTGTGTTTACTATTCTTTTAGAAAAATTAGCCTTGTCAGATCGGAATTAAATTTGAGGTAAAGCGAATTAACGTAACTGTTGGAAATCAAACAGGCCGTGGCCGGCAAGGCCGAACATACTAAATTTTTCTGACGCTCAATTATTTCCATCAAACACGAAAATTGATAGCAGCCTCCCGCCAACGTTAGTAATAAGTTTTGTGTGAATGACTACCAGTGGGTCGACCCTTTATGTTAGTAGTTTAAGATATTTTTTATTGTAGAGATCAGTTATGGACAGCTATTTCTGTAAGCTTGTTATTTATTTATATATTTATTGATAAGGTTCAAAAATTAATGAATCTTGTTAAGACCAACTTATTTAATTTCATACTGAATCCAACTGACAACCACGTTTTGTACCTTGCAGGCTGCATCTTGAAATCAGACTTTTGTGAATTTCTGTCATCTTTTTAGAAACATTTATCGATACTCAGTACAATTCAATTCATGATAAATTAATTATCAGAGCTTTCCTAATATTTTCAAAATAACACATATTGCCCGAATTTAAATATTCCAAGCAGTGTTCTCTGTCCAGATGAAGAACTAGTAGATCAGTTATGTTTGTCCAGGTCAAGCGTCATTACAGTATAAACATAATAAAATAAACCAATTCTGTTAGTGTCTAGCTCAGGAGCTGACCCGTGTCCCGAAAGATCGTCGTCACTAGTGGATAAGTAGCAACTCCCACCGTAACCCCATTTTGTCATAAATCACACCACTGGCCAGTAGGTATACCACAATATAACAAATTGGACGCTTCATGAACCCAAATAAAACTTTAACCTTTTTAGATAAATCGTTCTTGCAGAGATTGGCAAGGCGGATGTGTGTTCCTCGCTCCTCGAGCAATTTTTATTAACAGTTATTTTTGTATCTAAATGCTCTGGTAACAACTATCTGTGATTAAAATTCTGAGTAATAATAGCAATACAATATAGAGTCTGTGATTCAAAGTTTGAGTTATTATAACAATCATATTTGACAACCAACAATGTATTCTCAAATCGTTCAATAAATCATAACATTGTTGTCCATCCAGTGTTGTTTATTCCCACAGTGACTATTATTTAAGACAAATTTCAGATAAATTCAAACTTCAGAAAATATATGTAATTCTCGAGGTTGTCACTCATTCCAGACCTGCTGTCATTCAGATATTTTTTTAATAGTTTCATTAATTTTTAAACTTAGAGTCATTGTCTATTTGAATATACTTTAATACCTAAAAGAAGGAAACACATAGTTATTACATTCTTTATTGTATCCAGGGTAGTTGTCATGGATTCTCTTTAGTGAATCACAATTCAATAAAAGGTGACAAATACATTTTACAGTCACACCTTCCAGCTGTGTGTTATAAAAATATATATATACATGTATTATATATGTATATATATATATGTATTATTTCCTTAGTCAATCTATTCCTTGCATAGCTTTCAGTTTTCATAATATTATTTCATCACATCAGTATAAATTATTAAGTGAATATACAATTTAGATATTGCATTTTTTGATAAGTGTTGGTGTAAGAAAGTGCCAAGTGAGAAGAAGACCATCCTTTCCAGGATCCCGAAGGACCTCTGGGCGCATCATTGCGCCAAGCCTACACTTTCACATAACATCTAATTTCCACTGCGCACTAGTGCATTGAGCGCCTTGTTAAGGTGGGGTGACCATTTTTGTGTTGCCGTACAATACTTGGTTAGTTAAAGTAACAGCAAGGGTTTTTTTCTTTACAAAATATAACCTACATTAACATTTACGTTTTTTTATATTTTTATATAGAAAAACTTATCAAGAGAATGAATAAATAAACTAGAACGCTTCTCGTTGAAGAGATAACGAAAATTGTATTTTTCATGTGAATATATAGGATCTTGGCAGTGAATGCTCCTTCGATTGTTATCTTATTGAAATTTCTTCAACAAATTTTGAATAATTAAAGTTATAAAAGCTGCTGGCCATATTAACATCTCTTTGAGACTATAATATCAAAGAATAGGATATAAAATATGTTTAAACCCGGTAAATCATACCTAGTAGAGTTAAAAAATGGATTAACAATCGTAGTTTATCAAATGGGAGGAATATAATATTACTCACCGTTAAAAAATCGGTTATGTCAAATGATAAATAATTATTCTGCCTTTCTACTTTTGGCGTTTTCCAGGTGTAGATACGATTCATCCGAAATATTAGGAGAATTGCAATCCATTCTTAATAACATTGAACGGAGATGGATTACACCTATTTAAATGTGGTTGTAAAGTAATTATTTAGTCTCGCTGGTGAACTCGTGTCTACGTAGTTCTCCAGACTAAAAAAACTCGTCGGTGTATACTGAGGAAATCTTCACGGAGTTACAATACCCAAACTCCGAGGTCAAAGAGATGATTCCACATCAACTTTATATAGTGTTTTTACAATTCCTGAGAACTCCAGGACCTACAACTGTTTGGACATATATACTTACATTTCCCTAAATTTGGGCTTTTTCCGAACCTGATTGTGTTTGAAGTACTCAGATTTTGTAATAATATAATTTTAACTCAAAAACACAAATTCCTACTTATAATTATATTTTTATTTTATTTATTTGAACGCTGTAGTAATGACATTTTATTTCAACTAATAATATTGTTTAAATTAAAACAATCCATTACATTACAGCTGACATACCAAAATTTATAATACTTTATATTATTGGAGTATGTTATACAAGTATTTTTTTCTATAACAGCAGCACTCAGTGGCGGAACCACCCTTAGTAGAGAGATTTGCTTCGAATGTTAGATACCACATTCAATAAATTGACCCCTTGGTGTTTTTTAAATTAACTTTATGCATATTAATCTACATAATCCCGATTGTTTATTGAAATTACATTAAAATCCAATATATGCAGATATAACACACGACAAAGCAATCCACATCTATAAACATAGCCCTTGCATGATTCATAACTTTTCCTATATAAATTCATAATAACCTTGAATACATTTTGAACAATCCAAACACCCAAACCAATAATATCAAGAACAGTAATTACACAATATACAATGACGATACAAAACAAGGTTCACGGTGCAAAAACTGAATTGATTTATAGAACATGTAAAACTATTGATTGCAAAGGTAATTCTTAGATTTGTAATTAAAGGTCGATTAATTCAACAAGTTTTACTATTAATATCACGTTAAGTGATCATAAATAAGCAGTAATCGACGATTCGTAGCGAAACAATTATCATAGTTTTACCCATAATGAATCGACCAAAATATAATCGAAAAGACCCGATACGATTGTAAATAACTGATCCTTTTCTCATTAAATTAAAAATTAAAGAATAGGTGAAATTAGTTTAAAATACCAAGTGTGACATTCAACCAGCTCCAAGTGATTTAAACTATAGCTATTGAATCAATTTCATTATTAATCCTTCGTTTTTGTAACGTGAGCCTCTGGAAAAAATGAACGAAATAACCTTTTGCCTCGATTCAGACATGTAGTAACGAGAGTACTTGGTTGCTATAAGAACTTTTAGCAAAACAGTAGCTATACAGCATTTTTTACGCACTATCCTTTCAATCAATTGGGTGTCTCACTAATATATGGATTAGACTCTCGATTAGTCCGTCGA
The DNA here is from genome assembly GCA_963675035.1 of Allygus modestus. Taxonomy (NCBI): domain Eukaryota; kingdom Metazoa; phylum Arthropoda; class Insecta; order Hemiptera; family Cicadellidae; genus Allygus; species Allygus modestus. The sequence continues at coordinate 104,481,580 of OY776112.1, forward strand.
AAGAGATCATGGGTTCGATTCCCGACATGACAACATGACTTTCTGAGGTTTAGAACGTTACTACGGGTAAAATGTAAAAGTAAATTAAAATGCAAACAAGAAATTCCTAATATCCTCTCATTAATTTATCTCGTGCAGTGCAGTAGCAATAGATGCTGATAGAATCGGACTTGGTATAAGACAGTATCCTGTGAGTAAAAAAAAACTTGAAATATTGGATATTATTTCAGAGTAATTTAAAATAGAGGTCATGTATTTTCTTAGATGGGTATTGTTTATTATAACAAATTATAGGAAGGTCTTTTTTGGTCTAATCATGCATTTTTGTGAACACATAAATGAATGTGCATATTTAACTTTACTTCCTAAAGTAGATTAAAATAACCAAAATATATTATACTAGCTGTTCCCGCAGGCTTCGCCCCGCATATAGTTTATAATAACTATGACAGTTTTGTGTGCTGCATTCTACTGTTAGCCCGTAGAACTACTACGAATCATGATCAGCTTTTTGTATTTTCATTAGCTCAAACAAAAATTAATGTCCATGAGAAATACAAGGGAACATTGTTGGGATCTCTGGTGGAGCCCCAAGATCATATCAGGTTGAAAAATATTTAGTTTTCCTATTTTATGCCTAACGAATCAATTTACAAAATATCAGCTCTCACCCTACATGGGAAGGTGGAGAATTAGTGATGAGTGAGTAAGTCAGTCTGCCAGGGCTTTGCCTTTTATAGATACAGATTTAAATTACCGATGTTGAGATCTATTGCTGAAATTTAAACATTTTAGGTACCGGTCCTCCCACCACAATACGTTTTTCTGTTAAGTCAGTAAAAAATGGCAGATAATTACTTTAGATCGTCAAAACTTCACAAATCACACAGCCAGAAAAATAAAGTTAAAAAGAGAAATCAAAGTCGGATTAAGATATTGAAAATATTCTCTACTTTGAAAGATATTTTGAAAGAGGATATTTCGTTAGGAAATGGACCAGTAAGAGTAGGAGCCGATGATGATGGTTTGTTGTCTGGTGTAAGCGGATATTGCCTACTACGCCTCCACCTCCGCCACCATCCGTCCTCATCATTGTTGGTAATAAGCCTTTTAAATAACAGAAGACTCGCATAAGTCTCCCAAATGTAAGTCCTCCGAATTCTTTAAAACCAGTTGGAAAATAAAAAAATTAGATATAATGTTGTCTTTCTATGTTTTATCTACGGTAAAGAAGTTGATGCATTGTAGTTTGCTCCTCTTTAAAGCAGCGAATTGTGCTTAATGACAGTGCATAAAATACCTGAAATAAATGTTGTTCCTGCCATCCGTGGTAATATTTCACTAAAATATTATTAGGATAAAAATAACAGTAAATTTTATAGCAAATAAATTAGTTGTCTTTGTATTCACTTTAAGAATATGATGTAGGTGTTTGATTTATTTAAAAATAATAAAAACATATTAGAGATCATTTCTATTACAGTTTTGATAGGCATAGAGGAATTTACCTTAAAAATGTAGTTACAGTTGGATTTTAACCACCAAAACCAATCAAATAAACCAAAAAATAGGTTCTAAACAACTTTTTATTAGTAATTTGCATATTATTATAACTACGGGATGTAATTAAAACGCGTTTTAAAACATTACGTAATATGTGTGTGTTGTAAAGTGTTAGAAATAATTTACTATTGTAAACCTTGGATGATCGGCATTACGTAGTAATTAGCTACATCTGTTTTGTATTCAAGCAAACTTCATCTCACCACAATCAGAACACAGACCGATATTATTTGTAATTTGTCTTCATGTAAGCAAAAAAATAAAACTAGCCAAATGAAACATTAAGGTTAAAAAATGTTTTCATAAAAACTCATATCTAGGTGATGAATGCCTTACAGGACTATTTCTTTATTCAGGGTGAATTTTTCCGACTCTGCCAATAGTTTCTATGAAAATATTTTATGTTAAACTTCATATTTCGTCTTAAATTTCTTACGACCTATTAAAGGAAATTAAATTCTTTAACAGCGAATGTACAATTTTCATACAAGATAAGACATACTAGACAAAATAAATTCAGGAATAATACTCGGCATGGATCCTCCATACATATAATATTACCAATAACCTGTGGCAAAAACCTGAAAATCCTAAGAAAACTTTCCTATTAATTAAAAAATTGTTGCAAGATAAATAAATTTACGTTCAATACATTAATCTTGCCATTATTTTTTTTACTTAAGAACTGACTCATACAAAGTACATATTAACAAAGTTGTACAGTGAAAATTGAATTTGGAGAACACAATACTATAAAGACTATTATGGAGAGCGATAAATATATTTGTTTTTCAGCAGAATGTCTGCTAGAGAAGAGCTGGTGCCGATGCAATAACAATTTTGTACATTAATTGATTTATATAAACCTACCGATTAGTTATGATGTGGTGAAACACATGGAAAAACTGAGTACACCTTGTTCATAAGAACCCCTAAGAATCGCTTTATTCAATTAACTTGAAATCTGGTTTCAAATATCTAACATTTATATACACAACGTAGATCACTGACAATAAGACGATCCAGACGTGTATGCTGTGCCGTTTACGCTAATTTCCTTGTAGCAATAGGTGAGTTATTTCAATAATCGTTTATTGGTACACATCATACACCCTCACTGGGTAGTTAGTACTTTGGTAGTAGGCCTACTACACTTATCGTTTAAATTTAACCTCCAGTAATACAATATTTGCAAAAATAATGGGGACGAAAGTAAATTAAATAATGCGTAATGCAATTTTAATTTTAAATAATGGGAAACTACAGACGCATTTTGTTAAAAGAGGCTATAAAATGCAAATTGTCCTGCTAATGTCAAGTCAAACTTTAAATTGTGCATACAGTCTCGATGGGATAATAAAATAATTTACAAAATTAATTCTTGTTTTAATTAATTATTAACTGCACACACTATTAAACTAGTTTACTTAACTGGGAACTAACTTTATTACCTGCTTATGTTGCAAAATAAAACGAACACATGCAGGCTAAATCATGAGACATTTGTGGTAGGATTGCGTGACCGGACGCAATTAAAGTCACCCTAATCCCTTTTCTCTTGAAAAAAAAAAAACAGCAGAGCTGTAGCAAACCTCTGCACATTTTGTGTAGAAATACAATATTTAAACAGGAAAATTACGGTATGTGTAAGTATTTTGACTACTAAGTGTTGAACAGTTTAATTCCTCTATTATTTTTCTATGTCTGATTCACTGTCTGGTTCATTTGTAACTAACTAATGAAAAATATCTATCGGCAGCTATAAGGGTGGGCTGAGGAAGCGGGGGGATCCCTTTCTAATCGTTGCCGGACAATTTATAGAGAGGAAATAATATATATTACCTTTTATAAAACTCATAATGAAGGATTGCAATCCCTTATAAAATAAAACATCTTTTACAATTTGAATGTTATCCTTTTACGCACATAATATATATGTCAACGCCAATTGTGCTCCAGTGCTCAACATCAGTTAGAGGTCCAGGATTTAAGTTTTACTAAACGAAAGCCCTTCCAAAAGTAATTTTGTATCAAAAACCGGTTTTATTAATAAATATGAATCAATTATATATATAAAGCACTTTTGCAAAATAGGTTTAAGTAGGGTTGTAAATTAAAGTGAGAAGGTCATACTTCACATTATGACCTTCTCATAATGTGAACAAAATACACATAAACAAAGAAGAACACATAAATATAGGGATCTCAAAGAAGAACGAAAGGCGAGGAGCATTTCGTTAAAGGAAGACAGATACAAGGCTCATTAACTGAAGAACGTGAGACTTCGTAATATGACTTCCTTCCAATAAAAGCATAATCACAAGGAAACTTGCGCTTAAAAATAATGTCTTATCTTATTTGACAATAATTTTTATATTTTAAATTGTAGGTTAAAATTTGTTAGCGAACATTTAAAAATAAAAAAATCACCTTATCCCTCTCTGTTTAAAAACATATTGTTCTTTGCTGATTCGAAAGTTGTTAAATTCGATAATTTGCCATCTAAATACCTCAAACAATGAGGCCTTTTCATCATGATCATCATGGACATGTCCTGGATTCCAAAAGGGTTATTTTGGGGGTTAAGTACGCCAAAAATTTTATGTTTTTTATTTCAAATATAATATTCATTTAAATCAAATTTAAGTTTGAACCATTATATTCAGCTTAAAAATAATTTAGGGTTTTGAGTTGCTCTACGTCAATTGGTTACCAAGATATTGTGAGTGCTAAACTCAGTGCATTGTCAAAATTCATTCTTTATGAGAATAAATAAAGTTGTAAATCTTGCTTATTTATGAACACATAGTGATAACAAAATATATAAGGCTTCAACTGGTTCTAATCTATTAATTTATGCGTAACATGCTCCAACAGCATTAAACCTATTTATGCAGTCCTATGTCATATGAACATTGCGTTATCCCATATTATTATTATGGGGAATAACAAAAATTCGAAATCTCCCTTTTTCATAAATATAATTTGATGAATTTGAAATTTGCCTTTATTTAGATGTGAAATTTATTTGTAATTGCATGAAAACTCCGATTTCAGTTGTCCTTGTTACAGCAAACATGCGTTATCTGTTCAATGTTAATTTTATGGAGGAAAAATATAATACCCCTGTCACAGTAAACCTTCATAATCATTGAACTTCCAATGCATATACGTGACTTAATACCACATAAGGCCACTTTCCAGTTTCATTAAAATATATTCACAAATAAGCGATATACTGTATAACTTTGTAGTTATTTTTTATTAGAATACCATTAGAGCTTTAGTACGCAGGTTTACTGATACAGGAATCATCAACGAAAAATGCAGTTTTGTGCAAATGCCAATATACCACATCCTGGTGGAACGACATAACAAGTTTCATCAATATACATTGTTAAATATGCAAGATATAAAATTTTACTTAATCTTCATAATTTACATTGGACAACGTACTATTTTTAGCACATAATATCATCTTATTTTTAGCACTATACATTTAATCTTATAACTTCACAAAGTTTAGTGATGTTTAGCCGCTTCGGGCCATTGAGCAGTCGTCACGAACCCGGTCACGTAAGGCGGAGACTCCAATTTTGGGTTTATTACTACCGCCTCCGAAGCAATTACGTTCTTTTAAACAAGTCCCATATTGCTTCACATTTTTGAGTATTATTAGGTAAGGCGTAAGCCCGAAACTAGAGACGTTTAAAACCATGCAAACATTAACTCTTTTTAATATTTATAATAAATAATGTTTGTCTTAGTAAATATGTGAACAACTTAAAACTTGGTACTAGGTTTGGCGTCTCACTGGTTAACAAACACCGAGCACTGGTTAGCGTCTTATATCGGTACAATGGGTCAACTGTTCGATACCCTAGATACAAATTATCTTGTAATAATATTTGTACACACACTCTGAATTCACTTTAACTCTGCATAAATGTTTGAACTATTGGATTTTACACATAAGACGGTGAGTTTACATAACAACTTATTTAAAGTGGTCGGACTTGACAATTTATTCAAGAAAAAAACATCGAAAGAACAGTCAAAATAAGTATAACAGAAACATTAGTGATTCTACAATTGTATGTAGTTGTCCCAACACTTGATATGTAAATTGAATGTCTCTACAATAAACAAACTATGCAAAATAAGTATACGCATTCGCATAAAAAGCGGACCATAAATGTTAGGGCAATCAAAATAACTCACTTTTTTCTTTCTCACCTTATACATAGTATATGGAGAAAGTATTGTTTTCGTCAAAATTTTCGAATTTGAGTTGTAAGTGGAAATATTTGTTTTGGCACTCCCTGAACCCAAAAAAGTGGTTTTTACGTGATGTCTGTGTGTCTATCTGTCTGTCTGTCTGTCTGTATGGATGTGTACAGAGCTAGAGCCCTAACCAATGGTGGGATTTTTATGAAATTTGGTATGTAGGTAGTAATCCACGATATCTCCAGACGTTTTTCATTTTTTTGCATTTTTGATTTTTAAGGGTAATTATCTCCCAAAAACCGCCAAAAAACATGAAAAATCAAGATTTCTCAAAAACGGCTCTAACGTTTTGATTAAACTCTAGTCGTTTGTAGAAATTTAGTTTTCAAAAAAAATGGCACCACCCGTATTTCTGTAAAAATTCGGGTTCAGAAATTACAAGACTTAAAATATCAAAAATTCAGTTTTTTATTTTTCATTAAAAAAAACACAATAATAAAAAATATTACTATTCACCATTAAAAAGAGCTCAAAAAACTAAATCATTCATTAACTTGAATTACTATTCTACGATTACTGGTTGCGGAGAAAATTTAGATTTTCATTTTGCTGTAAACGCAGAACGTTGTCCAATTTTATTCTTTTGGGGAATAAAAAATTACTATTTCTCTCTTATTTATTGATCAATTTCGTTCAAACTTGATATGCTTGTCAAGTTAGCATTGACCAATAGAGGAAATTTTAAATATTTTGGCTTGGGGGGCATGAAATAGGGGGCATTTCCCCTCTTAAAACCACGTGTGTTGCGATGGATTCTGTAGTGTAATGCCTCTTAAACAGGAATTTGGGTGTATATTTTTGAAAATAACTTGTTTACAAGATTTTCTGAACATTCGACCGTGCTTTGTATTTTATATTTAATAAATAAAAAGTCATTTATTCATTAATGTTGGACAAAAAGAGAGAAAGTATGTGTCAGTTTCCTGATACCGTTTATTTATTTCATTATATTTCTTCGATATTTTTTGTTCTTTAACAGATAATAAATTGTTACTTGTTACATAACGTGATCGTTAAATAAACGTTATCACAACATTGAAGGAACAGTCCATTACATTGGAAACAGTTTAGTGACTATGACGTGACTGAACATGTGTATTGCCCAACTTCAGATTTGCGATGGATAGTTAACATGTAACACAATGAAAAAGAAACAGATAACATTGATATTTTCACCGATTCAGGATTTATACTTAAGTTTAAACAAATTAGTTTATTCAAGTGTACCTGAGTTAAAAGTCAACATTTTTAAACTGTAAAGTGCCTACCAACATACATGTATTCATATTTATATTCAATGGCTTGGATGTATATTTATCTATTTGAATTTAAACCTTTCCAATACTTGGTACCTAACTTTAGGTTATTAATTAAACAGTCTATTGAGCAAAAATATGATCAGATCAAAACTACATGAAAAGAGTTGTTTTTGAATGGTTCTGAGTTTATTTGTTGTCTACTCTGGTAGAGCCAAACATAGCTTTTCACACTATAGTATATGCGTACGTACATGGTGCCGGGTAAATATGCATTAGCAGTTAGATATTAGGATTTTATAAATAAAATAGAACATAAAATGTGAAGTCACTTTATTTTATTTTGACTCGTCAGCTTGTCTCCCCATTTGTATCTTCAAATCTAAGAACTATTATTAGATATTTGTTGAAACTTAGTTATTTTAGTAGTTTCATGTCTTAAAGTCCGTAGATTGTAGAAGAATAAGTGTCTTAATTTAACAGTTACCATTTATTTATCAACAAAGAACGCCTACATAGCGTTAAAAGTAAGAACTAATAATTTTTAATCTTATAAGTTACGGCTTAATAACCTGGATTCTTAAACTGTAATTGATTGAGTAACACTAATTTTCATGATTAAATTAATGCTTTTATCAGTTATTTTTGTTCCGATATTTAAAAACCTTAAATAATTATTCCAAGGACAATACGTCACGGTTGTTAGAACCTTAATACCAAACTCACTACAATTTAGGCCTATTGTTTTTAAGATATTTAGTTTTGATAACCCAAATTGACTGACATTAAAACCGGTAAAGCTTAGAACATTTGGTAGTAAAATAGCAATTACTCTCCATTGCATATGCTGTTTGTTTAGATTAAAGTTGTTAAATATTTATCATGTGCAATTTTTACGTGACACTCTGTCCATTGTGACAACGCTATGGTAAAATGAAATAGAAGAGAATCTATTTCTAAACTAACTGTTTTTCATAAATATATAAAAGCAAACAGGTAAATAACGAAATTCAGAGAAGGGAGTTCCAATCTCAAGTAGGTCGTTTCAGCGCGAGCCTCTCCAAATGTTGCAGGTTTTTCACTTCATCCACTTGAGTATTAATTGAATTTGCCGTTTTGTGCTGGAGTCAAGCTTTGATTCGCTTCGAAATAAATAAAAGTGAAAGCTATTTGGTTGTTTTATAGGAAAAATACGGATTATTGAGTACATCTTTGATGTTATTTGGAAGAAAGTCTGTGGGCGTCTAATAAAATGTTCACTACGTCTAATGAGCATTGGTGTTTGTTTACTTATCAGTAAATTAATTTACAGAAACTAGTTTAACCACTTTTATGAAAACGTGTTTAGTAAAGGAGAATCATTTTTAGTATCGGAGTGGAAAGAATGTTGTAATGGGTCTTAAATTTGAGAAATCTGTGACTCTTTATTATACGAGATGTTCAAAAATTTTTATCAAATACTAGCTGTTACTAGTATTACTTTCGAGTATTACTTTCGAGGCTTCGCCCCGCAAATGATTTATAAATACCCCCGTCGCAGGAAACCTGCATACTCAGTGAATTTCAAATGGTACTTCCTAAGTCATGAAGCCACTTTCCAACTTTAATCAAAGCATATAAATAAATAACCTAGATATGACATTTTATTTATTACACATAATAAAAACATTAGGACTGAGTATGCAGGTTTTCTGCATCAAGAACCTCAAAATCGGGGTTTTTATGGAAGTACCGATGTATCACCTTCATATGAAGCAATATGCCAAGTTTGATCAATTTATGTCTATAAACAGGCAAGATATCACATGTTTATTATTCTCCATAAGAATAACATTATAGCTGCTGAGTACGCAGGTTTGCTGCCATAAGGACCACAAAAAATGGGTTTTGCATGCAAATAGTATTAAAGCCCAACCATATAAAGCCACATACCAAGTTTCATTAATATGTGTTCATTAATAATCAAGATATACAATTTTCTTATTCTCCATAAAATTAACATTGGACAACGTACTGTGTTTAGCACTCTCAATATCTCGGTAACCAATTGACGTAGAGCGGTGATCAAAATACCAAATTGTTTGTTTTTTAAGCTGAATTTAATGATGTAAACAAAAATTTGGGTTTAAAATGAATTATATGTACAAAGTTCAAAAAACCCATTTTTGGGGTACAAACCCACCTGTCTGGTTCTCGAACTCATGAAAATAGGTGCTGCCTTAAAAACTACCAGAATTGCATTTACTATGCAATATTGTTTGGATTACTATAATATTTCTTTCAGTGCACACACACACTCACACACACACACACATATATATATATATATATATATATATATATATATATATATATATACAGTATTTGTAATGGTGTTTTTGGCATCTGGGGACCTCAAAACGAAATGTTATCATGGTTCCGGGCCTAGGTCATACCATGACCTACGGTAATAGCTTCTTCCCTTTAGAGGAAATTTTCTAAAAAACTATGACAGTTGTGTGTGGTGCATTCTGTGGTTAGCGCGTGGAACTATTACGAATCAAACAGCTGTTTGTATTTTCATCAGCTCATACAAAAATGAATGTCCATAACGAATACATGGGAACTTTGTCGGGGTCTCTGGTGGAGTCCTATGGTCAGATCAGGATGAAAACCATTTAGTTTTTTATTTTATGCAATGAATCAGTGGCAAAATCTCAACTCTCTATTTGAATGGGAAGTAGGAAAATTAGTGATAAGTGAGTGAGGGCTTTGACTTTTTTATAGGTATAGATTACTTAAATATTTTGAATTTTCATTGTTTATTTACTGCATCTTGTCACGAATTAAAATAAATTTTACATCAATTCGGAAGTCGGATAATTTTTTCGGAATTCGGAAGAAAAATGTTTAAGAATGTTATAAATCTTAGCGTTATTATGGGCTTTTAGTAATAATAACACATTATGAAACTGATAAAATCATAAGACTTACAATAACAACCGACTGGTTTAGTGAATTTTCCGATTCAAAGGAAAAGGGAATGAGATAATAGTTTTGTGTTAAACTTCTCAATGAAATACCTATATTGGAATATTATTTATTACATTTATTAATGCATCTAATGTGATTAATACAGTTATAGTCAAAATTGCAATATACATTGGTGCATACAAATTAAAATTAAAACTGAAATCATTTGTATTACTTAGGTACTTAATTTACTCAACTGAGACGAACAATATAAAGTCCCAGTGGTACGGTCCAGTGGACTCGCATGGCTTTTAGCAGCTGTTGCTTACATTGAAAATCTCTCAACTGTTTTTAGGTGAAATATTATTTTGGCTCTTGTTTTGTGCCGTACAGCATGATAAAAAGCTAAAATATTTTAAATAATATCATTCATATGAAAATAATAACAAAATAAATCCGTTCTGGTATCAGCTGGGCTTCCTGCTTTTGATTTAAACGCCGTTTTCGATCTTGTAGACTTTTTTATTTGAAGATTTTCCAGTATAAGCCTAACCACTAATTGGACTACATAACAAATGAGCGAATCTTACATTTACAATATTACATAATCAAGAGTAGCAATAGCCTATCCAAATTCCAACTGATCATATTTCCAGTAACCTGGCCAGTATTAGAAACACACAAAAATAGCGGTTGCGCTCCTCGGTAGATAACAGTTATCGTCTTAGATTTCGGTTCAAGAGGCCATGGGTTCAATTTCTGCAGTGACCATATGACTTTGAGAGCTTTTGACCGTTTTCAGCCAAAATTTATTGAGATAAAATTTCATTGGCGTAGACAAGACACATAGATTCAATCGCGAATTTATACTACGAACATATAACACGTGCCGTTCCCCGTAGCATCTGATTGCGTAATAATACATGTACTATAGTACATTAACTATCTTGTACCTCATGTATTGTTATCTCATGATATGATCTAAATCAATATTGACGTTTAATAAACATTGGTCTTTCGTTAGGGGTTTTCATTTTGTAGGATAGGTTTATATGGTCTATTTCCATTATACAACAAATTTTTACTATACAACAATTAATTTGGTGTGATATAAAGCGTTTGGGGGATAAAAATAATTGTCTGAGTTCCAATTAAAAACTCTGAGTGTATGAAAAAACGTATCAAATAATATCTATAACAACCGTGTAAAATTATAAAATAGGAGTTTCCATGCTACATTATAGTGGGTATTAAACAGTCGCAATAATTATTTTTACCTTGGCGTATTAAAGCTAATAAAAATAAATAAATATGTAACATTTTATAAAATATTCTGCTTACTATTAAGGAAGAGGTTTTAGCTTAACATTGCCGCCACTTGAATTAGCAATGCCCTATAATTAAATATAAGGGATATTTCCGAAAGATCTGTAAACATACTTTAATACCTGGCTGTTATGATTGCCTACGATTTATTCTTTACTTGATATTCTAATTCAAAATATTTAACTTAATCCTATGCTACAAATCTAAATACAGCATAGAGTATATTTACGTTCAAATTTTACCCTTGGTTAGAATGGTTTTAATATACAAGAATGAACTATTTAACTAACGCTAGCAAAATAACCTCAGCTCATGGGGTCCTGCCAGATGGGCTTACGCATATTTCTTTCGAATAGTCTATCAATCTGTTTTATTGATGGCAATCTACCAGTTCTGCTGCAGATAAAATATTTCAGCATTCGGATTCCAGTTTAGACAATAAAACCTGCTTTTACACAGGATATATTATCTTCATCCTTGGCTTTGTAACAACTAGACATGTACTTCACCAAAGTACATGCAAGGTACATAGAAAAAAAAACTAAATATTAACAATCGTTAACGATTGACATAGCTAAAGTATAGGATAACTATCGACATTAATTGATAAAGCAACTGTTCTAAACATATGTTGTTCATCAAATTATCAATATTACTGTGATAATACAAATATAATAAATATTTTACTATATCAAAGAGTAGTAATCTATACCATGAATTAAGATCGAGTATAAAAGAAAACATAATTCATGTTTAAGACATGGATTTAAAATATTTCTTCAACACGTTCAAATATGTAAATGTATAAATCTATATTTAATTAGTAATACTAAATATTGGTGGGTTGAAACTTCATTCGGAAAATATCTTGGAATTGTATAAGAATGTAAAGAGTAAAAATTAATGTAATATCTGATTACATTTATCCAATGGCGAAATGTAAGATTTGTCAATAAAGTCTTATTCCCATGGAAAAAAGACTGTTAAATCCCAAAAAAGCTTGATAAGGTTGAAAATGTAGAGGCTTAAAATATTTTTTTATGTTTTCTTTCACATATAGAAAAAACTCTAAATCTACTCTACATTGTTCAATATGTATACACAATTTTAAACACAAATAGGCCTAGCTCACAGGGCATAATACTTATTTTCAGCAATGGAACAAAATACGTTGCTTTCAAAATCAAACGTGAAGTATTGTTTGCAATGGTATTTCCTTATCCTATTTTATAATAAATGTGTATTACACAAAATAAAACAAAGAATTTCCACAACAACGTTCAAGTTAGATTTAAAATGCAGCTGTAAACATCAAAAGTTGGAACCGAAAAACTGCTAAATGCATAAAGTATTAATTTAATAAAATAATTTACCTTTAGTTTTGTCACCTGATATCCTGGACTCACCTGAAAAATAAAAAAAAGTTAAAATAAAAAACATAGTTTAAGACCAAAAGATAAACCTAACGCATTACTAATTCTGAAACTTATTTTTATTTTTTATACAGAAATGTATTAGTTAGATCATATCGTGTAACCAATGAACCCTTCATTAAAAAATCCTTTTTATATTTTCTACCAAAAAGGAAGGAAATACAAGTTAATTTTTATCATTCAACTAAAGTAACATGTTAATACATATCCAGATAAATGAGCACTCTTTTAAAATAATTTTCCATGTACAATTGTTGTCAAAAAATTGTTACCATTTACCACCAATCATTTATCAGAAGCCGCTTAAACGCATATTAGTGAAAAGTCAAGGAAAAATATACGAATGTTACCAAGATTAAAATTGTATAGTATTTCAAAATTTTGTATTAAAGTCTAGAACACATAAAAGTGGGCATACAATAGTTATTTGTGTATTAAGGGAGTAAAGTGCAACTTTGTCTCACTGAAGAAAATTGTTGGCACCCGACACTGTAGGCGAGGCCGACAATTTTCCCGAGGGAGACAATGTACTTTACTCCCGTAATACACACAACATTTTCCCACACCCCAAAATCCACAAGTGTAATAAGTATTCACATTCACAGTCACTGTCCATATTGGTTGCGTAATACGTAATAACTAACCTCGGAACTCGGAACGTTAATTATTGCAGCGAAATATCAGCTGATTCTGTTCCGCATGTTGTAGTTACAGCGTTGCCAGTTTTCTCCCACTCTATACACTGTGTTGCCAGATTTTCAATTATTTTTATGGGTTTACTTGGTCTCCATTGGAAGTCAAAATACTTTTTGTCTTTCCTTGTACTTTTTATTTTTCAAGGAGTAAAATTGGACTTTACATAGTAGGTGGGGAAAACAACTTTACATTTAACTGCAAATAGTAGAACAATCAATTGAAATTTTTCTCACAAAAACTTTTTAAGTACATACAACGTCCATACAATTAAATAAGGCTTCACAGAAGTGTCCCTAAAGTCTAAAGTATAGGTTGAACCGATTGTCAATAACAAGTAGCAAAACCTCTCGATAAGCCTACTACGATAAGGGACCAATTGGAAGAGGTAATAAGTTGGTCAAATCAAGGAAAGAAAAGTACTTACTCAAATAATAAATAACATGGACCAAAGAAAAAAACTGCAATCACTTAAAAATCGTTTATTTAGTTTCCTGCGATTTCTTGAAATCTAGCAGTCTAAGATTAATGGTGAAATCCTCTTTTATAAAGAGCGCAAATAACGCAAATTCAATAATGCCTGCCATCTGAGAATTAATGAACTGTCCAACTGACAACTGTTCTTGTCGGGCTGTCGGGCCGTCTGGTCTTCCCAGTAAAGTAGATTGATTAAATAACACTTATTTACGCTTCTGCTCTTAAAAAAAATAATAATACAATATTTTGTTGAGAAGCGTTAAGTGTATTTAAGTTTAATTTTTATCTTAGGTGCACGGATTTTCTAAATCAGGATATTAACGTTTAAATACAAATTTATCATATACTTAATGATACTGAAAACGTAAATTAGAGTCTTAATATTTTATTTTACTTACATTAATGAACCCTGGACGGGATAAGTGCTAGCAACGTACTTTTATAAACAGTTTTATCTCATATCTAATTTAGGGCTATTAATATCAACGGATTGATGGTGTGTTAGAGTGTTTCGCTTAATCCACTTTGTTATCTTTGATATTTCGATTTCTCTCTGTCTGTCTGTCGGTAACGCTCAAGGTCGGCTTTTTGTTTGCTTTTCACGAGAAAACGGGTGCGTTGACTTGGATGAAACTTTGTTTCTTTGTTCTATACATGCGTGAAAAGGTTTTAGGCCACCTTAAACCGGCATACACTTTTTGGAGAAAAAAAATAGCGGCCGCTCAAAAACGTGTTTTCGTGCGATTTTGGTCACGTTTTGTTCGCTTTTCACAGGGAAACGGGTGCACTGATTTCGATTAAACTTTTTTTCTATGTTCTATATGTGCGTTAGAAGGTTAATTGGATTTTTGGAAATCACCTTAGGACTCTGCCCCACGGGGTTTTAAAGATCCTTTGTTATTGTTAAGGACAAAGCATTTATTTATATTGAACCGGATGATGACTGATAGCTGTTGTAGTTCTTATTTAATACGTTTAGTGAAGATTGGTAATAAATAACATAAGTATCCAGAGAGGATATCTATAATATAACCAAAATTAAAGTTTTGTCTCTGCATTGCTTGGAATCTATATCTATTAAAGGCAAAGCCCTGGCTGACTGACTGACTCATTCACCAATAATTCTCCACTTTCCCATATAGGTTGAAAGCTGAAATTTTGTACGCTGATTTTTTAGGCTTAAATAGGAAAACTAAATGGTTTTCATCCTTAGCTGACCTTAAGGCTCCACCAGAGACCCCGGCAATGTTCCCATGTATTCCTTATGGACATTAATTTTTGATTGAGCTGATGAAAATACAAACAGCTGATCTTGATTTGTAGTAGTTCCACGGGCTAACCACAGAATGCAGCACACACAACTGTCATAGTTTTAGAGAATTTCCCCTATAAGGAAGAAGCTATTACCGTAGTCGGCCTGGTAAGACCTAGGCCCGGGACCATTATAACTTTTCGTTTTGAGGTCCCCAGATGCCAAAAACACCATTCGTTCAATACTGTATATATATATATGTGTGTGTGTGTGTGTGTGTGTGTGTGTGTGTGTGTGTGTGTGTGTGTGTGTGTGTGTGTGTGCATGTGTGTATCCGTAGGCACGACAACTTTCGTAAAAATGATTTGGCTTAAAAAACGAACAATTTGGTGTTTTGATCATTTCTCTACGTCAATTGGTTACCGAGATATTGAAAGTGGTAAACACAGTACGTTGTCCAATGTTATTCTTATGGAGAATGAGAAAAATTGTATATCTCGCTTATTTATAAACGTATCCGGACGAAACTTGGTATATGGCTTCATTTGGTTGTGGTCTATTGATAATTGTTAAAAAAATTTTGCCGATGGTTCCTGTAGCAGCAAACCTGCGTACTCAGCGCTTATGTTATTCGTATGGAGAATAAGAAATATGTTATGCCTAATTTAATTATGAACATAAATTAATATAACTTGGTATGTGGCTTCACCTGGATGTGGTCTGTTGATATTTGCATTAAAACTTAATATTTTATGTTCCTTGTTGCAGCAAACCTGAGTACTCAATCCCCATGTTATTCTTATGGAGAAAAATTAATACTGTATTTAATATACGGCTCATTTTTTAATATGTTTCTATGAAACTTGGTATGTGGCTGTATATAGAATATATATATATATATATATATATATATATATATATATATATATATATATATATATATGCATTGAAAAGTCGCTGAGCGAGTAGGTTTGATGCAACAGGGGTATTTATAAATTATTTGTGCGGTGAAACCTGCAGGAACAGCTAGTTATGAAATATTTGCTTATTTTCACGTTTTACACCCTAGGGAAGCCAAAACAAGTCTTCTTTCAATTTCTTTCGTCTGTCTGCCCTTCGGTAACGGTCAAGGACGTGTTTGTCGTGATAAATCTTTGATTCTTTGTTGTATACATTTGTAAGAAGATTTTAGGCTACTTTAAACTGTCATACGCCTTTTGTAAAAATAATGGCGGCCGCTCAAAAACGTGTTTTCGCGCGGTTTTGATCGTGTTTGTTCGCTTTTCCCAGGAAAACTGATTTGGATGAAACTTGTTTTCTATATTCTAGACGTACGTTAGAAGATTATAAGCTACTTCAACATTTTGAATTCACTTCAGGGCTACACCCCACGGGATTTTTCAAGATACCATCTTATTGTTGTAGACAATTTACATCATGGGACAAAGCATATTATACTGAACCTGTTGATTTTTTACATTTTTTATTCTGTATCAATGTTATATACATTATTGTGATATAGTAATATAGTATAACAAATAATAATAAAATAATAATAGTAGAGTAATATAAAAGCAAGGTTGGCTACACTGTGTCATGCGTGACGTCATGGTTCTCCAGCAACGACGTTCGTCTTTCAGAGTTTAACGCTTTTCCAGGTTGGTCCTGTTCTTTAAAATGTCGGTATTAAAATATGTTGTGGTTGTAGATACCACATTTTTGGCACAGTCGTGGTAAAAATTAAAAGTGTCAGGGTAGTACGTGATAATTAAGTTAATTTTAGTGCGTTTCTTAGCTGCCAAATTCATTTCAGTCATGACGAATAATAGCGGAGTTGGGCGAATGGCAGAGTTCAATGCCTCAGAGGAAGACATCAAAGCATACCTGTTGTGTCTCAATCACGTTTTCAAGGCTAACGGTGTTAAAGCCGATAATAAGGTCTCAGTGCTTATAACAGTGATCGGGCCCCGAAATTTAGCAGTTTTGTCTGACTTAGTGGCTCCTAAAGAAGTTGATAGCTTAAAGTATGAGGAATTGAGTGAGATTTTATAATCACATTTTTCACCCAAAAAGTTAGTTGTTGCAGAACGATTCCTGTTTTATAGTAGGTCTCAAAAGCCGGAAGAATCGATCTCAGACTTTGCTGTGGCGATCAAACATTTGTCAACCACTTGCAAATTTAGTACTTTTCTCAAGGACGCTCTTAGAGATAAATTAATAGCAGGAATAAGTAATGAAAATATGCGCCAGAAATTGTTGTCTGACGAGAAAGACTTTTATGAAACTTTAGCATTGGCTCTCAGGCCTGATCAATCTCTGCTTGAGCAATCTAACATGTTTGGCCAATCTCACAAGTCTATGGCTAAATTTAATGTGCATAGTAAAAGGTGAAATGGGTGTTCCTAATAGTAGTCTAATAAAAGTTCATTAGGGTAAAATAAATTTATGAATCGAGGTTTTTCAGGCCCTAGTCCTAATGTAGGCCTAAAGTGTTTTAGGTGTGGTTCTACTCAAAATGTTTCAAATTCTTGTCCTTATGCGAATTACAAATGTAATGGTTGCAAGAAAATAGGTCATCTGTATAAAATGTGCAAAGCAAGAAGAAATAATAATTCTCACTGTGGGAAGATGGGAAAACAGAAATGTAATGTACATCAAGTGGAGCAAGAAAATGGGCTAGGCCCAGATCAATGTACGGAGGAAATCGACCTATATAACATAGGCCTAGGTAATCACAAGTCTGATGGAGGATATCAGCTATGCATTTCAATTAATAATACTCCTGTAGTTATGGAAATAGATACTGGTAGTGCTGTCAGTATTTGCCCTGAAGAAATATTTAATAAGGTATTTTAAAATGTGATTGTACATCCTTCAAATATCAAGTAAAGGACTTATGCTGGTAATGAAGTACATGTTGCGGGTCAAGCTATTGTGAATGTACAGTATGAGAATCAGACAGATCCGGGTTTAATATTCTTTAAATACAATTCGACTGTTGAAACTCAGACTGCCACTGTGCTTCAGAAGGCACGTTAAGATGTTGGTCCCTACAAAGTAGTCACCAGGTCATGTCAGAGATACTAGTGCCATCTGAAAACTATTACAACAGTCTTTGGCCAGAAGGTTACTTGAACTTTACTTTTTTAGTGACATTTTATTTTCCCGAATAAGCTAACTCACAGTATTTAATAAGAAACATGACAAAAGTTGAGAAGTATGACTGGGAAGTGGAGAAGTGGGCAGGTAAAACGTATTTGAAACATTCCGACTAAAATATTTTCACATTAAAAACTGCAGGAAAATTAGATGTTTTTATTTACTATGTACCTAAAAAAGTTTAATAATATTCCAGTTGCTTGAATGTTAGAAATTACACGTATATATACATTTTTGTTGTTGTTTGAAATGCCAGCTCATATGCAGTTATATTAATTTATATTTTGTTGTAATCCAGAAGTTAGAATCAAACAGCTTTTTTTGATTCTTGACTGTGTTTTAATCAACAGATGTTGAGATTTTTATTTTTGTTTTCCATTAGATTAATAGTGTAACTTGAAATATCAAGGGGTGTAGCACTGAAGGCAAATATTTTGTAAACCCCTAAAATCTAGTCGTTAAGGGCTTTCTAATAACACACAAACCATGGCTTAAGATATGAAAGTGTATAGCAAAAATTGGCCTAATCTGTCAATAAATATAAAATGCACGACATACACAAAGTGAAACTTATGCTATCATTTTGTTATTCATAATAAAGGGGTAGAGAACATTCGATACAGTCAAACAGTCGTAATACCCGAGGTAGAGCCAGTCACCAATGTCCAATCATGTCTTGGCCTCTAAGCTGTTTCCAATATTATAGAGTTCGTGTGGTCCTGTGATAACGTCTCTTTTACGAAGCAACCCGTGTCAGTATTTCTACTTGATATATTCATGAAAATACATTATTGAGAACGAAAACTGGGTCACTACCTGTTAATAATTTTATTTTATTTTTTTGAGTAGATGCATGAAGCATTTTTGTATTATTGGTATACATGTTATTTGCCATAAAATTAATGTGCACTATTGGCAAAATGATTACTAGTAATCTCAAAAAGGTAAACTTTATTAATACTTGTTATAAATATTTTTAACTATTTATCACATTGAATATATTGTATATCGCTGGCATTGAAATACCAACAAACATAATTACAAATTACCATTAATGATCTGTTTTTCTTTTCTTTTTAGGCGTTTTTTTTTTTTGTAAGACAGTGTTTTGAACTGTTCTATCGGAATACAAGCTATGATTCTCTTACGTGACCGGCTACAATCAAAGTTAAGTTCATTTATCCCCCCTCCTCTCCCACCGACCTGGATAACCACCTTCCTACCGACTGAAAGTTCCGTACTGGCTTATAGGAATTATCATATAAAATATCCCCGTAGCAGCAAACGTGCGTACTAAGCGAATTTAAAATGCATGTATGTGGATCTTAACACCACATAAAGCCACACACCAAGTTTCATCCATATACATACATAAATAAAGGATTTATGACATTTTAATTCTTCTCCATAAGAATAACCTGGCGGCTGATTATGCAGGTTTGCTGAAAGAAGGAACACAAAAAATGGGTTTTTATACAAATATGAATATAACCCAATTAGGTGAGGCCACATACCAAGTTTTATTGATTTATGTTCATAATTAAGGTAGACATAATATTTTACTTTTTCTCCATAAGAATAACATGGGGGCTGAGTACGTAGGTTTTATGCTACGGGAACCATAGGTAAAAAATTGTTTTTTGTGCTAATGACAATAGACCAGAACCAGATGAAGTCGTATACCAAGTTTGGTCGGTATACGTTCATAAATAAGCGAGATATAACATTATTCTTATTCTCCATAAGAATAACATTGGACAAAGTACTGTGTTAAGCACTTTTAATATCTCCGTAACAAATTGACGTAGAGCAATGATCAAATCACCAAATTGTGTGATTGTTTAAGCTGAATCCAATGGTGAACAATTAAACTTGTCTTTTTCAAAGATTATACATAAAAAATTCAAAATAACAAAACCCCTTTTGGACTTCGCTTCGCTCACTTGCATTCCTCAGTCAACTCAAGTTTAAATCAAACTCAACTATTGTAGTTCATTAACCAAAGAAAAACAACACAAAAATTACCTTTGGTGAGCACATTAACACCTACACAGGCGGTCCCATATCGATTCGATATCGAAACATTTGACCAACCGGCTGCTTGTTAGTTTTATCGAATAAACTCTCGACTACGATGGTTCTTTCGAGGTGAATAAAAGCGAAAAATAAAGTGCTCACTTAATCAAAGTCAATCAGATATAAATAAAAAGTTGTGGTTACAATGTTAAAATGGAGTTCTACAAATGGATTTACGAGTAAAAAAACAACAAATTAGACTTCAGTTCACGAAGTGCAACATAATTACAAATAAATGAATTTGTAAAAACAAAAAAGTCAAATTAAACAGAAATAAATTACAGCTACAACAAGTAAGCATCAAAAGTAGGATTGAAACCCGTGACCACATGTTCTGGAATCATCAGACAACATATTCGCGATATTGGACCGCCCGTGTAGGCGATAATGTGCTCACCTTGTTTTGTAACAGCTGATTTATATAAACCTTATGTGAAAAAATTAGTATCACCTACACGGGCGTTTTTTTTTTAAATCAGCTGATACAAACATGTAATGTGGTATTAGCCAAAGATAGTGTGTTTTCATTAAACGGTTTTCCAAAACTGTACACATTTTTAAATGGGCCAAAATACTCAAAATAACTTATCCTCCGATGAATAGCGGCTAAACGGATGATCGGATCTTAAATCTGGCGAAAAATCTTTGGTTGGAAATTAAATGTTCTACAACTTTTGTATTTAACATTTTTTGCCATCTCTTACAGTTTCCATACAAAACGCGCTCAAAGTGGGAAAATTGAAAAAGTGGAGTTTCCCCGCCCCAAAAACTCAAAAATGTTAACGTTTGGTATTTTTTCTGGGGGTTTCTCGTCAAGAGCTTTAATTCAAGTATGGGGTCGAGGGGGGTTTGATTACGAGAAGTGTCTCATAGTTTATGTCAGTGAGTGAGTGAGTGAGTGAACCCGTCTAGCTTTATATAAGTAGATGTTACTTTTCAATGTTTGTTCTTCATCTATTATTTGCCATTTCCTTTTAACAGGATGCACCCGTAACAAATTGAAACAAATTATTTAAATGAATCGTAAATACCTTACAGTCAAATGAATATGTCTAAGTCCCAATGAACATTTACAATCATGCCGTAATAGATTTAAGTGAAATATGTCATATATTCAAACCATTCAAAGTTGACATAGATAACAACTAATGTTGAATTAATATATGACACTATAAATAAAAAAAATATGCAAGTACAGGTGTATAGGTACTGATGTCCTTCATCACAGTCAAGAATCAAAAACAGCTGTTTGATTCTAACTTCCGGATTACAACAAAATATAAATTAATGTAACTGAATATGAGCTGGCATTTCAAACAACAACAAAAATGTATATATACGTGTAATTTCTAACATTCAAGCAACTGGAATATTATTGAACTTTTTTAGGTACATAGTAAATAAAAACATCTAATTTTCCTGCAGTTTTTAAGGTGAAAATATTTTAGTCAGAATGTTTCAAATACGTTTTACCTGCCCACTTCTCCACTTCTCAGTCATACTTCTCAACTTTTGTCATGTTTCTTATTAAATACTGTGAGTTAGCTTATTCGGGAAAATAAAATGTCACTAAAAAAGTAAAGTTCAAGTAACCTTCTGGCCAGGGACTGTTGTAATAGTTTTCAGATGGCACTAGTATCTCTGACATGACCTGTGACTACTTTGTAGGGACCAACATCTTAACGTGCCTTCTGAAGCACGGTGGCAGTCTGAGTTTCAAAAGTCAAATTGTATTTAAAGAATATTAAACCCAGATCTGTAGGGTGGATCAGTAGGTCAGTACTGAATCCACTTAGATATAACCATAACTTACTAAGCTATTTTACTTGCAAAAGGTGGAGTTAGGAAATTAAATTTAACAACAAGTTATTATCTCTTCTTTTTCAACGGAACTGTTTGTTTAATCTTAGTTTATAACAAGTTTATCTTTGGATTAACTCGTTTTCATTGCTAAATTAAAGTAAGTGGTAAGTAATGTGAGAAAGCTATTTCTCAAGCCGCATGAAAATTTTGAAGTATTGATAAAGGTTCCACAGAACAGATTTTTAAATGTATGAAAACAAGTCAAAATTGCTCATCCCCGTCTTTACTCAGGTCTAGGTAAACTAGTTTTAATATAAACTGTATCTTTGCTATTGGACTTAGTGTTGCAAACTTGGTTTTAGTTTTGTATGCGACTCCCAGTTAGTAAAACTGTTAGCAGAATATAGCCTTCCACTGCACAGCACTATATTAAAAAAAACTTAAACTATATTGAGTGTTTTTTTGTTTAATTTGTATCAGAAATTACAATTCAATTATTATATTTTGTTCCTCCTTATAAAGCGTTAAGGACTACTTGAAAATAAAACCCTGCACAAAATCGCAAGGCTACGTCCATCAGAATACAATTTCAAATTATATTTAGATTAAAAGACATCAGCCTATATTTATATATCTTTCAAACAGATATAAAATATCAAAGTTTCATTAATATCAGTAATATCAGTTTATTTTAATGGTTCAAAGGAATATAAAAGTTAATTGAATAACTAATACAGAATATAATACTAGCAGTAATGGTGTGCAACCGGAAGTGATGATTGGAGGATTACCGTACTAACCTATATCCTCCATCAGGAATTAGCCCCCTCTCTAGGCAAAACCCTGAGCTTTCAATATTATTGAATCTGTATATTCACAGACAAACGACATATAACGAAACAGACAGTTGAGTGGTCCTATAAGAACCCGAACTAATTAGTTTTAAAAGAGCAGTACTTTTATATGAATAATTTTTTCGCTTTAGGTCTTTGTAAAACTGTAATTTGTCGCATTTATTTTTAAGAGGGAGTCTATAGTTTCAAATTAAAGGTAACATTTATTTAATTTATATCATTTTCTTTGATTATTTTCCGGTAAAATTAAATAAGTACTAATTGCACGTCATTGCTTCGCTCACGATCACAGTAAAACCTTATGTTTGTAAAATTAATTACATTTGTCAAAGCACTTGTAAAACTTTGCTCGAAAAGCCAGTGAGTTTGTCCAAAGTGTCTAATATTTGTCTTCATGGTGAGCATAATTGTCTTTCTTACTTTTTTCCATTTCTGACATATCCGCTTTATATGTAATCGTAATTTTAATGGTTCTATCAATGAATACATAACTTTAAAAAACATGTCGTATTTACGTATACATTTAAATGTTCTATCCCTCGACTCTAATCACTATTTACACAAAAGTTAATTTATGAAGTATCGTTTTGACAGTTTACTAGTTTTTTTTTCAACTGCTGTTGTAATTAATTTGTTTTTTTTTTAATAAAAAAACTAGCTGTTATTAGCCCGTCAAAAATGACGGGCTTAAAACATGAATCAAGTAGTTTCAATTAGTAATCAAATCAATTTAGTGGCTTCAAATTTGTTCTTTACAAATCTATAACTAAATATCTGTTAGTTACTTAAAACGCTAATTTTGAAATGCATGTCATCAAATGGGAAATCACCGTGTGAAATTGTAAGATGCTATTGTAACAAAGCATATTGCATATTAAAATATGCATTAGAATGTGTCAAAATTCTTTTTACGAAAGACTTATTACGCCTGCGCAAAAAATAGCCCAAAAGAAAGAATTTGATGGTTTAGTTTAAACTTTGTTGTTACCTAGTTTAGTTTTGGATACTGAATCAGATGCAGATTTTTGTAACTTCAAGCCAAATTCTGTTCCTTAAAAACTGTAGTAAAATTGTATTGAATGTTTTTTCTTTGGGCTCAAATATGTAATACAAATTAACCTAACTAAACTGCTTTCCTCGATTTTATAACCAAAAGTCTACATATTTACCAACACTTAATTGTATTTCGTCTGCTTACAAACAATCTATCTAAAGACAGACCAACAAAAAACACATAATTAGCTAAACTGAATAAATATGTACTCAATGCTAATCGTGGGATAGTTTTAGTCCTTAGTTTTCTTATCCCTTTCATCACAATTGCTTACCAGGGATTCATCTACCATCACCCAGTTCCATCCAATATAACAAAGAAGGTATATTATGTAGCAGAGAACGAGTCTGTGAAAACAAACTGAATTTTTAAATTAAAAATAGATTATTGAACCATACAAATTTCCTTAACTTTACCATCACATTTTATCATCAGCATGACAAATAACCCCTCCTATTTTCGTTTGGTTGAATCGTGTATTAGTGTCTTTAATCATATTTTTTTATAGGTACTTCTATTTAAATCGCACTTTAGAAAGAATAATGGTCATTGCAGTTTAAAAAAAAGCTTTTGATTGTTCATATTTACACAAAGCTATAAAAACTGCCTAAACTGCAACAACAACAAAGACTACAATTTCAGATGTGAACTGCTATAATGCCGCTTTGTCGTAATCATTTCCGTGACCCATGATTAAACAAAGGACAAAATCTATCCTTAGTTATATTATCAGTAATAAAACACAATTATTACTGCAACATTAAAGGAACAAATTGGTGATTTAAATAGAGAATGTATAACACTTATATCAGGATTTGAATTACAATTAATTTGTCTGCCACTTTTATACGGTATTATAAACTCTATTTCCACTAAGCATATAATTTGTGCTGCTTATTGCCTGCCAATTTCAATTGAAAAACCTAATTTGAATTAAGATTGTCTGCTTTGTTTACAAACACAAATTGCTCAACTTGCTAACTTTACTCAGTTGTCGTATTGAATTTGGATGCAAAGAAGGGGAAGGGAACACATGGTACGGTAAACAAAATGATTGATGACAAATTGCCAAATTAAAAACTGTGGTTTTTTGCCAATTACAAACTTATAACTGAGTAAATTTAGGATATTGTATTTTTTCATCATCCTTGGCCTAAGGGAAATCTATTGACACCAACTTGGCCTCTCTACGTTTAGTATTTTACGCGGAATAGGTGGTTACACGTTTCTTATACATGGGGATGGCAAAAAAGGCCAAAAAAATAATTTTTTTGCCGATCGCAAACGTATAACTGAGTAAATTTAGGATATCATATTTGTTTCATCATCCTTGGCTTAAGGGAAACCTATGACCTCTAAGGGAAACCTGACCTCTCTGCGTTTAGTAGTTTACTTAGAATAGGTGGTTACAAGTTACCTTGTACACGTTATTATTATATAGGATTCATAACGCGTAATTTTTAGTGAATTTCCTATGGCAAAGTGAACTATTAGCATGGCCTGCAGGGTAATACTTAAGCTCGGGACCACCATAGAAGTTCCTAACGAGACCCCCTGAACACGTTTTGAGTGGTCTCTAAAAACTTTATATATATATATATACAAGGTGTACATAAAGTCCCGCACGGGTTTAATATTTTTTGAATGATAAGAGATAAATCAATAAGATTTGGTACATCAACACTACACCAAAAAATCTCCTTTTTGAAGGAACTATCAGTTTTCTGTCATATCATGGGGACGTCCCGCAAGGAGTCAGAAGGAAATTTTAAATAGGAGCATAGGTCAATATGCACATCACTTTAAAGGGCTTATCTAGCAAAGTTTAATGCCGCAAACCGCACTAAAAAAGGTTGATCCAGTAAAAATTGGCGGCTGTTCATAGGTTTTACTTGGTTACATTTTATTAGTAGCCACAACCCCATTAAAGCAAAACTGCAACTAAAATGAATACTGCAGCTAAATACTACATTATGCCTGTCAATACAGAAGTGAATTTTGACGTTAGTTATCCTCAAGGGTTACAAATTTGGTCCAAATCTATTGATAACGGGGAAAAACTGGTAACAGTAAACAATTAGAAAGATCTTATCTTTTTTTAATAAAACCTTTGAACAGCCGCCATTTTTTACTGGATCAACCTTTTTTAGCGCGGTTTGCGGCATTCAACTCTGCTAGATAAGCCCTTTAAAGTGATGTGCATATTGACCTATACTCCTATTTAAGATTTCCTTCTGACTCCTTGTGGGACGTCCCCATGATATGACAGAAAACTGATAGTTCCTTCAAAATGTAGATTTTTTAGTGTAGTGTTGATGTACCAAATCTTATTGATTTATCTGTTATCGTTCAGAAAATAGTAAACCCGTGCGGGACTTTATGTACACCTTGTATATATGTGTGTGTATATATGTATCTATATGTATTTGGACTCTAGCGGTCACAATTTTTGACCGATTTACTTAAAATTTAGTTGAGATATTCCTTTTTATAATCATTTTGACAAGTTCGTTGGGTAAAACAATCAGAAAACTCTAACCCCCTTTTTTGGGGATTTTAAGTTTTCAAATTTTGGGTTTTTGGGCTGAAAAAGGGTCAGAAAAGCCCCAAATATACACTTGTTATTGCACATTAACTTACGTAAAAAGCCAAAGATTTTAAGCCCTCTCTCATCATTCTAGCACAAGTACTTACCAAGTTATTAAAGAAAATATTAATTGTCAAAATACAGTACGTTGTCTTATGGGGATTTTACACTGGAAATGTTTTTCATATCTTAATATCGTTTTATCACCCCCATACCCCTATACCAACTTGTTAACCCAACAATACCTCCTAACTTTATAATGTACAACATTGGCATCCAATTAGTGAATTTAAATATAACCAGGAGCATCAAAACAGCAAAAAAAATTTTAAATTTCAAAAAATGTAACCAGTGTTGGTTTAAACCCTGTATTTGATATTTTAAGGCTTTAATGCAGAAATTCACTTCCCTCACGGCAGCGAGCTGCGTGTGATCTAGTTTCTAATGATATTCTACAACAAAATAAAAAATTCGGAGATAGGGTATGTTCAGAAAAAATGTTTACCCATAAATTATTTATAGTTCATAATTTACAGGAAATTGTTCATTTAGTTGTTGAGTGTCAAACAAACCAACCAAGCAGAAGAGCAAACGTGACTCATTCTATATTATAAATTAGAATACTATATAATTTAAAGTTTTTGGTTACACGAAGATAATTTTTAATTCTTTACAGTGTATAACTCAACCTCCTACCATGTTTCAGCTTAGATTGGACCAGGAAATACTTACGATCAAACAGATTAGTATGGAATTATTATGATTCCTAACAAAAATTTTCAATGGGGCAAGGCGTACAAAGTATTACAATGTAATCTTCTAAACAAATTTTAGCTCTATATTAGTTGATGCGTGATGGTTAATAAAGTTATTTTTCAGGTAATTGGGACTGAAAACCCTAATGAATTTTTGTAGCAGGAGTATGATAATCTTTTATTCTGATAAATTAACTAACTTCCTATATGCACAATCAATCTAGTTAACTAATAACGTCTTGATTTTTGAATAATTAGAACATTAATTGCTAAATGTCATACATAATGGAAAGCATATAAGCATGTTTGTGATTACGGTACGTTACCTGCTGCCGCCCATCAAATTTTCGTTCAAATGGTCTTGTAAGTTTTAATTTCAATTTAATTAATATGAACATTTTTAAGTTTAGTAGAGCTGAGCCTCGTATAAACGAAAAACCTCTAACTGTTGTATTTTTATTGATTTTTTCCATCCATAGCTCAAAAACTTCGGTCGTTTGTACATGACTGACTAAAAAACACACAAAACTAACCATTTTATTCACAATTCCTACCTAGATAAACTGATCTTCAAATACCATGTTGCTCACCGTTGTAGATTAAAAAATCAAATATGTTTCCTCCACTTTTTATAAAGGTATTTAACTGAATAAATTATCATTCGAACATATTTAGAAACAATTAAAAATACCTACATGTTTCCTGCTCCTCACGACCATGGGCAAAAATTGTATCTAATGCACTAGAGTGTATTTTATAGTGAAACGCGGAAAAATCTCACTTATGACTTATGAGACAGACAAATAGATTCAAACATCAATTTTAATATCTCGGCGTCTGATGCATAAAATATTTCAAGGCTTAAAGTGGTTTGGGCACAAAACTTATTTTATTTATAAACATAGACAGATTCATTACTTGTACCATCTGTATTGCTGATAACAGATAATGTATTGTAATGTATTAACAGCTGTAAATTAAATCAAATTATCCACCATGTCAATCTTATGGGCAAAATACGAACTGTTATATGGCAGCCCGATTTCTTTAGAATGAAAATACCTAAAAATAAAACCTTTCTGTACACCTATGAATAAGGACATATTAGTCCAGTTGCAATAGAGGAGGGGTTCCCGTGTGCATTTTTTGTATAAAAACACCCTATGTAATCATGTATATACTATACCCATTATCATTTTTCGTGAGGCTGCCAGCCTGGCAGTGTGGGCATAACCTCAGTATCTGCCATTTTAAAATAGCGGTGGTATGGACGGTGATAAATAGTGAGTTACACTCCATTACAATAAATGTTGCTTACAAAACAAGGATAAACTTTTGTCTTTACTAAAATGCCCTAAATCTAACAGTTTAGTAGTTTTTGAGCAATTTGTATTAATTTAACATATAAATTTTAACTCTGTTTGACACAAGTGCTTATAGTCCTGGATCTGACAATACATGCTGTGTGCATGTTGCGTATAGAGAATTTTACTTTTGCTAAATAATATATTTGTATTAGGAAGTGTTTTTTGAGCGGGTGTCAAGTCCACATCCGGTATGTTTTCCAGCTATGACGTCATCAATATGGCGGAAAGTGTTATTTTTTAGCTGAGTATATTTTTAAACTTATTTTGGATCTGAATCCGATTTGATTTGATTTAAATTTTTATTTTAAAGTTATTTTTAAAATGTATAGTTTTTGTATTTTTTTGTATTTACACATGTTTTGCAAACCTTATACTTTTTTCAAAATTTGTAATAGTATTATTTTTAATATTACCTGTTCTACATTTTTGTGTGTAACATTTCAATCAGTTATAAATCTGCAGTTTAAGTCCTTACAAGAAGGGTTCAACATTGTACTAGCTTTTCTAAGATACCAAACATGCTGGGCTAACCTACATGAATAAAGCAGAAAACGATGAAAAACTGCGCACGAACGCTAAATATAGGTATTGTGTCTATCAAAGTAAATAGGTACAGTTTCATTGTTATTGATTTTCCTTCTGTATAGTTTTGCGCTAAAGTTATGCTAATTTATAGACGAGCCCAGCATGTTTGGTAACATAGAAAACTAGTACCATGTTGAACACGTCTTGTAAGGACTTACACCGCAGATTTCTGATTGGTTGAAAAGTTACACAAAAAAATATAAAATACTTAATTTTAAAAATAATACTATTACAAATTTTGAAAAAGTATAAGGTTTGCAAAAAATGTGTGAATACAAAAACTATTAAAAATAGTTTTCAAATCAAACAAATTATTTAGATCCGATTAATAAGTTTCAAAATATACTCAGTTAAAAAATAACATTTTCCGCCACATTGATGACGCCTTAGCTGGAAAACATACCGGATGTGGACTTGACACCCGAGTGAAAAATACTTCCTAATACACCCATAATAATTTGCAAAAGTCAAATTCTCTATACGCAACATGCACACAGCATGTATTGTCAGATCCAGGACTATAAAGCACTTTTGTGTCAAACAGTTAAAATTGGTTTGTTAAATTAAAACAAATTGTTTAAAAAACCCTACCCGAGTTAAATATGTAGCTCACATATAGACCATTAAGTATACATGTGTAAATACTATACCCATTATCATTTTTCGTGAGGGTGCCAGCCTGGCAGTGTGGGTGTAACCTCAGTATCTGCCATTAATTAGTGTGAGTTAGAGGGGATTTAAGTTCTATGAAATTACAATGATGTGGTTTTTGGCTTCGTGAATGACGAAGGAATGATGTGGATCTTTGTTGTAGTACCCAACCTAGGAGTTGGCGTTGGCAAACTCCTCGCTATATATAATTGTTTTCGAGATAAAAGCTCCCTAAGAGTTTCATGTAATCCACACCACTGCCATTTTTAAAATGGCGGATTCTGAGGTGATGCCCACACTGTCAGATTGGCACCGTCACGAAAAATGATAATGAGTATAGTATCTATATGATTCCCTAGGATTTTTTTCTAGACATAAAATACACACGGGAACCCCCCTAGCAAGTGGATTATGGATTATATATTACACCTCAATCGACCAAATTGGGCTAGAAAAAACGGAGGGGTTCTCAGGACAAAAATATTGTTAGCATATTATTATTTAATATAATAATGTTAATTAAAGATATACAAAAAACTATTTGTTACATCTACAAAGCTACTGTTAAATTTGTTGTAAGGTACTCATTTATAATATTTTAGTTCCAGTTACTTTATATTGTAAAAATATTGTTTTTTATGGATTATCTAGAAGTATATTTATATTAGGATTTCAGAATTATAATTACAATCAGCGAAACAAAAATAAATACCCCCGTCGCAGCAAACCTGCGTACTCAGCGAATTTCCAATGCATAATAGATGTCTTAATACACCATAAAGCCGCATAGTAAGTTTCATAAAAACTATATTCACATTTAAGCGATATAGGCTATACAATTTTAATTATTCTCCATAACAATAACATTGGTGATGAGTACGTAGGTTTGCTGAAACAAGGAACACAAACAGTTGGTTTTTATGCAAATATTAATAGAATTTAACTAGGCGAAACCACATACCTAATTTCATCAATATTCAATCATAAATAAGCGCTATACAACTTTTTAAATATTCTCCATAAGAATAACATGGGGGCTTTGAGGGCAGGTTTGCTGCAACAAGGAAGAAAAAATGGGTTTTTATGCAAATATCAATATAACTCAACATGGTGAAGTCACATACCAAGTTTTATTAATTTATGTTCATAATTAAGGGAGTCATTACATTTTATTTATTCTCCATAAGAATGACATGGGCTGAGTACGCAGGTTTGCTGCTACGGGGATAAATCAACAAAAAATTAATTTTTTTGCAAATATCAATATACCAGTACTACGTGAATCCACATACCAAGTTTCATCAATATACATTCATAAATAATCGAGATATCAAATTTTATTTATGTTCCATAAGGATAACATTGGACAACGTACTGTGTTTAGCAATTTGAATATCTCTGCAATGGTTCGGTGTAGAATCACAAATTAAACACCAAAATTATTTTTTTCTAGAAATGAACTGATTGGTAAAAGCAAATGTGAAGTTTACATTAAAATGAACTGAGGAAAAGCCAAAAACCTTTTTCCCTTAAGATTAACATGATTTTATGAGTACGTTTTTTGGATTTTCTCCGCAACCACTTAACCTAGGTTAATAATTCAATACAAAATTATTTGTTTTTTTAAGCTCTATTACATGGTCTAAACCAAAGTTACATTTTTTTAAATTTTAGGCTGAAAAATGCAAAAAACTGATTTTTGGAAAAGTTAAAACCCCATAAACCCCCCTTCTCAAGGTCCGATGTTTCTGGTTTTCGAATTTAAGTCATGAATGTCAATTTACACATTTAAGCCAAATTTCATCGAAGCCGGACGTGTTTTACTCAAGTTATCGCATTCACGGACACACACACACACACACACACACACACATATATATATATATATATATAATATATAAATTCAGTAATATATATTACATATACAGGGTGAATCTCGTAAGTTGTCCAGTATTGATTTCAGACAAACCGTTGGTCCTACGATGATGAAATAAAATTATTTCCCACTAAACCAACCCCAAGGAATAACGTAACAATATTTTTAACGATTTTTAAATACAGGGTGTACCAGAAACTGAGGGTCACTAGTCCGAATCTACGAAATATCAAATACAAACGTATATCATGATATACATCAAATTAAAGCTCTTTTCAATCCAAACCATTTGGCGGAATCGGATTTTGATTATTATTGATTCATTTCAAAATGGCGGCTGTTTTTGTGAAAAAATTAGTATTTTTTTGAATACCCTGTATTTTTCTTAAAAATGCAGATATCTTGATTCTGATTCAAATATCGCATTCCTTATGAGCTAAGCTTTATTTTGATATGCAACACTTCAATATTATCTCAAAAACAAAAAGTTTCAAAAATATCAGTTTTTAAAAATATGTACATAGCCAAAACTCAAAAATTTCAAATAGCACCATATGTCAAATAGCATATCATTTTAAAGGTATTGCAATTCTAAGAAACTTTCAAATTTAAACCTTATGCGTATCTATTTTGGTTTTCGAGTTATCAACAAAAAACATGTTTTTCCACATTAAAACGCATGTTATTTGTTAAACATGGTGGTAATAGTCCAGCCTTTACCACCATGTTTAACAAATAACATGTGTTTTAATGTGGGAAAACATGTTTTTTGTTGATAACTCGAAAACCAAAATAGATACGCATAAGGTTTAAATTTGAAAGTTTCTTAGAATTGCAATACCTTTAAAATGATATGCTATTTGACATATGGTGCTATTTGAAACTTTTGAGTTTTGGCTATGTACATATTTTCAAAAACTGATATTTTTGAAACTTTTTGTTTTTGAGATAATATTGAAGTGTTGCATATCAAAATAAAGCTTAGCTCATAAGGAATGCGATATTTGAATCAGAATCAAGATATCTGCATTTTTAAGAAAAATACAGGGTATTCAAAAAAATACTAATTTTTTCACAAAAACAGCCGCCATTTTGAAATGAATTAATAATAATCAAAATCCGATTCCGCCAAATGGTTTGGATTGAAAAGAGCTTTAATTTGATGTATAACATGATATACGTTTGTATTTGATATTTCGTAGATTCGGACTAGTGAATCTCAGTTTCTGGTACACCCTGTATTTAAAAATCGTTAAAAATATTTTTACGTTATTCCTTGGGGTTGGTTTAGTGGGAAATAATTTTATTTCATCATTGTAGGACCAATGGTTTGTCTGAAATCAATACTGGACAACTTACGAGATTCACCCTGTATATAAATTTGAACGAATAGTGTTTTTGGCATGTGGGGACCTCACAACAAAAAATTATCATCGTCTCGGGCTTAAGTCTTACCATAAGACCTACGGTAATAGCTTCTTCCCTATAGAGGAAATTCGCTAAAACAACAATAAATAGGATATTAATATCCTTGAAAGTTTTAAAGTTTGCAATATTACGATTGTTTGATTTTAAGAGTTAAATGTTTTCCAAAAATATTAGTTAGTCGTTATTAAAAAATGATTTATTTATTAAATTCTTGCCTCCAATCGGTATATTGTGAAAATGTTTTATCTACATTCAAATGCATCTTGTGATAACATAAATAAAATTAATTATGGGGAACATATAATAGAGACAGTATATTTTATACAACTGCATTTCAATATTGGCTGAACTCCTGTATGAAACAGTACTTATTATTTATTGGCTGGATATAGAGTGCGTTGTACTAAAACAAACTCATGAGCTTCAAATAAAGGCCAATGCAAAATATATTACCTAAAATAACCTTGGACGACAGGATAAATATAAAGTTTATAACTAAATGTAAAACATATTACGACCTTTATAATTATAAATATCTAAATTTATACTTGAATTAAAGAGGGAAGTATGCTTTTTAATTCGGAATATATTACGTACAAGTTTACAATTGTTGTATTCCTTTCTTAATGGTGAATAAGTCTAACACTAAAAATCATGTTTATAGGAATATGCCTTTATATATCATCAATATTTAGCTTATACATTTTCACTAGTAAGTTACCCCATAAGCATTGCTTATAAAAATGTATTGAGATGTTCTTGTTGATTTTTTAAATTTATTTACTAACAGTGAAATCTCGTTAGATTTATTAGCAAATTTGGCATTTATAAATATTGCAGGGTATTATTGTATATTTTTAAGCAAGTTTTTCCGGGTGCTAAACTTGATATGTAATAAAAAAGTAAAACATATGCTTTTTACCGTGTTTTTTTACCGAAATATCATTTATTGTTTGCAATATTGATCTAAATTTCAGTAAAGATTTGGGTCGCTGAGAGTTGAGAACTGAGGGATTACGAGCTTTATAGAAATTCATCTGGCGCCACCGATGCTCCAGATCTTGCTTTTACGGTTATTGCTTGTAAGACGTCGTAGTGCCATTGAAACCAACCACGTTTTTAAACAATTACCTTTTATGTATAGGATAATATTGTAAGAAATGTACCAAGAGTATTAATGATGAAACATTTCCTTGAATTTGCCAATTTGCATTATAATTTATTTACAAAATAACTAATTTTACGAATGTAATAATTTTTATTATTGCGTCTAAAAAAAATCAAAAGGGAGAATTATTTTTCGTTCGATCATTTTCTGTTTGTTTACTTACTGTAAGATGTCGTGGTGTAAGCTATATATATTATTAAAAGAATTGCTTGATTTTCGTTCGGTGATTCTAGACTCCTAAAACGATTATTTTGTTTACATGTTTTGTAATAATGAAAAATCTATTACTCTCTAAGATAGGTCTTTTGGGTTTTGATAAACTTCCACCTTCTGAGTTTTGCCCCATAGGCTTTCGAATTTCTAATGTTAATCTTAAGAAGTTATACTTTATTTAGTTAGTCAGCTGATTAAAAAGTAAATCAACTTTTAAAACGCCTGGCTCTATGCCTGCTAAATCCCCATGCGGAGAACGAGACACCTGCTATTATAAGTTAATTTATAGCTTACCAGCTTAATTCAAAAACCTCCCTTTTTCTTCGGATAGGTACACAAACTACATATATTTTACAATGATGTGGATTGCAATGAATGTCTGATTGCAATGATTGAAATGTAAATATTTTTTAAAGTATCTGACTCTATGCCTGCAAGATCTCCGTGCGGAGAACGGGTCATCAGCTAGTTCACTTTATACTAATAAAGATGAATACGCCTTTCTTGAAGAATAAACTAAAAGGGATGTATGACCAAATTTGTTATTGACGGAACAGACCCTTATTATACAGTTATGTACCGTAAAATTGCCTATAAAGTTGGGAGAACCGTTTCAAGTGTTTTCTAGCGTGTTTAATTTTAACCATTAATTTTGTGTTATGTGAAATTTTGGAGAGTAAAAAAAACTTGGTTAATAGGTGTATTTATTTTGAGAATATCAGAAATAAGGCAGTCATCACTTTCCGGAATGATCAGAGGGAGGTAGAAGTATTGTACGTGTTGCACGGAGAGCTCGAAGGTACCCTCAGTTATACATCATATTCTGAATGGCATTGCCCTATGTAAAAAAGAAAA
Source organism: Allygus modestus (assembly GCA_963675035.1). Classification (NCBI taxonomy): domain Eukaryota; kingdom Metazoa; phylum Arthropoda; class Insecta; order Hemiptera; family Cicadellidae; genus Allygus; species Allygus modestus. Next base: position 104,517,250 of record OY776112.1, read on the forward strand.
AACCTGCTGCTGGTTTAAACGTAGACCACCTATTAAGTTGGACATCAATTCAAAAATAATGATAATAAAAAACGTATCCATTATAAATTATGCTTTTTCATACGCCTACTAACATAAACAACTCAATGTAGGTTAGGTTGGGTTGCGTTAGGTTAAGTTTATCCAGGTTAGGTTAAAAAGATTACTAATAAAAAAGTACCCAAATAGGCTACTAGACAGATGTTGGTAATCAATGCTTAGTAAAATTAATTGTCATGCAAAATTTTAAAGTCATATATTTTAAAGCGTACCTAATCCCCGTACAAATAAAAAACAAAAGAAAAGGTGTATTGTTTTAATTACCAATATTTAATTATATTACATTTTTGGCGTTCAGTATCCTTCAACTTCGTTGTACTTTTGTAAATGTATTATAAATATGAGTATACCTTGGAATTTAATATATGAAATATAATCGCAAAAAAATTATAAAAATTGCAATGTTAATTTTAAAGATTAGATGGTTTATTTAAACTGGTTAAGTATCAGCAGCGGGTTTTTTACTTTTACTTCATTTTCCTTCATTAAAACGTAATTTCCCACATTTAAAAAGCCATTAAAAACTAAATTTTCTAAATTTACCTTAAACAGACAACACTAAAGCACTTGTGACTGTCACTCTCATAACTAAGGATATTTAGAATCTTTGCAAGTTATGAGCTATGCAATTTTTCAAATTCATACCACACTTGGAATGTTTTCCGTTGGTAAGAAGTAGACTCACAGTGGTTCACAGGTCTGTGCTGTTGCTCTATTTGTTTACTTATTTCTTACACTTTCCATCATACTGCGTAATAGATAGAAATTGACATTATGTATTGAACAAGATGATTGCTTTAGTTGCTCTAAACGTCGCGGTTTGCTTTAGGAACGCCGCGGGAAGTATTCGTCAGGGGAGATTCCCGCCAGTGGAATTAACGGTGATTAAGTGACTTGCAATCCTTCTCAGCAAACAGAAACTCTGCCCAAATTATGAACGGCCAAGAAATATACTGTTATTACCAATTTTCAATCAAATTCATCTTAGAAATAATTAATTTTGTTCACGAAGTTATTGATATACGATACCATATATGTTATTAGTAGCCTCTGCCTATCTGCCTGCCTGGCTTTTAGATTTGCTGTTTGTCTGTCACATGAGTACAGAACAAGAGACGATGGGTTGCTCGAATCCGAATGGGAAATAGTAGTCAAAGGTTACATGAAAGATGGTGAATTAAATTACGCAGTTTATAATTGTTTTAAATCACTTCTCATCAGCTGGTAACAATTTATAACTAAACCATCAAGTAAATGTTTTTGAAAAAAAACACGATCCGAAGTATAAGGCATTTATTATTTAGACCTTATATAAAGCCTTAATTGTAGGTTAACTTTACGTGAAATGTGTTTGTTTTATTTAATTTTTAATACAATATTTTACATTAGAGTATATGCTATAAAACTTAATCGGAAAAACATTATTACCAATACAATAGAGACGATTAAAGTTTATCTATATATTTAAAGCCGTAAGGAAAAAACCTTTGGACAGTTCGTCTGAGACTTCTACTGGGCCGATTTACATGCGGTTGTACCAAAACAAAGGTTTTTGGTCCTATAATAGCAGGTTTTATTTGTGTTTTGAAAATCTTTACGTTAAATGGGTCAAAAATGAAAAATGAACTTTTCTTATGGAGATTTAACGTGGGGAAAAGTCAACTTTTTCAATCCTTTGGACAGTTCGTCTGAGACTTCCACTGGACCGATTTACATGCTGGTTCTACCAAAAAAAAGGTTTTCGGTGCTATATTAGCAGGTTTTATTTGTATTTTGAAAATATTTACGTTAAAAGGGTCAAGAATGAAAAATAAACTTTTCTTATGGAGATTTAACATTGGGGAAAAAGTCAACTTTTTCAATCCTTGGACAGATCGTCTGAGAATTCCACTGGACCGATTTAAATGCAGTTTATACCAAATAAAAGTTAAACTTTTCTATATTAGCAGGTTTTATTGACTTTTACGTTATCTTAATGTCTTAAATTGAAAAATTCAACATTTCCAAACCTTTGCAATGATTTTATTTTACAGTCCTTCAATCAGCTGATTGTAAAGACACGAGGTATTTTTTCTAACAACAGAAGAAGAGCAAATGCTCAAGAAGCATTTAGTTTATCATGGCCAGTACATAAAGACGTATCCAATTATTATGTATTATCCTTTAAATGGAAAGAACAAATAATACAGTTTATTTTATTAGTTTTATAGTTGGTGAATTAAATAAGTTTTGATTGTTATACCTAAAGTTACTTAATTATGTAAAACAGCTGATTGCAATAACATTAATGGTATAAATGATCACTAAAATGGCTAATTGTAAAGGTTCAGTTTAAATAAATGGTTTACATTCATATTAAATATCATTTTTGAGCATATTAATGAACTAATGCACGGACTTTAATTCGACGTGTGCTCTCAACTCTGTGCGTGTAAGGAAATAATCGAGATAAATAGATTTATTCCTCTCAGCAAGTACAGTAAATTGTTCTGATGTCACGTCGTAATGCTTTACTTTGCCACTTCAAATGTCAGCTTTCGTAGATCAGTCAATGGCGTGCCGGTCGACAATACTGACGAGCCGGGTTCGAATCCCACCGGCACCGTCAAACCTTTTGTAACGTGGTTATAAACGGTGTCACTAAGCTCCGTTTTACTAATAATACCGATATTTATTTTAGGTCAACTATAGGGATTACAATATCTATAGGCCTTTGCAAATTCTCGAAAGGCTTATGTCTTAAACATATTACATAATACCATTCATCCAATATAAATTGATAGTTTTAGGCCTACTTATTTCTGATGTTTTTGAACCTAATTGAACGCTTTCATTAGGCTACTAAGGTTTAGGCCTAAGTAAACAATTACATTTTTATGTTTATAAAATATTAAAGAGTATCTGTGTATGCATAGTAAGGTATTTTTACCACCGTATATTATTTGTTTATATAATTTAGAAGCTGTTATTATTTTTATAAAGGGAAATACAGCGTTTTGCATGGTAGTTGGCAACTGTATTACTTATGCAAGATAATGATTTTTTTTCTTTCTTATCTGTATTGATATCCCAAGAAATTAGATTATGTGTATAAAATATTCGTTAATTTCACTGATTGATGAATCAATTTTTTTCTTCTTCAATTTGCTATCAGAACATACTGCTATTTCCATAATTGTAAGGAAATATCAGTTTAAAAAGTACATTTTATATATGTTTCGCACCATCTGCTTAGCGCTCCACTCACCACGAATGGAGCTGTATCGACAGACAGCAACTAGTATATCATAATGTGAGTTCAAAAATTGCAGATCGAACAAATGTGTTTATTTCGTTCTGAACTTATTTTATCGTTTATTAATGGAAGATGGAAAATCCCAACTTCCTTCCCCCGTTACTTATCACAACTAGATTTATATATATTGAAATTTGACGAGATATACTGCCAACTAGATTGGGAAATGTAGTTTTCTCTTACAAACATTCCTTTTCTATAGTTGTATGTATTAAATTAATTTGTGAAAAACAACCTGTAACTACACGAAAACCCTGAAATACCCTAAACTAACAGTATAATTTAATTAAATTTTACATAACGTACAGGTGCGTACAATACATAGTTTGTCCAATAATTAAAAAGGATAACTGAGCTAGGACGAATCCTCTGTAGGAGGTGGAGACTAGATCATATGCATTACAAACTTAATCAATATGGTATAAATGTAGCAACTATTGCGTTTTTGGAAAATTGAATAAATACGTAAATTTTATAACATTATTTATTTTAACTAATCAAAAATTTTTTACACCTTAAAAAAATTTAAATTAATTGTTAAGTTTGTTTCATGCTCCTACTCAAAATCATAAAATTAGAAGTTAATTTTTACAGATAAAAGGCAAAATAAGTATTTCAAGAGATTTTTTTCATTTGTTACTCAATTAGGATTTTAATTATATTATCAAAGCTAAATTGGTAGTCATGAATATTTATCAGGGACAGAATATATGCTGTGTTTGTTGACTGTATGCTGAAGCCTTTGATCCCTATCAACAACAATCTGTATATTGTTGGAAACTAATGGTTTACCTACAGTAATGATACAGCAACCCTGATTGTAACAGGCGTCCCTTCTGTATTAGTTTATCCTCATGTATACTATTGTGTGTGTTTATTATTGAATTTCCTATGGAAAAGTGAACTATTAGAAGGACCGGCACGGTGAAACTTAAGCCCGGGACCACCATAGAAGTTCCTAACGTGATCCCCTGAACATGTTTGGGGGGTCGTTCAAAATTATATATATACATATATATACATGTATATGTATACATGTGTACCCATTATATATATGGGTTTGCACTCTAATGGTCGCATTTTTTGTCCCATTTCTTAAAATTTGGTAGGGACATTCCTTTCTGTTATCAGTTGGACAAGTTCGTTGGGCAAAACAATCGGAAAACACCCTCTTTTTTGGGATTTTAAATTTTGAATTTTGAGTTTTTGGGCCCAAAAAGGGTCGGAAAAGCCCAAAATGTAAACGTCATGCATATTAGGTTATAGGAATTAAAAATGCGAAAATTTTAAACCCTCTCTCATTATTGTAGCAGCAATATTTATTGAGTTATTAAAGAAAATATAGATTGAGTATATAGTACGTTGTCTAATGGGAATTTTATATTGGAAAAGGCTGTTTTTCACATCTTGATGTAGATTTATTACTCCTAATCCTCCCATACCAATTTTTGATCCTCCTCCTAAGCTTATAATGCACAACTTCGCCATGCCAATACTGGATTTAAATAGAACAAGGTGTATCAGAACAGCCAAAAATCTAATATTTTCAGTTTTGCTAAAAATGACACAAATCGTTGTGTAAACCTGTTATTTGATTATTACAAGTTTTTAATGCGTAAATTCACTTCCCTAACGCTGCGTGCAAACTCGTTATTATATTTATTTTGGATACTTTTACTCATTTAACGAGTATTATTGTTTAACTATTTATGCATGAAAATGTATTACAGATTACTAAAAATCTAACCTTCAACTTTTTAGCTACTAACTTGCTTTGTGCTTTAATATAATTGTATTTATTCTTAGTTTATCATACAGTTTTAAGTTATTCCATGGATGTTTTACTTTATAGTAAAATATGTCATACTAACTTAATATAGTTACCCAAATGTATTGGAACAAACGTTTAGGATAATGCACCGATTTTTAACACTTAAAATGCTCTGCATTATTAGGATACTTTATTGGTGTAACATATTTATGAATACGAGATAAAAATGCTATAACTATAAATATATTTAGCTTTTAAATAACAAAATTTAAATGATTGATGTTAACACGTTTTTGTTGATTGTTCTTGCTAATCAGTACTTTGATAATTGAAGAAACCACTAAACAACAGCATAATGTTTATGCTTTTACACAACATAATTACGATCATCCTGAGGAACCTGTTTAGGTCAATTTACCTGGCTGATTGGTTTCATAAACTAAAGTAAACATAATTTGCTAATTGAGGTCAAACAGTTACCCGTTATTACTATCAAAGAGAAACGTGTAGTTCCGTCAATTATCATCCAATTATGTTTATTTTTAATATATTGCGTATAAAATAACTGACATAGTTTACCCTGAGGTTTGATTTCAAGAATACACAAGTTGAATTTGATTAATGTATTATGTGCTTACTTTGTGTTCTATCATTATTAAAACAGATGAGGGATTTTAATTAGAACAAGTCGTGCGCAGCAAAACATCTTTACATTTTAAAAGGGCGCTTAACGTGCTAGTTTTATAACGTTCATATGATTAATTTTTAGGTCATTCTATTTCAGGATACAGCTATTATGTTGATTTTGATAAAGGTAAGGTTTTCAGCAATAAGCCATAAATAATATAATGTATTAATTCGTTCATTAAAGTGTATATCGATATAGTTCAAATAGTAATATTGTTTGGTAACTATAAAACCTACATCTATTTCTAGTTTATCTCAGTGATTTTGTAAATTAATAATTTTGAGTGTACCTATTTTTATAACAAGAAATAACTATATAATACTTTTTATTTAAAGATTTATATATTAGATGTTACAGCAAGTAGAATTATCACTTTCAGAGAAATCTGACCAAATTATTAACTGTTTAAAAATAACGATTATCATAGTTTTATTGATTAAAAGCCTCTTAGATTCACGTGATAATGGAAACAGTTTAGATTAAATTCAGTACTACGGACAAAATCTGGCAATCTAATACAATTGAAACTGGTAATTTATACGCAGGAAATGTCTAACTCACGTTTGCTGCAATGATTATTTCGTATGGATTTCCCAGTGCAGGAAAATCATATCTATAGCCACGCGGCTCGGCTGTTCGGCAGTCAACAGTCGCATACCTGGCGCATTCCGGCCTTATAACAATCTCAGATCTACCACAAGACAAATATGAGGCAAAAATCATAAATATGATCTCCAGCACAACTCAGTTCCACGTTTTTGGACATAGTACCCTGGGTGCATGGCTAATATAGTCAAAACGTGGCACTTTGGATTGAGAAATGACACCTTTCTGTGGTCATAGTTGATGCCAAAAGGTAGCTTTTCAGATAGGGAGCCACTTCAAAATCCGTCCAGGACACTAAAATGACGGCCATTAAAGATGGCTGCCATTCAAATTATAAAATCTGTCATAACTTCGATATCCGATCTCAGTAAAGTTGGTTTTGTTTAAAAGGCCTTTTAAAACTAAAACTTATTTATATTTTTGACTTTTTGCGAAAAAAATAGTGATTATCCAGATACTTATCGGTTGTAAAGCCACTGCATAAAAAAGGGAAAAATAGATGAACTTGATAATTTCCGCCCTATTTCCATTTCTTCAACATTCTCAAAGGTATTTGAGAAGGCAGTTATAAGTAGATTGTGGTCATTCATTAATCACAATGATATTTTATTCAAGAACCAGTTCGGCTTTGTTAAGAGGGGCTCAACTGTCAGTGCTATGTTCACGCTCATCGACAAGGTAGTAAATGCTTTGGATAGAGGAAAGTATGCATCTGGAATTTTCTTTGATTTAAGGAAGGCATTTGATATGGTGTGTCATGATCGTCTTCTGGAGAAGCTTGAAGCTATTGGAGTACGTGGGATAGCAAACCAATGGTTTTCGTCCTATTTGAGGGCTCGGAGGCAAGTGGTTGAAGTACCTTTCACTGATTCAGAGATTATGAGATATTGCCACTCTGACGTACAAATTGTTAATGCGGGGGTTCCGCAAGGCTCAATACTCGGTCCCCTTCTGTTCATTTTATATGTAAATGATCTGAAGAGCTGTGTGGGAGGTGCAGAGTTGTGTTTGTTTGCTGATGATACGTCAATAATTGGGGATGGCATATGTCGTGAGATCATGGAGGTCAATAGCTTTGTTGAGTCAAATATGATTGTCCAGTGGTTTCGGGAAAATGGTTTGGCTATCAATGCTAACAAAACTTCTGTAATTGATTTCTCAATTTTGGCCAAGCGTAATGATAATCTGACTATCTTGGTCGATGAAGCAGAAGTCTGCTCCAGTGACAATGTTAGGTTTTTGGGGTTAAATGTTGATAGACATCTTAGATTTTCTGCTCATGTTAGCGATGTCGCACGAAAGTTATGTTCTGGGATTTTTGTACTTCGTAGACTAGCTTTCTTTACAAATACTGAGGTTCTTCTTACTTCGTATTACGCGTTGATTTTTCCATATATTTCATATGCTATCGCAATCTGGGGTTCAGAACGATCTATAACCAAACCCATTTTTGTCCTCCAAAAGAGAGCAGTGCGAATTGTTGCTGGTCTTCGAAGGAGGGAATCATGCAAGACCGTTTTCAGGGAACTAAAACTTCTCACGTTCCCTAGTATTTATATTTATCCAACTTTGAATTTTTTAAAGCAGAACCACAGTATTTTCAATTCCCTTGTCCCCCAATCTAACTATGGCCTCAGAAAAAGAAACAAACTAAATATTCCTCATCACAGTACTTCCTTCTTTAAAATCCATACATACTATAATGCAACAATATTATTTAATGCTCTTCCTGATGTCCTTAAAACTGAATCGAATGACATTCAGTTTTAAAGAAAGCTTAAGTCCTTTTTGTTGGATAAGTGTTTTTATTCCGTAGATGACTACATTAGTGGTAGATATGCTACTTCCTGATCTTACTTGTATGGTTCTTGCATTGTTATTTTGTTATTGTATTCTTACTACAGGGTGTCTCTGAACTCTCTACCAACCTTTTCAGGTATTATTCCTGGACAATAGACAAGCCAAAATATCATGTTCAAAATTTCGAAAACTCAAAAGTTACTCGTATAGCCGCCATTTTGTTTTTTTCACATAGGAAATTTTAATTCGAGAACGGCTAGTTTTAATTAAATAAAATTTGGTATTTAGCTTTACAATCACTAATTTCAAAATGGCGGCTGCCTAAACATTTCAAAATTAAATACCTTAAAAGCCGCTCATAGTAAAAAATTACATTAATAACGTTTTATTTATAAAATTTAATTGCAAATCTAATGACACCAAGTGTACGGCAATCGGTTCATAAATAACGGAGAAAATCCATTTTTAAGATATTGCATTCTTGTCAATATCAACTGTTATTATTTGACATCGCTGCTAGTGAGCCACGTCGATCAGCTGTTTCAAGTAAAATTCCACTAAACAGCTGACTGATCAATGTATTGTTAAAATTATTACAGTTTCCTGTTACAATGTGTCTTTTTCCTGTATGTTTCTTATTGTTAATCAGTGTGCTTCTTTTTAATAGTAATCTGTGTTAAAGTATTCAGTATTACTATTTATTGATAAATGGCTAATTATAGTGTTGCAGAGTATTGCGATATGCATTTTTATTATGGAGCTGCATTTGGAAATACAAATGAAGCGAGAAGGTTGTATAGCGACTATTTCCCCAATACACAATGTCCTGCTGCCAAAACGTTCACTGCTGTCCGCAATCGTCTCCACGCAACTGGTACGTTTCATGTGAGTATGGCAGATACTGGTGCTGCGAAGTCGGTGCGTACAGTTGAATTTGAGGAGGAAGTCCTTCGTAAATTTGAAGAAAACCCTCGAACAAGTACTCGAGCTGTGGGTAATGAGATGGGAGCAGGCAAAGACACCGTGTGGAGGGTACTCAATGGAGAGAATTTGTACCCATATCATCTCCAAAAGGTTCATGCCCTTGAACCTCAAGACTATCCAGGTCGGGTAGATTGTTCCAGGTGGTTCCTGCACAAACTGGCGGACGATCCAGATTTCTTTAAATCCGTTCTTTTTACAAACGAATCCAGTTTTAACCAAGATGGTATTTTCAATACCAGAAACAGCCATGTTTGGGCTCCTGAAAATCCCCACGAAACTGTTATTTCCAGCAAGCAACACCGTTGCTCAGTTAATGTTCGGGCTGGAGTTTTTGGGGATAATTTAATTGGCCACTACATTCTCCCAAATAGGTTGAATTCCCGCACCTATCTTGTGTTCCTGAGTGACATACTCCGAGAACTTCTGGAGAACGTCCCCTTGGCAGACTTACAGAACATGTGGCTGCAACATGATGGTGCTCCTGCACACTTTGGGCAAATTGTAAGAGATTTCCTCAACCAAAATTACAATCAGCAGTGGATTGGTCGCAGGGGACCAGTGTCGTGGCCTCCGCGATCACCTGATCTTACTCCCCTAGATTTCTACGTTTGGGGAGGAACCTGTTTATTGAACACCTGTGGAAAATGAACTGGACCCGATCGGTAGAATTGTAGAGGCGGCTGCGGTCATCCAAGAGAAAAATGAATTTGAAGCTGTCCGGCAATCCATGACATCTAGGTTCACGATGTGCAATCGACTTGGCGGTGGGCATATTGGACATCGTTTGTAAATACTGTAGAAGTTTAGTCATATCTCATGTAAATAAATCCATTTTTTGTTGTAATTTTAACGCATTTGTTATATTTTATGTTTTATTTGAAGCATTAGTGAACCCTGGGAATCGTAAGGGTATCAATCAGGTTATTGGTGCAAATGATCTTAATAACAGCTGGTTAATGTTTTAATCAGCTGTTTGGAGGAATTATACTTGAAACAGCTGATCGACGTGGCTCACTAGCAGCGATGTCACATGATAACAGTTGATATTGACAAGAATGCAATATCTTAAAAATGAATTTTCTCCGTTATTTGAGAACCGATTTCCGTACACTTGGTGTCATTAGATTTGCAATTACATTTTATAAATAGAACGTAATTAATGTAATTTTTTTACCTTGAGCGGTTTTTAAGATATTTACGTTTGAAACTTTTAGGCAGCCGCCATTTTGAAATTAATGATTGTAAAAAAAATTTTTTTTCTGTAATTAGGTATTTAGGGAATAAAGCTAAATACCAAATTTCATTTAATTATAACTAGCCGTTCTCGAATTAAAATTTCCTATGTGAAAAACAAAATGGCGGCTATACGAGTAACTTTTGAGTTTTCGAAATTTTGAATATGATATTTTGGCTTTTCTATTGTCCAGGAATAATACCTGAAAAGTTTGGTAAAGAGTTCAGAGACACCCTGTATAATTATCTTTGTGTGACGCAAGCCAATGCATGTAATTTTGTTTCTATGGCAATAATATTTTGATTTGATTTGATTTACTTGAAGATTATTAATTAAATGATCAAATTTGCAAAATATAAAGGATATAATGTCTAAATACACCCGTTGCAGCAAACCTGCATACTCAGCGAATTTCAAATGCTACCTCCCTACGTCATGAAGCCAGTTACTAATTTTCATCTCCGCATAACCATAAACAATTGATATATGGCATTTTATTTATTCTCCATAAGAAAAACATTAGGACTGAGTTCGTAGGTTTGCTGTATTAAGGACCAAAAAAATCGGGGTTTTATGCAAATGTTAAAGGATCAACACCAGATGAAGCCATATACCAAGTTTCATTAATTTATGTTCATTAATAAGCGAGATATAACTGTTTACTTATTCTCCATAAGATTAACATTGAACAATGTGCTGTATTTAGCACTTTCAATATCTCAGTAACCGATTGACATAGAGCAATAATTCAAGATACTAAATTTTTTGTTTTTTTATGACGAATCCAATGGTAAAAACAAAAATGTTGATTCAAAAAAACTATGTGTAAAAAGTTCAAAAAACCCATTTTGGGGTACAAAATCCTCTCAAAAGCCCCTTTAGAATGGTACGACCTGTCTAGCTTTTTAACTCATGAAAATAGGCACTGCCTTTAACTTGTATACAAAATTTCATCAAGATCGGACTTATTTTACGTAGGTTATCGTGCCTACGACACACACATATGCTGTATATGAGTGTGCCAATTGAAAATGTGTGTTTTAAAAACTGACTTCATCCATGACTTGAGATTTTGAAGATTAATTTATGTTTTTAACATTAATAAAATTAATTAATCATCGGACAAAATTTAACTTTTTAATTTGCAAGTAGTTTTTAACAAATTATATCTTTTATATGCAAATTCGGCTATTTAATCAATAATCTTTAAATATCTAGATAATCAATATTTTTTCGTAAAAAGTCAAAATGCAAAAAATTTTAGTTTCTAAAGGCCTTTTAAACAAAACCAACATCACTGAAATGGGATATCTATTAATCAAGTTATGACAGATTTTATAATATAAATGTCAGCCATCTTTAATGGCCGCCATTTTAATGTCCTGCGCGGATTTTGAAGTGGCTCCCTATCGGAAAGGTACCTTTTGGCATCAACTATGACCACAGAAAGTGCCACACCTCAATCACAAAGTGCAGTTTTTTTTTGAGTACCCGACCTATTAACAGTATATGATTCATTTTTAAATTCCTTGATTAAACCATTGCCAGTAATTACAATTTATTTATAAATTAATTAGTGTACCCTACTGCAAACATTGCTTAAAAATTTGGTCTACCAATACCGAATTTTAAATTAAATCAATAGGAAATAATAATTTGTAATTTTACCACTGGGTAAGGTATTTTGATTATAAACTGCACATTCTCACGCCCCAACGTCAAGAAGCGTACATGTAATGATAATACATTTCACAAGAATAATAACGGCTAATCTATGACTTTGATTAATAAACTGTTCAAATTATGCAAATATCATTCTATACGTTATGCGTTATAAACTTACAGTCAAGTGCTAGATTTCCTGAGGGAAGATTAATTATTCAGTTGTTTGAGTCAAACTGAACCCAACTTCCGGTTGAGAACAAGACAGCACCCGCACCAACCAGTTAAATACAACCAGTAACTAATAAATATGTAGTTTCTATTGGGACCCTACTATTATAAAATCGTTATATTCCATAATATCCAGTTAAAAGATAAGTAATACAAATTTATCATTTACTTTTATACTAATCATTTTACTTTACTTGTATAGGAATTTATGTAAACGAGCATGTACAATAGCTATTCAATAATATACAGTAGAACTTGTACCTAGGCGATCACTACCAGCCGGGACGTATCACTGAACTTTTAAAATATTTATTATTAGTGAATTTCCTTTTGAAAGTGAACTATTAGCATGACCCGCACGGTGAAACTTAAGCCCGGGACTACCATATAAGTTCCTAACGTGACCCCCTGAACACGTTTTGAGGGGTCGTTCAAAATTGTATATATATATATATATATACATACATATATATATACATATATATATATATATACATATATGTGTGTTTGCACTCTAGCGGTCGCAATTTTTGTCCGATTTACTTCAAATTTGGTAGGGACGTTCTGTTGCGTACAAACAGAGAGTGGAGTAATCACATTTTAAATCCATCCTGTCTAATAATATATTCCTTTGTTTTGCACAACTTGTACTATCTGACTTTTCTTATTTTGATTTTATCATCTGTTTTTATTTTATTGTTTCATTTGTTTTTGTTTTCAAACAACGTCAACATGAGTTCATTATTATAATTTGTGGATCCCTTACCAAAACACCCTTTCTTAACAATTGCATGCATTTTCTCTTTTTGAATTCAATATTAGTGTTTGCTTGTCCCCTGACATGTACTCACTACTCTCTTTCACCCTATATCCATATTCTTTAACAAAGTTTAATTTAAAGTATTTTAACTTACAACTCCCTTCCTTTCTACCTTCAATGTCACCCTTTGCTATAAGTGAATGTGTAGAACAAATGTTACAACAAACCAGAAATATGTACAATTTGAAGAAGTGAATATGTGCGTGATAAACTGTTGAGCTTGGACTTATAGGCAACATCTATGAAGATATCAAGTAACCCAACATTCATCACTGCTGCTACTTCTTCGTAAGTCAATTGAACTAATTTTGTGAGTTAAATATCAATACCTCATGAACATGTTTAAATACTGAATACTATTACAACCAAAATAGTATTAATGTAAAGAGAGTTTCCTACCTATTTGTTTTATTTTGATATATTTTGTACATTTTCTATGATATAATAAATTCTCCATGATTCTATTAATTGAACTTAATTGATGTAATAAAGGAATCATCTATCATTATAATATGTATGTTTTTTGTTCTTTTTGGGAATTCATCTAAATTCCCTGGTCCTCCACATATGTTAATCTCCCTAATTTAATTCTTTGCTGTTCCTCAAAGCTACCCAATTCTCCCAACGTTCCTTTCTGTAATCAGTTGGACAAGTTCGTTGGGCAAGACAATCGAAAAACTCTAAACCCCTTTTTTTGGGGATTAATCTTTCAAATTTAGAGTTTTCGGGCCCAATAATGGTCATAAAAGCCCCAGATGTAAAATAAATACATGTAAAAAGATGGTAATTAGAGAGGCGAAAGTTTTAAGCCCTCTCTCGCCATTCTAGCATAAATATTTACCGAGTTATTAAAGAAAATGTGTATCGACTAAACACAGTACGTTGTTTTATGGGGGTTTTACACGAGAAAAGCCTGTTATTCCTTTGTTAAGAGTACTTTTATCATCCCCAGCAACCTCACGCCTACTGTCAAGCCTGTCTGGTCCTTCACCTAACCTTATATTGGGCAAAATTGTATTCCCAGCTTTGCAAGTAAATGAAACCAGGAATATCAGAACAGCCAAAAATCAATGTTTTCAGATTTCAATAAAAATTGGACAAATATATGTTTTTACACTGATTTTGAGTTTTAAAAGTTTTGATGTAGAAATTCACTTCCCTCACGTCAGCGTGCTGCGTGCGAACTCGTTTGGCTTGAAATGTGTTTTGTGAACATTTGTATCTTTTTACAACAAACTCAATACAAATTTGTTTGTGATTGAATTCTTAAACTAAAACCCTGTTTTAAAATGTTATAAAAATGCTCCGGGTATTGAATTTCTTGAATTTATATTACAAACTAATACTATTATTTTGACAGTAAAATTCAGTTAGTATTTTAATTATAAATTAATGTTCTTTGATAGTATATTACGTAAGACTAGGATTAAGTTTGCATAGAAACAAAGTGGGACGTAATTTAAAAAAAAAAAACATATGACAAAGCATCAAACTATATTCCCACTTAGAAAGCTTAAGACCGGTCGAAACGTTGTTTTGTATCATATTTCGTGTATACTGTATTTTTGTCTCGTACATAATACAGTATAAGTGTAGTTATTGATTGAAGTTCTGTAAGGCATTATTTAAATCACCTCCTTTAATTATATAAACACTTACCTTGCTAATATAAAATTACTATAAAATAAACGTTGATTTCTTATTTGAGTAAAATTATTATTTACTACAAAACTATTATTTACTAAAATTATTATTAATTTAACTACTGCAATTGCGTAAATTATGAAATATCGGTAAATTTATCCAATTGCATAAATAAAAACAATAATTTCAATTTTTTATGGATATTTAGTTCGTAATGCCTGTGGTTACTTTAGTCCTGAATTATATGGGATGGAAAAGTACTTTAATGTCACCGATATCGACCCGGAAATATTGGAAAAGGCTCAGCAGAGATTGGATATCGAAGACGGCCACTGCTGCACAGTAGTTTTCTTGTCAGCGCATTTTATGCATAGTTTAGGGACCGCTAGGCTATAGCAAATTGTGTTTTTATAAAACAACATTTACTATATATTGTTTTGATAAATATTTATCCTAGAACTATTGTGTGTTAACTATAAAGCTCACATCCACTTATAGTTTATCTTAGCACCCTGTAATTCTGTAAATAATTTAGATTTTTATTTATTTCAGTAGCATTGAATCAAATAAAAAAAACAGCTAATTCTGGTTTTATTTTTTAAGAATTCTTTTTGATCAGTAAGGGACAGAATCATATAAAGTATTAATTGGCTACTTATCACAAAATAATAAGATATCTTAAGTAAAATCAAGATATATTTCAAACCTCCATCGAGATTCATCCTCAGTCTTATCACCAGATAGGTTATAACCAACAATTCGATGTGATTAAAAAACATATGATAACATTTCAATTAAAAATTGCCGAAAGTTAAAGCGTTATACTAATAATTTTATCTGTGTATTTAAAATAAGATGTAGACTGTTTTTAAGGTAATTTTGGAAACTGTATCTTTTTTCAATTTCTTTCTCGATTATGGGTATATACTATATACTTATGTTTTTTAATCACATCTAATTGTTTGTTTATAACCTACCTAGTGGACTAAACCACTAAATATAAGACTTAGGATGAATCTCGATGGAGGTTTGAGATATATCTTGATTTTACTTAAGATTTCTAATGATTTAGTGATGAGTAGCCAATTAATACTTGATATGAACACCATCACGACAGATACATACCGCGAAGAAACTGACAATAATCAATAAATATTATATTTAAAATTATCGTTATTTAACAATTTACTACCGTAAGTAAGTTATTACGAATTATCCTTATATTTTCGTTCATACAGATCGTAGTTTTGTAGCTTTATTGAACGTACATTTTCAGTATCCTATTTTTCACAGCACGCAACATCGTTGTCACAGCCAACCTCCAGGGGCCTGGGCCGTCATCGACCCTAACGATCCCCCCTTTATCCTCTACCCCGGCGCAACCCATCGCGTATTAATTTCCAGGGGGAGCAGATATTTTACAAGCCTTTTTCAGGAAACTTGCTTCTTCTTGACTAAACCTACTTATGAACTCTCGGTTTATCCGATTATTTGTCCGATAGGCTCTCATAAATTATTAAACTTCAGATTTAAATATAACCCAGATATCAATCGATAATCGTTTATTTATTAACATCAAACAGACACACAAGTTTTTTCAACTGTAAATTCTATTCAACGTTTATTGTGTCTAATAACTAATTATTATTTAGCATTCGCTATGCAGAGGGGGTTTTGTACTAAGATGGTGATCCTTCCATAACCTGGATAATTATTTTATACTGACAGTTGTGGTATCCAGTTCTAAATTGAACACCCTGAATACATTTTGAAGGGTTGATAAAATGATGTATGTACAACTGGACAAAAGCAATCGTTAGGTAAAACCATTTGAAAACACTAACCCCGTTTTTAGGGGATTCAAAAAATAATTTTGTGTTTTTGGGTCCAAAATTGGTAAAAACCGACCAGGATGTATAATTAATGCACATTAAATAAAAGAAAGTAAAAGGCCAAAGTTCATGGGAAATTTGTCATAATTATAGCACAAATATTTACTAAGTTATCAAAGAGAATGTAAATCGACTAATCTAGTACGTTGTCTTGAATGGATTTTACATTAGAGCAGGTTTTTTCACATCCGTATTTTGACTATCCCCATAACCTCAATAAATATTTTGATCTTGACTGGACCCTCACGTCAGCAGTGTGTGTGCGAACTACTTGTTTGTTATGTGTTTTTCTTCTTTTTTACCTGTGATAAACCTAATCTTATAATCACTTCATAACACTCGAGAAAGCCGATTGCAAAGGGTTAGTGTCAAAAGTAAAACAATAGAGCCATTATTGACTCAACACAAAGGGGGACAATGATTGGATGGCGAAGCTCCAAGATGATTCTGGCAAGCTCACACACGTTTAGAGAGAGCGAATGTTGCAGGAAACGTATTAAGATACTTCTAAAATTATATTATTTGTAAATATATATACTTTTTAAATCTAACCTAAATAAAACTAATCTGTTTTAAAGTGCAACTCTTCTTTACGGTTTTGGAAAAATATATGATTTTAAAAAGAAGATCGAATATCATATAGTATTATTATTAGATTGTTTAAGCTCACATAATCGTTAGGTTATTATTGATAAATATAATAATTAATAAGACATCCATCGCTGTAATTAGTTTCAAAAATATAGTTATATAGCATTGTTATGAAAATTACAATCATCATGATTAGTGTGTAAAAAATACAAACGATTTAATGCTTGATTAAAAATATTATTAACTGAGCAGGACAATGTTTTTCTTACACGTTTTTATAATAATGTTTGTAGACAGTGAAAGTGGCATTTTCATGTTATCATAAATCAACAACGTTAATGGTCTGTTATCAGTGCTCCCGGCAGCTTTTGATAAGGTAACCATATTATCCTTCACAACGATCTTCTAGTTTTAGAGCTTCTCTTGAACAACAACACCCTAATACCGAGAAATGTATAACGTTCTGAAATGAAAACAAATACAAGTAATATATTCTTTAAAAAATGAATTTTTAGAGTTTTATTTATAGTGAAGCTTGTATACTAAAACTAACTTACTACAACTATCATAATAAAACTATCCTGCAGTCTCATATCAAGAATGAACATGATCTTATAGTTATTATTACGAAAAACAAGAATACCTTCTTACAATGGACCCATAGCTGAGCATACGATACTATTAGCGAATTTTTTCATAATCCAAAGTTCAAAGGTTATTTAGAACACCCAGTTATAAGCTAAATATATTAAAAACTAAACATAAAACATTTAATATTAAATTTGAAACACTCGAATCTTAAAAAATTAGGATTAACAACAAATGCTATTCATTCAAATTTAATTTTACAGTGTTTACATTTGGTTTTATAAACAAAAACTTATCCCAACTGACCATTTTTTAGGAAAACTAAAGTTCGGTCAACAGTTTACAACTGAAACTACATTGCAGCTATTAAATACAAGTATGAAGATTATAATTATAAAATATCGAAATTGAATTACAATTGTTCTTGTCAATATCACAAAATCTTACTGAAAATAACATAAATCCGGGGAATTTATATTTTAACGAGGTTAGGAATTGTTTTAAAAGTAAAACTACGTTGCAGTCAATGTTTCTTAAGTCCTGATTTAGAAGATGAGTTTAAAAGTGCAATAGAGTCCTTAAAGAATGGTATATCGCCTGGTTTCGATGGTATAACATCGGTTCTTATAAAACAAATTTATGTTAAGTTCTCTTGTACATAACAAACCTGAGTTTCAAAACAGGCGTTTCCCTGAAACATTATAACAGGCAGTAGTCACACCTATACACAAAAAAGGGACCAAAAGAAACTAATCATTTTTATCATTTTCAAAAATTATTGAACAAATTATGAAACAATGATTGGTTAATTTTTTAGATAAGTTATTTTTTTCAGTAGAAATCAGTTTGGGTTCAGACATGGTATAGGGACTGAGACTGCACTGCTTGAATTTATGAGTAGAATTTGGGATGGAATAAATTATGGGCAGCGTGGCAGTGGACTTTTCCTAGATATCACGAAAGCTTTTGAAATAGAGAACCATGAAATTCCCTTGGATAAAATGTATAGATGTAGAATAAGGGGTGTAATTCATTATTGGTTTAAGAGTTATTTAGTGGGTAGGATGCAATGTGTTAGGTAAATTGAGCAGTCAGCCAGTTGGGGGGGATTCAATTTGGTGTACCTCAGGTAAGGGAAGACAAGTTCTTTTGCTGATGATACAGCTTTGTGCTACGTATTCTTGGCTAGAAAATCAGACTAAGATTAATTTATATTTACAAGCCATCCGATGGTGGTTTGCAGTGAACAACATGATTTTAAGTGTAAATTTATTTCAGATTAAGAGGAGAGGCTAATTTTGACAGTGACATTGTTTACAAATGCCTGAATTGCCTCTGCTGTGGAGCCTAATATAGTGTAAAATTTGTTAAGGTAACTGGGGAGGAAACAATTGAATACCTGGGAATTATTTTGGATAAAGAATTGAACTTCAAAATTCATCCGTCAAAATTAAAGGAATAGTTCTTTAGTAAACTGAGAATATTTTACTTTTAATAGAATATGTGTAATAGTGATGTGTTAAGAAATCTTTATTTTTCACTAGTTTATAGTAGATTAGATTATGGAATTACTTGCTGGGGAGGAATATACAAAACAAACCTTCGACCGTTGAACATCTTCCAAAAGAAATTTATAAGAATTGCACTAAAGAAAAAGTGACCAACTCAGCTTTTCCTCTTGTTTGTCAATTACATATTCTACCCCTTAGATATATTTATGTTTATGTGTGTTAAGAGTGATTTTTGTAACCAGCAACAATTGTAGAAATACATAGGACCATTAAGACAAATTGCGAAATCCCGAAAATGTTTTTGTTCCGAAACCTTCAAATATTTTTTTACCAAAATCTTTAATTTTCAAACTCCAAGAATGTTTAATATACTTCCCCAACAAATTAAAAACGTAGATTTGATATCATACCAGTAAAAAGTTAAGGAAACTTCTTTTTAGTGTTGAAAATATTAAAGACATGCTTTTCAGCATAAAAGTGTAAGGATTGATATTTTATAAGCTCTGTAGAATACATAGTGTATGAATGAATATACAGTGTGTATGTGTGGGTGTTTATTTTACTGTAAATTTGTATGAAATAAGTATTTGTTTATTGTATGAAAGGTATTTTTATAAGCTTTCTAAGATTTCATTCTATAATGTTGGAGAGGAATTAGGGAGGCTATGATATCAATACAACACGTACAATTTCAGACTATAAATATTTGATAACGATTTGTATTTTCAGATTATTAACTGGAACAACCGAATTTATTTTTTATACTAAACTATTAAAGACAAATGCTAATTTTTGTTCTATGGAAAGCGATAAACCTCCACACAGGCTTTGCCTTGGTGTGTATATTTCTTAAAACATTAAAATCCAACCACGGAAGACATACTAGTAAGTGAGGATGTTATGTATTGTCGAGCTGTGATTTATATTTGTTTTGTAGTGACAGATTCTTATTGTATTTTGATTTGTAGTAATTATTCACGATTCTAAATTAATCTAAATATGTGAATAAATGTGTATATATTTGTAAATATGTTTTAAGAAATGAATTTATTCTTATTCTTTAAAACCTTCTCTTTTTGTAAAATTGGACACTTCAATTGAATTATATTTGATTATTAAATTGTAGTCAGCTGATTGGTAATTCCCTCTGATCTTGTCAGAGAGCAGAGAATTTAGTTTCTCAAGCGTAAGGTACTCATAACAGTGCGTGCCTTATTCTTCAAGGTACGGATTCGATCCCAGCGTTCATCACGAATGGTTTATACTTGTTCTCTATTATCGTCACGCAATTTTAGGATAAAAACTTCTAATTATTAGTCGAACACTTTTACTAGCTTTGATATGTTTTACTATCTTTTATTTTGTTTTGCAACAAATTCAACAAATCTGGTTCTGGAAAAAAATCAATCACGTTAACAAACTTTGAGGAAATATGAAAGCTTTGAAAACCCAAGGGATATAACTCTAAAAAACTCCTACCACGTTGATCATAAAGTAGAATAGAATCCGAGTTAATTTTACCAAAGTCGTAGGTCTATTTCAGCCTGCACTTGGCAAACTCCGTGAAAGCCCAGTTTTATATGCAAGGGCTGGCGAGCAAACACATAAAACCGACACCAGTAAAGCGGGGTGAGTTGGATAGCGTGTGGTCGCCGCGACCACCACCTCCGTGCGAGGTGACATTTAGACTTGGCAATCGTTATCAAACATTTGGTAACTTAGGTAACTGCAAGCTTGCTCTCAGTAAATAGGCTTAAACTATTAAATAAGGTTTTAGAAGGAACATATGTGTTGCGAATGTTTGATTGTTTGTGTTCTGCTGCACATGGTCCTGCTTATCTGCATAGAAAGGATTCATTGTTTTTGTGCATGATGTAGTTAGGAGGAGGTTCAGCCAAATTTAAAAGGAACTATTGAAGATGATAAACTGTTCTAATTAATACAAAATAGCTTTTCAATGTTAAACCCACATAGTAAATTTTTTGTATATATTCAGATGTATTTGTGGTAGAATGCCGAAAAAGGACTTCAATTTAGTTTGTCATTATAAAATATTATTTTACACGCATTAAATTTCCTGCTGGTGAATTTCTGGAAATTTTTTTCCCAAATATCAAAATAAAAAAGTTTTTTTACAAGGTTTGAGGTTTTTAGATTTTTTCTCAACGGACTTGTCACATTGTAAAATGAAGGTACTATACAACTTAAAATAAATAGGGAAAAGTGTGACCACTAGAGCGCAAGCACATACATACAGTTTTTATCAACCCCTAAAAAGGTATTCAAAGTGGTCACATTTGGAACTTCTATCGCGGTCTTGGGCTAGTCTCACAGTGCTAGACATTCTAATGGTTATTCCATTGTAAACTTTCTAGCAAAATGTTGATCAATATTAGGGTTAGTTTGTGCTATAATAACTGCAGTTTGTAGTCAAATAAGTAATTACAATACCTAAAATATATTAAAAGTTTCAGTGTTTTCATGTAAATGTCAATAAATGTAATCATCAAAATGTACAAAGTTATCACAATTATTCTCTCAATGAGCCTGGTTGTGATTGGAGTGATGGATTATTTTTAATGTTTTTGTGTTTTAAAACGTATTTAATTATTTTTTGTTGATATAAAGTATTTCATACAAATGTTTAATATTAGTTTTTGAATATTTTCCTATAATTTAGGTCCTTTAGGCTAATTCACTATTCATAATAATATAAGTTATATTATTATATTATATATTTTAGCTCCTTTGAAAAATACACATTTAATATGTTGCTTTTTATTACAGTTTTAAACTGTTTTTGAGTTCGTCATTGAGGAAGAAGTAAAATACAATAATGATAGGTAGTAATTCAATAAAATAATTAAAAATTCACAAAAAACCTCACACACTTATAAAATAAGTTATTTGTTTATACTGATCATAAAATACTGTCAACATGTATAACAGCTAGCAACTGTTTGCCAAAATCCCTAGGTTAACAATAGTGATATTAATAAAATATAGTGATATAAAATACTAATATCGGGAGCATTCTTCAAATAGTGAATTGAGAAACGATAATTTTAATTGTTCTTTATTACATATCAAGCACAAGGTACTTTATAATTATTGTTATAGCTAACGGCATGAAGCAGTAGTATTCATTTTCAACAGATCACCATATCGATCTCTGCAGAAGCTTGTCATTAAGAAAACAATTTTCTACTCACGCAACCTGTTGTTTACTAGAATTTAAAATTTACATAATTCGTAGAGCCATCACATTTTGTATTCAACTTTGTAAATTTCTAACTACGTTGAATTGCAAGTGACTACCTTATTTTACCAGAAGTGAAATACTTTTTTCTCGTTTATCACTTCGCGTTATAAGTTGTGATTTAAATGACTCAGGAAAAGTAAAATTACAAACAAATAAAAAAGTTAAAGTTAAACTACTAACTATTTATAGCTCTTATTGGTTGAACATTTTCAGTAACAGCCATATCAGCTTTCGATTAAATATATAGTTTCCATAGTATGCTTTATTAAATGATATTTTTTCAAGCAATAAATATTTAGATCTACAATATTTATTTTGAACAATATTAAAATGTTATTCCCCAAATAAAATGTAAGGCGGGTAAAGGTATTAATATTGACAAAAGTGAATATAATTGCGTAAGAAAAAGAGGTAAATAAAATATCGGTATCTTTGAACAGGTTTCTGGACTACCGAACGACCTAGAATGCTGAAACTTGGAAATTTCCTAGAAAATTAAAAGGGGATGGAGTCCGAATCTTTGTAATGCATTAATAACCAGCTTTAATTATTTATAATTTGACATAAGCTTCTGCTTTATTTATTTATTATATGTTCAATATTGATTTATTTTTCTCACCATCTAAACAGTAAATATACTATTCGCACGAACAATAATCAAATATTAGACTATAGCCCCTACGAGCAACAACTTTGAATATAAATTGAATTTGTATAAACAATTTCTGCATCAACACTTTATTCACTGAACGTGTTCTAAACATATGGCAACGTTTTTCACAGCATTATATTGTTCTTGGTAAAGCCCTGACGAGATATGTTCGGCAGTTCGTGTATGTGCAGAGGATATCTAATCTTCAAAGCTTTTATCTTTCGAATCACTATTTGCTAGCTTGATCCTTTCTTTACAAGGAAAACATTACACCTCCACATTGCATGCTTATCTGATAGAAAAAATATTGAGTTTTCTTATATATGCCTTGTCATTTTTACGTTTGATAGCAACGATCTAGTCCAAATGTATTACAATTCTAAATCGACTTTATATTACAATCTAAGCGATTATGAAAAGTTTTATGAAAACTTAAATTGAATATGATGATTCTTGAATATAACTAAAACTAACAGCAAACCAGTTTTCTACGTTGGCTGCTCTATTACGTGTCTAGCTGTGGAGACAAGTGTGAATATATAACAGTTTATTATTAGAGCGTTGGGAGATTTTGCAAAATTCTTAAAATAAAGAAACTGAAAATCCTGGCTCTCAAGGTGAGGTTTTTCTTATAAAAAGTCATAATATCATTAAATTTATAAAAAGGTTACTTGGTTTATGATACATTTACTGCAATAAGCTCCAAATCTGATATTTATATTAAATACATGACTTCTGAAATTTTCGCTACATAAATATGAAAATTCGATGACAAAATGTTCTAGCATCCATTTATTCAGAAATCACGGTACGTTTTGAATGGTTTTTACAGTTTTATTTTATTTGTAGTAAATTTACAAGTATTTAATTAGACATTAATCAAATTTGTAAACCTAACAAGTAGAGATGATAACTTATACATTGCAAATTTAGTGGAACATTTTTATGTTTTTCGTCTACTTTGAGTCCAATACTCAAAGATTGGATTTCGATCTAGGCATACGTGGCTACTTTAAAACGACCATTTTTAATGCAATATTGTTATTCTAATACTCTTAACTGGTCTCACTGTTAGAGATTTGGAAATAAATCCAATAATTTGTAGTTATTCGACTTTTTAATCATCTTAAGCTTTTAATGACATGTTATATATTTTTGATGTATAATATTACATATTTTGTTTCCCAAATTATATATTCCTACAGTTTGATATTGTAGTTACCAACATTTTACTCTTGTACTACAAACAGAATCAGATCTCTAACTACCATATTCATAATAAACAAAAATGTGTCCCAATCCCTAGGTTAGACATAAATTAAGTAACGATATTAAGTAACAAAAGAGCAGTAGAATTTAAAATCACCAATGAATGATATTGTATCCCACATTTAAAAAAAAAACGTTACCATATAAGTTATATTATTATATTATACAGTTTGCAATCATATTAAATATTTACAAATTGTTATAGTTATGTATAATGTCGTTACATAAAAAAATATATACACACGACATCAAACCAACTAACAGATAGTTCAGTATTTAAGAATGGATATACCTAAAAGAAACCAGAATAGTTTAATTAAACTACAACAGCCACACACACTAACCTAATCTAATCTAAAACAAATATTAGAGGAAGAACAAAAAATGATATTATTAATTATAAATAATAATACGACACACATAACGATATAACTATTACACTCAAAATTTTAGCTCCTTTGAAAAATACACATTGTAATAATTACACATTTAATAACGACCATATGGAATGATAGCCAGCTCATCATAGAAAAAACGCCATGTTGATTTTATGGCGTTATGGTTTTTTTATATCATAGGAATTGATCTATGAAGTTAAATTATGGCTTTGGCTTTAATTGTGATAGGTAATATGTATAGCTCGAAGCTATGGTGTATGAACGTATGTTTATGCTGATTTTATTTATTGTATTTTTATGGAGGTTTGATGCTTTCTTAAAGGTTGTGTTTATACTCTTATATTTGTGGCATATTCCTATAATGTTTTTAGATGTGTTACTGTTTGCATAGTCTTTGACAATTGTCTGCTTTGTGTGAATAGTGTTGACTATTCATTTGTTTCGTGGTGTTCGTGGGTCACTAGATTATTTTGTATGTGTTATAAGGGTTCCCCTGTTTTTCTTAACCCGTATCTTATTTTGTGGTAGTGTTAAGTGATGTTACTTAGTTAAAAAATTTAAATACTATAGAAGAAATAACATTAAAACAAGGCTGCCGTAATGAAGACTACTGATAAAGTATATATACATAGTGAACTATCGTTTAAATGGGGATTTTACTGTATAGCAGAGTGCCATAATCATAATAGCTTGATTTTCCATCGTTCTTAATTATGACATCGAGTTGTATTCTGCTAATGACGTTGTAACCCAGTTTCAATATTCATAATAACAGTGGCTTTCTTCATAAGCAGATACAAAATTGTAATAAGGATCACATGAAATAACTAGGATAACAAATGTAGTAACTGTTGTGTAAGTGAATCATTGTTTTGGAAGACAGTGTGCATTGCCCTGAGAGGAACTCAAGTTTTATATCGGGTTAAGGTTAAAGATATAAGAAACCACCTAAGAAATGCACAATTTAAACATAATTTGTGGAATACTGAGTTAAAAATGCAACCAAAGAAACCGGAAATAGATAAAAAAATAACGATAAGTAAGAAACTTATCGACAAAGTTATTTTTTTACGTTAATTTCCTTCGACTCTGATCCGTTGTAAACGTTGACTGTATATGTTATTTTGTAGTTCATTCCACTCTCTCTTGAATACTAAAAAGCTATGAATCTCTGTAACTCCTACCTATGGTGAAGATGGCTCCGTCCAGTACCAGAGTGGCGGAACTCTCGCATTTCCTGAGGATCCTGTTCCTGGGGAGCGGCGGCCGGGGGGCTTCGCCCGGGGGCTTCGGCGGTTTCTCCATCGTCGACCCTCTGCGGGTATTAGGCAGACACAGAGGTTAAATATTTAAACTCAACCTTGCCTACAGGTTCCGGAAGGAGTTATCAGTTAGTTATTACTTTTATGGCGTTATGGAATTTATATTTACTACTTATGTTCCTTGTTTAATTACTTCACGATTAAATATATTTTAAGCTCCTAACTAACTGCATTTTTAATTAAAAGTTGAATTAGTGTTCACAGTTTTACGGTATTAGTTTATTCCATGCATTTAGAACGATACATTGTGATGGTTTACTTAAATTTTCCAGTAAAAAGGTAATGAATATTTAACAACAAGGATAATTCCCATAAAAAAGATACATTGAATAAAATGGCTAATATGTCACGATAGTTGTCTTTATTCATTAAGCAAAATCAATAATACCAATTCGCTAACTATTTAATGAAGTGGGCTCGTTAGCCAATTATTTAATCATGTTACAATATTTTAAACTCTACATCTAACTCTGTAAACTTTACAATCCTGATCCATTTATAACTCCATTAAATAATTAAATTGTATCATTGATAAAATATAAAAATAAAATTGTGAAAGAAAACTTAATTATTGAACGATAAGGAACTACCAGTATAGCTTTAGCTTCATGACCACCCACAAATCACTAGGCCACAGTCACATGGCGGTGCCGCCGCGACGCTCGAAGCTACTCGGCACACTGCGCCACCACGTGGTGAGGTGACGTCGCGACGCGCGCATGCGCCACTCCCTCCCCCACCACCGCCCATTGTGCTGACGTCATGGCATCCCGACTGCATTTGCATACACCGTCAATCAGCTGTCGATTGGTGGCATTCCGCTTCCTATTATGAAGGATGCTGCGGGATCAGGGTAGTTCACAAAATATTCAGTTCGTGGTTCAGCAGTGGTCCACTGATCGTTTTCGAATCGTTATTTTGAAGTTTGTAACATCTGGGAAATTTACTCATTGCCATACGCTAATAATAATATTTTATATAAAGACTTCTGTTTTTCTGTATATTGTATCTGAATATGTTTAAATGGACGTTTTGTGTATAAACGCCAAAAGTAGTTTATAGAGAACGACAATTTTATAGGCAACAGAGCAATTCTATAGGCAACAGATCGAAAAAGTAAACCATCCTATTTGAGGGAAAGTGGTGCACATTCATTCCGTTGAGGAAATTTCGAGAATAAAACCCATG
Organism: Allygus modestus; assembly: GCA_963675035.1. Taxonomy (NCBI): domain Eukaryota; kingdom Metazoa; phylum Arthropoda; class Insecta; order Hemiptera; family Cicadellidae; genus Allygus; species Allygus modestus. The sequence goes on from OY776112.1 coordinate 104,544,736, forward strand.
GCCTCCAATCGGAGCCCTAAACATTTAGCAGGTATGCAAACATTAGTTTTTTGACTAGGTATTTTTGAAATATAAAATTTGTACTTTGTATGAACGTATATGGTGCTTGAAGATAAAGCAACCTTGTCATTACTACCATTTAAAAACGTTCTTAACATTTTGTCTAGTACACCTATCACACAACCGGAACAATCTTGTTATGCTGCAACTTTCTTACAGGTAATTAAAACAGCACTATAAAAGTTAGCGTTTTTAAATTTCGGTAAATATCATAATACCCTCATGGTAATATACCATATTTATATTTTTAGTTACAGTTTTCATTTTTTTTTTATTATAAATAAACATCAATGTATCTTAATTGGTTCCTTATATTGCGTTCTTACACTATTGAACCGATTACGATGTAACTTTGCATGGTATATCGTAGAAAGATTTTACGCCATTGATTAAAGTCCAACACACCACCCGCAGTGGTCTCATAGGGCGGGGGGGGGGTCAGTCTGACCTTAGAGATCCACCCTACAGGACCTTGGGTTTTGCTCCTTTACTATACTATGAAAAACTATAGAAAAACTACTATAGAAAAACACGTAATTTTACCAATTAATTTTTAAAGCAAGTGCTCCTTATGAGGGATATTTTATTAGGGAAACCACAAGAAAAACTGTATTTTAGTAGGTGAACATTTAGGATGTCGTTACCAATTTTTGTTTATAAATAAATGTTCAAAAGCTGTTTAGACTATCATTTGTTTTAATACTAGAGGTTTGCGAAGATCAGTTTGCAGCAATCCAGTACATAACATTGACTGTGCTACCGTTCTCTTGTAACGGATAATAATCAATCTCAATCGAACTTTAATATTGGATCGTGATCTGAGATTAATATAACCATGGATGTTTAGTATGTAGGCTAGTAACGAAACCTAATGTCAAAAGACATCTCCAAACTCGCTGTAAAAATAATTTCTTTAAGTTATAGCCTCCATATGTATATCATGATTTAATACATTTACTTACAGGCTGGATTATATTGCCAATCAGTGTAATTGAACGGTATAAATTACTTTACTTTGTAATTTGTAGTGCTATGCAATGATTTAATTATAGATTAAATTAAATGTTCTAACCGCGATTATATATAGTTCTTGATTCTAAAACGTGTGTACATATTGAATAGTCTGGCACATATAAGAAAGATATAATATTTTACTATGAAAATACCGTAATATATAAAGTAAAAATTATAGATTTGGTATATTAAATGAGTTTTAATACGATGATTTAAGAGTGTACTTGCTTATAATAATAGTACCCTATCAATGAATTATTATAAAATGCAGTTCTGCTTTATGCTTTTCAAACGCGTCATAATTTACATACGAACTAATAACAACTATCTTATCAATATTATTAAAATGATTTCTTGATTTTTGTTTGGAATTTTTATGTCTCTTAAATTTTTATTTTGTTTACATGTTTGGTATCATTTAAAATCTTTTACGCTTGAGATGTGCCTTTTGTACATTCGATAAACTTCTTATTCCTTAGGGCTCCGCCTGATAGGCTTTCGAGGTTCCAATGTTAATCTTATGGAGTGACTTTATTTAGATAGTCAGCTGGTAAACCATAACCATAAAGTAAACATGTTATAATATCTGACCATATGCCTGCGAGATTCCCGTGTGGAGAACGGGACACCTGCTAGTTAATATAAACAACATTGTTTTACATGGTATAATGGCTTATTATTTTCCTTTTAGTTTTAATCATCAATTACACTATTTCTGTAAAATTACAACACAAAGTACAGCAAAGAGGGGAAAAAGGAAACCAAGTCATTGCATATTAGCATGCACTATTATAAATTATATGTAGAAAAATCAACATTAATTATATACATTTACATTTAACCAAAACATATAAAACACGATGCTGGTTCTTTACACACACGTACAACTGTTAGGTCACGTAAAAATCTAACTTGAAAATTAATAAAAAAATGTCAATAACAAGTTTAATATTGTCAGCATATTCTTACAAACATACTAAGATGGTTAGTTTGTCTCTAGGACAAAAATCAGGATGACGTAAGAAAAAACGGATGCCTTATAAACCCAATAGGTGTTGTTGACCAAAGGACACCACCATTAAAACACTTTTTATCGCGCAACCCTTTATGATAAAAAACCTTTATAAAAATTCCATACACATTAAATATGATAAATATTGACAATAAATACATAAACAAGCTCCAGACCCAAAAATAATTTCAAACATCCATAAATATAGAAGGGAAAGAGAAGAAGTGTAAACACAGATTAGGATGACACAACGGATATCCATGCACCAACACAACGACAGACAGACAGCCGCGGGCGCAGTACCTGGACTGTGCAGCAAGGGGTTGAGGAGGCGCATCTTGTAGAGGGCGGAGGAAAACCGAGTCAACAGATCCATCTCAAGAGGGTTCACTCTGAAATATACAACACTCAGCTGTACTTGGTGGTTGGGCACAGTGAGATATGGTGGGAGTGAGCTGCTTATGGTTGTGTGGCATGGTAAGACCTATGGGGGCGAGCTTTGTACAGTTGTGTAGCTTGTGGCATGGGGCGAGATGCATAGTGTTGCATAACTTACGGCATGGTCAGACATATTTTGGGTGAGCTTCATATGGTTGTGTAAGTTATGGCATGGCAATACCTATGGAGGCGAGCAGCATAATTGTGTGGCATAGTATTATACCTATTGGTCACGAGCCTCATATAGCTGTGTAGCTTATGACATGGTAAGACCTATGGGGCCAGCTGCGTAGGGTTGTGTGGCATGGCATGACCTATGGAGGGGTTGGCTTCATATGGCTGTGTAATTTATGGCTTGGTAAAACATATGGGGGAGAGCTTCAAATGGTTTTGTTACTTACGGTACAGGTTTTTTGTTAGTACAAATAAAACGTTCATCATACAAAAACCCTTAATTTTTTTGGGACCACAATTATACTTAAAAAAGAGTGATTGGTTGAGAAGGAGTCCCAAACGTTACGGAAGGAAAACTAAAATTAACTTGTACATTTTTTACTGTTTGCATAGTCTTTGGCGATTGTCTGGTCTACAAATTTCTAAATTTATGACATGGGTTTGTAATTATTGTTTGTACAACGTAGATTTATGTTCTTCTATAGTAATTTATTACTATAAAAATACTTTGTTATATGTTTTTTTTTATTCCTGAGATATATTTATAGCCAAATAATAGCTTGGGTTATTATTACATTTTAAATTAAAACTGTATGAAAACCATTATAAAAATATAAATCTAAAACTTATCAACTGTTATAACTATTGAGTTTAAGGCGTAGTGATACTAATTTTAACAACAATTATTGTTTTTTAAATGCTATACAACATTTTACAAAGTAACACTTTAATATTGTTATTGTGCTTGCGAAAATGGATAACAATAGTATATTTCGTCACTAGGATCAAAAGTGGATCTTTTTAATACGAGCTCCAGTTTAACTGCCGAGGCGAAGCTGAGGCTGGGAAATGAGCGAGTATTAAAAGACACTTTTGATCCGAGTGACGAACTATATTTTTCGTCATACTGCCAAAAAACTTAAGGTTTAAACAAAAACAAAAGTAAAATTTACGTACTGTGTCTTCATAACCTCAAATGTTTCTTTCAGCTTGTCTCTTGAAACAATCAGCTGTTGCACATGCATAACTTCGATTCATTCATATCTATCGGTTGTTGAGTCGATCATTCAAACCAATCATTGTGGTTCGAATCAATCGGTTGTTCTTCAAATAACAATACAACAATGAATGTTTCGATAATAACAATGAATGTTTCGATTATTTATAATCGAATGAATTTTAATCGATTTATGACGACCTCGAATCAAAAGTATCATCAACAATGATCTTTTTAGTCCTAGTACGATAATGATCATCAAAACATATGTTATTATCCAATGACTAAAAAGAAGAACTTTTGAATCTCAACGCATATGTCAAAAACAGATGTTTTTGAAGCAGTATGACGAAAAATTTATTTATTCTGTTTTTATAAAGCAATTGAAACATTAGCAATGCTTGTATCAAAATTCCATTACAAATAAACCACAATAAGTTATTTAACACAAAAAACCATTATGTAAGGTAATTAGTAACTTCTTACCATTCGCGTCTCCAAATAATCAGAGACGACAGCAAAGTAGCAATAGATTATTCCCAGATTACTTTTTATCGAATGAGAATCCAAAATAATCAAGGAATATAGCCTAACTTAAGTAAACATAAGTTTCTAATACCATATTAAACATAAAATCGACTCCAACAGAAATGCGTCAAGATTTTTGACTAATCTAAATATAACTGCATTGGTATATATGATTTTCATTTAAACATGTTTATAGAATTAAATCGAATAAATGTGTGATTAAACAAGATTAAACTACCAGTCATAAAAAAGTTTTTTATTATATTTTTACAATGAATTTGGTTCACCAATAGCGTAATTAACTTTATTCAAATCTGATGTACTCCTGCTGCTATTTTTCCCAAATTCATTATTTAGTCTACAAAAGTATTTTGATTGGTTGCTTACACTGCAGAATTGGCACTACAGATACTAATGGCTGCAGGCGACCGTTGTAAATGTGTCATTGTCCCTAACATATTTGGCTGCGGAGGTAGTAAATTGTGCCTTGGGCTCTTGCCATCAAAATCGTTGGGTTACCTATAACCAATCCCTCTAATTTCTGCCTGCTTTATGGTACTACTTACAAGAAATAAAAACAATATTTCTTCTCCGTTCCTTTATCGCAAACATAAAATTAGGTTGAAATATTTCAACTGATACGCTTTAAAAAAATATAAGTTAAGGAAAGCTTAACGGTTAGTGTAGCGGATTACAGTAGGAAAGGTCACGGGTTAGATCTTGTGTGTACCCACTTGATTTTGAGAGGAAAAAATAAAGCCACCTACATAGTTAAGCAAAACAATATAAAAATGTTTTAACATTTGTATTTAAGATGGCACTGGAGTATGATCGCAAGAAAATAAAAAAAATAGCTTGCTAATACAAATTCTTTCCAAGATTTAAAGTTTAATTAATAGTAAAACCATAAGACGCTTCGAATTAAAACATTTATCGAATTCCGTTTTATTATTTTGTTACTTAATATAAAGTAATATTCACATAATCTACTGAAATGTCATATTCTGTTATGTTTTTATTTCTCTCCCAGTATGACGTATGGATAGCAAAACAGATTAAATTACCCTACTTAATATAAGAACGCTAGTAATACACATATGTTCAACAATACTAGGTAATATTAAACATTAGTTGAACAAAATATTTTCCTCACTCATGCACGATACGATTATTAGTCATTTCCGTGACAAATCTTAATTTCATCGATTTTTGTTTAGTTCTTTTAGCTGTCACATTTTTGAGCTATCGTACCACTTTAGGTTTTTTTTGATAAGGATATTCGTTCACTCTTGACTCTGATGGATCAAATTAAATAATATTACGCATTTTTTTTGTCATGCAAACATTAATGCGTTTTTTATAACTTCGTCAGTGGCACGTCAAAGACCACCAATCCAAAACTTCCCCATTACGTGGGTTCCTTTAGAACCACAAGATCTCTCAGGACAAAAAATAACTGTTGAGTCTTAATTTTTGAAAAAGTATAATTTTAGATACGATATTGATATTTTGCAATACGGTTTCACTGACCTACCATATCAATTTTGTATTGTATCAAATATTAATTATAACGCGTTATGTCTGATTAGTGATTCCCTTTGGTAGTTTAAGTATAATATTACAATGGAAATGCAGTTTATGATTATCCGTTGTCGGTATCCGTTATACGTTGTTTGATCACGAGTTTAATACCAATTAAAATGTAATTACTTTCCTGGTAAGTTATGAAGTTATGTAGGTATACATTTTTATATTCCTAAGAGTAATAAAGGTATATACAAGTTATTAATTTATAAAATTTGCTACAACAGTTTAAAAATGTATATGTGCATATCATTTTAGGCCGCTATTATACTAGGCGACTGTCGACTGGCGATTGACTCCCGTCAACTCTCATAACATTTTTGTAAGTGGGAGGTGTTATACTGACTTGCGATTGCTGCAGATGAAAACAACGGTGTTACGAGAGTTGATGGCGACAGTCGCCTAGTATAATAGCGGCCTTACTGTTTTGCCAAAGATAATCTGTATTTAGTCGGTCTAGATCTGACTTCTCCTGAGATTGCCGAATTTTTCTGGCGTAGTTCCAGTTTAAGTTCGGAACTAAAAATAAAAATATGCTGATTTACTTACAAAAGAGGCTACTATCTGAAACTGGTAAATAATATGTCTGATGTATATTTTCATATCACTATCCCAATCCATCTAGATATATTTCGATAACTAAAACATTGAGATTAAATATTTCAAACATAATTTGTGTACCCCTAAACTTGTAACCTTTATCAATTGTTATTTCTAGCTGATACAACCATAATGGCAGGAGAAGTTGGTGTAATGACTGCAGATCGATATTTAGTGCTTGGCAACAAACAAGACAGAACACGAAACGCCGCAGTGCCGGAATTAGTGACCTGGCTCTTTGCCATTACAAGAAATAATGCTAAAATACCCCCGTAGCAGCAAACCTGCGTACTCAGCGAATTTCCAATGCATATATATGTATCTTTATACCACATAAAGCCACATACCAAGTTTCATCAATATACATTCATAAATAAACGATTTATGACATTTTAATTATTCTCCATAGGAATAACATGGCAGCTGAGTATGCAGGTTTGCTGAAGCAAGGAACACGAAAAATGGGGTTTTATACAAATATCAATATAACTCATGTAGGTAAAGCCACATACCAGATTTCATTAATTTATTTTCATAATGAAGGCAGATAACACGTTACTTATTCTCCATAAGAATAGCATGGGGCTGAGTACGCAGGTTTGCTGCTACGGGAGCCTTGGGTAAAAAATTGTCTTTTTGAGCAAATATCAATGGTCCACAACCAGATGAAGCCGTATACCAAGTTTCGTCAGTATACGTTCATAAATAAGCGAGATATAAAATTTTTATTTTTCTCCATAAGAATAACATTAGACAACGTACTGTGTTTAGCACTTTCAATATCTCGGTAACCAATTGACGTAGAGAAATGATCAAAATACCAAATTGTGTGTTTTTTTAAGCTAAATTCAATGGGAAAAATAAAATTTGACCATTTCCAAAATTATATGTAACAAATTCGAAAAACCCTTTTTTGGGGTACAAAACCCCCCCAAAATACCCCTTCGGATAAAGCGATCTGGCTGGTTTTAGAACTTAAAGTCATAAACGTTGCTTTACACGTTTATACCAAATTTCATCAAAATCGGATAATTTTTACGAGAGTTATCGTGCTCACGGACACATATATATATATATACAGTTTTGAACAAATGGTGTTTTTGGGGTCTGGGGACCTCAAAACGAAAAGTTATCATGGTCCCGGGCCTAGGTCTTACCATGCCGACTACGGTAATAGCTTCTTCCCTATAGGGGAAATTCGCTAACAAAAACAATATATATATATATATATATGTGTGTGTGTGTGTGTGTGTGTGTGTGTGTGTGTGTATGTTAGTTTTACACCCCTGCCTTTTATCTTTTCCTCTTACACTTGGTATATGGAGAAAATATTATTTTCATCAACATTTTTTTATTTGAGTTATCAAAGGAAATATTTTGTTGGTGCTCCCTGACCCCAATAAGTGGGGTTTTTAAGTAATGTCTGTCTGTCTGCCTGTAGGGATGAGTTTAGACCTTAAGACCATACACATGGCTCGATTTTTATTAAATTTGGTATGTATGTACCAAACCTACATATCAAGTAGGTATCTATGTCATATCAAGGTGTTTTTTTGCTTTTTTAATGTACTGGTCAGCCAAAATCCTTCAAAATCAGCCAAATTACACCAAAATCTCTCAAAAGCTGCTTTAAAAATTGTATTCAAAATGTTATGGTTTAGAGTGATTTAATTTTCTGATAAAATTGCATTACTTGCAATTCTGGAAAAATCGGGTTCAGAAACTACAGGCATAGATTAAACATACTCCGTATCAAAAAATGTAGTTTCTGAACCCGATTTTTCCAGAATTGCAAGTGATGCAATTTTATCAGAAAATTAAATCACTCTAAACCATAACATTTTGAATACAATTTTTAAAGCAGCTTTTGAGAGATTTTGGCGTAATTTGGCTGATTTTGAAGGATTTTGGCTGACCAGTACATTAAAAAAGCAAAAAAACACCTTGATATGACATAGATACCTACTTGATATGTAGGTTTGGTACCTACATACCAAATGTAATAAAAATCGAGCCATGTGTATGGTCTTAAGGTCTAAACTCATCCCTACAGGCAGACAGACAGACATTACTTAAAAACCCCACTTATTGGGGTCAGGGAGCACCAACAAAATATTTCCATTGATAACTCAAATAAAAAAATGTTGATGAAAATAATATTTTCTCCATATACCAAGTGTAAGAGGAAAAGATAAAAGGCAGGGGTGTAAAACTAACATACACACACACACACACACACATATATATATATATATATATATATATATATATATATTGTTTTTTGTAAGCGAATTTCCCCTATAGGGAAGAAGCTATTACCGTAGTCGGCATGGTAAGACCTAGGCCCGGGACCATGATAACTTTTCGTTTTGAGGTCCCCAGACCCCAAAAACACCATTCGTTCGAAACTGTATATATATATATATATATATATATATATATATATATATATATATATATATATATATATATGTGTGTGTGTGTGTCCGTGAGCACGATAACTCTCGTAAAAATTATCCGATTTTGATGAAATTTGGTATAAACGTGTAAAGCAACGTTTATGACTTTAAGTTCGAAAACCAGCCAGATCGCTTTATCCGAAGGGGTATTTTGGGGGGGTTTTGTACCCCAAAAAAGGGTTTTTCGAATTTGTTACATATAATTTTAGAAATGGTCAAATTTTATTTTTCCCATTGGATTTAGCTTAAAAAACACACAATTTGGTATTTTGATCATTTCTCTACGTCAATTGGTTACCGAGATATTGAAAGTGCTAAACACAGTACGTTGTCTAATGTTATTCTTATGGAGAAAAATAAAAATTTTATATCTCGCTTATTTATGAACGTATCCTGACGAAACTTGGTATACGGCTTCATCTGGTTGTGGACCATTGATATTTGCTCAAAAAGACAATTTTTTACCCAAGGCTCCCGTAGCAGCAAACCTGCGTACTCAGCCCCATGTTATTCTTATGGAGAATAAGTAACGTGTTATCTGCCTTCATTATGAAAATAAATTATTGAAATTTGGTATGTGGCTTTACCTACATGAGTTATATTGATATTTGTATAAAACCCCATTTTTTGTGTTCCTTGCTTCAGCAAACCTGCATACTCAGCTGCCATGTTATTCTTATGGAGAATAATTAAAATGTCATAAATCGTTTATTTATGAATGTATATTGATGAAACTTGGTATGTGGCTTTATGTGGTATTAAGATACATATATATGCATTAGAAATTCGCTGAGTACGCAGGTTTGCTGCTACGGGGGTATTTTAGCATTATTTCTTGTAATGGCAAAGAGCCAGGTCACGAATTCCGGCACTGCGGCGTTTCGTGTTCTGTCTTGTTTGTTGCCAAGCACTAAATATCGATCTGCAGTCATTACACCAACTTCTCCTGCCATTATGGTTGTATCAGCTAGAAATAACAATTGATAAAGGTTACAAGTTTAGGGGTACACAAATTATGTTTGAAATATTTAATCTCAATGTTTTAGTTACCTAAATATATCTAGATGGATTGGGATAGTGATATGAAAATATACAACAAAAAATACAAGTTGTAATTTATATGTATATTGTATATGTATAGTTTACGCTAGTTTTAATTCTATACGTTTAAATTAATATTAATGTTAGAAGCTCTTTCATGGAACAAAAGTAACATTTTTTTGACGCCAACACCCGCAGTTTGGACCAAGAAGGGTAAACATTTAGACGAGTTAACAAGCGCCATGCGGGCAGCTGAGGCTTTCTGCCTTCTCGTTGTTCTTAATTAGTCACTGCAGTGAAAACACAGCCTCAGTGCGTCACAATCTGAAAGTCTTCGAACAAAAACCCAACTACAAGAATATCAGATGCTACTCAAATATTTCTTAGTAATTTAAGGAAATACAAGACATTAATAAATATTGTAAACAATTTAAGGATCTCCTGAAAAAATATCTTTATTCTTAGGATGAATTCCAGGATTGGATTGGACTCTATTTCAATGCTTGTTTGTACAATTTTGCCGACATTTCCCCTCCTTGTAAAATGCAACAGGGATGGAATTTGACTGATCCTATCTTCTGCGCTCAACAGGAATACTCTGTGTAAGTAAGTAAGTAAATAAAATATGGTAGAGGAATCATTTAGTCACATAGTGATAGCCATTTCTTCAAAATGAGGTATCGCTCATTGGGGCTTTACATTTATCAAACTTTAGTAAAGTTGCAATACTGACTAAAAAGTGTTTATTTTTTTAAAGGTGTTCTGAGTTCAGTTTTCCTATCTCGACCCATTAAAATGTAAATAGGGAGTATCCACACTTTTTTCTTACCCTGTATATGAATGAAGTGAAATACCTAGTTTCATATATATATAGCAGATTATATTATTTCAATTCATAGCTATTATTTATTAAATCGTGTATGTAAATAGAAAGACAGTCAATAGCAAATATCCCTCCGGTTAAATTCCCAGAAAACCAACTGCAGATTCAATATTTGTGTTTGTAATACCGACATAACAAACAGTATAACAAATCATCATATGATTAAAAAAGACATCACCTTTGAGAAAATTTCTGGCAAAACTATTAGGTATTTAATTTTTGAAAGCCCTTATCGTCTAAATGTGCCTTTAGGGGTTTTGGAGAACATCCATCTTCAGGGCTTTGCCCCTTTGCCTTTCAAAGTCCCAATGTTAATCTTTCGGAAGAATAGAATTAAACTTATTTTAACATTAAACAGCAGCTTCTGATACTAATAAAACACAGTAAAGAAGCAAGAAAAGCTGGCCCAAGCTACCTTCTGGAGTGGAATCACAATATAAACTAATAAGTCGGTATATAAGCTGGAAAATTGCAAAACGGAAAAAATTTCTAGAATTCAAGCAACTGGGTTCGCTCGTATGGACATAAAAAATAGATCAATTACGTGTCAGTTTTATATATCCGTCAAATTATGTTGTAGTTGCTTGGGTCTTTTACATAGAACGTAACGTTTTAAATAACATTTAAATATTGTTATTGTGTTTATGATGATAATCAAGAAAATTACTCAGTTATGTTATCGTTAAAACATCTGTAGATAACAAATATTTGATGTCACTTTTTAAAATCGTCGGCTTTAAATCGGCTTTAAATAATCAGACAGGAGACAGTAGTATCATATTATTCTCTGATTAAACATCATGAAATTAGTATACATAATATTATATCCGAGATAACATAAGAAAACCCTTAATTTTTTATTAGCATATCAAACATGAAATCGATTCAACATAAACTATTTAAGATAGTCGACTAATCTATTTTAAAATAACCCATACCAACATTCTTTGAATAAATAAAAAATATTACTGGTAACTGTCTTTCACAGAGAATATTTTTGTTATCAAAATAAAGAAAAATAGAAGTACAGGCGAAAATAGGTAAATTTTGGCTTGCATACAAAAAAATAACGCTAATTGTGATTTTTTTTTACTTTTAGCACAATTTACCTCGTGTTTTTCATGGTTTAATTGTGTTTACAAAACATATATTTCCATAGAAAAAGGCATTCTGTCATAGACTGGACTTTCTCCTATCCTCATTATCTTCGTATAAAATATGTATACAATCATATCTAAATTTAGAAAGAGACTTTCGAAAATAGAAGCAGCATGATGCTTCTTAATAATTAAAATATAAGTTGTAAGAATGTGTATTAGTATTAGTGTGATTTTTTTACTTTACGTGTGAGTGTTGAAACCTTTAACCACCTAAAATGGTGCTATGACTTAAGCTAGTAACATTTACCAAAGACTGTTTGAAAATTTAGAGTCGTTCAAAAAATAAGAGGGGGGTACTATTATGTCACACCCAGGACATATTTTGTAATTATACGATTTAAATTAAAAATCTTAAAAACTATAGCATGATAATATAATCATACCCTTCCGAGATTGCAACGGCAAGTAAATTTTAATAATTAGCAATAGAAAGCTTCTAACAATACTCTTGGTAAAGTAAAACAGTAAATTAGTAAATACCACGCTATTGAGAGGTTATTTAACAATAACGGAATAATTATCTGTTATTGAATTAAAAAATACCCATAGAGAAAAAGCAAGGTTTTTCAAACAGTGAGTAACATATCAAAAGGAGTTCTTGGCTTCGGTTGTTTCGTTTTGGATGCGAGCCACTATAGTTTCAAGTTTGCTGCAAAGATTCCTCTGAAAGCTTTGCTGGGTCAAACATAAATCGAGGCACTTCACTAAAAGAAAAAAAATTTTAAAAATAATATTCCGTATTGCAGCAAATCTGCATTCTCACGCTCACTGCTGCATATCTTGACATGCAGTATTATTAGACCTAGCTACAGTATTATGTATGTACATAGCTATAGTATGTACAAGAACCAACGCGACAGCTTCAGTTACTTGTGGTTAGCGATGTGCGACACAAGTAGTTCTCAGTCATAATGCGACAACCTCTCTCGTTCAGCTTACTGTACGAGTGGTAAACAATGTGTGAAATAAGTGTAAATTCTCAATTTTACAGATGCATAATGTTCAGTATAAATTAAGGGCCGATGGATACAATTCCAGGGATCAACTAATGACTAAAACATATCGCTGGAGGTCGCTCAAGTCATCTAAATCTGGCAGAAAATGTTCTCTGATACTGAGCGACTTGACACCCTCAGTGCATGATGACTCGGTTCACAACCAGGAGAAAGTCCACTCTCCTGGGTAAGACCATTCTTATCTCCAACAACCAATTCTTCTTTTTTTGCAGTGATATAAGAAATGTAGTAAGGATGTAGAATAATGTCTGTGTTGTTTACAAACTCACTGAACAGACGGTACACTCGTCATATTATCTTATAAATCTATTTACAGTTTGTACACCCTACAGTATTTGACATTATATCCCCGGCTAACCAACCGGCAAGTGGGGGTTCACTCATGGCAAGCCCTTCGACTACCTCATCTCATTTTCCACAGCTCCACATCAGGTGGAAAGAATCTTACCAGTTGATGTGAATGAATCTATGGAAGATGACAGCTTGTCACTATTTTTTATCGCTTGTAAACGACATTCGTCAATAATCATAGCTTAAGAAAATAATAGAGCACATTCATTTAATTGATACTAAATGGAAAGCGTAAAACAAGTCACGGGTAATTGAAAAATCTCATAGACTTTTATATCAAGCATTTAGCTCAGTAAGTAAATTACTGTAGAATAATACTTGATCTATAAAGCTACGAACCCAAGATAGAAGCTTTTCCTGACAAAGAACTGGAAGATTCAGTAGCGAATATGTCTTTGCTGGGAACCATAGTTGAATGTAGGTCGCTGCATAAGAAATTCACTTAAAGGCCCTACTCAAATTGCATACGTTTAATATATTTCTACAACACTATACTTGCAAAACAGGGTAGTTTATAACAGATAGTGTAGGTTAAGTTTATAAATCTAGACCTTCAAGCCTTTTTTTAAAGACTTGATAAATAATGCAAATAAACTTGTTTATTTTAACGCAGCTTTGTAGAATTAAATCGCTGTTTCTTCAAAGTGAAACTAATATTATATATTTTAGTGTTATATGTTATATATTAAAGGTGTACTATGTAGTTATTTAATTAAAATTTAAACTACGTTCTAAAGATATTTTATTCTATGAAATAACTGGTTACATTACAGAAATAATACAAAATAATCACAACAAAGCTCTCACCATAAGTCTTATTTTCTTCAACTGACTTATTTTCTACTGTACCATATCTAAAAGATTAGTACACAGATGGAAATAAAATAAGAATTTAAATATCCTATAATAAAAATAAAATTAAGACACATTGGAAAAAAGTAAAACTATCGCAAAGCAAACTAATAATTTCGAGGCACAGGGGAAATTCCTGTCCGTACCTTGGGATTCGACAGTTAACAGAACAAACATACAGTATTTTTAATTACAAAAACTCTCGCTTAGGCAGACAAAGAGACACGTTCACTTGACTTACAGAGAGATAAACCATAACTATTCTATACGGACATCACATATAGTCCATGCATTATACTGACATGCATTCCATCTTCTTTTCTTCGCTTTCTCACTCAATACAGCAAGTGCAAGGTGCTAGTATGCACCAGCCACCGTCACTTAAATTATACAATATAATGAACAAACAGACAACAGTTATTTGAGTCATGCTGTTTGTACGGGGCAATTATGAATTTTGCGATTGAAATATATTATGAAACAATTATGGAACATATTGTCAGCTTCTTAGTAAAAATAGAAAAGAGATAGTAACCAGTATGTTATGATGTATTAAATGACGACGGACTGTTTTTTTTCTTTTTTGTTCTTTGGGAATAATCTCGAGTAATTTGGTTTTATGTTTTATAAAATGTGTAGTGAATTTTTGCTTTAGGTATTCTAAAACATGAGCTGTCCTTATCTAAGCTCCACGTTAACGTTTATGGTAATTCCTGTATTTTTTCATTCTTGAAAATAAAATAAAAACTCTAAACCCAAATACAAAATTAAGAATTAAAATTTATAACTGAACAAATATAGATAACGTTTGCGATTTCTTCACCTTTTTATTCAAATAAATGTCTTTTGAGTAATAAATATTGATTTAAATTAATAAAATATTTGCTTTATCAACATAAGATGACATAATTCATAATGTACAAAAGCTAAATAAAACTGACATATACTTTATCTGGAAACGAAGATCATATGTAATAGAACTTTCTGAGAAATATGAACAAATATATTTCTTTAGAACATTCACAAGAGGTATTTCAAGAGTAAATTCTCATGCACGGCCAATCCCAAAATACTTTGAAGAATTAATTTGCAACTTAATACTACAAGATCTGTTTTTTATTTTAGGGGGTTGCAAAGTTCCATTTGCTTAGATAATGAGAACAAACTATAGATAGCCTGTTTTATTGAAAGAGAGTTTGTTATGGGTATCCCATCTGATTAGATAATCTTGGTTATGCTGCATAAAGTCATTTAATAAATTCAAGTTAATCGCACTGTAAGAAAAAGTTGCATCATCTGCAAAACCTATAATCGATTCATGCAATTGGACAGAATATAGGCCATGTATGAAAATAAAAAATACCCCAGGACCTTTATACTATTTATGTCTCCAAATTTTGTACACGGTTCGTGATTTTTAACACACAATGCCTAGTTTTAATAATATACCTTAAATTCCCGGCACATTGATTCTTTTAGCAGCAAAATCCTTTGATCGTGTTAGTTGCTTTGGCTAAATATAAAAACAGCCCTGCTGTCTTATGACGTTTAACAAATATATTCAGTAATCATTTTCCTTTTTAAAAACCTCAACAGAAAGAAAAAGAAAAAATATTACGTTCTTAATAATAAAGTAAATCTAATCCTATTTATGTAAACAAACTCAAACAACTAACCATAATTTTATATTTTCCCAAGTTTGACTTATTCCAAACACTTCAGCTGCGAAAGGAACTTGTTTTCTTATTCATACGAAAGGGAGAAGAGGAAAAAGTTAGAGCCTGGGAGGAAGGAATGGCATTTGTCTCAATCATGGCCCTAACTAGGGACCACTCGCTGGTGTGTGGTGCTCCCACCACTTACTGTAATTGGACGTTTTAAATCCCGCGCACAACCCTCTTATAATTTAATTTTCTAGGGCTTTATAATGGCCTTTTAAGTTATCATGTTTAAGTAAAAGACATTCTTAAATTTTCAATTTGTTAGTGTCGAATGATGATATTCAAAGTATATATAAACTGGACTAAGGTTTAAAGCTTGTATTAGGCTAATTTCTCCTTTCAGAGGATGGACGAAAATCATACAATATAAATGTAAATTTTTTTTATAATATACAATGAATAGTTAAACTAATGAACAAAAAGACCTGTTGTAATTGTATGACCCGTGTTATTGTAAAACTAGGCAGTAATTTAAAATGTCCTATAACACTTTCAAATACGATTCAAACACAATGATGATTAAGTATTTAAATACCATAACAAATAAAATACCCCCGTCGCAGCAAACCTGCATACTCAGCGAATTTCCAATGAATATATAATGTCTTTTAAGTTATCATGTTTAAGTAAAAGACATTCTTAAATTTTCAATTTGTTAGTGTCGAATGATGATATTCAAACTGGACTAAGGTTTAAAGCTTGTATTAGGCTAATTTCTCCTTTCAGAGGATGGACGAAAATCATACAATATAAATGTAATTTTTTTTTATAATATACAATGAATAGTTAAACTAATGAACAAAAAGACCTGTTGTAATTGTATGACCCGTGTTATTGTAAAACTAGGCAGTAATTTAAAATGTCCTATAACACTTTCAAATACGATTCAAACACAATGATGATTAAGAATTTAAATACCATAACAAATAAAATACCCCCGTCGCAGCAAACCTGCATACTCAGCGAATTTCCAATGAATATATAATATCACACATTAAAACACTTAACAGGATTAATAATAAATATATTCACAAACAAGCAATATTTAAAAATTAATTATTCTCCATAAGAATGACATTGGGTATGAGTACGCAGGTTTGCTGCAACAAGGCCCAAAGAATAATGGGTTTTTATGCAGATATCAATAGAACTCATCTTAGTGAAGTCACATACCAAGTTTCATCCATATACATTCATAAATAAGCGATATGTAACATTTTAAGTATTTTCTATAAGAATAACATGGGGACCAAGTACCTAGGTTTGCTGCTACAGGAACCATAGGCGAAAAATTGTTTTTTGTGCAAACAACAACAAACCACAACCAGATGAAGCCATTTACCAAATTTCGTCAGTTTATGTTCATAAATAAGCGAGATATACAATTTTTCTTTTTCTCCATAAGAATAACATTAGACAACGTACTGTGTTTAGCACTTTCAATATCTCGGTAACAAATTGACGAGAATAATAACAAATAAAAAATAAAGAAAAATAACAAATTGTTTGTTTTTTTAAGCTGAATTCAATGGTATTAATTAAAATTTGATTTAAATAAAAGTTACATGTGAAAAACCCAAACAACACATTTTTGGGGTACAAAACCCGCCTTTGGATGGTGCGATTCATCTGGTTTTTGAACTCGTTCAAATAAATTGTACTTTACACATTTGTACCAAATTTCATTAAGATCGGACCTTTTTTACGAGAGTTATCGTGCTTACGGACACATATATATATATAAATAAATAAATATATATATATATATATATATATATATATATATATATACAAATTTGAACGAATGGTGTTTTTGACATCTGGGGACCTCAAAATGAAAAGTTATCATGGTCTAGGGCTTAAGTCTTACCATGAGACCTACGGTAATAGCTTCTTCCCTATAGGGGAAATTCGCTAAAATCAATGCACTTCATAAGGTAATGTTGTTATATTTATCATTGTAAATTTATGTTATATTTCACATAATTTTGAAAAGGTAATATTTATAAGCTGCTTAACGTTTTTTTACTATCCAAATATGACTATTTGCAATGCGTTTCAGAACACATTAAATAAATGTGGCCACAGAATACATGCAAGTGTTATGTACAATTAACATACATTTTATATAGTAAAATAACGTTTTTTGCTGATTGCAGAAAAATGAAAAGAGATACAAGATTGGTGTGAATCGGAAAGTTGATAGGATTTACAAGACCTTTTAATTTTGAATTTTGGGCATTTAAACATTAAAAAAATGTATGTCATTGACATTTAGCTTTGTTAAAAAAAATGGTCATGTAGCATACCACAGTAAAGCTGACCTTATCACGATTAAGAAATTTGATTTGGAAAGAATGTTCTAGTAGAGAAAATACAGGATAATCGGTATATGTCAATAATTTACACAAAAATGGCCACCATTTTGAAACGGATAAAGGAAAGTGAATTCTGTTTCCACCACAATGTTTCTATTAATGTGACCTTTAAAATCACATATAATTTGTCCTATGTTTACGTAAGAAGATCTTTTTATGACTTTTGACCAAACCGTTCTCCCGTTTTACATGCTGGGCGGGTGGTCTGACTCACCCTGTATATTTGATTAATTTTGCATAAGACCACTTCACATGCAAACTTCATCCAAGTATTACATTCATGTTCACTGATCTTAGGAACTCAAAGTAATACTCATTATTTCTTTTCCAGTTCAGTTGTTAATGAACAGCTGTTATAATTAATTTGTTTTGATTTTAAAATACAAGAGCTCAATTTTAATTTTTTCCTTTTTAAATTTATAATTTTACATAACTAGATTTTTCTTGGGGATGAGAACTGCCTAGAACCCTTTTTAATCCAGAAATTAGTTAATTAATACTTTTGAAGGGCATTTTTGGAGTCATTTCTAATGAATAAGAATAAGAATGTCTTTATTGTCTTTAAACAATTACAATAATTGCAATTGACATTGTTAAACTAAATCTAAAATTGACTAAAATGCTACAAACAACAATAACAACTAATCAAGTCATGAATGTTCATACAACGCACTGTAAGGAACAAAAAAATACTAACATACTTTTAAAGAAAACAGATCAAAAAACTTAAGTTTATACAGTAAAAGAACTAATAAAAGACTCATATTCATTTACTTGGTAGAAAGCTTGTGCCACCAGCCACTCATGCAGAATATTTTTAAAACTTTCTCTTGGTCTGCTTTTAATAATTTCGGGTAGCATATTAAAATACTTTAGACTAATTTGCGAAAAGTGGTGTTGGGATTTAGTTAATCTTACATGGGGAATATTCAATTTTCTCTTATTTCTTGTATTGTAGCTGTGAACACTATCCCTGGTGTTATAATTACCCAAATTTTCCTTGGCGTGGAGTAAGCAATGTAAAATAAATAAACCTGGGACAGTTAACATGGATAACTCAACAAAATATTTTTTACAAGAGGTAAGTTTGTTTAATCCAAGAATGGTTCTGAGCACCCTTTTTTGCAAGATAAAAACTTCTTTTGCGCCAGAGGATTTGCCCCAAAGAATGATGCCGTAATTCAAATGTGAATAAAAAAGTGCATAATGAGTCATGAGTAAATATTGATGGCTGAGACATGTCCTAAGCTTCTGGATCAATAAAATTACTCTAGATAATTTTTTGCAGAGTAAAGAAGTGTGTTGATTCCAATTGAGCTTACTGTCCAGAGTTATACCGAGAAGTTTAACGGAATCTAATCCTTTATTATTTAAGGAGGAGGACAATGAAAAGAGTAGCTGTTGAGTTTTATTGGCATTAATTTTAAGAGAAGGCTGCAAATCAATAGCTAGAGGCTTCCATCATTGGTGCTGTCATAACTTCTAACTCCTGGGAATCATTATTTGTTGTCAAAAATGTAGTGTCATCAGCGTACAATATTGATTTATAGGGCAAAACACTAGGAAAGTCATTAATGTAGACTATGAAAAGGAAAGGTTTGAAGACCGAACCTTGCGGGATACCACGATCCACCCTCAGTAGATTTGATTTTTTATTGTTAGAAATCACAGCTTGGTATCTGTCACTGAGGTAGGACTGAATTAGTGATAGTTCTACTCCATCTATTTTGTAATAACTTAACTTATTCAGAAGTTGCTTGTGGCAAACAGAATCAAAGGCTTTACTAGTGAACAGAATCAACCAGTGTGGCATTAGCATAGTATTTGTTTTCAAATGATTCAAGTACAAAAGATGCAACCTCTTTGATGGCTTTCATGGTATTCAGACCAAAACTGAAACCGAATTGAGATGGATTAAGAAGATTGTTTGCTTCGAAGTGGATATAGAGCTAGCTAAGTAAAATTCCTTCGTCTATTTTAGAGAAACAAGATATTATTGAGACGGGTCGGTAATTTTCTACTTTTGTGCGGTCCCCTTTCTTATAAATGGGAACAATAATGGAGGTCTTTAGACATTGTGGAAATGAGCCCTGTTTCAAAATGATATTTACTAAACAGCAAAGGGGTCTAATATCCAATATTAGAAATATTAGTCCGTTATGTATTTTTTTTATTACAAAATTTGACAGACCATGATGATCTTCTGCTCTAGAATTGCTCAGTTTATTGACACAATGGAGGATATCTTGTAGTTGTATTTGACTCCACTTGAACCTCAAGATATGTTCAACATTTATATTCAGCAAACTATTGTCCTGTGCTACTGATTGATGAGGTTCCGGGTGATTTCCCAGGTTTATAAAACCATTATTTAATTCATTAGGATCAATTGGGATGGGTGGCTGGTGTCCTCTATTATCAGTACTACCTTTTATTATTTGCCAAGCTGTACGACATTTGTTTTTTGCTCTTGAAATGGTATTATCATTATAACAAATTTTTGCTTCACATATTTCTTTTCTATATTTAATTTTGAGGGAATTGTTTGTAACTATGTAGGAAGGGTCACTTTTTGATTTTTCATAAGCAATTAAGAGCAGAATTTTTAAGTTCCTAAGGTAAGGAGTATACCAGTTACATTTTTTTTATTTGAATTATTCCTTTTTGTATTAACTCTAGGACAATTTGCATTAAAACTATTAATGACGGAGTGAAGGAATGCTTCAAACTTAATTTAAATATTTTCCTGGGAATAAATAATGTTATACCCATCAAGAGCCTCGAGGTTACTTTTAAAATTAGTCAGATTACTATCACTTAAAAGCCTAAGAGAAATACATTCCTCTGATGGATCATCTGGTAAAAAGGTAGAATTGTGATGCTTGCTAGGGATTACACAGTATACCCTTATGGTCAGACAAATGGGGTTGGACAACTTTAGTTAAAATCTAATCAGTTTTGAAAGGAGATGTCACATTGTCTAGGCAGGCAGAAAGCCGAGTTGGTTCATAATTATGACAGTAGAGGTTCAGAGCTCTTAATTTATTAAGAAAAAATGTATTTTTATTGGATTTATTTCTTATGTTATGATTAATATCTGCAAATACTATTATATTACTGTTCTTGTACCTTTTTACCAAATGAACTAGTTCCTCAATGCCTTCAATAAATTGGTCTAAATAATATTTGTGTACACAGTATGCCGAAACAACAATCAACCGATGTGGAGAAACAAATACTGCAGCACATTCAAAAACTCCTTCTATGCATAAAGAACTAACATTAATTTCTTTGCAGCATGCACTCAAATTTACCTCACATATATTGATGCCCCTCCATGTATCATACTTGTCCTACAATAACTTGAGATCAAATGGAAATCATTAGGTACATGGACATTTATTTCGTTTCCATTCAGCCAGTGCTCGTTAAGGCATAAAACATCAACCATGATATTCTCTAACAACAATTCTAATTGAGGCTTTTTATTCCTAAGATATTGTATATTTAAGTGGGAGAACAATAGGGATCCATTGGCTTTACCAAAAAACAATCATTAGAGGTTTTTGAAGCACTTAAAACAACCGCTGCAAGCAAAGCTTATTCATATTAGAGTATAGGATGCATTCGAACCCTAATAAAAATACTTGATGTGGTAGTGAGTTCTGTGTAGAGGAAATCCGGAGTCCTGACAATCCAGAGACCCGATAAATTACCATTGTGAGCTGTCGGAACTCGATTTGGTAGTGAGTTCTGTGTAGAGGAAATCCGGGGTCCTGACACTCCAGAGACCCGATAAATTACCATTGTGAGCTGTCGGAACTCGATTTGGTAGTGAGTTCTGTGTAGAGGAAATCCGGGGTCCTGACACTCCAGAGACCCGATAAATTACCATTGTGAGCTGTCGGAACTCGATTTGGTAGTGAGTTCTGTGTAGAGGAAATCCGGGGTCCTGACACTCCAGAGACTCGATAAATTACCATTGTGAGCTGCCGGAACTCGATTTGGTAGTGAGTTCTGTGTAGAGGAAATCCGGAGGCCTGACACTCCAGAGACCTGATAAATTACCATTGTGAGCTGTCGGAACTCGATTTGGTAGTGAGTTCTGTGTAGAGGAAATCCGGGGTCCTGACACTCCAGAGACCCGATAAATTACCATTGTGAGCTGCCGGAACTCGATTTGGTAGTGAGTTCTGTGTAGAGGAAATCCGTGGTCCTGACACTCCAGAGACCCGATAAATTACCATTGTGAGCTGCCGGAACTCGATTTATTCTCGTCTGAACACCCGGGATTCAATTAAGTTAATGGAACTTTGTCGAACTGGGCGAAATTTAACTTAAAAGTAATTGTGATTTTCTTTCATCTCCATTTGGTTAAAATTAACTTCAAAAACTAACATAGCTATACTTCTTGTAAAAATAATTAGCTGAGAGCGTCGTCAAATGTAGTAATGAAAAACTGAATTCCCTTTATATCTATATTCAACACCATCATAGTATTAGTAATATTAGTATTTGTGCAATCGGTATAGAGGTTGGTTTCATAAAGGTTTCGTAAATATTCAGGTTGTATTCTAAATTAATTGGAGATTTTTATTATCTGAGAAAACTATAATAGTTATTTGCTGTTTATACGAATGTAAATTGTTTTAAATGCTAATATTATTTTGATAGAAATGGTGCAGTTTGGTAAATGTATGACCTAATCTATTTTTATATTACACATTTGGTACCAATTATAAATATCACATTGATGAATATTGAAGCTAACTCATTTATTTAGCTTCGACAATATCATGTCGAAATACATTCATAGTTACAAATAGCATAAATAAATAAGTGTGTTGATAAATGTATATTATTTATGTTATTTTTTACGCAAGAAAATACATTACTTGTTCTTCTTACAAATAACTCCCAAATCATTGGATTGACTAGCAAACTCCAAGCAATACACGTTTTGTTAATTTAACGCCAATGAAAAAAAAGTTTGTTTCACCTAGAGTAAAAATTATATAACTATTTTTCTTAGCTCCCAGAGTTTACAAAGTGTATCAGTGAACAATAATCTAACAATTTCTCACTCGTAGGTATTATAATATACACCTAAAGTAATAATATTAGTTAATAGTTAATTAGTAATTAGTTAACAATAAACTAATAGTCTAAATATTAGTTCCTCAGTTATTAGTCATCTTTGAGGTGTAACAATTTTATTGTTTCGTGAAAAATGTCATTGGCGTTGATAAACCAGAAATGCAAACAAATAATTGTATATTACCTAAGTTATATGTGCAAATTTTTGCATTGCAGTACTAATATATTACAAATTCATAAGGATCTACAACTTAAAGTTTGTTTACTTTATTTTTAGTAATATTTCATCTCGAAGTTATAATCTTGATAAGACAAATAAAATCATAGATTTTTGTTTCTTCTCATTTATTTATAATAACATTAAATTAAAACTATTGCAACTGTTAGTTTTGCAATTAACTGATTAATATGATTAAAGAGTGAATGTATGTGAATTTTTGTATCACTGTTGCAATAATGCAAAATTGCTTGCACATATCGCCTTCAAATTTTTACATATACATATTTCTTGGACCAGCTCATTTATGACTTTTTGAGAGTTCATCCCATTATGCAATAATTCAGCATATTTTAATATAATTAAGGAGTTCAAACATTAGTACGCTTTAGGTCTGTTAAAACGTATAATGTAACGGATAGGGAACGTTGAAGGTGCTGCCACCATGCGGTGAAACCTCAAACTGCTTCAGAGCCACGTTACACACAGTACAACTTGTGAATTGTATCCGGGTTGAATAATTGACAGTCATTGAAGGGTAAACATGCTCTCCATTTCACTCCATAAGAATAGTTAATAGCTAAGTTACTGAATTCGGTCCTGCTGTCATTTTATTCTGCCTGGAGATCTTAAATTATTTCTGTTAATCGAAAATCCACTAGTATTAGCTATTTATATAGGATAAATAAACAAAAAACAATTAAGCAACACTATAAAGTAAATTACACTTAAACTGAACTTACATTCAATATGGTAAATGTACACAAAATATTGTTCAAGGCAATCGATTTCAACCAGTCCCACCGTTCATCATCAGGCCCAATCAGAGGGCCTTACTTTGTAGTGTTGTAAGACGTAGTTTATTTCTCCCATTTAATTGTAACAACACGTATCACACTACTAAATAAATTGTTTAGCTAATTAATAAATGGTAATAATAAACTTATATCGGCAATGTTGAACTGCCCTGAATTCGGGTTTCCGTGTGCTTTTAGCGAATTTCCCCTGTAGGGATTAAGATATTACCGTAGGTGGCACGGTAAGCCCAAGAACAAGGTCACTTTTTTAGGCCCTCAGGTGGAGTAAATTTTGGATATAACCATTTTATAGAGCTTAAAAGATAAATAATTTAGTATTTTGAATCATTAACCTAGGTTAGGTGGTTGCGGAGAAAGTACAAACAAATATTCATCAAATTGCCCATGTTTAATCTTTCTATCTTGGAAAAAGGTTTCTAGCTTTTCCTCAGTTAATTTTACTGAAAACTGCACATTTGGTTTCACCAGTTACTTTAGCTCTAAAAAACAATTATTTTGGTGTTTAAATCTTGATTTTATTTCCAGCCGTTGCAGAGATATTCAAGTGCTAAACACAGTACATTGTCCAATTTATGGAGGGTTATAAAAGTTGATATCCCGATTATTTATGAATATTATTAATGAAACTTGGTATGTGGCTTCACATAGTTGAGGTATATTGATACTTTTACAAAGAAATGCAGTATTTCCCTTTCAAATATAAATTTGTAATTCGTAGTATTGTATATTGTAGGCCTATTCAGTTTAATAAAAAAATTAACCACCAACACGAAAAGTGAGTTCTAGTGAAGCCAGATTATTAATTTATGTGTAAAATAAGCCTTAAAAGTTGACATAAATCTGTTAATAGCGTCAACGTATGATCTAACCAAAGTGAAACCATTAGTTTAATTTCTACCTAAAATCAAGTAATGATAGGTTCCTGCCTTAAAATAGAATGATTATACTAATGTGGAAGTCATGAATCTAACTAACTACTGGTAACTATTGTAACTATTGGAATTTGAAATACTAAACAAAAGGTAACTATCGAATAAATTAAAATATAAAAAAATGAAAACACCAAATGCAGAATGTATTAGTGTTGCAGTTTAGCTTCATGACTGTGTTACTGTGACATATTTAACATAAGAAATAAGAGAATATGCAAAACACTGATAGTTAATCATAATGAAAACTTGTTATCAAATTAATAAGGGGCAGTCTGTTGACGGATAACGGATATCAACTGATAATATTGGTTGTCCACATGAAAGCAGCATAAATTGGCCAGCAGAGCGGAGATAAGTTAGTCAAAGCAGTAACTATCCTGTTTAAACTACTGAGTTCATCTAAATATAAGCTGTGGCCACCGATAAAAGTGAATTACAACATCATTACTTAACTGCATTAAAACACGTTGCCTAACAGTAGTAAAATTTCAAATTAATATTTGAATTTCAGCTTTACGATTGAAGTAAAGGTGTGGGTTCTTAATATCACAGTATATTGAAAATATTAGTTTGCCCAGAGCTACATGAATAAACTTATACATAGATACATGCATTGGTCGTGCCATCTAAAATAGAAATGCAATGGATTTAAAATTTGAATTAAATTATATTAATGCTTAAAACTAAAATGTGCATATACTTCATTAAGTTAAATCAGTTCCCTTGTTCATTTAATAAAAATATATATACCCCTAAGCAAAACTAGCAAGTCACGGACGCTGTAGAAACAGTTAAAAATGCAATTTATTTTAGATTTTTCTTGAATTTCATATGGTTTGACTCAGCTTTTAGATGTATTGGAAGTTTGTTGAACAAGTTTATTGGATGCACGTACATGATGCATGTGCATGTGTATGTACATGATGTCTGACAAAGAAACAGAAACAATGACTGTTGAGATGGCCGGAAACATATGGAAACGTACAAAACAAACCAAGTGAGCAATAGACTCAACCCACCGTATTTGATCCTAAAATTATAAAAACCGGTTGAATTGGTAAAAGTAAAATATCTGTGTGAAATTAAAATGTATTTAACATTTTCACTTATTTTAAACAATTTATACTTTCTTAAGTAACCAAACATGTAAACTATGGTAACAAGTGCGTTTTATTTTAAATGCATAAATTCCATTTTATTTTTCCAAAATAATTTAAATTATTGTAAAGATAATAAAATATTGGTGTTTATAAAGCGAGGATATAAAAAACCATTATTTGTATGTGACTACCCGTGATTGAAATGACCTACGATATAAATAGTCTTAACATCACTTTTGTTTCAGGTTTTCTTTAAGGGAGTGTAAGGAATTATGAGGGCTGTTAGTGGCAAAGAAAAATATGACAATATGACCAATTAAAATTACCATATTACAAAGGTAAATGCCCATAATAGTATTTTGAGAAGTAACTTATTTTTAACATGCTTTAGATCAATAAGGCCAATAACATATTTATATTACGTAGTTGTATGGTTGGTTTTACACAGTTAAATTAGTCTAATATCTTGTATATACACAAATATTCTATCGCAGTATTTTGGATAATAAGTTTTAGAGCGCTGGCTGGTAGATTTTCAATTAAGAATTCAATTACTATGCATTTTAACATTTATATTACTATACGTGACACCGAAGCACATTCGTTCTTATTTTAAGGTGATTTATGTATACTACGTTTTAAAATAGTACACTTTTAATTCAGAGCAAAATATTTATGTAGTGCCGACGAATATAAGTATTAACCATGTATGTTTGGTTGTTAAAAAACTATTTCCCAAGATTAAAACCAAAACAAAGCAAAATTTAGTTATTAGTGTTTATAATATTATTTTATACATTACAGACAGCATTTTTAATAACGTACAAAATCATGTTATGATTTCTTATAAAATAGAAGTGCTAAATTTAATAACTTATTAATTTAAACATAAAGTAAACAATTTATCGCCATCTTGTTACCAACACTGTACGCTACACATAACTAAATAGCTATAAACCTTAGATACTGTTATTAGGTAAAATAAATTACTAGCCTTTGTGGGTGATTAGTGTTAATTACCAAGTTTAATGCTGTTTTCGATGACAGATTGGTTCGGCCGTTTATATTTATTAGTTTAGTTTATGGAAAACAATATTTATTTAACACTTATTGAGGCTTGGAAATTTTTTAAATGATTAAGTTAATGCTAATTTTGTAAATTTATATATAAGTTCATAAGAAACTTACGTTGAAGATGTTGAAACCTAACGGCCTGGGTGGTTTCATATAATGTTTTATACAGCTAATGAATGTACTTCATCACTAATTTTTAAATACAACGTCTAGATCAGGAAATCTAAGTCATCAGGAATTTATCCTTTAAATTTTCCTTAACACTTCATACCAATGGCCGACGAACTTTCCATGTTCATACTGAGGAGAAATATTGTTTGGTAAAGTAAATATTTGAACACGTATCCATCACCCCAAAGATGTCATTAGATTCCTCGCTGATTGTGGTCCATCGAACCGTTTTATTTGCTAGTGTTATAGATACGATTACGCACACTCTAAATATAGATTATCTCTTAAATATGAAAAATAAATTGTTGGAGGATTAGTTACATTAAGTTAGGTGGATATCATGTTTTGTAATCATAAATTGTATAAATTTAAAGTAAAATACTAAGTTAGAGTAAAATATTAGAATATTTCGCTACTGTTAAAACGCTACAAAGTAGAAAGGTTCTTCAAAAAAGGTGTAGAATAAACAGTTTTCTTCAAATAAAAATTGTCTTCTACACACGGGTTTTCTGACGGAAGTTGATCTAGATTGAAAATAAACGATTTATTTTAGTGACATTTTTGTATTTTTGACTTCCAATGCCTCATCCCCCCCCAAATAATTTTCTGCTTTAAGACAATAGGGTATAGATACAAAACACCAATACTAAATATCTTAAGTCAATAGCTCACTATAATATATTTATGGTAGGCTATTAAACCATAACGATAAAGATCTCTGAGACAAGATAGCAGTGTGTTTTATACTGCACGTTTACATTATTTGTTGAAATGCTGTTATTTATTTCAGCCTTGACACTATTTAAATTAACAGCTAAAGAGTACTACTTAGTCTCCAAAGCTTCAAATTATACACTTTTTTATGGACGTGTTTCGCATCAGACACGATGCATTTTTACCCACAAAATTGTATTAAAACAACCCTCTGTGTTGTTTGTGATCTTCACACATATACACATACACATTTACAATTTAAAAAATTTGTGTTTTTACTGTGTAAATACCGTATGTGTAAAGATTACATACACCCAGTGGGGAATTTAATATGAGTATGTGGCTGAAAATGTATCGTCAGTGATGCGAAACCCATCCCACGAGAATTGTATTTTTCACCTCTACAGTGAGGCTTTATTACTTGTTAGCTATTAAATATAGTGTTAATTGTTAATCTGACTCCAGTTTATAAATTTTCCTAGCTGTCTGGATATTTGTTCAACCTCATAAAAGCATCACAGCTCTTTTAAAGATCGCTTTTTATAACAGAAGCCATCGTTTACGAAAATGACACATATTTAAGCCACAGAGTTTTAAACTTTAAGATTAATATTTTAAAGCACATCTTTAATACAATTAAAATACGAGTTTTGTTAAAATTGAGGATATCACAGAGAATGTATTATGGAAGGGTCGCAGTGATTCCGCCGCAAGCTGGCCGAGCTAATTGCCACTTCTGGACTCACTTTGATGAAGCAGCTTGGACTTGCCCCTTGACACGGGAGAGCCACACCTTGCCCTATCCCACTCTCACTACCTTCAACTTATTAGTGCCGCTGTTTTTGTAGGTCATGTCTAAAATCCTTAACACTCATACATCATCATTAGTGTGAAAGTAGCTTCATACCAGAAATATAAATTCCTCATCTATGAACTGTGTTTGCAAGGATGATTATTTGAAATGTCCTTATTTAAATAATAATCATGGTGATACGATCTTTACAGATTTTACAGTTTCGTTCAATATTTCCATATACGCATGAATAAATGTGTGGTTAGTGCATAAAAATACTTGACGGACAAGTATTGCCTTGAATACTTTGATTCGAGTGAAGGAGTAATACAAAGTGGTTACTCAGTTTTTGTTAAAGTTCAATAAAATTTCATATCTTTGAACTATTACCGGTTTGAAGGAACACAAAACGTCTTGTTTGTAATTTTTCTATAGGTTTTAGCCTGTAGTATCTTTAATTCTCTACATAATGTCTAACTTTTATTGGCCCTGTTGATCATCGGTGTCACGCATCAAAATTGGTTGCCAACTTATATATATTTGGTTTATATATAATTGGTTACTGAACTGTATATAGTAATTAACAATATTGTTACGTTTTCCAAGTGACCTGTTTATGATTTTATTTTGACTTTGAATTTAATTTATAGTGTATTGAACTGCAATATATTTTTTTTTTATGTTGACAAACAAGTTTAAATACAAACAACTCATGAATTTAGGAAATTATCTTTAACTCCCCATTTTTTATTAAATTAAGTTTCAAAGCAATGTACATATTTATTTATATTTATTTATTTTTACAATGTTTTCCTGGCACGGCTATTTTCAAGTTTTGACTCAGTTAACGTAACCAAACGGAGAACCCAGTTAGAGTGTATGAGGACGTTAACCATTCAGTAATTGCTTTACCAGGCAGTTACGAGGAGCTATTGGGTTCAGTACTGTGTCGAGCGGTTCGTTACGGTTAAACTGATCGTTTCGGCTTTTAATGGCAAAAGTGTGATAAATTTGAAAATACTAAATTAAAGTACTTAATAAAATACTATTTCAATCTTTTCCTTTTTTAATTATTATGTATTCTAGATTCCAAATACATACACACCACCTTGCAACTTTTTTTCAACCAGTGACAGTAAATGTCCCCAATAATTGTTTAAAAATACCAAACTCTCTATCACCAACAATTAATTTTAAAAAAATGAGGACTACTGTAGAGAAAGGAAGCAAAATTGTTTTAAAATTAAAAGAAAATAATATTTAACGTAATCCTTTTCATCTGAGAGTTGCTGATTATTCGTATCTTTCATAAATATAGTCTGTACAGACATTCGTGTAATTCTAATGGCTAGATTAAAAAGCTTTCCTTTTCAAAATGTTCATTGATGACGACAGTGGATTAACAGTTTAAAATACATTAGTCTGCAAGCATTTTTTATTTATAAATGGTTGTTGATAAAATAATTCTGTTACTAAAGACTGTCCTCTTGTTTAATGCAAGCTCGTATATTACTGCATAGTATTAATTAGTGAATTTCCTATGAAAACTGAACTATTAGCACGGTGAATATTAAGCCCGGGACCATCATAGAAGTTCCTAACGTGACCCGCTGAACACGTTTTGGGGGTCGTTCAAAATTATATATATGTGTGTGTGTGTGTGTGTGTGTGTGTGAAATTGTTATTAGATTCACTGGTAAGGGCTACTATTATATATAAGATGAATAAAATAAAAACTGATTACCCTTGTTCAGTTTTTATTTTATTTTAAATATATATACGTGTCCGTCACCGCAATAACTTTTGAAATAAATGCCCGATTTTGATGAAATTTGGCACAAATGTGTAGAGTAACATTTATAACTTTAAGGTCGAAAACCAGATCGATCGGGCTATGGGAAGGGGGTTTTATGGGGGTTTTAAATTTTCCAAAAATCATTTTATTGAATTTTCTCCCCTAAAAGTTTGAAAACACTCAATTTTGAATATAGCTATTTTATAGAGCTAAAATACCCTAATAATTTGGTATTTTGAATCATTAACCTAGGTTAAGTGGTTGTAGATAAAAGTAAAAAAACTCGTCCATAAAATTTCCCATGTTAATCTTAGGGGAAAAAGGTTTTTGGATGTTCCTCAGATAATTTTACTAAAAACTTCACATTTCTGTTTACAAATCATTTCTATTCTACAAAACAATCATTTTTGTGTTTTATTTGTTGTTCTACGTCCAACCGTTGCAGAGATATTCAAAGTGCTTAACACAGTACGTTTCCAATGTTATCCTTATGGAGGATAAATTAAATTTTATATCTTGATTATTTATGAATGTATATTGATGAAACTTGGTATGTAGCTTCAACTAGCTGTGGTATATTGTTATTTGCACAAAAAGAGTTTTTTGATCATTTTCCCCGTAGCAGCAAACCTGCATACTCAACCCCCATGTTATTTATATGGAGAATTTAAGTAAAGTTTTATATCTCCCTTAGTTATGAAGCTAAATTAATAAAATTTGGTATGTAGCTTCACCTGTCGAGTTATATTGATAGTTGCAAAGATACACATTTCTTATCTTCCTTGTTGCAGCAAACCTGTGTACGCAGCCATAATGTTATTCTTATGGAGAATAAATAACATGCTTTATATCACTTATTTATGAATGTATTTTGTGAAACTTTATGTTGTAGCGAGGCACATATATTTGCAATGGAAATTCACTGAGTACGCAGTTTTGCTGCAACGGGGGTATTTTGTATTGGGAACGTTACGTTCTTTGAACAATTTCAACAGTTTTACAAACTATTTACATCATGATTCTTACAAAAGTCTTAAGGTAGGAAGGCTTAATATCGATCTACTTCAAGGGAAGGCCAGTAAGTTTTCATAAGCGAAACATTTTAGAATAAAGTATAAACAAATTTCAAAAACTAAAACACTTAGGGAAGAGTTCATTTTCCCCCGGCGAACCCGCAGGGGCAGTTTCGTCACAATTTATAGACATGCTGCTCAAACTTAGTTACTAGATTAAGTTTAGCCCGGACGTTATGTGCCCACACTTCGAGTTTAAGAATACTTTTTTCCGCTTCGTCACATATATGAACATGCCAAGCATGATATGTGTATTCAGCATAAGTTGTCAGTGCTAAAAATATACATGATAAGTTCTATAATTCAATAAATAATTTGGTAAACAATAAAATATATAACACACTTGGGAAATATAATGCACGCTAGCTTTGCAGAAATGCTTCAATATTGCTGATTATTGTGTTATATTCGTTTTTTTAACACAGTAGCTATGACGTAAAGGTAAACATAGACATAAGTCAATAATGCTTTGAATTTAATTCAGCTCTGAAAAACATAAAATAAGATAGGCTCTTTATAGTTGAATCAACCTAACTTCGTAGTTAGTCGAACGGTTAGTCGGCCGGAGCACTAGATAAATAGGTGTTATAATATAGAAACACTTATTAGTATCGCGACGCCTAGTCGACTAACCAATGAAGTCCATTGTGTCCTGCGACATCGTCACAATTATCTCTTCTAATAAAATAAATTATTCACATACAAACGTATTTATTACAATTTTTACTCTTGTCATTGGAGTTTTAAGGTATAATTTATATTGAGATGTTTACACGTTGAAAATGAAACTATGATTTTATAAAATAAAAAAATGAAACATAAACAAAACACTCTAATCGTGTGATGTCTCTCTAAATATATTGTCACCAGATAATGTCTAAACGGACCTGCAGCTTTTGCCTGCATATCACAAATATTTCTTCTGGCTAATTAATTGTTTTGCTATATTATTTATGTTTCCCCTCCGACTTAAAATGCTGAGTAATGTATTAATCCCACAACCATTTACATATTTAGCAGAGCTTGTTTGAATTAAGTAAGCATAAGTTGGAAAACATCAAGAACATAATAGTAGGCTAAAGCATTGTTTCCTCAAGGGGAATTATGTTCTACGCGGCTTGCGGCTTGTTTAGTGCAACTCTACGTACATTGACATGTTTAGTAAATATGTAAATTGCCTTAGAACAATTGCCTTAAAATCGTTCTACTAATTTATTATATTAGGTTTCCGCCCATATAAACATTTCTAACGTTATTATTGTTACAAAAAGTATTAGATGCATGATAATAATCTCTGTCCATGAATAATATTTGACGGAGATTATTATATACGGCTTATTCTAAGCCTTATTCCTTTCCTTCATTGTAGTAGTTGTTCTTACATGGGATGGTTCTACAATGAGTAATGCGTATATTTAAACAAAAAATGTAAAAATAACATTAAAAACAGTTATTAAAAATATTGAATTTGTAGCTAATATAATATTTATTTGTAGTAGATGTTTCAAAATCGCGTTGATTTTCCTCATGGATAAAGTTTTTAACAACAAATTTGCAACAAATTACATTCAAGCTGACAAAAGCCTGTGGTTAATTCATAAAATATTAATACCTTTCAAACATTTACACACTTAGAGCTTTTAAACATTATTTGGTAAGTGAATTATTTATCTTTGAAATTTAGCCTACTATGACAATAAGACAGAGATAATGTTAAACACTTAATTGTCTTTTTTAAATCAATTGTTCTGTATACGTATTAATGATCGTAATATTGGTAAAAGTTAATAATCGTTGAGTATATAGATCTGTTATAAAAATCAGGATGTAATAATAAAACATAAATCAAATGATTATTATGAAAAATTATTTAAGTGTTTGAAAATAAACTATTGAAATTGAAGGATATTCGTCAGAATATTAGAATATAATATAATACAAAACGTATTTTTATTAACATTTATTTTTAGTGTACGCTGACATTTTAAGTTAGATAAAATTGTAACCTATGTTTACAACATGAGCATGAGCGTTGTATCTTTGATGTATTAGCTCATTTTACTTTTCAACAGAAATAAATATGTTTCAATATATATAGTCATGCAAACCTACATTAAATAATCGAGTGCATTCAACAGCTTGATTGAGTCGTTACTAAGCTTAAAATCTTATGACGATAATTTTAAACTTGTTATGACACGATTTTCATTCCTAAAAATGTCTTATTAGTATTAAATCAGTCTATGCTTCTGATAGAATAAATAAAACACCGGAGAGATAGACATGGAACTCCACACTCGATTTGTTTATCGTTCAAAAGGCATTATCCATTGAACATTTATCCATTGAGCCAGGAGCTAGCTGATATCGACATGTTAACCAAATCGGATCTTCTATTATTTTGTTTTAATTCAAATGAAAACATTATTTATTCAAATTTTTTACATAACCGTCCAGTCTACAACATGTATTCATTTTCATTAATGAAGGACCCATCAAACCAAAAATGCAAGTTTACAAATTATCGTATTATTGCAAAAGATGATTAAAATGTTTAACATTTACTTATATTTTAAAATGTATTTTACTGTCTCCTTATTTACAGGATTTACGTATCTAAACAATTCTGCAAAGAGTCTACGAATAACACCGTCATCTATAAAATACTAAAATAACACCATAATCAATAATGTATTGCAAACAAAAGCACAATGTGCAGTGTTTTATCTACGTTGACAAATAAACATGGATTACAAATTATACGATTTTATTGTAGGAATAATACCAAATAAATTACGTGAATAAATAAGAAATAATCTTACCCCTTTCTCCGGAACCTTTTGAAAACAAACTGTTTTTTTGTTTGTATCTCACCTGAAACAAATATATTAGATTTAGTCTCTATCTATTTAGAAAAAATGAACGTTAAAACGTTTAATTCAATCTCCTTGACATAACATTAAATGGATTTATAGCTATTATTTTCAAATCAAACGTAGACAACAATTGGGAAATTGGAAAAGAAGCAAAAGCTATGAAACTGGTTGTTACCACTGGAAGTCATTCCGATAATGGAATAATGCAAATGTTACATTCTTAAAAACACTTCACAATAAAAAGTGGAGTGTGCATTTTTTAGAAGGCCATTATGTATACAAATGTGTTGAAAAAAAAACATGTAAAAAGATCCCGGTTTTAACGTGATAAGTTAACTCACTATTTTATAAACTTTCCTTGATAAACTATTTGGGCAACATGATTAGACTCTTATTTCTCTTTTAGAATTAGAATGGATTCTTTTTCTCTAGAAATTAACTTGCATGTGATTCGTGACTGAACCTTCTACATTACAGAACTGTGCTATAATTGGGAAAACAAGATCAATTGTGATCTGTATCGGAAAACTATCACACATTTGTTTGGGTTGATCCATAAAATATTTATATTTTTTGGGTTGATGACATGTTGAAACATCTGATGGTTATCTCAAAGAGATGGGTTGAAGGTGATGCCCCTCCGAACATACTTTATAAGAAGCTGCTTTAATATAAGACGTTCCAATAAAATCTCCGGAGAGTTCTAACACATACTGCCAAAGAGCTTCATAGATTAAAGTGGTTACATGTCCTACCTTTTCGATCCATGCATAAACCGTTTAGATAATTCACAAAACACATCAGTGCTATTAAACTGATATATCAATATCAACAACGCAGTTAAAAAGTCTTACTCAACAACTAATTATTTCTATATCTCTGGTAGGAAATCTCTGTTTTATCGTGATTTAATGTCAAATTTTCAATGAGCGTATTTTCGATTCACCTTCAATTGCTTTATTTAAAAGCGGGTCATTGAATGGTGATTACAATATTGGATCTCGAGGTCCGAGTCAATTATCACCGCCGAGTTCAGGCAGACTTGACCCTACTATGTGTTGAAAAAAACATGGTTCCTTGTCCCTCCACATATCACGAGCTGACATATGATCATAATATGTCATGCTCCAATTAAATGCATCTCATTTTCAGATAAAACCTTTTTAATTGTTTTCCCTCTACTTAAACTCTGTGCATTGACAAGCCATTTTTTTTGTTTAAAGGAAAATTTAGTTTTAACCTTTTTCTATCAGAATAATTTTGTCAAGATTTAATTTAACCATAGGTTGACTCAAATAACGGCTGAACCTATGCACAGGCAATCTGCGCATGTAGGTTTATTTCTTTGGTTATTTTTCAATAGTTGTTCAGTATATCCTGGTATGCATTAATACGTTGCTTTAAAATCTATCATTATATTGGTTTATGTAAGTTAGAGATGTAGTTATTTAAACAATTCGTATTACGTACTTTTCTTTGAAATAAATTATATTGAAATCAATATTCTTAGAGGATTTCTAACAACGTGATGCTTAGCGTGATGCTCTATACACTTTAATTTGACTTCCACCAAAACAATATACAAACATTATTCTAACACCATAGTAAATAAATAGTTTAGAAACCTAATAAAAAAGTATATTACAACAGACAATGATGATCTCTCAAACGCATTAAATAAATTTAAATTAAATAAACTTACAGCTTTATAATTGTTAAACATCATATTTTATTTAGTTAGTTAGAACTATTGAAGTGTAAAGTAATTCGTTTTTGTCTCGTAAAACGAAACCTACGGGAACAGCTAGTCAATTTATATACACTTATTTGATTTCACCAAACAACTACTTATTAGCTACGTTTTTTACTATACGTAAATATTCCTCAGTTACTTGGTAAAATATGGATGCAAATCGTTGACAATAGTACATTTCATTAATGTTTATGTGACTTCACAAAAATTAAAACTTTTTTTAAACAAACAAATATTGTTTACGTTTTCATATTATCTATACCTAATACTTCATAAACCATGACAATATGTGTGCCAAGTTTTAATAAATATATGCTAAATAATACAAATTAAAAGCGATTTCTATAATTTTGAAAAATTTTAATTAGGCTGATTTTTCACCAATAACTTAGTCTACATACATTTCGTTGATAAAACGTAGCATATGTA
This sequence comes from Allygus modestus, assembly GCA_963675035.1. NCBI lineage: Eukaryota > Metazoa > Arthropoda > Insecta > Hemiptera > Cicadellidae > Allygus > Allygus modestus. The sequence goes on from OY776112.1 coordinate 104,581,846, forward strand.
GTACCAGGCAGTCTTAACATTTATTTTTATATAAATTTTAATATTAAAAACTGATGAATTTTAACTATATGATAGCATCTTTAAAAGGTTTAAGCACGTACTAAATGAACATAAATGGTTCTGTTATAAACCACCATTCCACACATTTTGGGATGTGAGGCTAAAAATAAAAATAATATAAACACATAACTTTGCATTTTATTCATTCCACAACCATGGAAAGCTCCACAAACCCCATCAATCAGCTGTGAGTGTGAGAGTGTGATGCTCTCAAGGCAGCTCACGGTTGAAGCGATTGTTCATTTGTCTACAGCACGAGCTCGCTCTCCATCCTTCGTCAAACTCCATTTTATAAATTATTATTTCCTTTAGCTGATACTATTTGTAATGCAATTTCGCTACGGATGAGCTTTGTGTGATAGGTGTAGTCATCTTGCTAGCTGTTTAAACGATATAGTTTTAATTGCACACATATCTTCTTGAGTAGCATAATACGTGTTGTTAAAGAATATAAAATAAACTATGTCTCACAACACTACAAAATATACGTTTATATAAATTATTATACATTTACAGGACGGTTACTATATAAAAACCTTGTACCATATTTTGTGTACATTTACCGTCTTGTATTTATCTTGTCAATTATTACCGCCGAGTTCAGGCAGACTTGACACTACTATCTCTGTACCTTGTCCCTCCACATATCACGAGCTGACATATGATCATAATATGTCACGCTCCAATTAAATCTGTCACATTTTCAGATAAAACATTTTACTAATTGTTTTCCTCCTACTTAAAATCTGTGCATTGACAAGCCATTTTTTTTTTTTTTTTTGTTTAAAGGAAATTTAGTTATAACCTTTTTCCATCAGAATAATTTCGTCAAGATTTAATTTAACCATAGGTTGACTGTATACCTACAGTATAAGTGTAAATCTATGCTATAGTGTTGTGAGACGTAATTAATTTTATTCCGTTAATTTTACACGCTAAACTGCAATGAAATAAGTGTTCACTCTTACTGTACAGCTATAAAATAAAACGCTGATACACAACGTTGTGTACTTCGCAGGGTGCTGAGTGTATAAAACGTTCTGTAAGGCATTTTGTTGTGTTTTGATCGTTCACGAATACCATTTTAAAAGCCCAAATACGAACATTTTTTAATTAGCCTAATGATGATCACTAGAGGGGATTTCAATTTGAGACCCAATACAAAAAACGTATTCAGATAAACCGGCGAATCAACATCCCACTATATTGGAACACGTGAACTGATGATAACATATTCCGATGTTCGATTAGCGATGATCCCTCAATAGAAGCCTCGTCATTCAGTTTAACTCAAACAATTTTGCAAACAGATGTACATAATCAGGAATGGAAGGAAACACAATATTCATTTAATGCATTAATTTCAGCTTTTAAAATGTAATCCCTCACTTATTAATATGCCTTATGTTTTAAAATAGTATCCTAAGTTGTGTAGTAAAATGTTATCTCTTTATAAACAAAAATACCCTCGTAGCAGCAAACTTGCGTACGAAGCGAATTTCCAATGCATATATATGTATCTTAATACCACAGAGTTTCATTAATATAAAATCATAAATAATCGATGTATGACCTTTTAATTATTCTCTATAAGAATAACATGGTGGCTCAGTATGCAGGTTTACTGAAACAAGGAACACAAAAAGTGGGATTTTATACAAATATCAATATAACTGAAGTAGGTAAAGCCACATACCAAATTATATTAATTTATGTTCATGATTAAGGGAGATAACACGTTACTTATTCTTAACGTAGAGCAATGATCAAAACACCAAATTGTGCGTCTTTTGAAGTTGATTCCAATGAAAAAAACGAAATTTGACTTTTCATCAATTATCTGTAAAAAACTCAAAAAACCCATTTTTGGGGTATAAACCCCCCAAAATACTCCTTTGGATGGGTCGATCTGTCTGGTTTTCGAACTTAACGTCATAAATGCTGCTCTACACGTTTATACCAAATTTGGTCAAAATCGGGTTATTTTACGACAGCTTTCGTGCTCTCGGACACATGTATATATACAGTTTTGAACGAATGGTGTTTTGGCATCTGGGGACCTCAAAACGAAATTAAAAGAATGTCTATAAAAAAAGAATTAATATTTTCAATAATATTAAAAGTTAATGAACCTTAAATATTTCAAACTAACCATTAAGAATTTTGGTCGAAGGAAAGTTTATTTACCACCAATATCTTGGGTTACAGATTTATTATCCGGTGATACTTAATTTGTCTGCAATCATGGTCCCGGGCCTAGGTCTAACCATGCCGACTACGGTAATAGCTTTTTCCCTATAGCAGAAATTCGCTAAAAGCCAAAACTTTTGAGAAACCACACGTCTAACAGCCATAAACCACGTACTTGAATGAAAGGTCTCAATGAGAAAATTTCAGGAAAAATAATATTTTTTTGATATACCAGGAACCTCTTCTAACGCCATAATCAAACATAATTGTCACGGTTAAACAAATTTTAAGGTATTTGAATTTGATCAGCAGTGTAATTTTATTTACTATTAATATAAACTCAGGTGAGCAAGGGAAGCTGTTGGGACCGCTAGTTTTATTAAATTAAAATATAGTTAAAGTTTCAAAAATTATGTAAATAATATATTCATGGAAAAAATGTTGGAAACAATCCTGTATTGTGGGGCTCTAAATATTGTGGTGATCGAATGTGTTTACTGCAACACACAGCTTATTGTGTGTTGCACACACGGGGTGTGTGTGTCATTGTGGATAGTATAGAGGCAGGACAAGTAGGGTATGAATCAAAGGCTGAAAGATGACGTTTGCGATCTCCCAGTTGAGCACAAATCCAGGCATTAGACAGGTTAGTCTATACTAACCTATTTATTCAAGTTAGTCTACTACGCCCATGTGCAGTCCATTCGCAGTAAGGCGTTGTGTTGCCTCATGTAAATATTCAGTTATACACATCGCTGTATCAATGGACCAGACATAAATTATCAAAATAACTTTGTGTAAACCGAAAATTTTCCAAACGGTTGTATTACAAAATATTTTTTATTAATTGATATTTGAAAACATTTTAGTGAAACTATTATTAATCATTAGATACATAAATTACCTATTTTTATATCAGAATAAATCACAACCACATCCAAGGTTTTCTCATTGGAAGCCAATTAATCTATAAAATCGGTTGTGTCAGACCCATAGTGTTTTTTATAAATATCGCCATGATATTTATTGAGCCAGGTAACTGCAGTGAAGCTATGTAACAATATATAAGTTTATTTTCAGTTTTGGTTATTTATCACATTTTTTAAATATTAACTCAAGCATATCGGTAAAGGTTTGGTGTAATAACACATTTATCAATCATTGTTAATTAGGTTTAAGCATTAGGATAGCTAATTTAACATGTTTAATATGTGGATAAACAAAATAAGGTTTTTATTAGTTAGATTTAACTACCGAATGAGAATGTAGAAGTGGATCTTGATGTAATTTTATGATAACAAACAGTAAAATGTACTTATTTGTTTTAAGTACAACTCTTCAAAATATATATACAGTTATGCTGCACTAACATACAAAATCGTAAAATACATAAATTATGGCTTAGGGAAATATATTTTGACGGGTTACATCTGTAAAAACTGATTGACTATTACCAAGTTTTATGTATATTTATTGTCTTGTATGTGAGTAAAACAAAAGTTTAAATTTAGTTAGAATTGTTGAGAAAGTCTTAATTACATCGCATGCCAATGGCAACTAACTTCAAATTTAACAATTAGGATCAATGAATTTATGTAACATGATATTACAGATATTCTTAACAAGGTTTCCATGCACGTTGATTATAAGCAATCTGAAGATTTTTCCCCTGTATACCTATTGCTTTTGGATTATAGTTTAGTAATTATAAAATCTAGCAAAGAAGCAAGTCTCAACACCACTTACGTACAGTTGTGGGTGTGAGTGCAAGCTATTAAACTGTAGAGATGAATCAAGAAGATTCAACAGTAAAACTTAATTAGAAAAGTCGAGACAGATATTTATTGCGCAATAGAAACACATTTAACTCTCACTAAATCAACTCAAGGTCTGAGACTTTTAGTTTATAAAAACTTAAGTACAAGTAAAGTTTCATATAAGAATAGCAGCTATGACGTCAACAATTTAAAATGTTAATTTAAAACACATTTTTAAAGCGCAAATTATTCGTAATATTTTAAATTGGAACATCTGTAAGTTCGTCCTTGTCTTTTCAACTGTATTTGCTTTCTGAGATGTACCTAAACACGGAAAACAACCATTTAAAGAAGAATATAATTTAATATTAACTTAATGTTAATTATTGTAGTAATTAAATCTATTAATTTGAAATAATATATGTATGTATATATACACATATATATATATATATATATATATATATATATATATATATATATATATATATATGTTTAATCATAAAATTAAGTTTCTATTTTTCAATAAGGACTATTCTATTTGCACCGTTTCAGGCTGGTTTTTTATCTTATTTAAAACAATTTCATAAACTAGGCTTAATTTTACAACACGACTGGTTATTACTATTACGTATAATGAACAATTAGTCAAAGTTTCCTGCTAATAGAGAATTATACTTTCAAATTCAGGGTTGCATAAAATAATGATTAGCACACAAGAAAATGCAATTAATTTCTGAATTTGACATAAACTAACTGGGAATAGAATGCATTGATTTGTGCTGAGCGGGGTTTTCAAAGGAAATATTAACTTTGTATAGATTATGGAACTCAATTTCTCAGAAACTACGCTTGCTTTATCAATAGAATGTTTTCAATTTCGAGGGGTTCAATATATTTCAATAATCCTTTAATTTCCGTAATTAATACAAATAAAAATTTGTTTTTATTAGGTTTTCACATGTTTAATTCCTGTAGTAATTTTGATACATGAATAATTTTGAATTACGTATATTTATATCAGTATACATAAATATATTTGTTATAATATAGTGTAACATGAACAAATATAAAAACTGAAATATTTAATTATTATATTTAGTATCGTTAAATAAGATAAACATAGACTAAATAAATGTTGTTGCTATCTTTAATGGCGGAAGAACTTGTCGCTTAAATCATGATAAATTAATATTGCAATATTTGACTATGTTTCCTGTCACATACACAGTTACCTATCTCTTAGTGTTATATACTTTTAGTACAAAAGTATGAGTATATCTCAAAAAGTAGCGCCTATCTAAAAGAATTAATATTTTCAATAATATTAAAAGTTAATAAACCTTAAATATTTCAAACTAACCATTAAGAATTTCGGTCGAAGGAAAGTTCATTTACCACCAATATCTTGGGTTACAGATTTATTATCCGGTGATACTTAATTTGTCTGCATTACTGATACTTGATCATAAAGAACAGACTCCCCAGTTAGAGTATGTCGGGACGTTCACGTTCATTAATTGCTTTACCAGGCAGTTACGGGGTGTTATTGGGTTCAGTTCTCTCTCTGTGTCGAGCGTTTCATTGCAGTTAAGCTGGCCGTATCAGCTTTTAATGGTGAAAGTGTGGGAAAAACATCTGTCATACAGTAACGACGTAAACAAATTATACAGTTAAATATTTTCAAGGAAAAATTCTTACACTTACATACTCTTCAGTTTATCAGTTATTAAAGAATAAATATCATAGTGGGGTTTTAAATAGAGCATATACACATGCAAAAATAATATATATTATAAACGCAGATAAATACAATTTTTTGCATTAGAAGTGTGTTAAAGTATTATTTGGCCGAACATGTCTTTGTTTTACATGAATTCCAAATTTTACTTTATAAAGTAGACAATTAAATATCTATATCATAGTTAAGTAGAAAAACTGATATTCAACGCAAATTGTAAACACATATTCGACCAAAAATAGTTCTGTTGACTGTTCTTCTATATATAAAGTAAATTTAACTGGGATCGAATGTTGTGTGAATATATTGGTGTCTTCTATATTTTATTTACGGATAACCTAGTATATTTATACACAAATATTCTTATTCCTATAAATAAATTTTTTTCTTTCACTTAAACTACAGGTAAATTTAACATGACATGTTTTAATGCATTACATATAAACGCATAACGTCAATAACCCTCTCTCTTAGAATACAATTAAGGCAATAAAAAACATTTTAACGGTCAGGAACTACGGTAGGACCAAAGTAGGGATTTCTGTCCACTCTATCAAACCGTGAGAGGTCCTTTATGAAGTACATCGTTTGATAGAAAGCCCTAATAAGAGCGGTTATATTTCTCGTCAATGTCGTAAAACTACAGGAATAAAACCCTCTGATAGCTATATTCATTCATAGCAAAACATTAGCAATATCGTTAGATGGCTAAGTTCACAAATAGCGAATTTGTGTGTGGATTCCGTGGTATAGCGTATCTCTGTAAAATTATACTGCTGGACAGCAACACCACACGACAGCAAGATACTTTAGTTGATAATACGATTGATGGTTAATTATAACTTGTAATATTATTTAAAAGGTTTCTGTAAAATAACACTACTAGGCACCAATACCATACGACACCAGGATACTCTCGTTGCAAATGCATGTAATGATTCCTCACAAACAGCAATAATGTGTAGCAGGTACTTCTGGAAGATAACACTGCTAGGCACCGATACCATACGACATCAGGATACTGTCGTAGCAAATGCATTTGATGATTCCTCACAAATAGCAATAATGTGTAGCAGGTACCTTAGTAACATAACACTCTGGAAGATAACACTGCTTGGCCCCGATACCATACGACATCAGGATACTGTCGTAGCAAATACATTTGATGATTCCTCACAAATAGCAATAATGTATAGCAGGTACCTCTGGAAGATAACACTGCTAGGCCCCGATACCATACGATACTAGGATACCGTCGTAGCAAATGCATTTGACGATTCCTCACAAATAGCAATCATGTGTAGCAGGTACCTCAGTAACATAGCACTTCTAGGCCCCGATACCATACGATACTAGGATACTGTCGTAGCAAATGCATTTGATGATTCCTCACAAATAGCAATAATGTTTATCAGGTACCTCTGGAAGGTAACACTGCTAGGTACCGATACCATCCGACATTAGGTTACTGGCATAGCTAAAACGTTTGCTGGCAAATCAAAAATAGCAATACTGTTTAGTAGGTACCTCTGGAAAATAACACTGCTAGGCACCGATACCATACAACACCAGGATATTGTCGTAGCAAATACGTTTGATGGTAACTCACAAATATATATGCTGTTAAATGCAGATCACGTGGTATCAGGGTAACTTTGTTACATATCACTGCTAGGTGCCGATGCTATACGGCAGCATTATAATTTCTAGTCCAGTCAAAATAAAAACCCATGCGTGCAAAATGTCATGAAGATCTATTTCTTTAAATTGAACATTTTAAGATTGTAATATAATGTAAGAATTGACTAAATTAAATTGCAGTATGTTGAATATAACATATACTTTTAGGATTCGTATATAAATTTTGAAATGGCTATAAATAACGGTTAAGGTTGCCATTAAAGCATGTCCGCAGGAGGTAATTAGTTTTATATGGGTTTGCCTTACCTGTATTTTACGTCCTCCTCCTAATCTGAAGCCTTATAACCTATTTATGAACTAAGTTCTACATTTATTGTATCCCCTTTTTCATTATCTTGTATTTCTTATCATTTGTTAAATATAAGAAAAAAGTAAAAAATAAGTAAGACATTATTGTCATGATAACGGGACTAAAATATAGCTATATATAATTAAGTGATTTTCAAAGAGAAATTGAAAGATAAACCTTTGTTGAACTGTTTATTTTATACATCCATAATTTGTTATAATCATTATCTATTTCAAGTTTGTGCAAAACAGTATTTTAAAATGTCTCTTTATCTTCCTATAGGCTTCCTGGTTGTAATTGTTCCAGTAATCGACATTTCTTATTTTATCATAGTACATGTATTCATCCCTACCATATGTGTTTGGTTTCGCGTCAAATGCTTCAGTAGTTAAATAAATTAAACTAAATGTTTCAAGTAGATTTTTTTAAATAACTTAAAGTTAAAGTACATAAAGTAATTTTAAAATAGTGGCTTTCGAGATCCAGTGCACCTTAAATATGAAACAACGAGACGCCAGCAAGAAACTAGTTTTTGACACACAAATTAGGGAGAAATATTACAAAGAAATTTAAACTAGAGACATACAATTTGTCTTTAATTAAGAACTTTAAGAAAACAGTTTGTCTTTCGGTAAACGTATATCGTCTGTTAACTTCTTGGAACTTCTATTACCAACGGCGTTTTTTACCAACAACCTCCTCTTTTTTAAGTTGTCTAACCGTAATCTTCGCAGAAAGTGCTGAAGACCAACCACATATCCTATAAGCCAGGCAATTTTCTCGTTAAAAAAAATTTTTGACAAGCTCTTCGCCACAGGTCGAGGGAATTTGCAGCGATATAAAGTCAGTTTAGGCACCGTAACACAGGGGCGGTAACAGGGGAGGTCAAGAGGGACAGCTGTACCGGGCCCTGAGCTTAAAGGGGCCCCAGAGTCCCGTCAGGGGCTCAGTAGCTTTCCATAAAATAGTTATTGACTAATAACAATAATAAGCATTTTAAACGTTCCAAAGATATCACGAGTTACCTTTTACCACAAACAAATTTTAAACTGAGTTAATTCCCCCAGTCCCAGTGGCAGTGATCGGTGTTTCTGTTAGCAGAAGCATTGGTCACCGCTGAATTTCTGAGGTTATGTTATGACAGTTGTAGGGTCGTAGTATCCGTTCTGCTGTACTACTGTATTTACAGCTCCATTTGTTAAACTTTAAAGTACTTATGTTACTCACTTCGTTCATTTAATAATGTATGTAATATTGACTGTTTATTCAGTTAAAACACAATTTCGGTTTCTGATAACGTTTAATTTATATTTGTTATAAGTTTTTATAGTACTTTTGGTCCTTACATTCACTGATATATTGCACTTGCCTCACCTGGTTAATTAACTTTGTGTATAATATATATATTATATCAAATCTGACAGTACTACTTGAGAACACTTGTATGCCGGAAAATTACTAAGAACACCTTTTAGCGAATTTAGGTCATGGTAAGACCTAGGCCCGGGACCATGATAACTTTTTGTTTTGAGGTCCCCAGACCCCAAAACCACCATTCGTTCGAAACTGTATATATATATATATATATATATGTCCATGAGCACGATAACTCTCGTAAAAATTGTCAGATTTTGATGAAACTTGGTATAAACATGTAAAGCAACATTTATGTCTTTAAGTTTGAAAACCAGTTAGATCGCTCTATCCGAAGGGGTATTTTGGGGGGTCTTGTACCCCAACAATTGGTTTTATGAATTTTTTACATCTAACTTTTGAAATAGTCAAACTTTAGTCTTCACCATTCGATTTAGCTTAAAAAAACACACAATTTGGTATTTCGATCATTCCTCTACGTCAATTGGTTACCGAGATATTGTAAGTGCTATACACAGTACGTTGTCTAATTTTATTCTTATGGAGGAAAAGAAAAATGTTATATCTCGCTTATTTATGAAAGTATACTGGCGAAACTTGGTATTCGGCTTCATCTCGTGATGGTCTATTGATATTTGATAAAAAAAGTTTTGCCAATGACTCCCGTAGCAGCCAACCTGTGTACTCATCCCCCATGTTATTCTTATGGAGAATAGTTAAATGCTCTGTCTCCCTTAATTATGAACATAAATGATTAAAAACCGGTGTACGACTTCACCTAGTTAAGTGATATTAGCATAACAACCCATTTTTTGTGTTCCTTGTTGCAGCAAACCTGTGTACTCAGCCCCAATGTTATTCTTATGTAGAATAATTAAAATTGTAAATATCCCTTAATTGTGAATATATTTTTATGAAACTCGGTAAGTGGCTTTATGCAGTATTAAGACATTTATATCTCCATTTGAAATTTGCTGAGTATGCAGGTTTGCTGTGACGGGGGTATTTATTTTTATTCTCTCAAGGCTTACAACTAATATATTGAGGGACAATAATGTTATAGCTTATATTTCATTTAACAAAAAACATGCTGTAGCATATATTCACCTCAAAAATCTTAATGTACATTTAATTTATGTAATACAAATTTTGTTATTTCTTAAAATTAAAATATATAAAAGAATTTTTTTTAATTTGTATAAAATGTCTGTTTGATATATTTTTGCCCTTTCGGTCATCTCTATTCTTATCTTTGCATTAAAATATGCAGATTTGTGCATCTCTTTATCATAATTAATAATCAAGAATGTGAGTTTCAAAATTTTAAAAATTAATGTGGTGAGTGGTGTTCTAAAAAGGCTTTGGTGTCAAGTTTAAGGGGATAAGGGTGAGAAGGAGAATAGAGGTAAAACCAAGGGGGCCCCATGGGCCCCTTCAGTTCCGGGCCCCATCATTTCTGTTACCGCCCCTGCCAAAACGGCATTAGTCATACAAGCCAGCCAGTGGTGAGCGCTCGTGATAAAGTTTAGGAGGTAGCCGGGATCGAACGTGCGCCTGACTACAACTGACTTGTGAGTGCAGCGGTCTCCCTCTTAGTTGCCGTGCCCCGCTTAGTTAAACAGCACCACAGAGTGTTCCATGACATTGATTTAGCTTAGTGAATTGGGTTTGGTAAATGTTAACTAAAAAATAGGTTTACTATTGCATACACTGTTGGTTCATTGTTGGTTCGAAGACTTCATTTGCCAACACAGTTAAACACACGGCACTTAAAAATAAAAAGTAAACTTACAAAATAGTAGTCTAAAAAAATTCACCGAAGTTTTTCAATTAGAGAACCAGCAATTATAGTGTCTATTTAAAAGAGGGATTTTAATTTTTGGGTAGTAATACTAAATAATTATTATTAAAACAAATTTGCTGTACTTAAAAAAAGCTAATTTAACCCTTTTATGACCAAGAAAAAAATAAAAGTTGTTGTATCAGCAATTTCTTATTTTTCTCTTGATTTCCACAGTTTCTCTTAATACGGTAGCCATGTAAACATAAATAAAACAATTAACACTTCAACCGTAACATTAGTAACAGTATTTATTAAAACTATACAAGATATATTAATTAAATACTTCAAAATAACTCGCAACATACGAGATCACTCAAAACGATGTTAGAGCTGACATCAACTAATAACAATCAGAAACAGATGTTTTATTAACAATATAAATAAAACTAACGGCTTGTTAAAGGCCAAAAAAGGTTAGCGGCCATCATCTAAAAGAGTGGCCCGGTAAATCGTCAGCAGGTTTTTTCAGGGTGATAGGAAGTGGCGTAAACCGGACTACTTGGTCTTCTTCCTGTACTACTCAGTGGTCCGGTAAATCATCGATTGGTCCTCAACCCAGTGGAAAGATCAATGGCTTTGTAATATATAGAACATATATACTAGTTATAGGTGCAATTCATCTATTATTTAACAATTTGTTGAAATACTTTTTAATGTCTTTAACATGTTCAGCAACCTAAAAAAACATAAAAATGACAACTAACGTTCATTGCATTTACTATTTTTCAAAAAGCATCAAAGACGGTGGCCATTTTCAAAAATGGCCGCCCTCACACACTATCACCCAAATTTTCTTCAATCACTACACTATTACCAACAATATCCAACTGAGTGATTCTCTGGTATATGAATGACATACAGAAATATTCTTAGCAAGTGGACTATAAATCCTATATTTAACCTGCGTTATCATTTGTTCCCAAAGGGACTTATGTATAATATTCTTTACTGGAATTATGAACAAATGCAATTTTAAAATTGGGAAAATTTAAGTGATCGCATTTATAATTTACAATACATACTAATTATTCCAGCCGTATTTTTTTATATTCCCATTTTTGTGCTTCGATTTTAGTATTTTGATTATTTTGACTTAGAGATAATATTAGGAATACTATATATACCGTTATAATAAGGATTATAATGGAGCATTACCTTAAACTCATTTGGAGTGATAGTCCAAAGGTTAGATTCAACAGTAAACGGGGTTAAAAAGAACATGGCAAGCTTTGTCCAAGGGAAGAGTTATTTCAAAATTTAAGAAACTACCAAGTTTTAATAAAAGAGGACCGGGTTTTGTTAAAGGATCGGCTTATCATTAGTAGTTCTAGCTTCTTTTAAGAAGGTATATTGAGAAGGGAACCAAGCCAGGCTAGAAGAAAGGCAAATTGGAAGCGATATTATCAATTTTTAAAAAACGCAAATATTTATAAGTACTTTAAACAAACAAGTTTAAGACTTTTTAAATGGAGATTTGTTCATGGAATACAACGTCAACACTACTCTGATTATTTATCGATGTTCAGTCAACAGCCAGATTGTTGCCGTTTGTTCCTAGAATTCGAGCGGCTGCTCTGTGTTATTTTTGGTATCTCCTGATAGTCTCGTATTAATAATACACCCAGCGTTCTAACAATCCTCTTTACGTTTACTCTCATATCTAAATACGCATTTTTATTCTAAAACCTATTAACCTTCAAAGTAAGGAATGATTTCATGGACGTTAAACATTTGTATTGTTGATCTTTAAATATTTAAAACACCTAATTTCAAAAACATTTTATACAGATTTCCTTCAAAACACCTTCCGAAAGTCAAAACCCAAACAACACTGAAATAAAATAAAACTGAAAATTACAACTGTTTGCACAAATTGTAAGTCATTCGCCAAGATGTTTTTCGTGTAAAATGTTACCGCTCTAGCTAATATAGACTTGTAAGACTAAATTATTTACGTTTCGTCAGTCAGCTCAAATTGAAGTAAACACGTTTAGTACATGTTTCGATGCAACTGCATCATCATCAGGTTGAGAAAATGAAGTTGATTGACCAGATGGTTTCGTCAAAATGAATTAAAAACACAATTCAGTACATTTATACGTAAACAACGTCACAAACGAACGGACACGACACAAATAAAATGAACAATAATACTAGACAGGCCTGTCGACACGGACATGATCACAGGAGCCCCCTGCCCGCGCTGTGAAAAATGTTTAATTCATTTTGACGAAACCAAATGGTCAATCAACTTCATTTTACTCAATCTGATGATGATGCAGTTGCATCGAAACATGTACTAAAGGTTTTTACTCCAATTTGAGCTGACTGACGGTACGTAAGTAATTTAGTCTTACATAATATCTACAGCTCAGGGGCTAAAACCGTGGACAATTAAAATATTGACTTATAAATTGCTGAAAACCGAAGAAAGTCTAAGACCACTTTGTAACTGCAGAGGGGTGGTGAAAGGATTAGAGCTAAACACTGTTTCTGAACTTTGTAAACAAGGATAACATTAGCACATTAGAATGGTTATTCTACATATAAGGGTACTAACAGGGAATCCATAATTATCAGACAAAATTACTATATATTCGGATTTGGTGTGCCAGGATGAATTTGACAACACTAATAAAACTTGTAATGTCAAACGTCATCATAGCTCTGTTGAAACAAACGTAACCTAAACTCATCCAACAATCCATAAAGGTATAACACACTGGTACCCGCTCTCTAAAGGGGCCCTCGTAGGCGCAGAACCAGACGTCTTGAAACATTCACATTATGATTAGCTTACTAAAATAATACAATTACTTAATAACATTGTTTTTTGAGTATTGAAACTTCACGGAGATAATTGTGATTGATACTTTTACTTATATACTTGGGTTTCTAGAAATAATAACTTGAAAATAAATCATAATAACCCATATCTAAAAAGGAATGAACAAACGGTTATATTTTTCCAAGAAAAAAAGATTTTCATAAATTCAGACTTAGGATTACAGTTGTTAAAATATATTGTAAAATTTAAACCGTCAAAACATTGTAAAATATATAAGTTCCTCCAGCTTTACAACTAACATAGAACAGAATATTACGTATTGTGTTAGCTGCGGAAAAAATGTTATTTATTTCGTTTAACGGGTTTTACGAGTCGTGAACTATGCAGACCAGCAGTGCGGTCTGGCGGCGGGCTGCTGTGATCAGGAATGTCGTGATTAAGTTCTCCCTTCTTTACAACTTTCTCAATCGTGGACCAAACTAAATTCTTGCAAAAGCCTTCCCCCTAATATTTAGTTCTAACGAATTTGGTTAAGAATTTTCCCCTCGCATGTATGTGTAGAAAATATTAATTCTCTGAATTGGTTTTAGAAAACCATGTAAAAATGTTTGCATATTATTCCTAATTGAAATTTGTCAGTCATAGCTTGAAAAAGACTTTATTATTTAGAAGACTTATTGAAATCTAAGAGTACTATATTTGTATTATACATTAAATTGATATTGTTCTAATTATATGACTTTGCAACACTTAAATTATTAAAATAATCATCCAGAATAACAACTGCTTAAATTTTAAATGGCACTTATATTTAATAAGTATAACATTATCATGGCTCAAAAGTTATCATTCCTTTTTAAAATAAATGTGTTTTACGTGAATTATTCAAATTGGATAATCGAGTGATTACTACGGAGTGTCTGTGAAGCAGCTTTAAGGTGAATCAGTATTTTAAGTGCAACCACGTTTTGTTATTCTGTGAAAAATAATAAAACAATACATTTTTGTCTTCTTTTAACTAATAAATAATGTAGGTCTCATATTGCTAGTGAATGCTAGTATCAAAACATGACAAAGCGCTTACAGCCTTATCTGTTTTTATCTGTGAATTATTCACGTGTATAATTAAGTTATTCAAAGAAAGTTATTACAGTAATGTAATATAATGTCAGTAGTATTGGTAATGCAATAGGTATGTAGGTAATTCAATGTAATATGTACTAAGCAATGTATTATATATACAGTATACACAACGGGTTATCCAATACATTAGCCTATTCCTGTATAGGTACTCGAGTATTAACTTATGAATTTTTGTGTGTAATTGAAATATGTTAATAGCATTTCTCACAGTTAATTAACAAAAGAAATTATATTTTGGTTAACAAATGCTAACTGAGCTTTTTATAGGTATTTGGTATAATTCTAAATTAAATATTATTAAAACTTAATATTAACTACCTTAGATATTATCAGTATAAAAATATGAAAACCTGTTAAAAAAATGCAATGCTTATCAAAGGTTGTAGATACGTTTCTCTATTTCTTGGATTACACAAGATAATATTTAAATTTCGTACAGTACATCACCGAGGAGTTAGATATTACTTACTTCATTGTATAGTTGATCTTTATAGGTTCATTCGTAATTAAACTGATTTCAGACAAGACTTATAGTTACTAATATAAATTATAGTCCTAATGTAGTAAATTTTATAATTTTTCTAAAGTGTTAGGCTACCGGTGTAATTTAAAGAAGATGGATTATGAAATGTTGTGAAGCAATATAATGTGCTAAACAGGATATAATATGAATTAAAACACACTCGGTTAGTTTAAGTGATTTATGACCAATTATGTTCAACTTTCCAATTAGTTTAATTATGCGTATAACAGCTGTAACGAGTTTTAAGAACATTTCAAGCCTGGTAGGTTGATCATTATATGTTTATATCTGTAAACAAGCAGTCAATCAATTTAGCTGGATCAGCACCAACGGCAGCAGACTTGCTGACTCAGCCTGATTGATCTACACTTTTGCTGACCCAGCAACTTCCTAATTGATGATTTATTACCCAGAGAAACACTATTATTCATCACACATTTAAATTAAGTAAACAATATTTACTGCGTCGAAACGATGTTGTTAGTCATTTGGATTAGTTACATTTAATTTTAGTCATTACATTATATATAAATTATGATTTCTAATATATATATGTCATCGTCAATTTTAAGATTATCAATTGTTTAATACTATTTGACAGTTAAAGTTGCTGTAAAAAGTTAAAAATATCAATCAAGTGCCTAGATATTACAAATAGTCTACGGTTTTAGCGAATTTCTCCTATAGGGAAGAAGCTATTACCGTAGGTGGTGCCATGGTAAGAGTTAAGTCTGAGACCATGATTACTTTTTGATTTGAGGTCCCCAGATGCCAAAAACACTATTTGTTCAAATTTATATACAATGTTAACACGATAACGTTTGAAAAAAACATCCGATTTCAATAAAGTTTGGCGCGAACGTGAAAAGCAACATTCCTGACTTTATCTTCGAAAGCCAGAAAACTCGGACCATGGGAGGGGGGTTTTATGGGGGTTTACAATTTTCCAAAACTCAAAGGAAAAGTTTTTTTGCATTTTAACCCTCAAATTTTTTAAACTTTTAATTTCGGTTTTGACTATTTTATAGAGCTTAAAAACAAAAATAATATGGTACTTTGAATCATTAACCTAAGTTAAGTGGTTGTGGTGAATATCCAAAAAACGTGCTCATAAAATATCCCATGTTAATGTTATGGGAAAAAGTTTTTAGCTTTTCCTCAGTTCAATTTAATGTAAACTTCATATTTGCTTTAACAATCAGTTCAGCTCTACAAAACAATCGTTTGAATTTGGATTCTACGTCCAACCGTTGCAGAGATATTCAAAATACTAAAAACAGCACTTTTTCCAATGCTATTCTTACAGAAGATAATTTAAATTTTATATCTCGATCATTTATGAATGTATATTTATGAAACTTGGCATGTAGCTTCACCTAGTACCGGTATATTGATGTTTGCACAAAACAAATAATTTGTTGTCAATTGTCCCCGTAGAATCAAACCTGCATACCCAGCCCTAATATTCTTCTTATAGAGAATAATTAAAGTTTTATATCTCCCTTCATTATGAACATAAATTAATAAAACTTGGGATGTAGCTTCACCTGGTTGAGTTAAATTGACAATTCATAAAAACATGTCTCTTATATTCCTCGTTGCATCAAACCTGCGTACTCAGCTTTCAATGTTATTCTTATGGAGAATAAATAAAATGCTATATATCACTTATTTATTCGTGAATTTGTATGAAACTTGGTGAGTAGCTTTATGTGGTAGTGAGAAACATATACATGCGTTGGAAATTCACTGAGTATGCAGGCTTGCTGCGATGGGGTATTTACTTACGTGTATGGCAGCAGTTTAATGTAAACAATTCCCCTTATTATGATTTTCCAAGAGCGATTATAAGAGTTTAAACATTTTATTTTTAAGTTGTAAATTGACTTTCAAACCAACAAAGTATTTGACGTGTGTAAAACCTCATGTATTGTTAAACTACTTTTGGTATTATAATTCTGCTTAATGCAACCACTAGATATGTTTATGGTCTCTGACACGAGTAATAAATAATAATTTCTGTCAATCCATTGAGAAGGTGCTGGATTCTGACGTTTATATTGGTGTTATAGGATAATTAGGTTCAAACGCGATGTTTTTACTTTAATGATTGTCAAATTTGTTTTAAGCACATGTAAATTAGTTTCAAAGTAACTAAGAAATTTTATTTTATAAATTGATACCATGTAAAACATTCTTTAGAAAATAAACTAAAACTTGTTATCAGCATGTTTTGCTTATTTTTAAGGAGATATTGTCTTTATAAAGTTTACTTTAGGAACGTGTTATTACTGACGGGTTTGTTACTCAAGTCACAAAGAGGCAGCGAAATATGCTCTGGTGAACAAAAGCTCTGTTGTAAGAAAACTGTAATTCGACTATTAAAGGTGACGCTCTCCCGTAAAATGGATCATTGGGTGGCCAAGTCAGTGTTTCTTAATATGTATTATTTTTGGATAAAACATTTTAGCTTGTTAATCTGTATGCAATGTAATGCCAAAAATAATTGAGCCTATTGAACATCGACTATTGAAATCTTTATATGACCTTTTAAATCTTACTTTAGTGAATTCACTGCAATTTATCTTTAAAGGTATGCTAACGATTTATTTTTAAAATGTCTTTATTGGGGAAAGTATTATTCACAATACTGTCGTTTTATTCATAACAAATAAAATATAAAATTTAAACTAGAAACAACACGAAATCCCTCAACCTTAATTAATGGAGTTATAATTTTATGGTTTACATGGATTTTATCAACACGCAAGGTTCGTACTTTATATAACCATCTCATGAAGGCCGAATGGAAATTTACACTTTCGTTCATATACAGGGTGAGTTTTAAATAAGTCCCCCAAATTTTTTCTACATTTCTTAAGATATTGACTCCGGACCACCCCCGATCATTGTTGACCAACTTATACTTTATTTTGACTTAGTTATTATTTCTGGCCGCCATCTTGGATCCGCGATATTGGACTCAATTACTTGTTTTTAGATGTAAAAGTGGGTTTGTGACTCATCATATAAAAGTAACTTTTTACGGTGAAAACAGTGCCGCAATCAGTTTTTGAAAATCATTATTTTGTTCTCAAGATATTGGCAAATAAAAAAAAATAATTTCGAAGAGAGTTTCAAAGATACCAACCTTAAACCTTGCCCATAGTCTCATCATTACATCATATAATGACCATGAACTACTACCAATCATTGTTGAGTGGGGCATTCACTTCATTTTGACAAGATTAAAGTTTTCGTTCGCCATTTTGGAATAAAATAATTTTTTCAATTGTAAAGGTGGCATTGTGATCCATCATTTCCAACTGGTTTTCTACGCTGAAATCAATGCCGCAATCCGATTTCAAATATTACCTTTTGTTTTCTTGATATGCAAAGATTTCTGTTTAACATTTACAAAAGTGACAATTTCATGAGAATGAAATGTGATATTTGAAAACGAATTGTGGCAATGATTTCATCGTGGTAAAACAGTTGGAAATGATAGGGCACAACCCTACCTTTACATTTAAAATATCTTATTCAAAAATGGCGGATCCAAGATGGCGGCCGAACATTTTAATTTTGTAAAAATGAAGCGAATGCCACTCAACAATGATTGGTGGTAGTTCATGGTCATCATTTGATGTAATTATAAGAATATGGGCATGTTTTGAGGTTGGGACCTTTAAAACTCTCTTCAAAATTCATTATTTTTCATTTGCCAATATCTTGAGAACGAATAATGATTTTCAAAAACTGATTGCGGCATTGTTTTAACCGTAAAAAACACTTCTTTATGTTTGGTCACAACCTCACCTTTACATTTAAAAATAAATAGTTAAATCCAATATGGCGGATCTAAGATAGCGGCCAAAAATAATAACTAAGTCAAAATGAAGTTTAAGTTGGTCAACAATGGTCGGGGGTAGTCCGGAACCGATATCTTAAGAAATGTGGAAAAAAGTAGGGAGGGGGGACTCATTTAAAACTCACCCTGTATAGTGAGTGCAGCATGACACTGAGGCTTACTAAAATAGATAAATTAAATCAGATCGGTTTAGAACCCTTTATTGGCCATTTGCAGAAAATAACAATTTTTTTCTACGTTTTTGCCCTGAGGAGCTTAATTTGTATTTTAATTGAAATGGAAATCAAGAAAGCTTGGATTCTATTAGGATAAATATTAATATTTTCATGAGTTTATTTATCGAGTATTGTCAATTTAAGAGGCCTGTAATGGGGGTTAATTCTCCTCGTTAATGGTTAGTGATGGTTTGTTTCTCCCAGCTATCCAAAATCCGTCAAGTTTACGCTCGTGATAATCCGCGGTGGTATATTATTTTTAATTTAACCTTAATTATTACTTAAATTTAGATTTATGATATGTACTTTCCATAATTACAATATTGTGTAAATTCATTTAGTCATGAATTAAATGGTTACTGTACACAAACCTAATACGTTAACATAATATAAGTAATTTGATATCGTCCAAAATGTGTGTCTCTTAAAGATAGGGGAAAAATAAATAAAAAAATTAACTAGTATTTAAGTCCAAAAAATTAATATACATTTTATAAAGAACAAGCATTAAAAATAAAATTTGAATCGCTCCAGAGCAGAGCCAAGTAATCCATATTATGATGTTATTCTGTGCGATAACATTTTATGTTTGTGTGCAAATAACTGAATCGAAACCATTTATTTATTCTGATTTATTTTGGTGTGTTTTTTATGTAGCCTGTATAGATTTTTAGTTATGCTCTTATATTATTTTCATTTTATTTTATGTTTTTGGTTAGTGGACATCGCAACGGTTTGTTTACTGTAGTGTAGTTGTATTAATATTTACAATGTACGCGTTATAGGCTTCAAAAACTAAAATATTATAATGGATTTATAAAAATTACGTATTAATGTATATACAATATATTTAAAAAGCGTCCAACTCGGTAACTTATTACCAGATATATTCACATCCACATTAGCATCCACTTATTTTTCTCTCGTTTAGTTGTGTTTAGTTTTGTAAACTCAAGCTACAAACCCCCGGCCTGCCGTTCAATTCCAGATAGCCTTGACTCACCAACCCTGGAATCTCTGAAACTCTAGAACCAGCTTAAAATGCCTATTCACTTTAAAATTCGTTTTTCCTTATTAAAAGCATATTCAAGTAGGACGCATTTGGTTAATAAAGATAGTTATTAAACTAATAGTTGATAACCTACGGTAAATATACAATTAGAGTATAAACAAATAAACGATATATTATATAGAATATAAACTATTTATGTTTTTTTTTATTCATTTGAATGAAGCAAGTAGGTAGGGTAATCGCTTGCGTTTATTTTGTGGGCAATAAACTTCCTAAAACCCATGTATTCGAAATACATGCCTAAGTACACATTTGAAAGAATAAACACAAAGCGTAATGAGTGTTTATTACTACCTCATAGATTTTTCCCTTAAAGTTTAATTCACTATATCCCATAAAGTTATCATAAAATGCCGTTTATTGTTATAAACAGAAAAACAATTTAAATACTTGTTAGGAAAGAAATGTTGCCATCCAAATTGTTAAAGTGCTGTGATTTCCTTTTAATATTTTAGGTATTTTTGGGTAAGAAAACTTACCGGATAAGGGTTTGTGTATTTTGTTATAACCTAAAACAAAATACCCTTACGTAAACACATAAAAATAGCAACAATACCAATTCGCAATGTTGTTTGACCATTCAATTTCGATTTAAATTAGTTGACCAACTTGTTGAACGTGTTATACCACTCAGTAAGCTAGAGATAATTATAGCCTACCACAAGACTACGACATCATGGTCTGTATACGATAATCAATAGATAGTCAGAAATCAGAAATCAGATCTTTATTGCCATTCGACTTTTACAAGCATTGACAAACGTCATTTACAAAAATAATGTGACATGGAAATATAAATAATTTATAGCACAATGTTCAAAACATTCAAAATTATATATGTCAACGGTAAAAAACAATAATTACTTCTTGTCAATAAAATACTCAGACACACTGTAGTATTCCTTAGCAACCAAAAAGGATCTCAGCCTCCTCCTAAACTTACCCACATCAGTTACTGCCATGAGATTGGATGGGAGGGAATTGTATAATTTAATGCTTGCATACAAAGTCTGGTTTTTGAAAAAGGTAGTGTTGTGACGGGGAATTGCCAGGGATCCAGCATTACGAAAATTAAACCTAGAAATGTGCCCCATCTGAAAAAAGTGTCTGTTTTTAACCAAAAATGAAAGAGTTTCAAAAATATAAATACAGGGAAAAGTCAGTAAGTTATTTTCAGAAAAAACACCTCTGCACGACTCAAGCCTTGCCATTCAAAAAATCAGTCGTATTGTTTTCTTTTGTAACCGAAACAGTTTCTTTGTACGAGTTGATTCGGCACCCCAAATTGGAATGCCATACCTGATGTGTGGATACAAACAAGAAAAATAAGCAGTTAGAAGAACGCTAGTATCAGTGAACTGAGCGAGTCTTCGAAGAGTAAAAATACCACTATTAATCCTTCCGGAGACCTTGTTAATGTGTTTGAAATAATCAAGTTGAGAATCTATGGTAAGTCCTAAAAAAATAATTTTTTCTCATGCCTCTATTTCAAAATCTCCTACAATAATATTTGAACCATCAGAAATTCCATCAGAATTTCTTAATTTAAAATCAATAAACTTGGTTTTATCGGAATTTACAGAAAGTTTGTTTACAACCAACCACTGAAGAAGAAGACTACTCTGCAAGAATGCATTGATTTCAAGATTTTCTCGAGATATATCGCTGATGCTGAGCGATGTATCGTCGGCAAACAGACACAGGTCACATCTAGGTACACTACCAGCAATGTCATTGATAAACATCAAGAAGAGGATCGATCCAAGGACCGTACCTTGAGGAACTCCAGAGTCAACTACTACTTCTTCAGATTTCTGTGAAGCAATACAGCCTCGTTGTTCGATATAATTGATTTGCACAGTCTGTGTTCTCCCAAGGATAAAAGCAGTAATCCAATCCAAAGCAACACCCCTAATACCAAAATATTCCAATTTCTTTAGCAAAAGGCTGTGGTTCACCATGTCAAAAGCCTTGCTCAGATCTAAGAACAATCCAAAAACATGTTTGTGGTCGTCAAGTGCTTTAGAAACAGAAGAAATAAAATTGAACATTGCATCAACAGTGGAGGTGTTTTTGCGGAAGCCAAACTGTTTATCAAAAAGACCATTATTACAAACCAAGAATGGGTAAAACCTGTTGAGAAAAAGTTGTTCTAAAATTTTAGAGAAGATTGATGTTTTAGAGATAGGGCGATAGTTGTTTTTATCAACGACACTGCCCTTCTTGTGAAGAGGTTTGACTACAGTGGATTTGAGAGATTCAGGGAATACCCCCTGTTCAAAAGAAGAATTAGCAATGTGAGCAAGAAGGACATACAAGAAGATCGGCAACCTTTCTGAATAGTCTTGAAGACATACGGTCTTTGCCAGCAGAGTCACTGATTTTTAAAGAGCTCATGGTGTCCATTACTTCGCTCTCACTTGTAGGATTTAGAAAAAGAGAAGAGGAAATACGTGGAACATTGACGGGAAGGTCCAGGGCCATAGGAGAACCATCATTATGCCTACCTCCAATACTGGAGAAGAACGTATTAAATTCATTTGCTACTTCTTAGGGAGAGTGTAAAAGATTTCCATTTTCATTCTCAATTTTGAGTTTTTTGAAGGACATTGATTTTTTTTTAGGGATAGTCTCGCTAATGACACCCCAGATAGCCCTAGACTTACATTCGGCGGCATCAATGTGTTTAAAAACTTGTCTAGCCTTTGAGGACCTAATTTGTTCCCTAAATTTCTTTTTTAGCTCGAGGTATGACTTTCTCATGGAATGTGAGGAATTCAAATCCTTAGTGAGAAAATACATTTCAATTAGGTTTTCACGCAGCTTGATTACTGAAGGATCTAGTTTCACTTTGGAGAGAAACTTTTTTGAACAAACCCTTGCCTTCTTATAAGGAAATGCAAGTTCGAAACAATAGTTAACAGTTGACAAGAAGGCATCAGCTTTATCATTAACATCAGATGACAAATAAACATCGCTCCAACTGTATTTTTCCAGAAGATACCTAAATATTAGATTATTATCTGTTCTAAACGACCTGTTGAATTTAAATTGAGGTTGGTGATCAGAAACAGAAAATATGATGTCAGCAACTTGTGAATGATGATCGGATATACCTGTAACAACTACCTCTGTATTTAGAATTGGAGGGCTGACATTACAAAAGACGTTGTCAATCAGAGATTTTGACCCATTAAACTCTCTAGTATGTGAAAACACTGTGTCATGTAGGCCAAAAGACAACATAAGCTCTGATAGTTTTTTCCGAGGAGCTGTCAAACACAGAGAAATCTATATTGAAACATCACCTCCAACAGCATGTAGTGTGTTGGCTCTACCGAGAACATAAATAAAACAATTTCTTCCCAAACATATGTGATTTACTATTTTTGAAGTATGCCTAAACCTTTGCAATCTGTTTAGGTACCAGACAACCTTATGTAACATTAAGATTTTAAAAAATTAAAACTTTTCGGTCGCAAAAGGCTTTTGCTGTAATACCGTTTGAGTTAAACGTTTTGTATTGTAACCAAATTGCCCACACAAGATTTTTTCATTCATTTAGAGTTTAGTAAAACTATTCAGAGCATTGTTTGGTCCTGAAATATAAAAATAATATTTTAATGAAACTACAACCAGCACTAAAACATGAAACTATTATCTTCCTTAATTTCTCTGTACTTTTTTCTAGCTTTCAATATAAGTCTTTACAGTGAAACATAATGTTAAAAGGTAATGTTTTTGCCTGAGCCCCCAGGTTTTATTTTTTAGAAAGGTATAATTAATTAAATTGTGAAATCATTGACTGCAGGAGCAGGTGAGTTTTTAAAACAAATGTGTCAAGACTTTAGAAGTAATATAACCCCATCGCAGCAAACCTGCATACTCATCAAATGTATATTATTTGTACGATAACTCTCGTAAAAAAGGTCCGATCTTAATAAAATTTGGTACAAAAGTGTAAAGCACCATTTATTGAAGGAGTTCGAAAACCAGACGAATCGCACCATCCAATGGGGGGTTTGTACCCCAAAAATGTATTTTTTGGGGTTTTCACATGTGATTTTTACTTGAATCAAATTTTAATTGATACCATTAAATTCAGCTTAAAAAACAGACAATTTGGTATTGTGATCGTTAAGCTACGTCGATTGGTTACCGTGATATTGGTATATGTCTTCAGCTGGTTGTGGTTTGTTGTTGTTTGCACAAAAATAATTGTTCGCGTTTGGTTCCCGTAGCAGCAAACCTAGGTACTTGGTCCCCATGTTATTCTTATGGAGAATAGTTAAAATGTTATATATCGCTTATTTAAGAATGTATATGGATGAAACTTGGTATGTGACTTCACTTCGATGAGTTATATTGATATTTACATAAAACCCTATTATTTTTGTGCCTTTTTGCAGCAAACATAAGTACTCATGTACTCATCCCCAGTGTTATACTTATAAAGAATAATTCATATTTAAATATCTCTTGTTTGTGAATATATTCCTCATGAATCCTGGTAAGTGGCTTAATGTGTTAATAAGACATAATAAATATTATAATAGAAATAAAGGGATTAATTTCATTCATTATTTTAGTGGTTTTCATTTCTGTTATTGCTGTTATTTCGGTTATATCTGCTATTGGAAATAAAATATGCTATTAGTACAGATATTTAGATGACATCTTGTGTCTATTCGAAGGCAATGAAGACGAAGCCAAACAATTATCATCGTGTATAAATAAATTATCTGCCAAAATTAAATTTACAGGAAAACCCAACAAAAAATAATTTTATATATTTCACTATTTCTAAAGAAGATAAGAAACACTACTTTAATATTAAAAAAAAACCCACAACGACAGATACGATCATTCCATTTCATTCTAATCTTCCATGGCCTCATAAAATGGCAACATTCCATTCACTAATTCATATATTAATGAACATTCAACTAAAAAAGGTAATTTTGTGAAAGAAATAAACATGATCAAATATTTAGCCGAAAAAATTGATATAAAATAAAAATGATCGACAGTATGATCTAAAGAAAACTTAAAAAGCAAAGAGAAGATACCAAAAGGAAATGCAGAACCCAGAGAAGAAAATAAATATAAGTGCATACCATACAACAATTGTATGAACAAAGCCATAAGAAAACAATTTTGAGATTCCCAAATTAATATAAGTTATAAAACTAAGAACAACATATTTAAAATATTAAACAACAAAATAGCAAATCTTGAGGATAATAAAGACGACAAACATAGCGGATCTGGAATATACAAGATAAAATTTAACGATAATTATTATATAGGACAAGCATCTCGAAACTTCAAAGTTAGATTCAATGAACATTTACAAGCTTATAAATCAAATAACAAATACCCCCGTAGCAGCAAACCTGCGTACTCAGCGAATTTCCAATGCATATATATGTATCTTAACACCACATAAAGCCACATACCAAGTTTTATCATTATACATTCATAAATAAACGATAAATGACATTTTAATTATTCTCCATAAGAATAACATGGCGGCTGAGTATGCAGGTTTGCTGAAGGAAGGAACACAAAAAATGGGGTTTTATACAAATATCAATATAACTCATTAAGGTAAAGCCACATACCAAATTTCATTAATTTATTTTCATAATTAAGGGAAATAACACGTTACTTATTCTCCATAAGAATAACATGGGGCTGAGTACGCAGGTTTGCTGCTAAGGGAGCCTTTGGTAAAAAAATGTTTTTTTGAGCAAATATCAATGGTCCACAACCAGATGAAGCTGTATACCAAGTTTCGTCAGTATACGTTCATAAATAAGCGAGATATAAAATTTTTCTTTTCCTCCATAAGAATAACATTAGACAACGTACTGTGTTTAGCACTTTCAATATCTCGGTAACCAACTGACGTAAAGAAATGATCAAAATACCAAATTGTGTATTTTTTTAAGCTGAATCCAATGGTAAAAACTAAAATTTGACTATTTCCAAAATTATATAAAAAAAATTCAAAAAACCCATTTTTGGGGTACAAAACCCCCCCAAAATACCCCTTCGGATAGAGCGATTTGGCTGGTTTTCGAACTTAAAGTCATAAATGTTGCTTTACACGTGTATACCAAATTTCATCAAAATCGGATAATTTTTACGAGAGTTATCGTGCTCACGGACACATATATATATATATATATATATATATATATATATATATATATATATATATATATATATATATATATACAGTATCGAACGAATGGTGTTTTTGGGGTCTGGGGACCTCAAAACGAAAAGTTATCATGGTCCCGGGCCTAGGTCTTACCATGCCGACTACGGTAATAGCTTCTTCCCTATAGGGGAAATTCGCTAAAAGGCAATGGAATCTAACTTTTCAGATCACTTAATAAAGTCAAAAAATAAATTCACAGATCTAAAAGAACATCTAACAGTTTTAGAGTTTGAACAAGATAAAAAGAAAAGCTTTTTGTAAAAGAAGAGATGAATATATACGTTAATTAAAAAATACCCCCGTCGCAGCAAACCAGCGTACTCAGTGAATTTCCGATGCACATTTTGTCTTAATACTATATAATGCCGCCTACCAAGTTTCATAAAAATATATTAACAAATAAGCGGTATTTGAATTATTCTACATAAGAATAACATTGGGAATGACTATGTAGGTTTGCTTACACCCGGAACACAAACAATTGATTTTGATGCAAATATCAATACAATTCAACTAGGTGAAGCCACATACCAAGTTTCATCAGTCTACATTCATTAATAAGCGAAGTATACCATATTTCAATTATTCTCCATAAGAATAACATGGGGAGTTCGCAGGTTTGCTGCAACAAGGAGCACATCAAATGGGTGTTTATGCAAGTATCAGTATAACTCAACAAGTGGTGAAACTACAGACCAAATTTCATTAATTTATGTCATAATTAAGGGAGACATACGATTTGACTTATTCTCCTTAAGAATAAAATGGGGCTGAGTACGCAGGTTTGCTGCTAAAGGAAGTATCGGTAACGATTTTTTTGTGCAAATAAGAATAGACCACAATCAGATGACCATATATGAAGTTTCATTAATATTTGTTCATTAATAAACGGGATATAAAATTTTACTTATTCTCCATAAGATTAACATTGGACATTAACATTGGACAACCTACTTTGTCTAGCACTTTTAATATCTCGATAACCAATTAACATAGAGCGATGATCAAAATACCAAATTGTTTGTTTTTTAAGCTAAATTTAATGGTCTAAACAAAAATTTGGGTTTAAAAATAATTACATGTAAAAAGTTCAGAAAACCAATTTTTGGGGTACAAAACCCCCTTTAAAGCAGAGTGACCTGTCTCGTTCTCGAACTCATGAAAATAGATCTTGCCTTACACGTTTGCACCAAATTTCATTAAGATCGGACACACACACATATATATATATATATATATATATATATATATATATATATATGAATTTGAACGAATAGTGTTTTTGGCATCTGGGGGCCTCAAAACAAAAATTTATCATGGTCTCGGGCTTAAGTCTTACCATGAGACCTACGGTAATAGCTTCTTCCCTATAGGGAAAATTTGCTAAAAGCCACTACAAACATACTGAATACAGTATTACCTAATCAAAACAACCCGATGTTTGACAAAATTGAAAAAATAAGAACAAAGAAACGTTAAAATCATATTATATATATATAGTATTTAGCAAAAGAATAGAAGAATGGAAAAATGTTATGTGTTCTGGCAAACATGTCATATGCAGTTTTAAAATATTTAATATTAACATATGATCAATATTTATTTAATTTTAATGTGAGGTTATATTTTTTATTGACTTTTAAAATGGCCTAAGCGGACGAAACACGTCAGTCTGAAATAAAAAACATTTATATACATTATATACAAAAAGGGTACTTTGTTAAATAATGCAAATACATCTATTAATATTAGTAGCCCTAATCAACCAACATATATATATATATATATATATAAACATTTGAACGAATGGTGTTTTTGGCATCTGGGAACCTCAAAACAAAAAGTTATCCTGGTCTCGGGCTTAAGTGTTACCATGAGACCTACGGTAATATCTTCTTCCCTATAGGGGAAATTCACTGATACATTTATTTACTAAATTTATTTTACTATAATTCAATAGTAAAAATTTGAAGTAGAAGTGGTTTAAGTTGTTATTTAAAAGTAATTATGTAATGCAAGTAGTTGCGAAATGTAAATCAATACATTATTCCTACCACTTTAAGATAAACCACTTTTATGTTAAATATATAATACTAGATATAATTAGTGCAATTAATTATCTCGGATCTAGAATATGAAATACCCCTTAGCAGCAAACCTGCGTACTCAGCAAATTTCCAATGCATACATATATATCTTAATACCACTGAAAGCCACATACCAAGTGTCATCAATATACATTCATAAATAAATTATTTATGACTTTCTCCATAAGAATATAATTTATAAATGATATTTTCCATAAGAATAACATAGCGATTGAGGTTTGTTGAAATAAGGAACACAAAACTGGGGTTTTATGTAAATTTATTTATAACTTAACTATATGTAGCCCCATACCAAGTTTAATTAATTGATGTTCATAATAATGGGAGGCGTACTATATTACTTATCCTCCATAAGGACAATATTGTACAACGTACTGTGTTTAGCACTTTCAATAGCTCTGTAACCAACTGACGCAGAGCAATAAGTAAAACACCAAATTGTTTGTTTTTTTAAGCTGAATTTAATGAAGAAAAGTAAAATTGTAAAACTAAAATATTATACGTAAACAACTCAAAAACCCATTTTTGGGATACAAAACCTCCCCAAAATACCTCTTAGGATAGAGCGATCTGGCTGGTTTACGAACTTAAAGTCATAAACGTTGCTTTACATGTTTTTATTAAATTTCATCAAAATCGGACCATTTTTACGAGAGTTATTGCGCCCACTGACACACACACACACACACATATATATATATATATATAATATACATATATACAGTTTTGAACGAATGATGTTTTTTGAATCTGGGGACCTCAAAACGGAAAGTTATTATGGTCCCGGGCCTAGGTCTTATCATGCCGACTATGGTAATAGCTTCTTCCCTATAGGGGGAATTCTCTAATATATTTCTACAATTGTTATTGCTCATGTCAGGCCTGCTTCATAAACCCAACTTAACATTATATTTTTCTTTACCGTCAATTCAAGTTTCTTGTTTTGAAAGCACTTACGCGTCTCAAATTAAATCTCCGTCGTCAGACTGAGGGGGCTTATAATCCTCTCTTGGAACTTGGAACTAAATAGAAATATTAGGGAGTAGTTGCCAGGCGTTATAAGAAAAACAATTACTAACCAATAAGGTGTCCTTATTTATCATTAACATTTATTTAACAAATTGTAATAGATATTTACTATATACTGTAGGTCCATTATTATTTTATTATAGTATTTTGGTTTTTAGGATAACGAAAACCATATTTTGGTAAACATAGTTTTGATATTTAAAAGTTTGTAAAAACTTTATAAAATCACTAACGCATAGAGATATTTTAGGTTTATAATTAATAGTATAGTGGAAAGAGTGGATATGGAGTTTAATTGAGTTATTACTTCTTTAAAGCTAGCATTATATATTGATATTCCCGTTAATGATTGATTGGTTAGGAACTCATTGTTTTGTTTGCTGAATTTCGTTGATTCAATTGCCATTGTTGATTTAACAGTAGCTCACAATACTTGCTATGTGTGCCCAGTATTGTAATATTAGCACCCCAACTAACTTCCGTATATGATTTATTTTTATTTTTTATATTTTTATTTATATTGTGTTTGTATTTATATGTCTTTATATGTCATGTAAAGTTGAAACTAATATTTTGTGATGTTAATTAGGATCAAATACTACAAACTAAATATTTGCCCTTATTGGGACTTTTATGAGTACCGTTTGCTTTACTGAAATGGCAAACAACTAATTTTGCTGTTCATCTTACAAATACCATAACCCGGGTGTCATACAAGCGCCCACCCCTTTTATAACTAAGTACACTGTTTATTTGTGAGAAAATTCTATGCCACTTTAGGTTTAAAAAATTAGCCTCACTCCACCGATTGTTATTAAATTTAAATCCAAAATCGCGCGGGATGGGCTTATCTATTTCAGAAGTTGTTTTCAATATAATGTACGAATATCGTTGCAATCCAATTTTTTCAAAATTGATTTTAGACCTCCAATTTTCTTTTCAATCGAATTGCAGAAAAACCACCAGCTTTGGTGAAACCAATGTGATTTTTTACTAACCAAGAGATAAACGACAATTGCTAATCATTGAGGCAAAACAACCCCAAAATATCTTCACAAATCTCAATATAAACTTCATAGTATTTGACTCACAATTTGTCTTTTCCAACAATTTCAATCCCTGAACATTTTGTAATTTTCAAGCTGAGACACTTCTATATTTTTTAAATTTACATTCAAGTCTATATCAAAACAACTAGAGATTATACTGTAACTCAAGGAAAAGTAAGGCGACATCAGCAATACTCCAAAGCAATGCTTAGGCTTTAGATCGCACTACTGGATAAGACTCACAGTATAGCTTTCAGTAGCTCAATGAATTTTGCATCCGATCAGCAAGTTGGATTTTCAAATTTTATTCCTTGCCAGTATTTCAGTTTTCTACACACATTACTGAAAACGCTTTAAAGATTTGTATATATTTGACTTGGACTACTTAGGTTGTAACACAATAATTCTACTAAACGTAGTACAATTTGTTAAGTATGATCAATTTTTATTTTTTTTACGCTGATATATAATGTCACATTTAAAATATCGTCTTTTGAACGCGTCTCTGAGAAGATATCTTATAAAACTGTTTAATGGAGAAAGCTTTCATTCCTTCAGGTTATTCAACCTTTTTTAAATTTCTGGGTAAGTTTTTAAATGTGCATTTTTCCTGCTTGAAAACAACTATGTTATTTTTTTAGCTTAATTCCTTAATTTATTTAGCTTTGTTAGCCATACAATACAGCCTAAACTCTAATCACATTTACAACTAAATATCTGAAAAATAAATTTAAGTTAAGACTTTAGACCTACTGCATTTGTAATAGTGAGTTGTATAGTAAAATATTACGATTTTATAATTTATTCTAATAAGAACTACAACAATTTCCGATATTATTAATTTATTTCAAGTGAGGAGTAAAGCAGGGACCCATTGGCCACGTGGAAGCGTAACATAAAGTCACCGAGCGGAAATGACCTGCATTAGCGAATTGCTGCTCAGACTCAGACCATGTCAACCGGATGCTGGTTTTGAAGCTGGATAAATCTGTATTACACAGACTCACACACACCAGTGTCACTAGGACATCAGTGTTGTCTATTTCTTAGTTATCTAAGAAAGAAGGAAACCTGAAAACCCGCCTGAAAATGTTATTAAGAGTTGTCAGTACCTGCAACTGGTTTTAACTGATTTACTTGAAATTATTTTAGATTTGAACTGACTAACTTTTAGTTTCCATTTATAATTGGATCGAGTAAATTTGTTTGGTATGCGAATACAAATTTATAAAATATAATAAGAGGTGAGATTTTATAAAGAATATATTTATTTGTCATTCATTTTACGGCAGGATTTTTAAAAATATTTCGTTCATTAATCTCTTTATGTTGTTTTCTTTAACATTAAATCTATACATGAATAAATATTTCTACGTACCGCACTAAACTATTTACATTTTTCACTACAGCTAAATTTATTAAATGACTATTTTTTTTTGTAATTGCACAATGGGGTGTTATCACGCGCATTCTTTTAGGACAAGGAGATTAAGAATTTGTGAGCACCGAAACCCCTAACGTTTAATAAATTTACTCAGTGACTATTCAGATGACATTTAAAGTTAAGATTATAGTTAAATTAGTTGAATATGTATTTTTTATTATAAACTCCCGGTTAAAAACTGTATTTTAATATCAAACATTAATATGACGCCGTATGGTATCAAAACGGCCGTATGGAGCTATGTGGTTCAGCTGTCACAACAACTGGGTCACTTTGAGGCGTGCACTGGAGCACATCAATTAGAACTTAATGTTCTAATCGTCTGTTTGTCTGGAAAATGAAAAAAGGAAGAACACCTTTTATCAAAACAATTTGAATATTAATGTATTTTGTATTATAAACTATTTTTGCAATAAGTAGTATAGAATAAAATTATTGTCACAAATAATTATTTAGAACATAATATTTTATAAAGTCACTTCTTTGTATTGAACATGTGTTCAAAGTTACTCATTCGCCCCTTTAGTTTTAAGCCTTTTCTTTTTATGAAACCGGCTGTAAAATAAGCTCTACCAATCCTAATTTGTATACATTATGTTAGCGATGTTGAAAAAGCCTTGCACCGTACATGCATGATAATATATCATCAATACAAGAAGCACAAACCTAGTTGGCTGAGTGAGCTGACGTACCTGAAAGAAAATTAAAATACTTTTAAATGTTATACCATAAAATATACTCTACTAAATCTGATTTAAGTTATTAAGTTATTTAAGTTATTTATTTCAAAATAACTTACTGAAAAAGTATGTGTTTGTGTTTGATAAACGAGTTTGATAAACGAGTTTGATGTTAGAAACAGTAACCAGTTGAGATTTTAGCAACTAACACCAAAACTGATATGTATACGAACTATTGCTAAAACAGTATTAATTATACGAAAAGCAATACTCCTAAATAGACATCAGACAAGCGCTGCTTAAAAGAAGTTTTTACAACTTGACGTATAGAATTATAAAACTGTTAGCCCGTGCACATTTATTATAAGATACTATATACAGATAACTTGCTTGAGTATACCGAGTTTGAGTGTACGATGGTGTACGCAGAAGTCTATTTGTAACATATAAGCTATAAAATTCAGTTGTTCTACTTATCTATTTATTTTACAAATGTATAGATTAATAAATATTAAATTATGTTTCTTATTAGTTATTTATTTTATTATTTTTTTAAATATTGGGAACGTTAATAGTCAATTAAGAAAATTGTAAAATGATTTAAGAGTGTTTATTTAAATCCTCGGACTGTTTGAATTCATTCGCCCCACATATGCAAATTAAAAAACCTATTTATTTTCTTTTAGCGAATTTCCCCTATAGGGAAGAAGCTATTACCGTAGGTCTCATGGTAAGACTTAAGCCCGAGACCATGATAACTTTTTGTTTTGAGGTTCCCAGATGTCCAAAACACTATTCGTTCTAATTTATATATATATATATATATATATATATATATATATATATATATATAAATATATATGTGTGTGTGTGTCCGTGAATGCGATAACTTGAGTAAAAAAAGTCCGATTTCGATTAAATTTGGCTCAAATGTGTAAACTGACATTTATGACTTTAAGTTCGAAAACCAGAAAAATCGGACCATGGGAAGGGGGGTTTATGGAGATTTTAACTTTTCCAAAAATCAGTTTTTTGCATTTTTCACCCTAAAATTTTTAAAACACTTAATTTTGGTTTTGACCATGTTATAGTGCTTAAAAAACAAATAATATGGTATTTTGAATTATTAAGCTAGTCTAAGTGGTTGCGGAAAAAATCCAAAAACCATGCTCATAAAATCTCTCATGTTAATCTTATGGGAAAAAGATTTTTGGCTTTTCCTCAGTTAATTTTACTTTAAACTTAACATTTGCTTTTACCAATCACTTCAGCTCCACAAAACAATCATTTTGGTCTTTAAATTGTGATTC
Source organism: Allygus modestus (assembly GCA_963675035.1). Lineage (NCBI taxonomy): Eukaryota > Metazoa > Arthropoda > Insecta > Hemiptera > Cicadellidae > Allygus > Allygus modestus. The sequence goes on from OY776112.1 coordinate 104,616,262, forward strand.
TACGTCCAACCGTTGCAGAGATATTCAAAGTGCTAAACACAGTACGTTGTCCAATATTATCCTTATGGAGAATAAATCAAATTTGATAAATCAATTATTTATGAATGTATATTGATGAAACTTGGTATGTGGCTTCACGTTATACTGGTATATTGTTATTTGCACAAAAAATAAACGTTTTGTTGGTTGTCCCCGTAGCAGCTAACCTGCATACTCAGCCCTAATGTTATTTTTATGGAGAATAAGTAAATTTTATATCTCCCTTAATTATGAACATAAATTAATAAAACATGGGAAGTAGCTTCACCTGGTTCAGTTATATTGATAATTTCATAAAACATCATTTCTTATCTTCCTCGTTGCAGCAAACCTGTGTACTCAGTCCTTATTTTATTCTTATTGGGAATAAATAAAATGTTATAAATCACTTATTTATCAATGTATTTTTGTCAAACTTGGTAAGTGGCTTTATGTAGTAGTGAGAAATATATAAATGCATTGTAAGTTCGCTGACTACGCAGGTATGCTGCGAAGGGGTATTTAAATTATTATAATTTCATTCATTTGTCGATTCAAGCATTAAAATACATCGAATTTTTTTCTTATCGCCCTGTTTGAGTTATTTAGACTTAATTACAATTATTTCAAATATGTTATTCTTAGAAATATATTATTTATCTTATTACAAAAATGATTTAGAAGGAGTCCTGAATAAACATAACACCAAAAATTAGTCTGGGACGGAGTAAAACACAACCGCACAACCTGCCAACAATCCTAGTAAATAGGACACATTGTAAAAACTCCATCACCATTGTCATTAGTGGCACTGGTCTTGAAAATGATATACCACCAGCCACAATCATTTTCTGTAAATTAAACAGTCGTTTCTCAAATTGGTGAACCAGATTCAAGAATCAATGCCAAAGCATAAATCATTTATTTTACATCTACAATTTTTTGTTTTATCGTTACTCAAGAAATTAGCAACAATTGTTTATATTCGTGTAAAATTAATAGTGTACTTGTTTCATCTACAGAGTAACTAGTTTATTTAATTACCTGCTATCCACGTCTAGAGTTTTAATACTTTATTTTATATTACTAATAATTAAAATATATAACCTAAAATAATGCATAATAACGTTACAGCTATTTTACAGCTATTAAATGAACCATCAAATATAACGGTTGACGAGATATTTCAAATATAAGGAGCGGCCATTATATTGCCTGCATGCCGCTCTGTCTAGGAAAGGAATGTCTTGAATAAGTGCATTCTTAGTTAAAATTTAAATTTAAAAAATTATTTATTTAATTTGTAATTTAAGGCCCACTAAAACCGTATTCTAATATAATTTTTATTATTGTCTCTAAACTCTACATTGACTGGTAGTGTGTTCTTTTACTCTCTTAGCTAGCAAAAAATATAAACTAAGGATAGGAAAAGCGTCAGTATGTGTCTTATAAACTAATTAGGTTTAAAGTAAATAAATAGGTTTTTAATCCTGTTAGGGTGCTCTTCCCGTAGACATGGCTCATTGAACTTCCTACTGGTGAAATATATTATTGATCCAGTTTTATGCATTTTGTTTTGTCGAATGTCCGTTTTTTAAGGTATACGTTATTTTAATATTATTTCTAAGCTAGAGTTTTCTTGTAAAAATTAGATTAATTTAAATTAAATTCATATTATCTTAAAATGTATAAGATCTATGTTTACAACACCCATTCAACTTATATCACCCAGCGATAAATCACATTTTATAACTTTGTAGCTTTAAACAAATAAATTATTACAACTAAATGTTAGAAAACCCTTTCAAAACTGGGAAGGACTAACTCAATCGATAGCTTAATTCTTTCATACTTCAGGTTGCGCAGTTTTAGTAGTAAACTGATTTGACAAAGACCTATTAGACTGCCCCATTCGGCTAATACATTAACAGGTTCTCGAGGTAACTGAGGAGTTCTCCTGGCTCCTCCATTTAATTACCAGAGATTATACAGGGTGTTTCACGATAACCCTGACAAACTTCGGGAAATTAATCCTTGGGCTAAAACAAGAAAAAAATGAAATATAAACATAGGTCTTAAACTCATTCGTTGCATTGCTACATTCAAAAATAAAGTTTTTTTTTAGTTTTTACATGTAATTAACTTATATTTGGACTTATAGACATACTATTAGTGATCATATTTTTATAAAAATTACACGGCCAGTAAGAAGAGAAAATTCTGAATAAGAATCATTCGTTTTCAAGCAAAAGTGTTGACTGACATTTGGTAATAGTCCTTCAAATATCAATTTTGTATTAAAAAAACTGTGCCTAAAATATTTTTTTCACATTTAACAGGCATCCACAGAAAAACTGACCAACCAATTGGGCTGAAAATTTATCCAAAGTTGTAACATTTTATTCGAAGTAAGGTAACATCCATATCTTTCACTTTTTTCGTATGATTTACTGTATAATACTGCAATATACTTAAGGATACACAAATTACAAAGGAAAGTTAAATTGCTGTAAGCTTAGACTTTGCTTTCTTACAGTTATTTTTAAATTAGTTTATCTATTCGATTTTGTTACAACCAACAACCATCTAAAAATGATCTTTCTTTTGAAAACGAAGACATTTTTCTACATTATGTAAACTATGTATGCTTATGTATGTTCACCAAATATTCACTATATTTAGTATCCATCTAATTTAGCGCACATAATTGCCACTTAAATTAGTTAAAAAAGGATGCGTGGTTTAAAAATTTGTATTATTTACATTTAAAATTGTACATACAAAACAAATAAAACCTTGAGAAATCTTTAGATTTAATTCTCGGACAAAGAGTACAGTACTTAAATTAGCTTATGAGATTTTCGAAATGCAACCCATTTTGATCTCGCAAATCCTCGCTCGCTTCATAATGGATGATGCAGCTCTTACCATGTTTGATTGTTTGAGCTACATTTAAGATTATTTATCGAAGCTCCTGTCTGGTTTGGGGTTTTGTTTGATACACTTCCGCTTTCATGTACCCCCACAGGAAGAAGTCCATTGGAGTCAAATCTGGTGACCTGGGCGGCCAATTCACAGGTCCTTGGTGGGCGACCACTTTGTCTCTATGACGCTCACTTAGTACCTGAACCACGTTGCCTGTCCTGTGCGGAGGCACATTATGTTGGTAATACATTGATGTCCTGGTTTGTATGGGTAGTTCCTCAAGAACAAGAAGCTCTGATAAACTATCCTGTATAAACTGTAAATACGTCGTACCGTTAAGTGCCCATCCAAAATGTAAGGTCTGATTAGTTTATCATTAATGAGTCCGCACCACACGTTCACTGATAATCTTCGCTGAAAGTTCGTTTCAACTGTGGCGTGTCGATTTTCTTCAGCCCATACGTGGCAGTTCTTGGAATTATTAATACCATTTCTTGTAAACTGAGACTCGTCTGTAAAGAGTATGTACTTAACCACCCTACGATTTGCTAATCTCCACCGACAAAACTCAGATCTCTTAACTTTATCGCCGGGGTGAAGAGCCTGTACTTTCTGCACATCGTAAGGGTACAAACCTTCTTTCTTTAGTATTCTCCACGTCTGTGAAGAAGATACCAAATGCTGGCGTGAAAGTCTTCTTGTACTAGTCCCTGGGCTTTGTTGAACCGGATCTATGATGTTCTCTTCCCATTAATTGGAGTTTGAATAATACCGTCACGTTTACCTTTACCAAATGAACCTGTCTCTCTCAAACGATTGTGTAGGTCCTTAAGTACTTGACTATTAGGCACAGTCCTGTTGGGGTACCTTCTACCGTACTCAACTACAGCTGCTCGTGAATTTCCATTACAAAATCCATACACAAAGTGCATATCAGCATATTCACTATCAGTAAACATGCTAAACTGATTGTCGTAACACAATACCTTATTGTTTCATATGTTTAATAACATTGTTAGTCAACAATGAGTTTAGCTAGCTGTTTTAACACCACAGCTGATCATTGGGCTTCCCACTGTTGCCAACACGATTAAATAGAGTGCACTGTCAAAATATGGTATAATAGGTGTGTTTGAACTGGGTGTAATACATAAGGGTATAAAGAAAATGTCGGTAAACTATTTTAGAAGATTATTTATTTTTCGTCTGTCGGTCTGTGTGATATTTTACAACTTTTACTAAGTCTGCAGCCAGTTGGTCTGGAATCAGAATAGTTATGATAGTGATAGTATTAAATATTGAAATTTGATAAAAAAAAGTATAAGTAGAAATACATAATTTACATAATGTAGAAAAATGTCTTCGTTTTCATAAGAAAGATCATTTTTAGATCGTTGTTGGTTTAACAAAATCGAATAGATAAACTAATTTAAAAAGACTTGTAAGAAAGCAAAGTCTAAGCTTACAGCAATTTAACTTTCCTTTGTATTTTGTGTATCCTCAAGTGTATTGCAGTATTATACAGTAAATCATACGAAAAAAGTGAAAGATATGGATGTTACCTTACTCCGAATAAAATTTTACAACTTTTTATAAATTTGCAGCCCAATTGGTTGGTTAGTTTTTCTGTGGATGCCTGTTAAATGTGAACAAAATATTTTAGGCACAGTTTTTTTAAATAAGAAATTGATCTTTGAAGGACTATCGCCGAATGTAAGTTAAAGCTTTTGCTTGAAAAGCGAATGATTCTTATTCAGAATTTCCTCTTCTTAATGGCTGTGTAAGTTTTATAAAAATATGATCACTAATAGTTTGTCTATAAGTCCAAATATATGTTAATTACATGTAAAAACTAAAAAACTTTATTTTTGGCTGTAGCAATGCAATGAATGAGTTTAGGACCTATGTTTATATTTCTTTTTTTATTGTTTTGACCCAAGGATTAATTTCCTGAAGTTTATCAGGGTTATCGTGAAACACCCTGTATATTACGAGATTTAATCATCATTTCCGATATTTAAAAAAATATTCCACAGTTTGTCAAAGTATACTTTGTTCAGATGGAATTCGTTTTATTAAACTGAAAACTAACAATATTTTACCAAAATGTGTAATTTTTTTAAAAACTTTTAGAAATAATTTAGCAAAATATAATTACTTTATGATATAACTTTTGCATAGTAATTTATCTTAAACATTATTAGTCACAATTATGGGGATGTAAATTAAATATTATGGTGCAAAAATAACATTCAAGAGCAAATATATCTAATCCCAATATCTGCTTAAAGGTCTGCTTGACCTAAATATAACTCTTGCAGTTTTATAAACTTGCAGTTGTTTCAAATATGTAACAGGACCTCAACTGTCACGCCATTCTGACATTTTTGCATCAGTGTGAGTACTTGGAGCAATATATTATGTTTGTTATATTAAATTTCTGTACCTTTACTTGTACTTTTTTGACAAAGTTAGATGTGTTTTAAGAGAGGTGAAGAATTGTAAAACATTTTAAACTCTACTTTTACAACCGTGAAGGAAATAGAAATGTAACCATTTTGCATTATCGGATTGATTTTAACTTGAAAAAAACACAAAATTGTAGTTATTGTATACATGATTATAAGGTTCATCTGTTGTGATAGTGATTTTCTTCTGGTTATACAAGAAACAATATCTCATCACTGAAAATATCAATACATCTTTCCAAATAAACCAAACATTTAAAGATACAGGTTTGTAGTGAGGTTTTAATCAATTAATTTTGGCTCAACAATGAAATAGATTTTACATAGTAGGCCCTATCTCAAATACATCTCACATTCTTTTATCTGTCAACATTGACATCCCTTCTTTCATACATCTGTTTTTATGTTTGTGGTTTAAAACGCTAAATAACTCTGTATAGTAGCATTACAAAAATCCTATCGCAGAGTTATAGCAATCGCAGAAGAAAGATTATTATCCTTTTGCTGATCTCGTTGCCCACACAGCAGCTATCAATTATGTAATGTCTGAATGAAAACTCAACACTTTCAACTAAGCGTAGGTATCCTCAGTCTTTCATTATTTGGCTACAGACTCCTCGTCTTAATGTTAATTTACAATGATTTAAAAAATAATTAATTTAATTTATACTTTTGAGACACTATAGTACAATTTCTCTGAGCTGGATCTTAATTTACTAATGTAGACAGTATAAAAGTGTGTGTCTTTATTTCAATATAAAAATGTCACATTAAAGGATATATTAATATTAATAAATCATAATAGAGCCTGGTGTTATCGTGCATTTCTTTACTTTTCTTACATTTTGAATAACAATATATCATAGATAGCCTATGTTTAAGCTGAGGAATTTGTTGGTAATGGTGCCTGATTTATAAATTAGACAGATTCTAAGATTTATCGAACGAATAAATCAGTGTTGCTGTCTCAGCCAGGCCGGTAAAGTAGGTCGGAATGTATATCTACAAAAACTGAATAACGACTAATTTAAAGAAAAACAAATTTTGCCTCATACTTGCATAGTTGTTGTGAATTTGTTTAGTAATTTCATTAAATCAACGTTAGTTTACAATATTTTTTTAATTATAATATACTCCAATTAAATACAGTTCAAATGCATTGCTACTGATTTTAGCCTACATAGTTTAAGATGTTAACCTTAATATCCTACATCATCAAGAGCGTACAGTATATTTTATTATATTACATTTATTTCTTATACCGTTGTAATCTTATCATTTAACTCCCCTATTTCCTATCAATAATAAGATACTGATTATTTCTCTACAGAAGTGTACTGCTTAGTGCGACCGTACGACTAATTAAAATTGAATGTTGTTGAATGTTGCTGGTATATAAACAGTGACTGCAGGAAGCTCTATTACCACAGGTTATCGTACGTATCGTTCTATGATCATAAGTTTTTATTGTGATAAATTGTAAGATAACATTGCTAAACATAATATTTTAATGACAGTACAAATATATGTATTGTTATTATTGTTGTAATAATAATAATAATTTGCTTATAAGTAATATTTTACCTGTTTTTTATGCATTGTACTTTATGTGATCTTAATTGCAAGACCTTTTATATAAAATATTTACCTTCAAGATTTGCTATTTTCAAAGTAATAAGTAACGTAACCTCTTGTTATAACATTCGTATTGTAATCGTGATAACAAATAATAACAGGTATGGTTGAAAAATTACTAAAAACAAACCTACAACATATGAGCTGTATTGATAATAAATTTTTCAATTACTAACATTTAATACTCTCAAAACATGAAAAAAGAACCTTTATTGAGAAGGAAAATTCCACGTTTGTATATGTTATAAAGTAATTTATTTTGTAAGTATAATGTAATTTTAAAAGCTTTAGGGTAGTTAAGGAATCTGCAAGGGACCGGGATGGAATCAGGTCAGGGCAAGATACCAATTCAAGCTACAATTGATTCTTAAAAAATACTATTGAAAGTATAGAACTTCATTTATGTGTTCATAAAATAATATTGCTACAAAAGTTAAGCACATTTTAGCTTTTATTTCGTCATATATATTACATAACATTTGAGAAAATAATAAAAACATAGTTTTTTAAAAGCAACTGTTAAATGAAAAGTTAAAAATAATACTTTTAAGATAGTAGAAATACAAATTTGCTTGGAGCTTTTCTTCCAAGGAAAATTAGAGTGTTACATAAATCTGGTAGTGATTATTATTGTCTATTATTATAATAATAGAGTAATAGTCTATAACTTCTGCTATTAAAAAGAGTTTAAAATGAAATAAAAGTGTCCATATATCATTGATCGTGCTAAAGCACTCAACTGAATTGGTTGGGTATTCTTTTAAAGTATTCTGTGAAATAAATCTGGCATGGCTCCTTGTTATGCCACTCAGCTTAGCTCAATTATTTTAATAAATTAAAAGATTGAATATAGCTAGTTTTTACTATTTATAATAATTTGTCCCCTTCCAAAACTATAATAACACTCAAAACGTTTTAAATTGCTTTTTAACTTTTTAACATTATTTTTCACATTTTATAATAAAAGTGCGCACAAACTATTAAAGATATTTGGCACTACTGACAAACTAATGTGGTTCAAGTGTAAAACGAAGATCGTTTTAAGCGATATGAAAACAATCAAACTGAGAACGAGCAAACATCTTGTTGTCATTTTGATTTTCTCTGTGAGGTGGAGCCCTTCTTAAACCATTCACCTCTTCATCACAATTTGAGACTGAAATCGATTGTGGGATTGAGAATGGAGAACATCAATCTTCCTTTATTTTGGAAGATCGGCTTACGCCGCCTACCAATAAAAATGAGTATCGTTAATGCACATTAAGGTGTTAGGGAATCAGGTGATGTGGACAAATTATATATCAATAAATTTACTCTCTCCAAGAAAAAATAAGAAAATTAATGGCATCAAAATAATTTCAAAATTCCAAAATCTACAGAAATCAAACAGCTTTATGAATTAAAGATAAACCCCCAAACTATGTATATAAATATAATTAGTAATTTCAATTTTACTAGAAGTAGAAACTAATTTAAGGTGCTAAAACCTTAACGTTCTTATTTTTAGTCTTAGTTGTATTATACCTGGTCGTCAAAGCTATTTTGCTGATGGCCAAAACAGTAAAGCCCTCTACAACGAGGCTAGGAGGTCTTCACGCTCCAGAAGCTCGCTTCGTGTTTTCTACTTGGTTTATCAAAGATTCATGCAGTGTTCAGTTGTGTATTTTAATAATAAAAAACTATGGTAGCAAGTTTTTTGCATTATTCATACCTTTTAAAATTCCTCAATGATTTTGTTCCATTTTATTACCTATTTTAGATGTTTAATTACATTTTAAATGTCTTAATAGTTGAAAACATGATAAATACGTATATTTGTATCATAAATGTTTTCTCAGGTCCATATTTGTTTTTTCTACAATATTCAAACCTCAAAACTGACAAAACATGGCACTGAGGAAGACATATTTAGTTGTCACTCCCAAGAGAACAATGACCATAAGGCATAGACACTACGGTATTAGTGGGATTGGAATAGCATTGGAATATCAGTTCTATATGTATCTGTACTATGTGGCTTCAATAGCAACGAACAGTGTCGGTGAACAGTGCTTCATCTTAAAACATCAAACGCGTTCAGAGGATAACAAAAAATATTAAACTCAAGTTTATGCAGTATGTCTGGTATGTAATTACTTACATTATGCCTAGAAAACATGGCAATTTCACTCGGTACATTGTCTAATGGAGAATTCTTATAAGAATCACTCATACCTATCGATCGAAGGACTAATAACCAATATATATAAAATGTATTGAAATTCGAATTACATATCTGGAGCATCGTCAAACCAATACACAACATCAATACACAACACAGTATTGAACAGTAGGTTCCACTGCATATTGTTTCAAATCGTATTTGTATCCAATAAACCAATTTTGCGTTAGAGCAAACATAGCGTACTTTGAAATTTGATTTAGTAGGTTCATCATTATTTTTTTTATTTTTTTGAATGTCTACTACTGAATTTGTTGTATAGATATTTGGTTTAATTAGTTTGTCAATTTGTATTACTAATTAATTCATCTCTCGTTTAAAATATTAAGTGGTAGTTAATAGATTTATTGTATGTTATAACACATGTTACTAACCTCAAGCAAAGTTTACAGCTAACAGGGTTTTCCAATTTAGTGTGACAATGCCACAAACTTACACTCAAGTGAAATATTTAACTATATTTTATTTTCCTCAACAAAGGTAATGCAAAATATTAATTTTTACAAATAGTGAAGTCCATTAGTAATTCCGTTTAGTTTTTTTAGGGGCAATAATTTTCCTGATTTCATTACAGAGACAGGTTTTAACTTTTTCTATCGAATTATTCAAGCTTACGGGATGTAATAAAAGACGTATTACAACACTTAAGATATATTTACACTTATACTGATTCACTTACAGACGGTAAACATATATAAAAGATGGTACTAGGCTATCGATTTCGACCAGTCCCACCAGTCATCATCAGGCCAATGAGAGAACTGACTCAGTTGGTCAGTTCTCTCATTGGCCTGATGATGACTGGTGTGACTGGTCGAAATCGATAGCCTAGTACCATCTTTTATATATGTTTACCGTCTGTAAGTGAATCAGTATAAGTGTAAATATATCTTAAGTGTTGTAAGACGTCTTTTATTACATACCGTAAGTAATAACAACCCGTAATATGCTAATAAAAAAGTTGTTTAATTATTCAAGGCATGCAATAAATATGAATAAAATATTGCATACAAATATCAATCAAATTCAATTCCAACTATAGTTGAGAAACTATAAAGCTACTTGGATTATAATACTGAAAGTTCGTATGACTGTACGTTGGTTTCTATATTTGTGATAGTATAATTGCTTAACGTTATTATTTGTTATTATTTAATGTGTTAGTATTTTGCAAGTACATCATAAAACAACTAAACCTAATGATTTGGCTTTAACATTTTTTATTAACCTTTGGCTTTAAATATTATGATGTCATACCAATTGACTATTAACTTTGTATGATGTTAGTTCAGTATCAGACACTACAATTATTATTTATTACTTCGCTATCGTCTATTTAAAATCGTCAAACCATTTCAAATAAATCCTACTGACGTTGATAAGCTTGTATATAACCCATCCGTTATTGCGTGTGAAGCCCCAATGTGACGGGTGACACCTAAGCTACTGTAACATAAACATCTTAACAACACCTGGGTCTTTTTCTAATTTAAAAAAGGACTCTTGTAAACCTATACTCATATACTCTTCTAAACAGATAGTAAAATAAACTTAAAACGTTAATGTAACTGGATTATATATGATTTAAACTGTGGAGATCGATTTATTTGCTTTAGGAAATAAAGGTTTTTTTGTAAAGTGCAGAAATTTACATAGAGTAAGCCACAAAAATAATTCATGTTCAACTCCAGCTCTTGGCTTAAGAAACGTGTTGGAATATCAACTCATCTGCCTCTAAAATGGTTAGTTTGCTCATTGTAATTACAGCTTCTGTCACGACAGCTGTCTCTTGGGACCTTGTATTTAATATAAGGAAATTATCTCACTGTCTAAAATAACGATCGATAACAATTTCATCAGTTATTTAAAATAAATACTATAAAATAATACTAGTTGTCCTGTTGCTCGAATCCGAGCAAGTCTGTACCCAACGAAAGGTTACTTCACTTATAAACAAACATGATATTAAAACGGATGATAACAACGTACTTTCAATCAACACGTAGTTTAGACTTCCGCCGTCGGATAGCGCCACTGTTCCAAATATTCAGCCCTTTACTGTATTTAACTGGTGCCCGTTTTAAAAATTCTGAGACGTATAGGCAAATCTACGTAAAAATACCTTTAATTTGACACCTCAATCGTTAAAATCCGTCCAGCCGTTATCGAGTTATGACTGTGAAGAAAAAATTCCCTAGCGTATTACTATATAGATGAATTTGATCTAGATTGTATGAGAGTAAAGTTTTTAGGGATGTAAAATGAGACAAAGTTATAATATTTCATTGGAAAAACTGTATTTAAGGTTTAACTTTATAAATAAAAAGAGTGAACATAATTTTTATGTACGCATTCCAAGTTAAACAGATGATTTTCAATTTGGTTAATACTTTATAAGATCGGTTTAGTGAATTTTGAGTTAAAATAGTTTGGCAATACACTTTGCTATACACTTATCTTTCGAATCACCTTTTACGCTACGAATATATAATGAAGAATACTGTCCTGAATAAGCGAGACATTCCGAGCTCATAAAGATACGTAGAGCAGCCGTTATCTGGTGCACGTTCCGCGCCGTCTCAGAGGAGGAATGTTATCATTAAATTGACTGTTTATCAAGCTTTTGCTGTGTTTTGAACCCAATTAATTAGTAATAACGGACTTACCCACTGGTGCAATGATGATTATGGTGTATAAGTATAGACACATTTCTAGTAGTTTTACTTTAGATAATCCAAATTTGTAACTTGTCTCTACACCCCTACCCCCTTCTCGGTCAGGTCTGTGCAAGTTCGGAGTTAACGAAAAAAACAATTTGTCCCACACACTTTCTTTAAGCTTTGTGTTCAAAAGAAATTCCTTTAAATTAAAGTTCATCAGCTCAGCCTGGAAACCCAATTTATAAATTATTTGAATCGTTCATTATCCTATTATTAGTTATATTATGTCCAATTGAAATTAATGTATTCATTATTTCCAAAATTATATGCATCGATATTTATAGTTAACTATTAAGTTAGAACAATTATTTAATAATAGTAACTATAGTCCTAACTTTTCGATTACATCATATGTTCATACGTAACAAAGCAGACACTAAAATCATGTCTAAAATTTTAAACAATGGGATTTTTTGCAGTACCCTATGGTTTTATTAAGGGGACCAACTGTCCTTATTTTTTATAGACAATTGCAATTTTTCGCTGAAACCTTTGTGTCAGTACTTTAATTTGTACCATCTCCTAACATGCTGAAATATACCAAACTTTCAAAATATATCTTACAGATTTAATCATTTAGATCATATAAAATAATAAGTAATATAGTATCCTATGTAATATAACTATATTTGTAATCTTTAAAATCACATTAAATGATGGCAGAATTAATAAAATATGTTTTCTACTTTCAGGTTTTGTTTACCAATATAAACTATGGTTAAATTATTATTATTTGGCTAGTGGCATTTGCCATTATACTCCAGAAGAGCAAATAGCACTGCGAAAGACAACGAGAAGTGACTCAAAAGGTTGAGAGCTTTGAACCACATATATTATGGCTGGCGACTTTATGGCAAAGTTATCCTTGCAGAATTATATATTGAGCCAATATATATATTTAATAAAATATCAAATGTTGAGATCTTAAAAATTTACTTTGATCTGGTTAATATGAACTATTAAATTGAAAATAGTGCACAATAACTGAGTATGCCAAAAGTCAAATTTTGTTTAAGAATGGTACACTGCACTAAGAAAGTACTTGAGTGGTAAGTTCGTAAAATGTATATCAACGTTAGGTTTATAATAAAATAAACTGGCCAAGTTTCTTTTGATTCCAAAAATATTTTTATTATAACTAATAATTTATAGTTAACAAAACTGTTTACAATGATTCTACGTCCAAGCGTTTGTACGAGTGATAAACACTACAATTTATTATAATTGAAAGAACAACTTTTTAGTGTAGTATGCAATCATTTTGTAAATAGTTGCATTGTAACTAAAAGTAAAAACATAGTCTTAATGGTTTCATACTATGCAAGGTGCAATTTTATTAGAACAACTTTTTTAAGTAGTTTTTTTTTAAGGTTTGTATTTCGTATTGTACAATTTAAAGAGCGTAGATGAGATCCTTAAATAAAAATCATGTAAACGGAACTTTCAAAAATAAAAAGTTGATTCATAATCGTTTGGAATTCACGTCATTACATTTATTCATTGGAAATTCTAAAATTAAAGATGATTATAAATGTAATAATAACTACTGTTCTCAAAGCAGTTATACTCTACTCTACTCTGCACAGGTTTTGTCGAGGACATGGAGAGCAAAGGTTTCCATCTCAGCTTGACATCAACTGATAACGTTTGTGATATGAGTCCTGTTTCCGTTACTCTTACCGTACCGATGCGCTATTTTTACTTTAAAAGCACTCTCATCTTAACCAATTACTCATTTTTAAGTAACAATAACCTTACTTAAAATTACCGTACAGTAATAAACATTTTTTCAGAATTTTTTTTTTGTAAATTACTTTGTGTTTTTTTTTCAACTAAATAAATTCATACCACGGAAGTTAAATAAGTTTTGATCGAAATAACATAGTGCCATATTGTCTAGATCCGGTTTGTGATGTGTTTGTGTTGGTTTTTAAGATTGACCTAGGATCCAAGCTGCATTTGAATACTACGTTGGGGGTTGCCCAAATATCTCAAAAATAAGTATAATTTAAATAATTATGGAATAGTCTCAAGGATACTTATACGCCTTGACGGTAAACATCATGGTTTTCATCAAAATATAGTTTTATTTAAATAAAGCAAAGATAAATTATTTAGCTAACCAAAACATTAAAATGTTTATATTTGTTATTCGTATTTATTTTATATTTTCGGTTTTGAAAAGAAAATAATTCAAACGAGAATTCTAATTAAATATCTAGCTTGATTAAAAATATAACAACTCGTGTTTTTGCCCAGCAATAAGCTTTGATTCAGTGTTGTTGTTGCGGTGCGAGAATGGTTGTGGCTCATTGCCCAGCTCGTTTGTCAATGTCATATTAACTGCGGAAATATTAAAAAGTTAGGCGGTAAATTTAGTGTAAGTTTCTTTAAACCTTGTAAAATAAGTTACGCTGGTTAATACAAATTCAGAGAGTAAGCGTTTAGTAGTACGATGATAGGTAAGGAAGCTGATTAAATTTTTGTAATAAATAAGAGTTTGTAGTGACTCATGACTAAATTTCATCATTATTTACTGTTAGTGATAATAATTGAGATATAAATCAGTTTTAACTATAACCAATGAATAATTGTGCAATTTGTTTATATTATTGAATAATTATTTACCAAGCACGAGGCTTATATTTATGGTATAGTACCCTAATACTTATTTTGTTCGTATAGTCAAGAATATCCCGAACCTATAAAAGTGATAACTTGTACAAAATTCAATTTTAAAGTTATTTTTTTCCTTTATAACGTGAATAATACAAATCTCCTCTCTCAACCAAAGTAAAACCACTTAAGTAAATTCTGCTTGTTTTTTTAACAAATTGGAATTAGCGTCTTTCAGATTCACACTTAACTTAATCTTTGTCGGTAAATGTTTATATTCGATTTCAGGAATATCGGAAGTCTCGGTTTGTTTTACTTATAGTAAAAAGATATTATGAGGAAATTGAAAACACTCGCTGCTTTGAGAAACTTGGCTGAAAAACTTTTGATAGGCCTAGTTTAAGATTTGCGTCGTGTGCATTTAATATTATTAAATATATACATTCAAATGGTTCCTTTGAATATAATATTGTTATGTTTAAAGGCAAAAATCTCATTTAATACATGGTTTAAAAAGAAATAAATTTTCTATATATAAAGTGGTTAATTCAAAATATTTTTACTTGATTTTTAGAGAATTTTCCCTATAGGGAAGAAGCTATTACCGTAGTAATAGTACCGTAGGCCCGCGACCGTGATAACTTTTTGTTTTGAGGTCCCCATTCGTTAAAAAGTGTATATATATATATATATATATTGTGTCCGTGGTGTATAAATATATATATATATATATATATATATATATATATATATATGTGTGTGTGTGTGTGTGTGTGTGTCTGTGTGTGTGTCCGTAGGTGCGATAACTCTCGTAAAAAGATCCAATTTTTATGAGATTTGTTACAAACGTATAAAGCAGCATTTACGACTCTAAGTTATAAACCAGACAGATCAGCTAATCCAAATTGGTATTTTTGGGGGGTTTGCACCCCACAAATGGGTTTTTGAAGTTTTTACATGTAATACTTAAAAAAGTCAAATTTTAGTTTTCACCATTATATTCTTCTTTAAAAAACACACCATTTGGTGTTTTGATGATTTCTCTACGTCAATATGTTACAGAGATATTGAAAGTGCTAAACACAGTACGTTGTCCAATGTTATTCTTATGGAGAATAAGAACAATTTTATATCTCGCTTATTTTTAGACGTATACTAACGAAACTTGGTATACGGCTTCATCTGGTTGTGGTCTATTGTTATTTTAACAAAAAAAAATTTTTAATATTCCCGTAGCAGCAAACCTGCGTACACAGCCCCCATGTTATTCTTATGGAGAAAAAGTAAGATGTAATGTCCCCCTTAATTATGAACATTGGGGTTTGGTATAGACTTTCCCTGGTTGAGTTATATTGATATTTCCATGAAACCCCATATTTTGTGTTCCTTGTTGCTGCAAACCTGCTTACTCAGCCCCCATCTTATTCTTACGAAGAATAATTAAAATTTTACAAATAGCTTATTTATGAATGAATATTGATGAAACTTGGTATGTGGCTTCACCTAGTTGAATTATATTTATATTTGAAAAACACCAATTGTTTACGCCTTGTTTCAGCAAACCTACGTACTCATCCCCAATCTTATTCGTATGGAGAATAATTACAATTGTGTATATCGCTTATTTGTGAATATATTTTTATGAAACTTAGTATGCGGCTTTATGTCTTAACACCACATATATAATTCATTGGAAATTGACTGAGTACCCAGGTTTCCTGCGATGGGGGTATTTTTATATATTTTTCTACCCAATAAGGAAGTAGTCCCTTTATTAAAACTCGATTCTTTCGCTTTGTTCAATTTAATCCTATTCCAACAATCCGAAGTAGTTATTGCTGATGCGTATCCGTCACAGTCATTGCATTGTTGAGGTTAAAAAAGTCATTAAACATTATGTAACTGAATGTGACATTCATTATTGCTGAAACTCATAAGCATTTATTTTGTTCACGAAGTCGCATTTCTGAAATGAAATGAAATTGTAAAATCTATTTCATTCAATTTCTCGGCGAGATTTCTGATCCGATTGCTTTTGCAAACTTTATGTATTGCTCAACACGAACCACGCGAACATCTCTAAAGCGAAGTTTTCCAATGCAATTGCCTCTTTAGGATAACGAAACAATGCACTTCTTTTAAGAGAAATCTCAGACTAGTTTTTGTGGCACATCAGCATCAAATACAAAATTTAAAAGTTGTATTTGATTACTAATTGACAGTTTGTAATAATTAAATTCAGTAATGTTGTTAGAGAAATTATGAATTAGTTACAGTTTTACTGTGGACCCTTATCCATTCGTGAAGTGAAACAGATACCTTATCTATGTATCAATTCATTGCATTCAATGTATAAATGAATATATAAGTAGTATAAAATAAAAATTCAACTAAATACTATATATATTGTATCAGTATTATCTAGTAAAAATGTGTAATTAAAAAAACACACTAACTATTTAATGAAACAAAATTTACAAACAACCGGGATTTAAACAGAGCAACGTTAAATTCTTATTTAAAAAGTATACAGAATGGAATTATGATAATGGTTTTCTGTTATTGGATATAAAATTATTACTAATCACTATTTATTAAAATATGGATAATGACATTGGCTTTGAGTTTTAATTGGTACCTATATAAGACTATGAAATTATGTAGGGGTTATACGCATATTGTTATTTTAATATCAAAGAGTATTATGAAACCTTTAAAATGAACATAAATAAAAGCTAAATCCGTGTTCCTTGGTAAAACGACATTTTGAAATAAACAACCAGCGGAGTAAAACATTCTTTGCAGAGACATTCGCTTTCATGTACAACGCTGTGTTTATATTTTCTTTCAAACCGGGTTTTATTTATGTATAATATATTTAAAAAATGCATTTTCGTAATCAACCTATTTTATTGTAATTACATTGTATTTGATTAAAATGAGTTGAATTTTTCTTCTAACCAAATTACGTTATTTATGTTGCATTTCGGTTAAATGGTTTTCTCTTTAAGATTCTAATGTATGTTTTTATATATTTGTTCTTTTCATAGCTAAAAACAATGTCACTCCATCATATACCTTGTTGAAATTTTTCTTATCGCAATACATATTGTTTCTGATTTTATAATATATATTGCTTGGTTCCTTACTGCACGGTAGTGCAGGTGACAGACATGTTGCAATCCTAAACAATCTTTGCAGTTTAATTTCAATTATATTTGGTGTTCGTGTACCAAACTACTGGACGTATAGATGCTAAGTCAATTTAATCAGCACAGTTAACAACGTATAGCTCTCGACAACTGTAAACTCTGATACAGTAAAAACGTGACTCGGAAGCCTTTGATACCAACAACGGTTTTAAAATAACACAGATTCAATGTCGACGTTCTAAGTTATAAAGTAACTTATTACATTACCATTTTATCCACACAAAATTAAGCTACAAACTCAGGTAAAAATCATTAGAATATAATTTTTACATTTGACTTTCAAATCTCATACAACTTTCAATCTATTTTTGGTTTTATTCAATCTTATTGATAATAAAAGCAAAAACGATTAGTCTTTACACTCGCAGATCAAAGAGATGCCATTATTGCGGAAACTGCGCCTTCCTCGACTGCGGAAGATATCGCGTCTATTGTGCATTGTGTCATGAAGCGATTACGGAACGACAGCGATGATCATCCTCTTATGTCCTTTGCAGACTTTTATTTTGTAAAAGTTTATATTTTATGATATTGATATATATTAAATGCTAAATGAAACACATAACAAAGCTCTTTCGAGCACATCCATTTATATTTGTTAATTACTTCCGTATAACATTACGTTTTGCAGTAAAAATTATGACAGTAATGTAATATAACAGGTAAACTAGGTAATGCAATAGGTATGTAAGTCATTCAATGTAATATGTACTAAGCAATGCATTATACAGTATACACGACAGGTAGTCCAATACATTAGCCTATTCCTGTACAGGTACTCTGGTATTAGCTTATGAAACTATGTGCGTAATTGAAATATGCTAATAGTTAATTATTCTTGGTAACATGTTAATCGAGATTTGTATATGAATTTTTTATAATTCTAAATTAAATATTATTAAAACTTACACTC